>CM077474.1:12897448-13497448 GCA_039654755.1 Calcarius lapponicus | reverse complement strand
GGCTTCCCCTGGCAGGGCCGCGCTCTGGCCGTGCTTTAGATGGCAGCAGCGGCCAGCGAGCAGCCGCAGTGCCGGCTGAGTTTCACCAGGCCCGTGGGCAGGACGGGCCCGAGCTGTCGGGGCACTTTGGGTGCCTGCTGAGAGCGGTTCTTCCCCCGCAGCCCAAGGGCCCAGGAATGGCCGCAGCGGCAGCCATGGAGCCCGGCGGGGCTGCAGAGGGCAGCGGGCGGCAGCACCGAGCCCGCACCGAGCCCGCCATGGCTCCGGGGGAGCCTCGCCCCGAGGGGCCGCAGCTCGCAGGCAGTGCCACCGATTGCCACCTGCTGCCAGGGCTGCTCCACGAGTCCTGCAGCAGCTCCGGCAGCTGCCCGCTTTTGTGTTCGGGCAAAGGTTGAGCCCAGGGGGGTTTGTCCGCCATCGTCCCTCTGCCTCCCCACACGCGGGCGCCATCTTGGGAGGGCTTGGCCGCCGCTTTTGCTCCTCTCGGTCCTGGGCAGCCCGGAGCTTTCAGCAACTTTGTAGCTCCTCATCATCAGTTTCTTTTTTGCCTCTTGCGGTCGGGGCTGAACATTATCTTGGCAACACACTGACCCGCTTAAAAAAAAGCAAGCTAAGACACTTTCATACTATTGCAGCTAATGATATTTCATCTGTTTTGTTTCTGCATTTAATTTTTCAGTTACAGATGCAACTTAGTTTGCTTTGGTGGGGGTAGGAGTCTTCATTTTTAAACTAGGTTCAAATTTCTGAAGAGCCGAGCCGTTCCTTGTCCATCTGCCTTACGGGGTGCTGAATTAGTCATTCTGTTAAAATTCCATTTCCAGAGTTTCTCGTTGAGATTATTCTTTGGAGCAACAATGGAAAAAACTTTATAAGTACGTCTAAAAACTTTTAAGTACATATTTAAACCTGGTGACAAACACCCTGGGATTTTTTCCTGTCATGACAAAATGTTATCTTTGGAGATAAATACAGAAAATATTCCAACAGAATGGATGCATGTGTGTGTATATTCCTTGCATCATTGCATATATCAGTGGATTAGAGGCCAAGCAAAGGGAATGTTTCTAGAGATTTCTGGTTGGGAGAACGACGAGGCCACAGTAAAAGGAATGTTTCTAGAGATTTCTGGTTTGGAGAACCATGAGGCCACAGTAAAGGGAATGTTTCTAGAGATTTCTGGTTTGGAGAACGATGATTGTAGCACATGAGCTTGGAATTATTCAGCTCAAAGCTGAGCTTACTCTGCAGTTCACAGGCTGCTGGCTCTGGATCATGGTCTTTGAGTAGTTTAGAACCTAAAATATCCTGGGGATTTTATGCTACATCTTATGAGTTGTCAGAGACAGCAGCAACAGAGGCACTAGAAGGTGCCTGCAGGACTCTCAGGGCCGTGGATGGCAGGTGCTGTGTGCCCTGCCTGCTGCAGAGCCAGGGCCAATGGCCATGGCCAGGCTGTTGGGCTTGGGCTCCAGGGCCAGGCTGGGCCGTTGGCTTCCATGGCCAGTGACATCACGGCGGCCAAGCCATGGAACCGTCCCCGGGAGCTCCAGGACAGCGGCCGGCAGCACTGACTCTCACTCCGGCTCGAGGCAGCGGTGAGTGCGGCAGCGGGAGGAGGGCTCTGCTGGACGAGGCCCGGGCTGGCAGCAGCAGCTGCCATGGGGGGCTTTGGGGCTGGGTGAGGGTGCAGGGGCCACCTTGGGCAGAGCGGGTGCCAGCTGCAGTGGGGCTGCAGGGATGTGGCCTGAGCTTTCCCTTGAGCTCCCTCTCCCATCCATTGCCAGGGCCCTGCATGTGCTGCCCCACTAGCCCAGGAGCCATCTCCCCGGCAGCCCTGCTGAGCCCCTTCTGTCCCTCTTCCTGCAGACCATGGCTGGGATCTTCACCCAAATCGCGGCGCTGCTGAGCGTGTTCCAGATCCTGGTGCAGATGAACGACCAGAGCGTGCAGGTGACCGAGGAGCGCCTGCAGCAGCACGAGGAGCAGCACAGCCAGGTGATGGCCCTGGTGATGGATTTGCTGCGGCGTGAGGAGCAGTACAGGCAGGAGATGGCCCTGGTGACGGATTTGCTGCAGCGTGAGGAGCAGCGCAACCAGGAGATGTCCCTGCTGCTGGAGATTCTGCAGCGCAGCCAGGAGGAGCCCGAAGGCGCCCAGGAGAACCTGTTGCTCTCAGCCTGCCAGCAATGGTGGTTCTGGGCCTCTGCAGAGATGCTCCTCGTGCTCTTTGCCTTCTACTGGCTGTCCAGGCACGGCAACCCTGGCTACGACGACGACGGCGGCTCAGCCGGCGAAGAAACTCCAGCAGAGCCTGGAAGGAGGAGGAGGAGGAGGAAGAGGACGCAGACTACGGTGACAAGCTGGATGACAGGAGGCCTCCGGATCCGTGTCTCGTTCTGAAGGACACGCAGAATTCAGAGGACAAGGGGACAAAAGGGACGGTCAATGCATCTGCCAAGCCCTTCCCCCAAGAAACTTTGGGACAGAACTGCCAGGGAATACGCTAGTATTCATTCCCAGGCTGTATGTTTTTACCTTCCCAAAACCAGATTGTATTTTTAGTGTTTAGGAAGTTTTCATTTATGTATAGAGAATAGGAATATGTATAGGAATATAAAAAAAATTATACAGGAATAGAAGTAAAATTGTTCGTAAATAGGAAGTAGTTCTATTAAAGTAGCAAATGTAATGCTAAGTAAATGTGCACAGGGCTGCAGCCCTGTTTTTACTCAATTAAACCTTTGTTTTGCTTCAATGTTTGCAAGCTGTACTTTTTTAAGATGCTAGAATCTGTAAGGAAATCAATAAATTTCCCTTGTTTCAAAAGCAACATACTTGATGGACTTTTGTCCAACACCCAAATTGTGTAAGATTTTTATAGGAAACAAATGAAGAAATAAAATTTATTTCTTGCCCTGTCAACTAGTTTATTGGAAGCCATCTTTAGAAGTCACATGGAGAGCACATTTTCCCAGAGCCGCATGTTATGCAATGAATGTTGACGCTCTTTAAGGCCCCGTGCTGCGCCCTCCGCCCTTCCCTGCTGGCGGCGGAGCTGCGGCAGCCCGGGGCACTCGCTTCTCGGGCTTCCCCTGGCAGGGCCGCGCTCTGGCCGTGCTTTAGATGGCAGCAGCAGCCAGCGAGCAGCCGCACTGCCGGCTGAGTTTCACAAGGGCCCTGGGCAGGACGGGCCCGAGCTGTCGGGGCACTTTGGGTGCCTGCTGAGAGCGGTTCTTCCCCCGCAGCCCAAGGGCCCAGGAACGGCCGCAGCGGCAGCCATGGAGCCCGGCGGGGCTGCAGAGGGCAGCGGGCGGCAGCACCGAGCCCGCACCGAGCCCGCCATGGCTCCGGGGGAGCCTCGCCCCGAGGGGCCGCAGCTCCCAGGCAGCGCCACCGATTGCCACCTGCTGCCAGGGCTGCTCCACGAGTCCTGCAACAGCTCCGGCAGCTGCCCGCTTTTGTGTTCGGGCAAAGGTTGAGCCCAGGGGGGTTTGTCCGCCATCGTCCCTCTGCCTCCCCACACGCGGGCGCCATCTTGGGAGGGCTTGGCCGCCGCTTTTGCTCCTCTCGGTCCTGGGCAGCCCGGAGCTTTCAGCAACTTTGTAGCTCCTCATCATCAGTTACTTTTTTGCCTCTTGTGGTCGGGGCTGAACATTATCTTGGCAACACACTGACCCGCTTAAAAAAAAGCAAGCTAAGACACTTTCATACTATTGCAGCTAATGATATTTCATCTGTTTTGTTTCTGCATTTAATTTTTAACTTACAGATGCAACTTAGTTTGCTTTGGTGGGGGTAGGAGTCTTCATTTTTAAACTAGGTTCAAATTTCTGAAGAGCAGAGCCTTTACTTGTCCATCTGCCTTACGGGGTGCTGAATTAGTCATTCTGTTAAAATTCCATTTCCAGAGTTACTTGTTGGGATTATTCTTTGGAGTAAAAATGGAAAAAACTTTATAAGTACGTCTAAAAACTTTTAAGTACCTATTTAAACCTGGTGACAAACTCCCTGGGATTTTTTCCTGTCATGACAAAATGTTATCTTTGGAGATAAATACAGAAAATATTCCAACAGAATGGATGCATGTGTGTGTATATTCCTTGCATCATTGCATATATCAGGGGATTAGAGGCCAAGCAAAGGGAATGTTTCTAGAGATTTCTGGTTGGGAGAACGACGAGGCCACAGTAAAAGGAATGTTTAGAGATTTCTGCTTTGGAGAATGATGATTGTAGCACATGAGCTTGGAATTATTCAGCTCAAAGCTGAGCTTACTCTGCAGTTCACAGGCTGCTGGCTCTGGATCATGGTCTTTGAGTAGTTTAGAACCTAAAATATCCTGGGTATTTTATGCTACATCTTATGAGTTGTCAGAGACAGCAGCAACAGAGGCACTAGAAGGTGCCTGCAGGACTCTCAGGGCCATAGATGGCAGGTGCTGTGTGCCCTGCCTGCTGCAGAGCCAGGGCCAATGGCCATGGCCAGGCTGTTGGGCTTGGGCTCCATGACCAGGCTGGGCCGTTGGCTTCCATGGCCAGGCTGTTGCCCTTGGGCTCCATGGCCAGGCTGGGCCGTTGGCTTCCATGGCCAGTGACATCACGGCGGCCAAGCCATGGAACCGTCCCCGGGAGCTCCAGGACAGCGGCCGGCAGCACTGACTCTCACTCCGGCTCGAGGCAGCGGTGAGTGCGGCAGCGGGAGGAGGGCTCTGCTGGACGAGGCCCGGGCCGGCAGCAGCAGCTGCCAGGGGGGGCTTTGGGGCTGGGTGAGGGTGCAGGGGCCACCTTGGGCAGAGCGGCTGCCAGCCGCTGTTGCAGTTTGAATTGCTGCTAGCAAAGTCCAGGGTAAAGAAGCAAAAAAGGCCTTTGCGTAATGTCCATAGATGTTTAATTCAGCTGCACGGTGAGATGTTCTCCACTCCGACCCCCATCCTCCCCAAGGTTCCCAGTCCCTCCCCCAGGGGCCTCCCGGCAGTCCTTGGTCTCCAGGCCAAGGTGAGACCCAATCAGGGAAAAGGGCGTGAGAGCCCCAGGAGCACCCATGTTTAGGCATAGGAACAGGGGAAGGAGCCAATGGGGTGTAACTTAGGAGAAGGCCCTCCAGGGCCTCCACAAGCCGCAGTGGGGCCGCAGGGATGTGGCCTGAGCTTTCCCTTGAGCTCCCTCTCCCATCCATTGCCAGGGCCCTGCATGTGCTGCCCCACTAGCCCAGGAGCCATCTCCCCGGCAGCCCTGCTGAGCCCCTTCTGTCCCTCTTCCTGCAGACCATGGCTGGGATCTTCACCCAAATCGCGGCGCTGCTGAGCGTGTTCCGGATCCTGGTGCAGATGAATGACCAGAGCGTGCAGGTGACCGAAGAGCTCCTGCAGCAGCACGAGGAGCAGCACAGCCAGGTGATGGCCCTGGTGATGGATTTGCTGTGGCGTGAGGAGCAGTACAGGCAAGAGATGGCCCTGATGATGGAGATGCTGGACCGCGAGGAGCAGCGCAGCCAGGAGATGGCCCTGCTGCTGCTGGAGATTCTGCAGCGCAGCCAGGAGGAGCCCGAAGGCGCCCAGGAGAACCTGTTGCTCTCAGCCTGCCAGCAATGGTGGTTCTGGGGCTCTGCAGAGGTGCTCCTCCTGCTCTTTGCCATCTACTGGCTGCCCAGGCACGGCAGCCCTGGCTACGACGACGATGGCGGCTCAGCCAGCGAAGAAACTCCAGCGGAGCCCGGAAAGAAGAGAAGGAGGAGGAGGAGGAGAAGGAGAAGGAGAAGAAGGAGGAGGAGGAGGAGTACGCAGACTACGGTGACAGCCTGGATAACGGGAGGCCTCCGGATCCGTGTCTCGTTCTGAAGGACACGCAGAATTCAGAGAACAAGGGGACAAAAGGGACGGTCAATGCATCTGCCAAGCCCTTCCCCCAAGAAACTTTGGGACAGAACTGCATCCAGGGAATACGCTAGTATTCATTCCCAGGCTGTATGTTTTTACCTTCCCAAAACCAGATTGTATTTTTAGTGTTTAGGAAGTTTTCATTTATGTATAGAGAAGAGGAATATGTATAGGAATATAAGAAAAATTATACAGGAATAGAAGTAAAATTGTTCGTAAATAGGAAGTAGTTCTATTAAAGTAGCTAAGTAATGCTAAGTAAATGTGCACAGGGCTGCAGCCCTGTTTTTACTCAATTAAACCTTTGTTTTGCTTCAATGTTTGCAAGCTGTACTTTTTTAAGATGCTAGAATCTGTAAGGAAATCAATAAATTTCCCTTGTTTCAAAAGCAACATACTTGATGGACTTTTGTCCAACACCCAAATGGTGTAAGACATTTTTATAGGAAACAAATGAAGAAATAAAATTTATTTCTTGCCCTGTCAACTAGTTTATTGGAAGCCATCTTTAGAAGTCACATGGAGAGCACATTTTCCCAGAGCCGCATGTTATGCAATGAATGTTGACGCTCTTTACGGCCCCGTGCTGCGCCCTCCGCCCTTCCCTGCTGGCGGCGGAGCTGCGGCAGCACGGGGCACTCGCTTCTCGGGCTTCCCCTGGCAGGGCCGCGCTCTGGCCGTGCTTTAGATGGCAGCAGCGGCCAGCGAGCAGCCGCAGTGCCGGCTGAGTTTCACCAGGCCCCTGGGCAGGACGGGCCCGAGCTGTCGGGGCACTTTGGGTGCCTGCTGAGAGCGGTTCTTCCCCCGCAGCCCAAGGGCCCAGGAAAGGCCGCAGCGGCAGCCATGGAGCCCGGCGGGGCTGCAGAGGGCATCGGGCGGCAGCACCGAGCCCGCACCGAGCCCGCCATGGCTCCGGGGGAGCCTCGCCCCGAGGGGCCGCAGCTCCCAGGCAGCGCCACCGATCGCCACCTGCTGCCAGGGCTGCTCCACGAGTCCTGCAGCAGCTCCGGCAGCTGCCCGCTTTTGTGTTCGGGCACAGGTTGAGCGCAGGGGGGTTTGTCCGCCATCGTCCCTCTGCCTCCCCACACGCGGGCGCCATCTTGGGAGGGCTTGGCCGCCGCTTTTGCTCCTCTCGGTCCTGGGCAGCCCGGAGCTTTCAGCAACTTTGTACCTCCTCATCATCAGTTACTTTTTTGCCTCTTGCGGTCGGGGGAATCATCTTGGCAACACACTGACCCGCTTAAAAAAATTGCAGCTAATGATATTTCATCTGTTTTGTTTCTGCATTTAATTTTTCAGTTACAGATGCAACTTAGTTTGCTTTGGTGGGGGTAGGAGTCTTCATTTTTAAACTAGGTTCAAATTTCTGAAGAGCAGAGCCGTTCCTAGTCCATCTTCCTTACGGGGTGCTGAATTAGTCATTCTGTTAAAATTCCATTTCCAGAGTTTCTTGTTGAGATTATTCTTTGGAGTAAAAATGGAAAAAAGTATATAAGTACATCTTAAAACTTTTAAGTACCTATTTAAACCTGGTAACAAACTCCCAGGGATTTTTTCCTGTCATGACAAAATGTTATCTTTGGAGATAAATACAGAAAATGTTCCAACAGAATAGATGTATGTGTGTGTATATTCCTTGCATCTTTGCATATATCAGGGGATTAGAGGCCTAGCAAAGGGAATGTTTCTAGAGATTTCTGGTTGTGAGAACGACGAGGCCACAGTAAAAGGAATTTTTCTAGAGATTTCTGGTTTGGAGAACCATGAGGCCACAGTAAAGGCAATGTTTGTAGAGATTTCTGGTTTGGAGAATGATGATTGTAGCACATGAGCTTGGAATTATTCAGCTCAAAGCTGAGCTTACTCTGCAGTTCACAGGCTGCTGGCTCTGGATCATGGTCTTTGAGTAGTTTAGAACCTAAAATATCCTGGGTATTTTATGCTACATCTTATGAGTTGTCAGAGACAGCAGCAACAGAGGCACTAGAAGGTGCCTGCAGGACTCTCAGGGCCGTGGATGGCAGGTGCTGTGTGCCCTGCCTGCTGCAGAGCCAGGGCCAATGGCCATGGCCAGGCTGTTGGGCTTGGGCTCCAGGGCCAGGCTGGGCCGTTGGCTTCCATGGCCAGGCTGTTGCCCTTGGGCTCCAGGGCCAGGCTGGGCCATTGGCTTCCATGGCCAGTGACATCACGGCGGCCAAGCCATGGAACCGTCCCCGGGAGCTCCAGGACAGCGGCCGGCAGCACTGACTCTCACTCCGGCTCGAGGCAGCGGTGAGTGCGGCAGCGGGAGGAGGGCTCTGCTGGACGAGGCCTGGGCTGGCAGCAGCAGCTGCCATGGGGGGCTTTGGGGCTGGGTGAGGGTGCAGGGGCCACCTTGGGCAGAGTGGGTGCCAGCTGCAGTGGGGCCGCAGGGATGTGGCCTGAGCTTTCCCTTGAGCTCCCTCTCCCATCCATTGCCAGGGCCCTGCATGTGCTGCCCCACTAGCCCAGGAGCCATCTCCCCGGCAGCCCTGCTGAGCCCCTTCTGTCCCTCTTCCTGCAGACCATGGCTGGGATCTTCACCCAAATCGCGGCGCTGCTGAGCGTGTTCCAGATCCTGGTGCAGATGAACGACCAGAGCGTGCAGGTGACCGAGGAGCGCCTGCAGCAGCACGAGGAGCAGCACAGCCAGGTGATGGCCCTGGTGATGGATTTGCTGCGGCGTGAGGAGCAGTACAGGCAAGAGATGGCCCTGGTGACGGATTTGCTGCAGCGCGAGGAGCAGCGCAACCAGGAGATGGCCCTGCTGCTGGAGATTCTGCAGCGAAGCCAGGAGGAGCCTGAAAGCGCCCAGGAGAGTCTGTTGCTCTCAGCCTACCAGCACTGGTGGTTCTGGGCCTCTGCAGAGATGCTCCTCGTGCTCTTTGCCTTCTACTGGCTGTCCAGGCACGGCAGCCCTGGCGACGACGACGGCGGCTCAGCCGGCGAAGAAACTCCAGCAGAGCCTGGAAGGAGGAGGAGGAGGAGGAAGAGGACGCAGACTACGGTGACAAGCTGGATGACAGGAGGCCTCCGGATCCGTGTCTCGTTCTGAAGGACACGCAGAATTCAGAGGACAAGGGGACAAAAGGGACGGTCAATGCATCTGCCAAGCCCTTCCCCCAAGAAACTTTGGGACAGAACTGCCAGGGAATACGCTAGTATTCATTCCCAGGCTGTATGTTTTTACCTTCCCAAAACCAGATTGTATTTTTAGTGTTTAGGAAGTTTTCATTTATGTATAGAGAATAGGAATAGGTATAGGAATATAAAAAAATTATACAGGAATAGAAGTAAAATTGTTCGTAAATAGGAAGTAGTTCTATTGAAGTAGCTAAGTAATGCTAAGTAAAGGTGCACAGGGCTGCAGCCCTGTTTTTACTCAATTAAACCTTTGTTTTGCTTCAATGTTTGCAAGCTGTACTTTTTTAAGATGCTAGAATCTGTAAGGAAATCAATAAATTTCCCTTGTTTCAAAAGCAACATACTTGATGGACTTTTGTCCAACACCCAAATGGTGTAAGATTTTTATAGGAAACAAATGAAGAAATAAAATTTATTTCTTGCCCTGTCAACTAGTTTATTGGAAGCCATCTTTAGAAGTCACATGGAGAGCACATTTTCCCAGAGCCGCATGTTATGCAATGAATGTTGACGCTCTTTACGGCCCCGTGCTGCGCCCTCCGCCCTTCCCTGCTGGCGGCGGAGCTGCGGCAGCACGGGGCACTCGCTTCTCGGGCTTCCCCCGGCAGGGCCGCGCTCTGGCCGTGCTTAGATGGCAGCAGCGGCCAGCGAGCAGCCGCACTGCCGGCTGAGTTTCACCAGGCCCCTGGGCAGGACGGGCCCGAGCTGTCGGGGCACTTTGGGTGCCTGCTGAGAGCGGTTCTTCCCCCGCAGCCCAAGGGCCCAGGAACAGCCGCAGCGGCAGCCATGGAGCCCGGCGGGGCTGCAGAGGGCAGCGGGCGGCAGCACCGAGCCCGCACCGAGCCCGCCAGGGCTCCGGGGGAGCCTCGCCCCGAGGGGCCGCAGCTCCCAGGCAGCGCCACCGATTGCCACCTGCTGCCAGGGCTGCTCCACGAGTCCTGCAACAGCTCCGGCAGCTGCCCGCTTTTGTGTTCGGGCAAAGGTTGAGCCCAGGGGGGTTTGTCCGCCATCGTCCCTCTGCCTCCCCACACGCGGGCGCCATCTTGGGAGGGCTTGGCCGCCGCTTTTGCTCCTCTCGGTCCTGGGCAGCCCGGCAGCTTTCAGCAACTTTGTAGCTCCTCATCATCAGTTACTTTTTTGCCTCTTGCGGTCGGGGCTGAACATTATCTTGGCAACACACTGACCCGCTTAAAAAAAAGCAAGCTAAGACACTTTCATACTATTGCAGCTAATGATATTTTATCTGTTTTGTCTCTGCATTTAATTTTTAACTTAGAGATGCAACTTAGTTTGCTTTGGTGGGGGTAGGAGTCTTCATTTTTAAACTAGGTTCAAATTTCTGAAGAGCAGAGCCTTTACTTGTCCATCTGCCTTACGGGGTGCTGAATTAGTAATTCTGTTAAAATTCCATTTCCAGAGTTTCTTGTTGAGATTATTCTTTGGAGTAAAAATGGAAAAAACTTTATAAGTACGTCTAAAAACTTTTAAGTACCTATTTAAACCTGGTGACAAACACCCTGGGATTTTTTTCCTGTCATGACAAAATGTTATCTTTGGAGATAAATACAGAAAATGTTCCAACAGAATAGATGCATGTGTGTGTGTATATTCCTTGCATCATTGCATATATCAGGGGATTAGAGGCCAAGCAAAGTGAATGTTTCTAGAGATTTCTGGTTGGGAGAACGACGAGGCCACAGTAAAGGGAATTTTTCTAGAGATTTCTGGTTTGGAGAACCATGAGGCCACAGTAAAGGGAATGTTTCTAGAGATTTCTGGTTTGGAGGATGATGATTGTAGCACATGAGCTTGGAATTATTCAGCTCAAAGCTGAGCTTACTCTGCAGTTCAAAGGCTGCTGGCTCTGGATCATGGTCTTTGAGTAGTTTAGAACCTAAAATATCCTGGGGATTTTATGCTACATCTTATGAGTTGTCAGAGACAGCAGCAACAGAGGCACTAGAAGGTGCCTGCAGGACTCTCAGGGCCGTGGATGGCAGGTGCTGTGTGCCCTGCCTGCTGCAGAGCCAGGGCCAATGGCCATGGCCAGGCTGTTGGGCTTGGGCTCCAGGGCCAGGCTGGGCCGTTGGCTTCCATGGCCAGTGACATCACGGCGGCCAAGCCATGGAACCGTCCCCGGGAGCTCCAGGACAGCGGCCGGCAGCACTGACTCTCACTCCGGCTCGAGGCAGCGGTGAGTGCGGCAGCGGGAGGAGGGCTCTGCTGGACGAGGCCCGGGCTGGCAGCAGCAGCTGCCAGGGGGGGCTTTGGGGCTGGGTGAGGGTGCAGGGGCCACCTTGGGCAGAGCGGGTGCCAGCTGCAGTGGGGCCGCAGGGATGTGGCCTGAGCTTTCCCTTGAGCTCCCTCTCCCATCCATTGCCAGGGCCCTCCATGTGCTGCCCCACTAGCCCAGGAGCCATCTCCCCGGCAGCCCTGCTGAGCCCCTTCTGTCCCTCTTCCTGCAGACCATGGCTGGGATCTTCACCCAAATCGCGGCGCTGCTGAGCGTGTTCCAGATCCTGGTGCAGATGAACGACCAGAGCGTGCAGGTGACCGAGGAGCGCCTGCAGCAGCACGAGGAGCAGCACAGCCAGGTGATGGCCCTGGTGATGGATTTGCTGCGGCGTGAGGAGCAGTACAGGCAGGAGATGGCCCTGGTGACGGATTTGCTGCAGCGCGAGGAGCAGCGCAACCAGGAGATGTCCCTGCTGCTGGAGATTCTGCAGCGCAGCCAGGAGGATCCTGAAAGCGCCCAGGAGAGCCTGTTGCTCTCAGCCTACCAGCACTGGTGGTTCTGGGCCTCTGCAGAGATGCTCCTCGTGCTCTTTGCCTTCTACTGGCTGTGCAGGCACGGCAGCCCTGGCTACGACGACGACGGCGGCTCAGCCGGCGAAGAAACTCCAGCAGAGCCTGGAAGGAGGAGGAGGAGGAGGAAGAGGACGCAGACTACAGTGACAAGCTGGATGACAGGAGGCCTCCGGCTCCGTGTCTCGTTCTGAAGGACACGCAGAATTCAGAGGACAAGGGGACAAAAGGGACGGTCAATGCATCTGCCAAGCCCTTCCCCCAAGAAACTTTGGGACAGAACTGCCAGGGAATACGCTAGTATTCATTCCCGGGCTGTATGTTTTTACCTTCCCAAAACCAGATTGTATTTTTAGTGTTTAGGAAGTTTTCATTTATGTATAGAGAATAGGAATATGTATAGGAATATAAGAAAAAGTATATAGGAATAGAAGTAAAATTGTTCGTAAATAGGAAGTAGTTCTATTAAAGTAGCAAATGTAATGCTAAGTAAATGTGCACAGGGCTGCAGCCCTGTTTTTACTCAATTAAACCTTTGTTTTGCTTCAATGTTTGCAAGCTGTACTTTTTTAAGATGCTAGAATCTGTAAGGAAACCAATAAATTTCCCTTGTTTCAAAAGCAACATACTTGATGGACTTTTGTCCAACACCCAAATGGTGTAAGACTTTTTTGTAGGAAACAAATGAAGAAATAAAATTTATTTCTTGCCCTGTCAACTAGTTTATTGGAAGCCATCTTTAGAAGTCACATGGAGAGCACATTTTCCCAGAGCCGCATGTTATGCAATGAATGTAGACGCTCTTTAAGGCCCCGTGCTGCGCCCTCCGCCCTTCCCTGCTGGCGGCGGAGCTGCGGCAGCCCGGGGCACTCGCTTCTCGGGCTTCCCCCGGCAGGGGCTCGCTCTGGCCGTGCTTTAGATGGCAGCAGCGGCCAGCGAGCAGCCGCACTGCCGGCTGAGTTTCACCAGGCCCCTGGGCAGGACGGGCCCGAGCTGTCGGGGCACTTTGGGTGCCTGCTGAGAGCGGTTCTTGCCCCGCAGCCCAAGGGCCCAGGAACGGCCGCAGCGGCAGCCATGGAGCCCGGCGGGGCTGCAGAGGGCAGCGGGCGGCAGCACCGAGCCCGCACCGAGCCCGCCATGGCTCCGGGGGAGCCTCGCCCCGAGGGGCCGCAGCTCCCAGGCAGCGCCACCGATCGCCACCTGCTGCCAGGGCTGCTCCACGAGTCCTGCAGCAGCTCCGGCAGCTGCCCGCTTTTGTGTTCGGGCAAAGGTTGAGCCCAGGGGGGTTTGTCCGCCATCGTCCCTCTGCCTCCCCACACGCGGGCGCCATCTTGGGAGGGCTTGGCCGCCGCTTTTGCTCCTCTCGGTCCTGGGCAGCCCGGCAGCTTTCAGCAACTTTGTAGCTCCTCATCATCAGTTACTTTTTTGCCTCTTGCGGTCGGGGCTGAACATTATCTTGGCAACACACTGACCCGCTTAAAAAAAATTGCAGCTAATGACATTTCATCTGTTTTGTTTCTGCATTTAATTTTTCAGTTACAGATGCAACTTAGTTTGCTTTGGTGGGGGTAGGAGTCTTCATTTTTAAACTAGGTTCAAATTTCTGAAGAGCAGAGCCGTTCCTTGTCCATCTGCCTTACGGGGTGCTGAATTAGTCATTCTGTTAAAATTCCATTTCCAGAGTTTCTTGTTGAGATTATTCTTTGGAGTAAAAATGGAAAAAAACTTTATATGTACGTCTTAAAACTTTTAAGTACCTATTTAAACCTGGTGACAAACTCCCTGGGATCTTTTCTTGTCATGACAAAATGTTATCTTTGGAGATAAATACAGAAAATGTTCCAACAGAATAGATGCATGTGTGTGTATATTCCTTGCATCTTTGCATATATCAGGGGATTAGAGGCCAAGCAAAGGGAATGTTTCTAGAGATTTCTGGTTGGGAGAACGACGAGGCCACAGTAAAGGGAATTTTTCTAGAGATTTCTGGTTTGGAGAACCATGAGGCCACAGTAAAGGGAATGTTTCTAGAGATTTCTGGTTTGGAGAATGATGATTGTAGCACATGAGCTTGGAATTATTCAGCTCAAAGCTGAGCTTACTCTGCAGTTCACAGGCTGCTGGCTCTGGATCATGGTCTTTGAGTAGTTTAGAACCTAAAATATCCTGGGGATTTTATGCTACATCTTATGAGTTGTCAGAGACAGCAGCAACAGAGGCACTAGAAGGTGCCTGCAGGTCTCTCAGGGCCATGGATGGCAGGTGCTGTGCGCCCTGCCTGCTGCAGAGCCAGGGCCAATGGCCATGGCCAGGCTGTTGGGCTTGGGCTCCAGGGCCAGGCTGGGCCGTTGGCTTCCATGGCCAGGCTGTTGCCCTTGGGCTCCATGGCCAGGCTGGGCCGTTGGCTTCCATGGCCAGTGACATCACGGCGACCAAGCCATGGAACCGTCCCCGGGAGCTCCAGGACAGCGGCCGGCAGCACTGACTCTCACTCCGGCTCGAGGCAGCGGTGAGTGCGGCAGCGGGAGGAGGGCTCTGCTGGACGAGGCCCGGGCTGGCAGCAGCAGCTGCCAGGGGGGGCTTTGGGGCTGGGTGAGGGTGCAGGGGCCACCTTGGGCAGAGTGGGTGCCAGCTGCAGTGGGGCTGCAGGGATGTGGCCTGAGCTTTCCCTTGAGCTCCCTCTCCCATCCATTGCCAGGGCCCTGCATGTGCTGCCCCACTAGCCCAGGAGCCATCTCCCCGGCAGCCCTGCTGAGCCCCTTCTGTCCCTCTTCCTGCAGACCATGGCTGGGATCTTCACCCAAATCGCGGCGCTGCTGAGCGTGTTCCAGATCCTGGTGCAGATGAACGACCAGAGCGTGCAGGTGACCGAGGAGCGCCTGCAGCAGCACGAGGAGCAGCACAGCCAGGTGATGGCCCTGGTGATGGATTTGCTGCGGCGTGAGGAGCAGTACAGGCAGGAGATGGCCCTGGTGACGGATTTGCTGCAGCGCGAGGAGCAGCGCAACCAGGAGATGTCCCTGCTGCTGGAGATTCTGCAGCGCAGCCAGGAGGAGTCCGAAGGCGCCCAGGAGAACCTGTTGCTCTCAGCCTACCAGCACTGGTGGTTCTGGGCCTCTGCAGAGGTGCTCCTCGTGCTCTTTGCCTTCTACTGGCTGTCCAGGCACGGCAGCCCTGGCTACGACGGTGACGGCGGCTCAGCCGGTGAAGAAACTCCAGCAGAGCCTGGAAGGAGGAGGAGGAGGAGGAAGAGGACGCAGACTACGGTGACAAGCTGGATGACAGGAGGCCTCCGGATCCGTGTCTCGTTCTGAAGGACACGCAGAATTCAGAGGACAAGGGGACAAAAGGGACGGTCAATGCATCTGCCAAGCCCTTCCCCCAAGAAACTTTGGGACAGAACTGCCAGGGAATACGCTAGTATTCATTCCCAGGCTGTATGTTTTTACCTTCCCAAAACCAGATTGTATTTTTAGTGTTTAGGAAGTTTTCATTTATGTATAGAGAATAGGAATATGTATAGGAATATAAGAAAAAGTATACAGGAATAGAAGTAAAATTGTTCGTAAATAGG
This sequence comes from Calcarius lapponicus, assembly GCA_039654755.1. NCBI lineage: Eukaryota > Metazoa > Chordata > Aves > Passeriformes > Fringillidae > Calcarius > Calcarius lapponicus. Next base: position 13,482,029 of record CM077474.1, on the reverse strand, counting down.
AAGTAGTTCTATTAAAGCAGCAAATGTAATGCTAAGTAAATGTGCACAGGGCTGCAGCCCTGTTTTTACTCAATTAAACCTTTGTTTTGCTTCAATGTTTGCAAGCTGTACTTTTTTAAGATGCTAGAATCTGTAAGGAAATCAATAAATTTCCCTTGTTTCAAAAGCAACATACTTGATGGACTTTTGTCCAACACCCAAATGGTGTAAGATTTTTATAGGAAACAAATGAAGAAATAAAATTTATTTCTTGCCCTGTCAACTAGTTTATTGGAAGCCATCTTTAGAAGTCACATGGAGAGCACATTTTCCCAGAGCCGCATGTTATGCAATGAATGTTGACGCTCTTTACGGCCCCGTGCTGCGCCCTCCGCCCTTCCCTGCTGGCGGCGGAGCTGCGGCAGCACGGGGCACTCGCTTCTCGGGCTTCCCCTGGCAGGGCCGCGCTCTGGCCGTGCTTTAGATGGCAGCAGCGGCCAGCGAGCAGCCGCAGTGCCGGCTGAGTTTCACCAGGCCCGTGGGCAGGACGGGCCCGAGCTGTCGGGGCACTTTGGGTGCCTGCTGAGAGCGGTTCTTCCCCCGCAGCCCAAGGGCCCAGGAACGGCCGCAGCGGCAGCCATGGAGCCCGGCGGGGCTGCAGAGGGCAGCGGGCGGCAGCACCGAGCCCGCACCGAGCCCGCCATGGCTCCGGGGGAGCCTCGCCCCGAGGGGCCGCAGCTCCCAGGCAGCGCCACCGATTGCCACCTGCTGCCAGGGCTGCTCCACGAGTCCTGCAGCAGCTCCGGCAGCTGCCCGCTTTTGTGTTCGGGCAAAGGTTGAGCCCAGGGGGGTTTGTCCGCCATCGTCCCTCTGCCTCCCCACACGCGGGCGCCATCTTGGGAGGGCTTGGCCGCCGCTTTTGCTCCTCTCGGTCCTGGGCAGCCCGGAGCTTTCAGGAGCTTTTGAAACACATGAGGCTGAAGAGAATATTCCCTTCATTTGCAACACAACAGTCAGGCTTTTTATCTCTTTCTATGTGGAAACTACTTTTAAAAAATTCTAATATAAATTCTAAACATTTTGTAAAAAAGAACCTGACCAACAAAGAAGAGGTTTGTAGCAGAGATATTAATCTGTGTTTAAATTTTAAAAAACTCGCCAGATGTCCATTATTGGACTTTTTTATTTAGGAACAGTGTTTTGGTTCTCAGTGGCGGCTGCAGAAAAGGCAGTGCTGGGTGAGAGTGACCAGGGTTGTGCTCTTGCAGTGCTCTGGAATGTGCATGGCGCAGCCATTCCATCTGCTCTGGACTGGGTGCATGAGAACAAAGCCGCTGCTGCCATTCATATCTGCATGCCAGAATTGAACCTGCTGGACTTTCTTCAGTGCAGTTGACAGAAATGTGCTCTGCCTTTCCTAAACAGCTTCTAAATGAACACCGAAAGCCCAGTATTTTTATCTCTCCTATTCTGCATTTCTATAATTCAGGGGGAAATTCCTTAAGTGGAAAGGAACCTGCTTGACATGTTTTCACTCTATCAATATTAATGCTTTCCAGAGCTGACTAGATAAATCAGCAGAGATTGTTTGTCTCTCTGGCAGAAGAGGCCATGAAAGCAAATGACTGCAAGGAGAACAAAGTAAAGTAAAATGTCAAGATTTATGCAGAGGTGTGGGGAAATCAAGGTTGTTTTTTTAATCTCTTAATTTGTAGTCCATTTTGAAATGCATTTAGGATTGTGTTATCTTCTTCCTATCCTGAAGAAATAATCCCAAAATAAATTACTGAATTAGAGACAGAAGTCATGTTGGTAACATGTCTCAGATGGTACCAGAGAAACTGCTAATTATATGGAAGACTCTTCACTGAGGCCAGTTCTGAAGTGTGCTTCATGCTTCATCATGAAGCTGCAAAGTCTGTCCAGTTTAAGAAAATTATGCACATCACAGTGACTCAGTAAATCTCATATTTGCAAATCACAAAACATTCTCAGCTATTTATTACAGACTTTAAAATGTCTAAGATTCCTGTCTTTCTTTTATCTGTATTTTTATTTACAGCAGTTTTTGGCAAGACTCCCAGAATTTTTGGAACTGGTAAGGATTTTTAGTTTTTATAATATGTACTGAAAATAAGTTTGTACACATGAAAGTTTTGCAAAGAGGCAATAGGTAAAAACAAATGTACCTTTATCTGCCATGTTTTGTATTTTCTCTATCACAGTATTCTACAAGAGGACCAACAGGGAGAAAATGTAGAACTGTGGATGCTCTTGTGCTTAGCTAATGCAATAATTTCTATGAAAAATATGATTGGTTTAACTTAATTTATGTACATTAGAGGAATCAGCACAAAGCAGCAATGTTGTTGCCATGTACACATTATATGTTTGTGCTGTGGAGATTTCAGAATTTCAGACAATGAGGTCAGTGGCTACCTGACCTGAATTTCCACAACTATATTAGAGAGGAAATTGGTTCTAGTATATAATTTCCTGGAACATCCTCAGGGAGTACACAGTTATGATTACTTAGTGGCTTTAAATCAATGCAGTGGCTGGAACAATATTTATAATATTTAGCAGCTTAAAAATATTTGTGAAGATGAAATGATGGATAGCATTTTGACTAATGACTCCCTTCATTTGTATCGTGGTCAAACTGGCACTGAAGGGTTGGTTGGCTGTGTAACACAGCCCCTGCCAAATGGCAGAGTGCAGGTACAACAGCAAAGAACGAGAAGGATTATTTTGCTAATTCAGACATAGGTAATTGCTTTTATTAACTTTAATTTTTAAGGGTTTTGCCTCTGAACAATTGAATAACGTTGATAAAATTTGTTTGAATAACTGAAAGCAGTTATGGTCATGGTTCATGTAGAGAATCATTATCCTGCAGATTTGAAAGGGATCAGGTAGAAAAACATCCTTGAATTGATTGACCTACAGTGTGCAGTTAAGATCCTCTCAAACTGTTGGAAACACAGAAGAGTAACTAAATTCAGACCAGGCAGCCTATTTAGTTGCTAAGGAGAAAAAGCAAAACTCCTGCTCATTCCCAAACTTTACTGTGCTTATGTGTATGGAATAATTCTGGGCTCCATCCCACAGTCTGTGTGGACTTTCTGTAAGGTCAAACCCTAAAATTACTTCAGAACATTTGCATGCATTTTTTAGGTGTCAGTCAGCAAATTTCATTTGAACAATGGGAAAGAAAATGCTCCCTTGGGTAAGGGGGACATGAAAATGTGATTCTGCAGCTCCTTCAAAATGTTGCTTCACTAAAATACTGACTACAAATATGTTTGAGTTTGACTTGGAAGATTATTTATTTCAATAAGCTGTGGCAGTAATTCCACCATTTTCCATATTTCTCTTCTTTGGTGGCAAAATTTTTTCCACTTTATGAGGTTAAAAAAGTGGAGGGTTAGGCTTACAAAACCTTACCAAACATATCTGAGCCTCAAATGTAGCCTTTTCAGCTCTTTCATTCAGTTGCATTATATTAAGGGAACATATTTTTATCTCTTACTAGCAGTTCTCTAAAAAGGCTGATTTGGCAGTATGCAGATTAAAGAGAAAAAAATAAATATATTCCAGGTAGTATGGTATTGTGTGCAGCAAAACTAAGTGTGAATGAAATTCCTTTTCAATTCCTTCAGCTGTATTCTCACCAGCACAACTCTACTGATGGCATTGCTTTAATTTCCCATGGATATTTTCTGTCCTTTAGAAGTTCCTCTGAATCCTTTTTTTTTTTTTTTTTTTTTTTTGTGGTATGGATATATCTGGTGTGAAAATCTGGTTAGGCAAGGCAGGTGAGAACTCTCTCTGCCCCGTGCTATTCTAGCTCAAATTTCAATTTTTAACAGTAATTTGCATTCCTCTTCCTATGTACCTCCCCCTGTCCCTTTCTTGGAGTTCACTCATACTTTTGAATAAAAGATTAAGCCTTTAAGTTCAGCTGCTCTGGTGAGGTCTGTTAGCACTTACTCCTAAAACACATTTTACAGTTGCCATAAAGAATCCTCCACAGAGCTTCAGCAATGTCTGAAAGGTCTCTCACTCTGTTAGTCAGTAAAGTGCTGCCAGCAGCTCCTGGTGTGTGCTCCATGTGCTGTTCTTACATAACCAACTGGAGCTTTTTAATCAATCAGGATCTGAAAAAATACCTAATTCTTTTGTGCAAAGGATGAATGATTGAGGATACAAATAATAATAAAGACTACATTAAAAAACCAGATTTTTAAAAATTCCACTTCAACCTTACACTTAGAAAAGTGCATTAAAATAAATACACTTTAAAATGCAGTTCAGTTATATTATTACATCCTTTCAATAGCCTTACATAAACCTCCTTCCTAAATATGGTATTTTAAAGATTTCTGAGGTATTTGTGATGCAGGCCAAGAGGGTAGGAAGAATCTGGGTTGCAGGAAATATTGAGGAAAATAATCTAATGAACAGAGAAGTTATGAAGTCCACCTGTGCACAGACCACAATTCCATATAATCTCTCACCTCAGAATTCACAAAATGCATGTTTTATCATAACATGCATTTCAAAGCCCTGACAGTTAATCCTTCATATTGCACCAAGCTTCTATAGTTCTTATGGGATATTTCATATTAACTGATGTATAGAAACAGACCTTGAGTCAATTGAAAGCACATTTTCACACATCTTTAAGAAAAATTGTTTCGTTGGATTTAGAGCCAGATTATGTAATTGTTAAGAGAGGCTCTTAAGTTTTCACACAGTAGAGAGGGAATTTGAAAAGAAAATGGGAAAACTTTTTTCTCTTTGATTTATAGACATAGCAGTTGAGACTGGAGAGAAGTAGTTCCTAAAGAACATCACAGCATCAAACAATCTGTGAGTATGAAATAGAATGTTTTATAAAATAGCTGCAGAGGGCTTGAGAGCTTTAAAGAGTGCCAGTGAGGAGGCAGAAGAGAAATATGTGCACATCTTAGGAGAAAATTACTGGGCTTTAATCTCAAACATACTAACCTCAAGTCTTCACTATGAGGTGGCTTGGTCTTGGTTTTTGGAAATACTGAGCTCTCTCTTCTGTTTGTGTAAACAGAAGAAATAATGCAGAGGTGGGGGAGAGGAAAATGTATATGAGTTTTACAGGTATAAAATATAGATATCTGTGAATTGCAATCCTTTTAAAAGAAATAGGTCTTGAGAAGATCATTATTGCAAAATCCTTAGAATGGTCTCCCCAGGAGCTCAGGAAGAGCATGGCTATGCTGTCAGTTCTGAAGCACATGAAATGAAATGCTCAGGAAGAGCATGGCTATCCTGTCAGTTCTGAAGCACATGAAATGAATACCACTACTTACATGCTTAACTGGGACCTAAACCAGTGCCCAGCTGTTCTACCAATGAAAATTCTGTGGGGTCCAGCTGTTGTGTCAGTCCAGCTTCAGAGAGAGGAAGCAGGGGACCCTGCAGGACACAGATTTATGAACTGGGGAGCACAGGTGCCCTACACCATCTGCTAGAGTGGTCCCTGTCTTTACTCCATTGCACTGACACTCATCTCCTTCAGCCAGGCTTGTGCTGCACCCAGACCAAAGCAGGACCACCTGAGCTGTGTGAAGTGGAGCTGTAGCCAACCAGCCTTCACACAGGATTTCACAGGTAGGGAACACTGAATGGAAACACTAAGAGGGTATTATATTGCAGGATGATTACTGCAGTTATAGGCCACCCACATTTTAAGGAGGATGAGACTTTATTTAAAAACTGAGAAAGAGAAGCTCAAAGTTAAGCCATAACTCAATCATGGAGCACTGGTTGTGGTCATTGAGGAATGATATTTATTGTAGGAGGCAACTCTTCAGTCTGTTGGATACAACAGAAGCCAGTCTCTGGAAGCCAAGAGTACAAGTAAAATTTGCAAGGTGCAAATTTTGACCAGGTAATCACCTCCTGAACAGCACACCCATAGAGGTGGCAGGTGCTCTCTTGCAGTCACTCATAATCAAGGTTGAATGCCTTTGAGATACAGTGAAAGTCAAAAACCATGGACTTGATGCAGAAGTTGCTGGTGAGAGTTAGAGGAGGTCAGACCCTGTGGCAATTGTCCCTTTTAATCTTATATTCCCCAACTTGGAGGCATATCTTAATACTTACTGCTACACTGCTTCTCCGCGTGTCAAGAAATGTTCAGCTAGCCTAGAAAAACATTCTGAAAGGTTGTTGCTCAAATGTGATCTATTTGTATTTCAGCCAAATACAATTTGGGGGATCCAGTACTATCTCAGCAGGATGTGACCCTGTAGTATTGCTTACACAGTAAAACACAGCCCTGGGTATTAAGAGTTGTTCAGAAGAAACTGAAAGGAATTTAAAATTAATCATAATAATTGAGATTTTTTGATATAGCTCCAGAATTAATTAAGAAACTATTGTTAATGACAACAGATACCAGTCATCTCTGAAGGAAGTAGAAAACAGTAGTCTGCAGAATAAACATGATGCCATTTGTAGATTCTTTTAAATCAAAATACTCAAACTGAGAAAATTACTCAATAAACATGATGAGCAAATATTTAACCTTTAGGTTTAGTTTGTGTTCATATTCCAAACAAATATAGTTAGAGATGCTTAAACATTCGTAAGTGTTGAACATATGTTTACAGAGTAATTATATTTAACATTGGGAAATTCACAAAACACTTTCCACATGTGTTATGTGCCCTTTTATATTAATGTTTTCTAAATGTCATGTTGAATAGAACATTAAATCCCAGCTTCTTTCTGAGGTACCTGAGGTGGTAGCTTTAGAAGATATTTTTCTCAGCTGTAATAACTTCTTGCATTTAAATATTGGTGGTATTTCCATATAACCTATTACCGCGCATTTTCCAGTAAACCGACAGATGAAGGTTTTAATAAACCCCATGATTAAGCAAGGTTTTAACTGCAGCTATCCTTTTGCATTTCAAATTGTCAGTTTGCTGCTACTGTGATTTCCCCTCTGTACAGGATTACCTTTGTTCAGCAGGAATCATGCAAGGCAGTGATTAACAAGAGATTGGCTAACCTAGTTCACTCTATTATGCAATTTTGATATTGCACCTCATTTACCAGCGGGGGGAAAACATTAAAAAGGAAAGTTTCTAAACCCCACATTTGTGTCTGAACTTTTCATAGGGCCTCAGTGCTTGGAGCTCTTTCACCTGGGCTGTTCTGGCTCACTGTCCCACTGAGATGTGCCTGGCTGGTGCCTCCAGGGCTGCTGAATTCCACTATGGCAGTGAAATTCGCGGGTGTGAGCGAGGCCTCCGCAGGCAGCCAGGCTGGGAATGGGCTGGGAACGGGGAGCACCAGATGGGCTTTGCTGCTCGCTGCCCTGGGCTCCGCAGGGAGATGTGGGGTCCTGCGGCACCTCCCTCCGCTTCGGGGCTCCCAGGAGCACATGGAAGGACTCCTGCGCTCACCTGCGCCTCCTCAGCAGGAGGAACAGCTGCTTCCCGTGGAGGGCAGAGCCCTGGGACAGCAGCCCAGGGAGGGCGCGGGGTGTCCCCCTCTGGAGACATCTCAAACCCCGCTGGGAGCGTTCCTGTGCCACCTGCGCCAGGTGATCCTGCCTTGGCACGGGCTGGGACTGGGTGATCTCCAGGGCTCCTTCTAGCCCGAACGATTCTGGGCTCTGAACCAGGATGCTGAGCCCTTCGTGCCGGAGCGCGGATGCAGGAGAGCAGATTTGAGTAAAAACCAACAAAAAAGGGGATTTCACCTCGTAGCCGTCCCACTTAACAGACCATTCATCACACGCTCCCTCTCCAGTGTCGGAGCCCCTAGCACTCCTCAGAGCGCTCAGCCCACACCCATTGCCAGTGCCAGCCTGACACCTGCCGGCGGCCCAGCGGCCTCGGGGGGACTGAAGTGGGACTGGCTCGGCTCGCTGTTTGCAAGGAGACCGGACCCGAGAGGCCCCGGGAGCGGCAGTAGGAGCGGCGGGAGCGCCTCGGGAGCGGCGGGGCCCGTTCGGGAGCGATGGGGGCGATTCGGGGCCGGGCCGGGGGCTGCGCGGCCGCCGCCACCAGGGGGCGCAGCGGGCGGGGGACGGCGGCCGGTCCCTGCCGGCGCCCGTAGGGGGCGGGGCCGCGGCGCGTGAGGGGCCGGGCTGCCATGGCGGCGGGGCCGGCGTGAGGGGCGCGGGCAGGGCTAGAGTGCTGAGCGACCATGGCGGCGGGCAGCGCTATCCAGATCCCCACCCGGCTGCCGCTGCTGCTCACGCACGAGAGCGTGCTGCTGCCCGGCTCCACCATGCGCACCAGCGTGGACTCGCCGCGCAACATGCAGCTGGTGCGCAGCCGGCTGCTGAAGGGCACCTCGCTGCGGAGCACCATCATCGGCGTCATCCCCAACACCAGCGACCCCACGTCCGACTGCGACGACTTGCCCAACCTGCACAGGTGCGGCTCGGCCCGGCTCTCCTGCCGCCCTCGCGGCCTGCGGGCCCCCCGGAGCCCGGCCCGGCCTCCCCGGCCGGCTCTCACCGTGGGGTCCCCCTCGGGTTCGCCCCGCTCCGCCGCCCCCGGGGAACGCCTCTGCCCTCCCCGAAACGCGGTGGCACAACCGAGCCAGCGGGCGAGGTGCCGGGGACGGGCCGGCCGGAGGGGAAGTTTGGAAAGAGGCTGAGCTGGTCGAGCAGTATAAGACGAAAGAACGCAGCTCTAGGGCTGCCGCAGCTGTTAACCATAGGATTTTTCACATAATGGGTAACGTGGCTATTGACTTAGTTCACATTAAATAAAAACAAATTGTATTTCTGTCTGGTGAAACCAACATGATGTAACCCTTACTCTCCGAACTTTATCGTATCAGTGGACTTAGTCAGATGTTGTAAGAAAATAACTTCTGTTGTAAATCTCTTCAGTAGGTCCTGTGATCTAAAATATTGATTCAGTTCAAGGCTGGGAAGAACTGTCATTTACAGACACTCCCATTTCCCAGTGCATATTGCTTAAGCAGAAATGTCAGTGTGCCTGTCCTCAGCCAGATCCATTTATGAAAAAATTACATATGTTTCTAAATTGCATGACTGATATTAAAGTACCTTACTTCATTTTTCAGTTAACTCATTTGTGTTCAGGTTTTAGGGTTTGGTTTTGTAATTTGCATTACAGAGGGAATTGGATAATTTGATTTCATTTCACAATAGGAACTATGACCCATCAGGGTCTTGCAACCTACAGCTTGGTTGCTTCTGATAGGGAGCACACAAAATGTTCTGTGGAAGGTGACAGATAACACAAGATTTGATCTGTTTTTAGGATTGGCACTGCTGCCCTGGCAGTTCAGGTGGTTGGTAGCAACTGGCCCAAGCCCCATTACACGTTGCTGGTGACAGGCCTGTGCCGGTTCCAGATCCTGCAGCTGCTGAAGGAGAAGCCCTATCCTGTTGCTGAGGTGCAGCAGTTAGATCGACTGGAGCAGTTCACTAATGGCCATAAATCTGAGGAGGAGCTTGGAGAGCTGTCTGAACAATTCTACAAGTATGCAGTACAGGTAATTTGTTTTGTTCTTGTGTGTCACATAACCTGTAGGTATACTTAGGATCTTTACTTGTTTTCTGTCTGCTCTTCTGTTTCTCCAGTTCCTATATTTTTCAGCAACTAGAGTTTCATTATTTCTGCTACAGAATAAATACTGCTGTTACAGCTTGAGGTTTTTATGCCAAGTTCCAGGGTGTCTACCCAGCTCATTGCAGCTGAATCTTGTGCAACTGCTTGTGTTGGTGCTATGATAAATTGATGTTTCATATATAGCAATACTATAAACACATTCTATTAAAAGATTTGATCAATTTTTACAGAGAGATAAGAAAATACATATAATAGAGGTCTAGTGAATCAGAATTTAAAGGATGTATTGAAAAAGAGTCACGGGGAAGTTTTTAATCTGGGTGTGTGGGGGAAATAGGAGATGTATGTATTGAAAAAAATGCTGCAAACAATAATGATACTTTTGAACTTCTGAAACAAGAGGAAAGCTCAAAGTGCTCTATGCTGAGTTAGTGCCTCATCTGTGAATTTTTGGTGAACTTATTTCAGTAGCTTTTTGGCAAACTACCTGGACATGCTTCACACTGAAAGACAAAGTTGTGTTTAAGTCAGAGAGGCACTGAGATCATTCCAAGAGGAGCCCAGCAGCCATCAGTGTTGTTCCTTGTGTGTTGCAGCTGGTTGAGATGCTGGACATGTCCGTGCCTGCTGTGGCAAAGCTCCGGCGCCTCCTGGACAATCTGCCCAGAGAAGCTCTGCCAGATATCCTGACCTCTATCATCCGAACTACCAACCAAGAGAAGCTGCAGGTATCGTCTTCTTCAGCACTTTTACTGCTAGTTAGGTGTGCTGTCTTTTAGAGTCACTCACTTTTGGGTAATTTTGGAATTGCTTACACTTGTGACTGTACAGTGATAACATTATGCCAGCAGGGATTTGTGTTGCGGCTGAGCATGAGTGCTTGCAAAATGGTTTGATGGTGTTGTTTAAAGGGTTTATATATGCATGTGGGAGAACTCTCCCAAGGTAAATAGATCTAGTTGGGAAATCTTGGAAATGGTTCACTTTATTAAACTTAAATAAGTAGAGCATGGAGTTCTCATAGTAAAGATGATAAATCTTTCTTCAGGTTGCGTTGAAACTTTGCATATTTATCCCAGCTGACTGATCATTATACATATCTTAATACTAATAAATTCAGAATTAAAATACTTCTAGTATTAGATTTAAATATTTTTGAAAACATTTTGAAGTCTGGGTTTCTTTAAACACTGAGACAATTTCTATCATATGTCAAAGCAAATCTGTGCAAAAATTATCTTTATGGCCTGGCGCTCATTCATCTGATTTCTGTATTTGCTTGCTGTGTTTTGAAAGTTGTTCCTTTTCTTCTCTAACTGCTTATGCTGCACCTGGAATTGAAAGTGTGTTAGGTTCTTTCAAAGCACCACAAATAGAAATTAATGCAGTATAATCTGAAGGGAAGGTGTGTACTATAGCTGAATATCCTGCTGGAGGAAGGTATGTTAGGTATTGGTGTGTCACTTTTTTATTATTAGAAGTTCTAAAGAAAAGAGCAGCTGGTGGGAGCTGTGGTAATACAGAGGAGCAGAATTCTACCCACTTTCATGCTTTAACTTAATTTAATATGAAAATGAAATTGTGTACGAAATATTAAAAAGACAAAATAAACAAAAAATCTCTGAACGAAAACCTTAAGGCACAAGGTGATTTTTTTTCCCCTGGGTTACCCAGGAGATGATGCTGTAACTTTTTTAACAGGGCCATCTCTTTGCCGAGCCCAGTAATTGAAAAATAGAACACTGACAGATGTTTGCCACAGAAAATGCAACTGAAATATTAAGATATTTTAAAACTAGACAGGGTAAGAGAATTTTCTCTATTTTGAAGTGGTTTGTAATTCAGGCATCCATACCCTTGAGGGCTAGATTTTGTGTACTGTATTCTCCTTGCCTTTCTTGCTACCTGTTTGCCTCAGTCCATCTATTCTGTACCTCTGGCCAAAAGACAGTAGCAGTACTTCCATATTCCCTTCCCCCAGAGTGAGGATCCATCACTGTGAACTTGTTGGCTGCTTACAACTCCCTGCTCTTAGATTTTAGATGCTGTTAGGCTGGAAGAACGGTTCAAGATGACCATACCATTGCTTGTTAGACAGATTGAAGGCCTGAAGCTGCTGCAGAAAACAAGAAAGTCCAAGCAGGATGATGATAAAAGGGTATGGAGCTTTAAATGTGGAATACTTAAACATTCTGAATAAGTACTAAGATGCACTTTTTAAACAGACTAATGAATGCATGGTTTTAATCTGTGTGTTTTTAATGTGTAGCCACAGCTGACAACTTCGGCTGTGTAGATACACAAAATAAAAAATATTTGTTTAAAACTGCCTAGGCTTTATTTTAATGTTTTTTAAATTTAATTTTTATTTTAATCTGAGCACTTTGTGACATTAAATGAATGCTCAGATTTCTCAGTTCATGTTATGCACCCAGTGAGTTCTGGCCTGTGCAGTGAAAGATATATTGTTTACTGAGGGCATTGCAGATGAGTGGCAGCTTTTGAACTACAGATAAAGAATGGGTGTTGTAAAATAGAGCTTGTTCACTTTTGCTGCATCAAACTGCACTTGAATAGTTTAGTAACTGGAAAATCATTGAGAAATGAAAAAAGAGAGATTTACCCATTTTTCTGCTTGATATGATGGGCTGCAGTGCTTGAAATATCACAAATAGCTCCTTTCAGTTTTGTTCTTGTTTTGTGTTGTTTGAGAGTTTAGGATCTATGATAAAGTAGCACCAATAACACTTTTTGAAGTTAATTTCTGGAGTTAAAACTTTCTGGAGTTCTGAATTCTTCTGTGCACCTTACCTGTTTTTGCCATGATTTTCATTCAAAGGCAAAGTACACAGCTTATTTAAAACCCAAGACCTGGTGCAATTCTGTGGCTCTGTTTCCATTGCACAGGTTGTAGCTATTCGTCCTAATAGAAGAATCAGTCATGGAAGCATTACAGAAGATGAGGAGGAAGAAGAAGATCATGATGATGTTGTCATGCTAGAAAAAAAAATTAGAACATCCAGTATGTCAGAACAAGCTCTTAAAGTTTGTCTTAAAGAAATAAAAAGGTAAGAGGCTTTTAAATGGTGGTTTCTTTTAAAATTTAGAACAAATCTTGCAAACCTTTTCCTGTTTAATGTGTGTTTGTGTTGGTTGTGTTTTTGAAATGATTTTAAACCTCAGGCAGCAATCACTGCCCTTGTGGTGCAGTAGAGGCTTCCTTTGCATTTAATTTTTGGTTGGCCTTTTGAATTCTGTACTTACATTTCCAGATTAAAGAAGATGCCTCAGTCAATGCCAGAATATGCTTTGACAAGAAATTACTTGGAACTGATGGTAGAATTGCCGTGGAACAAGAGTACGAAAGGTAAACCCTTCTCTTAGTGGTGATTCTTGTGCACAAACGTTTTAGGACAAGTAACTATCATGTAAACACTGTGAATTAGTTCTGTCTTGTAAAAACATTGTTGATAAGTTACTGTAAGCCAGGTAAACCATTAGACTTCAGTGAGAGCTGTACACTGAAAAGCCTGTGTAGTTCAGTTGTATGTCTGAGAATGTGGGTTTAAAAAGTGTTAAGAATATTTTCATTAAAAAATGAAGGTGTTACTAATTACAATTTGTGCCAGTGTGTATCAAAGAAATGAGCATCTAATTATTTTTATATGTCAGACAAAAAACCCTTTGGGAATTTCTGTAACATTGGTCTTTCTGAAGAAGATTCTGGTTTATCTTAAGCAAGTGTGGTAAGAAACAAAAGGATAAAAAAGCACAACTGTAGTTAATTTTAATAATTACAGCTTGGGGTGCAGTAGCAAAACTGAGTCTATATCTGCTTTGTACTGTAGTTTTTGGAGTTGTGAGTAGAGGGTGATACTGTTAATACAGATACTGTGTGCAAAAATGGAGAGTGAGGGAAGAGTAGGAAACCAAACGTGACCAACAGACATCTGACCAGCACAAGTAGGTTAAATGGGCAAAATTACTTTGCACAAGGTGGACTTAGCACACCTGCACGTCCATCTCTACCCTTCTGGTGGTATTTGTAGTGAAGAATTGTTGCTGGCTTGAAATAGAGGCCTGTCTGTTTACAGATCTTGTAAATATTTTCTTTAATCATGAAATTGTAAAAAGATCTGCCTACATGTACTTTGCAGTGTTATTCAAAGAATCCCCAAACAAGTAGAATGTTTGTTCACAGTCATGTCCTAGCAGAATGTTTTTTTGGTGGAAGTTGCTCTTTGATCTTTTAAAATTATGCTGTGTCATGTGAAGTTTGGTGTTTTTACTTTAAGCAAAGTTTGTGAGTGTGACCCATGTGATTGCTACTTTGAACTCTGTAGCAACAGTCAATAAAAACACACATGAATACAGAAATAGAAAATCATGATAATGACATCCAAGGCTAAAATAATTATCAGTACTGTGTCATTTTCAGTACTAAAAAGGAGATTAAAGAAAACTTTAATACCCTATTTTAGAAAAGCACTGTCTTTGCTATGTGTGAGTTGGGGATAGCCCTGCTGAAGGTGTTCCTCTGTAGGATCAGCTGTTTCCATTTCCAAGGTAGATGTGCTGATCCCTGTGCTGTGTCCATCCCAGATCGCCTGGAGATCCGCGCAGCTCGCATTGTTCTGGACAATGACCATTATGCCATGGAGAAGTTGAAGAAGAGAGTGTTGGAGTACTTGGCTGTGCGACAGCTTAAAAACAACCTCAAGGGACCCATCCTTTGTTTTGTGGGGCCCCCAGGAGTTGGTAAAACCAGTGTTGGAAGATCAATTGCAAAGACTTTGGGTCGAGAATTCCACAGAATTGCTTTAGGAGGAGTCTGTGATCAGTCTGATATTCGAGGCCATAGGTAATTACTTCTTCTTTTCCTAATTGCAATTTTTTCTTTGCAGAATGTAGTGATTGTTTTCACTGTTCAGCCAATACAGAGAAATTTTGCTTCTATGAAACAATGGTAGGTATTTATTGATTTTCCTTGGTATTTAGTGGTGTTACTTAGGAGAGAATTTTAATGGGAATGGATGTTTAGTGCTGTTGTATAGCCTTTATTCTTTCCTCCTGCTGCTGCCTTTTATTTCATAAGGAATGGATTTCATCTCCAGTTATTTTAGCACTTTGAAGTAAAATTCTGTAGGAAGTGTAATGCAAACTCTTGATTCTTCTGTTTTTTAAGAGAATGTAAAGATTTAATGACCCAGTATAACTTGTGGTAGCAATACATTCCTTCATAACCATGTTTACTGCTAAAAGGTGAGAGGAAACTTGGAGTGATACATGAAAGTTGCTAGAGGATAGCAGCTTGTTTGTGCACTCTTTTCCTGTTTCAAAAGGACATTTATGCAAGAGCACCTAAGCTGGCAGGTTTCAAAGGAGATTGTTTGGATGACATTCCTTAGGACTGTTTTTGATGTTGGGCTCTTTATGTATCTGCTATTTAGTCTTTTAAATTTGTATTAGTCCATTCCTCCATCCTCGCACCTGGAGGCAGATGGATGGGCAATAGTGATAGGTAACTGCCATGCATCACTGCAGCATTTTTGTTTCCATTACACATATTTTATGATTATTGCCTGTGGTGTAGAAAATCTGGAATAATGAATTTTAGTCAGGTTTTCTTTTTTAAGTCATGTTATTGAATAAAATTTCTCCTTACAGCAGTAGGTGAATACTGTGAATTAAGAGCTATCAGTTATTTTTTTGATGCTGTCTAACAGTTAATTTTGCCCAGTGGCTATGCAGCTACTCTCAGTAGGATACACCTAAAATAGAATGTCCTAAAAACAACTTAAAATTTGACATGTGCTATTCGAAGTGAAGCCACTAGAGGCTGTGGAATACTCAGCATTATGGAAAGTAACTTTTCCAGAGCAGAGCAGGACTCAATCCTTTGTAACAGGGAAGCCGCATCTTGAGCTTGACTTTATAAACAAAAGTGAAACTTCCTATCTTGTGCTTAGACTTCATAAAGAGTAAAGACAGAGAGTCATATGAGAGAGCTTCTAAAAAACTTGTTAATTCAGGTCTTTGTGGCTGTCACATTTTTGAGGGCATTATTAAGTTATTAATTCATGTTAGAGGCTAACTGTTATAAATTTCATATTAAAAAGTATATGAAATTAGCCAATGGGAAATATTTGCTAAGAGATTTTATTTTTCACCAGCAAAGGAAAATGTAATCTAGAATTAGCAAGAATATTGTGTGGTTGCTGTTCAACAAGCAAGTGTATAGTTTAAAAATGAACTTTGGAGCAGTTGGTACCAGGAGTCCTTTGTAGCCAACTGCTTTTTCCAGTTTTTGGTAGCTAAAATCAAACCCACCTGTTGCATACTGGATTTTAAATTCTGCTTTGGTTAGTTTTCCTCCTTCTCAGAATAAAATTTAATCAGATTAAAACTACAGCTTTTCTGTAGAGCTCTGTAGTATCCTTTTGTGTGAATAAGTCCTTCAAGTTACTCCCAGTCAGGTGAATCCACGTTGGCAGTCTGGTGGCAGTCAGAGGGAGGTGGTCTGGAAGTGCAGCAGACACAGACTGTTGCTTTCTGAGTTTCACTGTTGAGCAGGCTGATTTTCTAATATTACACCTTAGAAGACTTAGATTGTTTTTCTCCTAAAAGCTCCTTATTAGGCTTTGGGGCTTAAGTTAAGGATTCCATTAACATTGCAGGAGAACAGTACTGTATGTGCCTACTGATGTACTGAACATGTAGAAAAATGTACCAAATGTACTAGAACATTCAAAAGGAACTGTTTCAGCTTGACTTGCAAGCAAACAGTGCCTGAAATAGCTTTCACTTGGCCACTTTGGTGAAAGGTGCAGACTGAGAGATTCAGCAGACCAAGCTGTGGGAGAGCAGCAGGCTGGGCTGTGCTGTCTCAGTAACTGCACTGTCCCACCTGATGTGTAAATGTGGCAGTTGGAACTGCCCAGGTTTGGCCATTTCACTGGGGATCCTGTGCCTGCACCTGGAGCTTGGGAATCCTTCACTGATTGAGTGAAAAGTAGCAGGCATTGCTCTGCATTCCCAAAATGAAATCATCCTCTTGGTACCAAACCAGAACTCCTTGATCAGACGTCTTTCAGCTGTTGTCTGCATTTACCACTCATCTATACCATGTGTTAAAGTATGTTGGTTTATATTTGTCATTTACTTGTATTAAAAAAAAGATAAAAAACCCCCACAAACTACTCTGAAGAATGACTTAGAACTTTCTTCCAAGAAGCTCAGTGCTTTTAAAATCTCCTGGGTATTGATATTTTGTATCACACAGGAAATGTATGATCTTCTCTGTTGTGTGTTTTTTTCTATTTCTGAAAAGGAAATATGTAATTGTGCCATTTATTTATAGTGGTGCTGGTGAGGTAAGTGTGAAGCTCTGTTTCTCACCTTCATGTGAAGCACTCCTTCCTGTATTACCACTGCTTTGCAGCTTCAGAAGCTTGGACAGTTCACTTCTGCCTTAGGCCTTTGCTGAAGACTTGTTCAGGTGCAGCTTTGAGCAGAGGTGGATTCCTCACCAGGACAGCTGTGCTGGCAGAGCTTCCCTCACAGGCCTTGTTGCACCAGAGGGAAACAAACTTCAAACAGCTTCACCCAGGAGAGGAATGGGCGTTGTTAGACAAGTACAAAGCAGAGATTTGTAAAGCCCTTGAGTAGATGCAATCTCTGGCCTTGCACAAAAAAACCCAAATAAACAAAAAAACCAAAAAGGCTGTGAGTTTGTGCAGGGACTTCCAGAAACAGTGGTGTTACCTTTGTTATCCTTTTCTAGCCCTGCTGTTAAAAATTATTTAAAACTACTTGCCTTGAGATCTTGCCGTGAAGAAAGTGAGTCCTGTTTCTTTCTTTCAATAGCACTACCACTGCTTTAAGGGTTCTATTTCCTAGGCTTTCCTGGTTTACTTTGGGAGAACCAAGAAGGTTGGATTTCCCAGCTGTTTTTTTTACATTTTCTAGGATACACAGTGCCTGATGACATACTATACGACTCTAGTGTTTTATTTAAAGGTACTTTTTCACTCTGTATGAAAAGATTACTAAGTTGCAGACCTCTGCTTGGAGTTCTCAAGGGGTTGGGTTTTTTAAGTGTTGCTACCCAAGTGAGGTAGCAAGTAGGAAACCTGCTCCATGCTTCCTGTTTTGGGTGGGGAAAGCTGACTGTCCTCTGGGTTTAGTGCAAGGAATGAAGCTGCATCAAAAAATGAGCAAAGCAATGTAGGATATTGTTTAACCTCCTTTCAACCCTAGGAAAAATAATGAAATCAACGTCACATTCAGTGATAGTGTTCCTAAACATTAGCATTTAGTTTCACATCTTACAAGGCAAAGGTTAACAGCCAGACAGATAAATGGCCATATCTGCTTGTAATTTTAATATATTCTGGCTGGTTTTATATGTAAATACCCACAGGGCCTGCCTTATCAAGGATTCTTGTGTTGAGATGTGTTCCCCTAATAACTTTGGAGAGCTCAAGCATTTGATTATCAGTATAATAAAGTAGGTATTGGTCCATGTCTAGTAAATGAAGAGGTACTACAGATTTAGACTATTGCATCTGTTTGCCTTCATTTAGTTTATAAACCAGCCTGTTTCTTAAAACTCAATGCAACATGGATAGCTCAAATCTTTGTGGGATTCAAAAGGACCAAGTAAAACTGTGTATCTAAAAACACTAACATGCATTTAAAAAGTTTTAAAGCATGCACTTGAGAATAATGTAGCAAGCAAGAACAAAGAATGTTTGATGTTTACCTAATTATGTTACCCTGTTACTACCATAAGCAAAATATTGAAACAGTTGGGCTGCATTGTCTCTGAAGCATATAAAATTATTCTCCAGTGCAGTGAGTATCTTGTGGTAAAAATATCCCAGAGAAGAACAAAACTGCCACCACCAAACAAAACCCAAAACCACAGAAAGAAAACCCAAAGCTATAACTGAAAAAACCCCAAATCCCCCCAAGACCAAAGGAATGCCCAAACTGCTACACTGACACATTTATTTACGCTGGGAAGTGATCCACTCCTGTGAACTGCAGCTCTGACTGAGTGTCCTCATTTTCTGAATGCACTCTGTGGGATGCTTTCTCTGTCCTGGCAGGGCTGTGGGTGTGCAGATGGAGGAGGAGGAGGCAGGCTGGCTGTGGAAGAGCTCCCCATGCAGAGTGCTGATCTGTAATGAACGTTCCACAGCTCAGCCTCCTGAGAGAATCCACTCCCTTCTGCACATTGAGACTGCACTGAAGGGAGGAACTGTTGCCTACTGGCTGCTTCAGTCTTTAGCAGCTGCCTCAGGAAGGTGCTAACGGGCAAACTGAGTTTCTCCTGCATTGCTGGCTGTTTAGAAGATCTTAAAACCTTTTATTTTTTCTCAGATCTATAATTAAATTAAAATGAAATTTTATTTACTGGAATTTGTTTCCTCAGTGGTTAAATGTTACATGGAACTGACACCATTGCTGTGTGGTTTGGTTTCTGTTTTTGTTGGGTTTTTGGGGTTTTTAATATATTTAAAGTCATCTCTAGTATTTTTTCAAATTAGTCCCATGGTATTTTTGGTTTCATGTTTGTAAATGTCATCCTGTGTACCAGATCGTATGGCAAAGCAGACCTGCTCTGCTTGTCTGCTTTGTGAGGGTCATGAGCCAGATATGTAATTCAGCACTTAGTGTATCTCTTTCTTCTTAGAATTTCATGCTCTTAATTATAGTGCTTTGAGTAGTTATGGCACAAGCAGAAATGAGTGTGATAAATGCAGCAGACAGGGGTTATATGCATCTGTAAAATGTAGTTGTGCTCTCTGTGTGTTATGGAAAAAAGATTTTACTGATTTGCTAAATAAATTCAAACTCATCATTTTTTGTTCCATTGCAGTGTTCAGCTTTTCATTTCATATTGAAATGACAGTAAATATTGTTCTTTTTGGTGGGTGTTTATTAAACTGTGCTCTCAAGGGGACATCGACAGTTCAGCATAATTGGAATTTTGCTCTCTTTTGTAACATGCTGTGTGAACTCTGTTGTGATGACAAAATCCCAGCATTTATGAAAATGTTTTTATTAATGAGGTTTCCAAATCTCCTTCTGCCTGTTCTTACAGTACAGGGATGCTGGTACTGAAACATATTAAGATGTCCACAAGCTATAAAGTTTGGATACACTTTAATGCAAATTATTATCTTTGCAGATCAGCTAGTTCACCATGGAACTCAAATTTTCATCTGCTGTTACAATTGCTTGTATTAGCTGTGTTGTATATTCCATATTTTTATCAAGTATTCCACAAATCTTTACAAAAAAAACCCCAAGAATTGTTGCAGTGCTCCTTGTTCTTCTGTTTTGCCTGGAATTTTATTTGTGATATTTTTTATGTTGCTCCTCCTGTTCCCTGTGTCACCCCTGTTTCTGCATCCCCTTTCCTTTCCAGGCGCACCTACGTGGGCAGCATGCCTGGCAGGATCATCAATGGGTTGAAGACTGTCGGGGTGAACAATCCTGTTTTCCTCTTGGATGAGGTGGATAAGCTGGCAAAGAGCTTGCAGGGGGATCCTGCAGCAGCCTTGCTTGAGGTATGAAGTGTTAAACTGTAGGCATTGTTTCATTTGGATTTTAAAAGAATTAAACTGGACTCAGAAGTTTCAGTGGACAAAAGAAGGTCTGAGAGTGCCAGCTCTGTTATTCCAATATCAGCTGCTGAGTTCTGGCATGGGGGGTTTCTGTCAGTTCCTTGGGCACAGTGCAGATGCTGTTACACAGGGGCTAAGTAACATAGAAATCTCAGTGAGCTGTACTTGAACACAAGGATAGATTTTGGGGTGTTTTCTGTATTTAAGTAGTGTTTAAATAGCCCTGAACATCACTTATTTGGGGGACTTCAAGACATTGATTTTTAATGATCAATATTGTTAGCTAAGAAAGATCTGTAGAGGATCTAGACAGTAACTAGACTTCTTCAAGTTTTCCCTTTCTTTTTTGGAACAACTTGAATATATTTTTGAAGCTCTTTATGGTACCAGCTTATATTGGTGCTAAGCAGTTTACACAGTGCATAATATGGACCAGATGCATATTCTTTTAGGAGCAGTTCTTTAATTAGTGTTGTAATTAACTTTCTGAACTTGGATTTTTCATGTAAGTCACAGATTCCCACTCCTTGACTGATTATGGTGTGATGAGTGTTTGGCTGATGATGGTGTGATGAGTGTTAGCTTTCCATGAGAGTCAGGTTTTCCATGAGCGCATTTTTTCTGAACTTCTGGCACTCAGATATGAATTACTCTAATTTTGAAGCACATATTACAGTTATTTTATCATGAAGGTTTTAGAGTTGTCAAAGTTGATTTGCTTAAAGACACAAGTAACATTCCAGTGAGTCAATTGATGACTTTGGTGAATGAGATACGGTTGGAATATTTTGTAAATCTCATCAAGGGTTGAGATATCATTAATTGGGTTAGTTGGGCTTTCAGGAGGCCAAAACTGGAGTGATCATGAGGAAGATAAATTGAGACCTGTGCCTTGCAAACTTCATGTATCATGTAGCAGACAGCAGTAAGGAGTTGTCAGAACCTTCATCCCAGTTTCCATTTTCTGGAGTGTGACGTGATATCCCATTACAATTCCCTTTTCCACTGATTGGTGCATATTCAGTGCTTTTATTCTGGCAGCTTGCAAGAGAGAGGAAGGAGCATGTCCTCAGGTGTGGGGAAGAGACACAGCATTGCCCTTCCCTGGGCACAAAGAAGGCTGTGTCCATCTTCCTGTGCCAGCAGGGATGGCAGAAGAGAGAATGAGGGAGGTGCTGGCACAGCAGGGCTGGGCCAGGCTGAATTGTTGAGGCTGCCAGGGCAGATGCAGCACTGATGCACGTGATGGTTTTAGTATTGTACATGCTTAGAGATTCCTTGTACTGCTGTAGTTTTACACTCTGCCATCTCTTGTGTGTTCTCTCTGCCCTAGGGGCTGCCATGTTCCCACTGTTGCAGCTGCACTGCTTCTGGCACGGTTCTGTACCTGTTTCAGTCAAAAGGAGAGGCATTAGTAAAAAATGCCCACATTATTTGAGCTAGCCTGGCTGGCTTTCACAGAAGTGACTTAGGGCATAATCCTAGAAGCATCTCAGTTGTCAGACCTGAGGTGTGGTAGCTTTCTTTAGTCGGTGGGGGTGAAAGTGTTTCTGATAGTATTTGCCTACAGAGTCATTCTAATGACTCTCTTGACTGACAGTGCTTAATGCAGTGATTTAAATATGAAAAATGCTACTTAAATTAAGGTGTCATGAGCTCATCTGGATGCTGTATGACATTCTGCAAATGAAGTGTCAATTGACTTCTTACAAACGTCATTATTTTCTTCCTGCTAGATAGTGGAAAATTACTGTTTTGACAAGGCCAACGAGTTCTTTGAAAATCAGTGTATGAACAGGCTGTGGTTTGAGAGCTCTGTTTTGATCTTTGCACGTTAACATGAACGAGTAGTAATTTAAATGTGTTAGAAAAAGGGTGGCTTCACTTCTTTAGCTTTTAAAAATGACAGTTATGGTCCTTTACCTGTGCGTTTTTCAAGTGTGTAGTACACTTTTTTAGGGTGCATGAAGGGCCTCAAAGTGCAAAGAAAACAAGGAGAGAAGTGTAATAAATACATTATTCCTTGTGCTGTTCCTCTGAGGGATTTTATTTACACTTTGCTGAAAGTGTAATGCTTTCTGTTTCTGAGTTTGCTGATACCTCTCCTGTCATCCCTCTTTTAGATACTTGAACTAAGCTGTTATAGTTCTAGTCAATGAATAGATAAAAATACCTGAAAATCAAATTTTTCTGTTTAGCTGGCTGTTGTTTGCTATGCAGACACAATGATTTGGGATTTCTTGGAAAGAGTATTCCAATCATGAATCTAGAGCTGTATATTAATATTGGTAATTTTATTCAACCTTTACTGGGTTTTATAATTTTTTTTTCATTCCCTGCCTTCAGCAGAGAACAATTGTGGTTTTCTGTTGTGTCATTTGTGAAGGCAACAAATTTAATTAATACCTGTTTAATTGGTTGTGTTGGAATTCTGGTACTTTGTTGCTGCTTTGAGATGTTTCTGTTTTCCATCTTTTAAAACCACATTCTCAGGGATATTCAGCTCTGCTCCTGTCATGGATTTTTCCAGCTAAGCCTCATAAGGTTCACTTCCCACTGCCTGCCTGGGCTGCAGGGTTTATGTAAGCCCTGCTAATTGTCCATTAATTGCATCTGGAGAAGTAATTGCTCTATTAACCATGGCTGGGCTGCTCCCCTCTGAGATGTTTCTATCTCTCTGCAGCTGGCTAAACATCCCAAAGCAGGTGCTTTACCTTTTCTAATGGACAGATGTCTCATGGCTGGACATAATAACTTCATTTTCATCTGCTTCTTGTGGTTTCTGTGGTTGGAAGGTCCATCTGGAGTGAGCAGAGGTGGGGGTTATGCTGGAGAGCAAACAATAGTCAGTGGTCACCCAGCTGCTGCATTTGCTGTTCACACTGCTGCGTGTCTGCTAAGTGCCACCATTAAGTATGAAAGGCACATCCTTTATTCCTTAATGTGTAGGTGTGTTAAATTCTTGCTGTCCACAACAGGGCATATTCAGGAAGAAAATTGCCATCCCTGTGAGCTTGGGAGCAAAGCTTGGTGCTTTCTAATTGCTGGATATGTGTTTAGCTCTAATGCTTCTGCAGAGCTCTTGCTTCAGCAAGACAGAATGTCTTCCTATTTCCAGTTACTGTTCATTAACAAAGGAATATTTTAGTCTAAATTTAGATGACCTCTGTTAAAACCAGAAGAAAACAAATGGATCCAAGTGCCTGATAGTGACTATTTGTATGCAGGGAAATTAGACCAGGAGCATAGCCAGGCAATTAAATGTTCATGGAATTTATTCTGGATTTTGTGGTAATAAAAAGCTATTACAGAGAAGTCTTTGTATGCATGAGAGCTATCTGTCATAAATTAGCCAAGATATTTTGTGCACTGAATGTTCTTTTTGTACTTCATATTTCTGTATTAGTTGAGTATCTTGGAAAACTTCTGAGCTTGAACTTCAGCACAGATACCTAACTGAAAAACAGTTCTATTTGCTTTGGAAGATATGTTTGAAATACATAGGCAGAACATTGCTTTGTATCTTATTCTAAAAAACAGTTACCATGACAAGGAATTATGAGTCCAGAGGATCTCCAGCCCTTGTAAAAAAATCTCAGATAATTCACATTTTTAAATATAATCTGAGTTGGTTTGGATTACAGTTTCCTTTATCTTTTTTGAATAGTATTTTTTGCATGTGCATACAGCATCAATATTTTGTATATCTTCATAAATAACTATCTTGTCACCAGCTTGGCACTTAGCAAGGTTCATAGGGATTTCTAGTTGCAGACTAGAAGGAGAGAGAAACATGCATGTAAATAAATGTGTCAAAATGCCAGTTTGGTCTGTCAGAATACATTGTTTTTCAGCAGCTTTGGAATCACTTGCAAACATTTCAGCTGATAGACTAGAATTCTGTGGAAATATCAGTATAAAAAAAAAAGAGTAAGTTGAATTAGGATTAGCTGTTTAAAACAGTTTAGAAAAATTTGCAAGAGTAGACTTTGAGTGGGGAGCTAATATTTGGTATAGACCTGCTTGTTTTGAAGCCAGTTTGTAGCTGCTGTCCTTGCATTACCTGCCTGTTGTGTCTCCCTATGGTTTAGGGCTGGGCTGGGGGGCTGGCTGAGCTCTGAATTATGTATCAGTGGACTTGGCTTGTCAGGATTCTTCAAGGCCTTTTGCCTTTGTTTGTAAAGAGGGAGTAAATGACAGCAGCTTCTTGCTGAAGTGGGTAAGGAAAGCTTTTGAATAGCTTAGAGCCAGTGCACAATGGCATTCACTGAGTTCTAGCCCTAGGTTCAGAATTCAAGCATATGCTTCAGTATGTTTTAAGATTTCACTATTAAGGGGAGTGTGTAACTGCTCTTAAATCTGTGCAGCGCTTCAAAATAAAATGCAAATTTATTCTGTTTTTAGGAAAGTCAGCTGTGATTCTGGGATTCTGTAATAGAAGAATTTTTTCAAGTTTGTTCTGGTCATAAATTTTTTCAAAGCCTGAGGACAATTTAAGAGTAATGAAAATTCAGAATTGTTTCTTTTATAACTATCAAAGAAGTCCTCAAATTCAGTTGTTTTTTAATTATCACCACTGTTCTTGGCTATAATTCAGGTTGTGTGCATTCCTTTGGATGTAGGCAGATAAGTTATTTTGACAGTGGAGTGCTGTTTCTCAGGAGATGCATGGGTCCCATTATTTGTGACATGAGAATTATTTGTGTGGGTGTAGCATTGATCATTCATCATGTGGGAAGGAAGAGTGTGGCTGCACTTCAAGGGGATGTGAGGCAAAGGTGGTTCACAGGTGATACAGAAGTCAGGAGTACATTTCTGTGTACAATGAACTTCCCATTAGAGGTACTATTAAAAATCTACAAGACAGCATCTCAGTACCCTCATGTTCCACACATGTATTGAATATTTATCACCTGACCTTAAATCTAGGCCAGTGTTGCATTAGCACACAGAAGTTGTCCTAAAAGCAATAGGAAGACAACACAGTTATTGAAGCTGTAGTTCTACTTGCACAGTAGATTTTTGAGGTTGGTCAGACTGTGTGTTTTTGTTCTGCAGTGCTTGTTCAGTTTTGTCTCAGTTGTTTTGGAACAAAAAGAAAAATGATTGTGTTGTGAAGGCCAGGGCTCGCCAAGGGTCAGAGCTTGCCTGGGATGTCGTGGGCAATAAGAACTTGTACTCCTCCTTTAGTAATAAACCTGGACAAAGCAGAAAGAGTGGGGCAGGTGATTTTGTGACAGCAGCTAAGGCTGGGATTGTGTTCTTCCCCTTGGTCTCACAAGAGAGATCTCACAGGCTGGTGTGAGAGTAAGAAGTAAGCTTAGAGTAAGAAGAGCTGCCAGCAGCAGGTGAGGGTTGGAGTCAGGGATTACTTGGGAGAATTCTCCTTGTTCTGTGGGACCACATGGGCTGCTTTTCCAAGGCTGCTGTGAGTCCTTCAAGGGCCACTCTACCAGGTGTGAAAGGTCATGGAGATGCAGCTTAGGGGAGGTGCTTGATGGCTGGAGAAATGCTGCAGCACCTCTAGAAAATGGCAGCAACAACTCATGGGGAAGTGGCTTTTTGAACTGTACCTGTGATGTAGTCACAGAGTAATCCCAGCAAGGCCAGGATTTAGTGACATCCATAATATATTTCATGATTATAAAGTCAGATGTGACAGATCCAAATGGAATATAATAAAAATGTGCATATTTTATTTGCTTCTGAATGAACAATTGTGTGTTTTTGTGTTCCCTCTTGTTAAGGTCTTGGATCCAGAACAAAATCACAGTTTCACTGATCACTACCTAAATGTAGCCTTTGACCTGTCCCAAGTGCTTTTCATAGCTACAGCCAACACTACAGCCACAATCCCACCTGCCCTGCTGGACAGAATGGAGGTTATCCAGGTGCCAGGTAACACTGCAGTGCCTTCATTACATGGCTGCTGCAGGTCCTTAAACAAGTTTGGGGTGTTCTTGCTGAAATGAAAGGCAACTCCTTAAGGAAAGGCTGCCAGGAATCTGGAGTGCATGGCTGGGGTCATTTAAAGGGACAAGGCAGGGTGCCTCTGCTGTGGCATCTGTCACAAGAATAGTGTTTAGCATTGTATTAGCACTCAAGAAAATGATTTTAAAGTATTTATCACTCAGGAAAATTCAGTTCCAGGTCTGTGGTGATACATGGATGCATTCTGTAATGATATTTTCCTTCATTGATTACTTTGTGTTCTAGTGGTCAGTTGGCTGATGCATCTTTTTAAGATTCCAATGGAGAAAGGCGTCTTTGAAAAACTAAAATTCTCTTCTTGTTTGCATGAAGTTATGAATGCCCACAAAGGATCATACCAACAGCCTTGTAAATTATAGCTGGGGGAGGTTTTTTCTTAAATTCAATCATTGTAAAACATAAGAGATTTGATTATATTGTAGTATGTAAGCAAAAAGATCATTAATAAATAAATGCCTTTTTTTTTTAAGGATATACACAAGAAGAAAAAATTGAAATTGCACATAGACACTTAATTCCTAAACAGCTTGAACTACATGGTCTGACTCCACAGCAAATACAGATTCCTCAAGTAACCACTTTGGGCATAATTACCAGGTAAATCTGTTCATTGCTTTCAGTGTAAATACCTTCTTTTATAAATCAGTTTATAAAGTGGTAATGCAAATATATCTTAATATGTGTTGTCCTTAATAGCTTCAGCAGTTGGTAGCTTATGGAATTGCTCTTTCCCTAGCTCTTGCCTTCTCTAGAGAACATCCTTTCTGTAGAGAATTCCTCGCTCCTGCTCTCCAGGTGTGGCTCACAGTCAGTTGTGCTGACACAATTGCCAGGAACACCTGAGGCTGGTGTGGCTGCACTGTGTGAAGCCATGGCCCTGGCAGCAGACAACATGTAGTTTAAAGAACCACATTATATTTCTATCATTTTCATACAAAAAAAGGAAATTATGCTTCCTTTTTTTCCTTGTGACTTGATGGGTAGATTTGTTTAGATTTTAAATTAGGTTTAAAAAAATAAAATACAGGGTTTTAAAATAGCTTCTGTTTATTAGAACTGGGGTTTTTGTTAGACATGACAGCAAATGTATTGATCAAAACATCTTTGGAACTTGAAACCAGTTCATTTCCAGTGGAAGAAGTGTACTGATTCAATGAATTAAGTATTTTATGAGCAGTATTCTGGCTGTTTTGTGTAGTGTTACTGTCTGGTGCTTCTTTTTAGTTCATAGAATAAAACAAAATATTCTTTTATGGCCAGTTCCTCAACTTCCAGTGAGCCAAATATTTTAAGTTTTAAAATAATTCTTCCTTTTAATTTTTATACATCCAAGAAGAGCTCAGTGCTATTGGACATTGCTCAGCATTTCATGAAGGTTTGGCACCAGCTGTTAGTCATGTCTTCCCACTCAGCAATTTGTCTGCGATTTTATCAGCAGCCACAATTCTTTTGATAAAAACACATTCTTTTTTTCCTACGTACTGGAGTAGCCCAAGGTTTTGGTCCATTTGCCATGCCATTTCTGTGGCTGTGTGTTCAGTGAGGAGTGTGTTTCCATTGCAAAGGGCTCTGTCCTGCAGAGCCCAGCCCTGCTCTTGTCTCTGACAGGTACACAAGGGAGGCAGGAGTGCGGGCCCTGGATCGGAAGCTGGGAGCCATTTGCAGAGCAGTGGCTGTGAAGGTGGCAGAAGGGCAGCACAAAGAAGCAAAGCCAGATCGTGCTGAGCTGGGGGAAGGAGAAGGTGTGTATCTTTGGCATGTTTTGTTAAAAAAGGAACTTCTAATGTAGTCACTAGGAAGCTAATCCAGCAACTTTTTCTCCTTTTTTATTCTGCTTTAAGGACTCTTGTTTTCAAAAGCGTGGCAGATAGTGTGACATTATTATTATCTACAGTTTTAGTGCTGAATTATAAGTTAAGTAGTTTCAGCCTGCTGAGTTGGTAATTGACAAGTTCAGTGCATCTATTTTATGTCCTAGAGATGCAGTTATGATTTCTGTATGTCTTCCTAGGTTTTTTAATGCAAATCTTTCAATTCTTCTCTAAGCATAGCTGTAGTTCCTACTAGCTCACAACTCAATCTGGTTATTTCATTGTACACTAAAAAAATTGTCTGCTTGAAGGGCTCTGAAATTAGAATTCTTTTTATGTGCCTTTTAAGACCTGCTTGTTCAAAGTCTCTCGAAGCTTTGGTAACTTCACAGCCTCAGTTAGTCTGCTCTTGTTTCCCATGTGTACAGACAGTGTTTTATCATTTCCAGTCATCAAACAGACTGAAAGAAAACTAAACACAAAACTTTCAAACAGCAAAAATACCCAGGTAACTGCTTCACCAGTAAAGGCAGCTGTCTTTCTAGTCTGGAAATAGGAGAAGGAAGAATGATGTGAGTTGAGTGTTCTAGGATCACTGTAGTGTCTGTGAAAACTGTAATATTAGAACATTGAATTTGGCAGTGTTTGCTGAAGCAGGTTCAGCTTGGTTTTCTCTGAACGTTTGGCTTAAAGGCAGTGAGCTCTCACAGCAGCAGTGACTGAATCCATGAGCCATCCTGCAGTTTAAATCATCCCACCTACATTAAAAGGCAGAGCTTTTAAGACATTTACCAATGCTTTCCTTTTATATTGTTTGTGTGTTCTGTACCTTCTGTGCTCTGATGGACTTTGAAGTCAAACACTGATTTATTGATGCTTCTGTGATTGTGACTGCTGAGCCTTGGGCTGTGTTGGCCCAGCTCAGCAGAACCAAGCAGTATCAGGTGTCCTGGCTACTGAACCTTCTGGGTGGTAACTTTGACAAGTCATATTTGCAAAGTAGGTAGCTGTGTCTAAAATGTGTTTCAGAGTCTAATGCAGCTGCTGAATAAAAAGAGGTGTTCTGCTCTTCAAGCATTCTGGTAAAAGGGACAAGAGGTAGGTTCAGAGCACAACTCATGGTACTGTGCGAAGAAACACTTTATTATTAAGGCAAATAACAAAAAGGAACTGTATTAGACATCTCAATCCAGTGAGAGAGTTATTTACCATGTTAAAATTAGCACTGTGCTTGCAACTGAGGTATTTACACTGTTCAAATTATACACTGTTAAAATTAGTTCTGGACTTGCAACTTACCAAAGCTAAGTGAAAATAGCAGCCCCAGTGCTTCACAAGGGAGCAAAATGCTGGCATTTTTGGTTGACCCAGTTTGGAGTTAAGAAAGAAATGAGCTGTGGAGAGTTGCCTTTGTACTTCTGAAGTGAAAACTGTCCATAAGAAAAAGCTGTATTAATGAAAGGGAGTCTGAGGGACAGGTGTCTGCAGTGAAACTTTGTGCAGAATGGTGCAATATGCAAAGTGGGTTTTATTTTGTAATAACACTGTGCTTACACCCTGGTGTGTTTTTACAGTGTGTCGTTTCCTGGGAGTGTATGAGAGTAGAAGCCTTTTAAAAAATACTTTTATTTTCATTCATAGGTTGGAAACAACAAAGTCTTCAAAACAAATCTTGTAAATATCTCCAAGCTTGCAGCTTACAAGCTGATGCAAATAATGGGACTTGTAGTCTAAATTGATTTCTTTGGCATTTTTTCTCCTGTTGATTAGTGGACATCTGTGCAGTTGTGCATCATGATGATGAATTTTTATTTCATATAATGAATGACTGTGGAAGATTAGTTAATCAAGTTCTCATCTCTTAATAGTTTCACTTAGAATAATTTCTGGATTTTTTTTCTTTATCTCTATAAAAATTCCTAGAAGTCATTTTTGCTTCCTGCATTTCTGTGTTGCTGATGTGAGACTGATGCTCTGCAGTTAGTGCATTGGTGTGCCTTGAGCTGTGACTAGGAGAGGCCAGATGCAGGCTTGCCTTGCTTGCTAAAACAGAATTTATTCCTGAGCCAGAGCATAGCCAAATCCTCCCATGGTGCTGTTGTGTTTATTCAGCTGAGTGCCTCTGCCTGGGGTTGTAGTAAGAGTTAAGGACACTAGGTGGTAGAATCACAGGCTTTCCACCATTACATGGATTCAATCAGGTTATTACCTCCAGGGAGAGCAGCTGTTTTCAAGGCCTTTGTAAAGCTGAGGCTTTTGCCCCTGGTGGCAGTGGACTCTGGGAAGGGAGGGCACTGCCCTGCAGAGCTGGAGACTCTCTCAGCCTGGGTTCAGCACTTCCAGAAATGCACCCCTGAAATGCAGGGGCAGCTTGGAGTGCCTCCCTTGCTCCTGTGATTCCTGAGCTTTCTGGAGAGGTTGGTGAGTGCAGCAGTGTTGGATTGTGTCAGTTGTTGAGTGTGTGCAGGGAACCTCAGCGTTTTTCAGAGCTCTCTGGGGAGTTGGCCCTGTGCACAGCAATGCTGGCTGATATTTCACTGAAACACTAGCTCAGATTTATGAGACACTCCTCGAGTCTTTTGACACTACTAGAAATTCTAGAAGTCACAAAAATATGTGAAACTCTCCTTCCTATTTTAGTGCAACTGCCTTGAGAATACAATGCAGCAACTGTGCACTAAGGCATCAGATCATGATACAGCAGTTGAAACCCAGAGTAAAAACCAATTTGTCTAATTCAGACCCAAAGGGAGATTTAGGACAGGTAATATTTCATAACTAAAAGTGATGAAATGAGGATTATATTTATGTTGAAACCAAGGCTTTAAACATACTTTAATATTTCCATAACCCAGCAATACAGAGCAGTTTGTTACACTCCTTGTGGATGAAACACTTGGTTTTAAATTAAATGCAAGTTTGACCATAGTGGTCAATGTGAACTGACACATGAAATCTGCTGAGCATCAGTCCAGGGTGGAGTGACTGCAGGTACTCAGGTCTGAGCTCTGCTGATCTTAGAGAGCTTCCAGCTCTGCAGGCTGCAGTGAGGGCCTTTTTCTGAAATTTCTGAAAATTGCTTGGAATGACTTCTCTGTAGGAGATCAAAAAGGCATAAGTATTCTGAGAAGTTTGGCTTGAGTACAAATTAGTTTTTAAAGTGTTATTTTTTCCATGTTAATTTATCTAAATATTCCTGCATGAGCACCTCAACTTCAAGTGTTTCAAGAACACATTGTTATTGTAGGTCACAAATGATGGAATGCAATTATTTTGTGGAAAGAGAACTTTCCTGGTGCTGTGGGGAGAAATGCACATAGCATTAAATTCAAGCGTATAAGTAAGTGTAAACAGGATTAGGGTCCCAGGAAATTGTTCCCTTCCTAAAGAAACACTTCCTAAAAGTTTGGTGCATAAGATTTGACAGTGGAATGTTGCTTTTAGGGATCAGTTTCATGTTATGAGACTGGCTGGCTTTGAATGTGAACTGTTGTCAGCAGAAGCAATCCCATCCTTCTCTATCTAAATGCAGTTTTGGGGAGTTTGTAGTTTGGAGGGGCTAAAAGAATTGAGTCTGTCTGTTGTGTGCTGAAGCACCTGCTGCTAAGTCAGATGGGAAAGAAAGAATGTTATTATCCTTTTAATTGCCCACAGACTCAAAATCTTGTCCATCATGGTGATGCTCTTTTTTTATATCTGTAGCAATTCAGCAAATCAGTGTTATGTTAAAAACTACTTTAAAATGTCAGGCTTCTATTTTTCTGTCTTGGTCAGTAAGTATGGTTAGAAGTCTTTGGGTTTAAGGCTTGTGTTGCTAGTGCTTAATATAAATGTGTTCTATGAGGAGATGAGAATTTGCTACATGTTGAGGAAGTTTTAGACTTTTGTATTCTCTTATTTTCATTACATCTGTAGAAGGTAGCAGTTGCATTTTTTTGAGTCTTTGTGCCACGAAATGTCTATTAACATTAAATCTTTAATTACATTTAATAGTTCATTGTCAGTAAGTTTTCTTAGGAGTCCATTTTCTTACAAATCCATTATTTACATGTGAGACTTTGTTTTATTTTGGGAACTTGCAAAGACAGATTCCTGAAGAACATTGTGGTCTTTGAGTAGCTGCAGATTCTGCTTGGAAAATTTTACAAACAATCTTTTTTTGGTTGGTTGTTTTTTGAACTTATTTTTGGTTACTTGGGGAGGGTTATGTGTTGTTTATTTTTAGTATTACAATTTTTAAATGTTAAAACAACTCAATACCATGCTGCTTTTGTGTAAGCAGACATGTAATAGCAGAGCAGCAGGTGGTTCCTCTAGTGCAGTTTGGAGCTCTGCTTAGGGCACTTTTTGACCTTTTAGTTTATTTTGCCAACTTGTCTCAAACTGTAAGATGATTAAGCTGCTGTCCTAATGAGAAGTTCTGTTTCTGGAAACCTGAATTTAAGTGTCTTGTTTTAGATAAATATGCCATTTAGCTTGTACTGTGGTTTATGGCTGTTAGTCTGGGGAAGGTAAGGAACACAATTTGTCATTGTTAGTGGAAATCTTAATTCCTTGTGTCTGCATAGATTCCTCATAGTCAGCACCTGTTTAAAGATGATAAATGAAGATGACTTTTTCCTTCAAAGGAAAAGTTAGAGTTTGTAATGACATATTGGGACATCACTGTATGCTTTTACAGAAAACTAGATAATGCCAGAATTTAGTTTAACATTTTTAGAAAAGGTCTGGAGTTTGTTATTGTTACAGATCATAAAATGGGATCTACTCATTAGATCAGATAAAGAAAAGAGGTTCTGATTCTTTTAATGGGGCAGGTGGCCTCAAATTCCCTGATTTGTTTATGAGGAGTTTGTCTCTTCTGCTGTATACAGAGCTAGGTGAAATAAATGCATTTGTGTTTGTTAGGCAATAAAATCTTGGTATAGAACAAAAGCAGCTGGTTTTAAACTCAGTTTTGTTTTGAAATATGGATTGTGTCTCAGATTATCAAATACAGTTGAAATTGCAGTCTGGATTGCAAGAATAGCGTGCAGGGTCAAGCTTCCTAGACTTGCCAGTATTTATGTCTTTGAATTTATTATGTACAAAAATAGCAGTTTAACAAAAGCAGAGAGACATGCTGGAACAACAGGAGGCATCTGACTAAGGCAGTGTTTGCAGCAGAGGAATGGGATTTAGCCATGGAGCAGTGAGCTGGACAATGAAGATCAGTGGCTGTTGGATAAGAGCTGTTAGATTGGAGTCCTGAATGAAAGCTGAGGTGCTGCTGTCGTGTTAATGGTGATGTGGAATGTTTTCCTTGATGCTCTGTTAAGGCATTAGTGAGAATTGCACAGTCACAAAATTATCTGTAAAAAGGTCTTTATGTATCAGGATTAGTAACAGGAAAGTTTGTATCTTGTGAAAGGAGACATCCTCTTTCATCCCTTCTGAGAACTGCTTTTGCACCACTGACCACTTCTTCATGTTATAGTAAATAGATTAGATCAGTGATTTGTGGTTTTCTGTACTTGTTTGAACTCTTGGATCTTCAGTTACTGTGCATGCATTGATGTGCAGAGGAAGAACCAGAAAGCTCCTTTTCAAACTAAAATTAGAAAGATTTCAAAGAAAGTAAACAACCCATATTTGGATCTAGAATCTGGTGCAGGAGTCCTGAAGCTCAGTATACACTGCTGTGTAATACAGACTTCAGAAGTGTGTTGGGCTGGGAACCAAAGTCCTCACTCTGTGTGCAGGACAGCCCCAGGGCAGGGAGCACTGCCCTGAGAGAGCCACAGAGCCTCAGGAACAGCTGGATTGTCCAAGCACTCTTCATTTCTCTGAGAGATGTTTCACTAAAACACTGCTTAGGGCTCTTGAGAAATGCTGATAAGCCTCTTGCACCTGGATCAGATCTGTGGGGAAATGATTCCCTGCTTGCATTGCCCCTCTGCTCCCAGTTCCTGGGTACCTGTGCAGGGTCAGGCCTGCCAGGGACTGCCAGTTCTGGAGCTCAGCATGCAAACAGCTCCTCTGCAGCCTGGGGTGAGACTTTGCCATTCACATGGTTCCCACTGCATTCACTGGCACCACATTTCTCTTCACAGAGAAAAGCAAGGCACAGTCTTCCCAAGAATATTTCTGGGTTTCACATTCTCTGAACCTCAGAGAAACA
Source organism: Calcarius lapponicus (assembly GCA_039654755.1). Classification (NCBI taxonomy): domain Eukaryota; kingdom Metazoa; phylum Chordata; class Aves; order Passeriformes; family Fringillidae; genus Calcarius; species Calcarius lapponicus. The sequence continues at coordinate 13,447,840 of CM077474.1, read as the reverse complement.
AAACATAATTCTTATCTCATTTGCTGTGCCTGTGCAAAAGTAGAATGCAATATGGAGATGGTTTACCCAGAGTAATGGTGTTTTGTTTCCTTGGCCTGTCAGGCCAGGTGTGTGTGTGTGTGTGTCAGGACTGTCTGCTGACAGTCACGAGATTCCCTGCAGTTGTGTGCAGAGTTGAGTGCTTGGCAGATTCAGTTTAGATGTAATGTAATATAGTATAGAATAATACAGTATAATAAAGTAATTAATTCACCTTCTGATACCAATGGAGTCCTCCTCATCATTCCTCCCTTCCTCGGGGCATTCCCTGTGAATACTATAGTTCACTTCTGTATGAAAAGAGAAAACAGAGATTTGAAGGCAATTCTGCTGAGGGAGCCACTGTACAGGTAAGAAACCCACTCATGCTGTGAGTGAAGGAAGGGAAGAGCCCATAACTGTTGCTTTGATTGTTGGTCCTTCCTGGGTGACACTTGAGTATATTGCATTCAAAAGTGTCAGGCTGCTGGGGGTTTATAGCCCTTCCTCAAGAGTATATCATGCCTGTAGGTGTTTCTGAAAATGTCTGGTAATTGGACCTTGGAGGAATTTTTTGCTGCTGCTGGTTATTGAGCATGGCACCTTAGCAATATCTCCTTGAACAAAGAAAAGAACAGAGCCCTCTGTGTGTGTAGTATTTCAAGACAAAAGCCACAGGCTGTTACCAAAATTGAGATTTTTGCACTGCACGAGGCCTGTAGGTGTTGTGTTCAGAGCTGGCTGTTGAATGGACAGGAGATGTCAGTTTTGTGAGTTAAGCAGCCTGAGTAGGTGGAAGGTGTCCCTGTGTGTGGTGGGGACTTGGGCTGATGATCTTTAAGGGTCCCTTCCAACCCAAACCCTTCTATGCCTGACCAAAGCCATAAAAGGCATAGGAGACAAAAATCAACACGAGAAATTCACATCAGGGCCTGTGCTGCAGGGCTGCCCTGGAGGTGCTCTGTGCTGGAGCACAGCTGTAAACACTCAGGAAAGGAGCAGGAGTTCCTGCACTGTCAGAATTGCCCCCAGAATTGTTCAGCTGCACGTTCTCTGTTACACCTCCCTGCACACGATTCCTCTGGCAGGAATTAACCCTTTCCTGTGAGGTGGGCAGGCCCTGCACAGGCTCCCTGAGAAGCTGTGGCTGCCCCATCCCTTGGAGGTGTCCAAGGCCAGCTTGGACAGGGCTCTGAATGACCTGCCATGGTGGAAGGTGTCTCTGCAAGACCCTAAAGCAAGATCAGCTTTAAGGTCCTTTATAGCCCAAACTGTTCTGATTCTGTGAAATACTGATTTTCTGCACAAGTCTGGTGAAAAATGTAAAGTTTTAAATGAGCCTAATGTGTTTTGCTATTTGAATTAGTTTAAAATGCACTTAAGCTGATGAGTTGTATCTCTGTCAGTGCTCTAGATTTAATTTTATCTTTGATGAGCAGTTAGAACATACTTAAGCTTAATAATTACATTTCATGCCATATTATCTTTAATTTGACAAGATTTTTGTGAGAGATGGTTTGAGCACATTTTCCTGAACTTACTGAGCAACTTTCATTGCATGTTTTATTTTTCTGTCACCATTTCTAAAACATTCCTCTATCTAGAAAAGACCATTACAAATCCTAAATTTGATTTTCTTCCCTTAGATTGCAAAGAACACATCACAGAAGATGCCAAACCAGAATCCATCAGTGACACAGCTGACCTGGCTCTGCCACCTGAAATGCCAATTTTAATTGATTTCCATGCTCTGAAAGATATCCTGGGGCCCCCCATGTATGACATGGAGGTAACTTCCTCATTTGTTTCTGTTTGATGCTGTTTCTGGCTGATATGTTTATTGCTTTTGACTGAGTCTATACAATGGTAACTACTTCAAAATATGTCAATAACAGCACTGTGTTTCTTTATGTTCCACAAAGTGTGTTTTTACCTAAAGCTTTTCTTTTCTTTTCTTTTAATTCAGGGTACATAAATGACATAATGCCCTGAATTTTCTGTCAGCAAAGGTTTCTGCAGCAGTGCTGAAGAATGTGGTGGTGTTTTTTCAGTTTGAAACAATTTTGCTTTTGTTTGGGGGATGTTTGGTGGTCTTGGGAAAGAAGCCAAAAGTAGAACCCAGGAATCCTGTCTCTGCAGCAGCTGTGCTAAGGACTGCTCCTCATACCTCCTTAAAGCCAGGCAGCATTTTTGGGTATTAAAACCACTTCAGTTTGCACCAGAAGTTCTCAGACATTCTTTAGGTTAATGTGAATCTTAGCTATTAAAGTGTTTTATGATCAGTCAGGCACCCCAGCTCTGCTCCTCAATAGGCATATTTCAGATTTTTTGCTTTCCCCCATCTGTATTTTGCTCCGTTCTGTGGAGTTAGAGTAGTTTGTTAGTTTGGGATTCTCGTTTCACCAGTGATAGTGGCACTGACAGTTGTTCTCTGGTTCTGAGAACTTTCCTCTTACAATTCTTTTCTCCTAAATCAGAGGACCAGACTTCCAGTGGGACTTGAAAAAGGGGGCAGTGTGATTGGGATAGCAGGAGAAAATGAATGATTGTTAAGGAATGAATCCGTTTTTAGACCTGAACTGAGCCTTTTGGATATGAAGATTTTATCATGGAAGAGATTCTTAAGGAAGAGGCAGAAATGAGGAAGCAAACTGGCAGGAGGCAGTGCCATTGGTTGTGCCAGAGATGTGGGGGGAGCAGTGGGACAGTGGCAGGCAGGGAGGACAAATGGCCAAGGGGCCTGGTGGCTCTGGGCTGAGGACGTTCACAAGGGCTCTTTGCTGATCTGGTTTTACTTTCAGAAATTAGAAGAATTTACTCTTTAGGCAAATGACTGAATTATCAGCAGCTTACATTTGTTCTTTCCAACTCTCAGAAGCCTGTGTACCCAGCAGGAAGATGACACAAATGTAAGAATTCAGTGCTAATATGGGATGTTTCTTAGGTGTCCCACCTGGTGTCAGCTTTGTTTCTGGAGTTGATTATTTGGTAGTGTGGCTGTGTTGGAAAAGAATTTCTGCTATTTTGTCTTTTCTGTAGGATTAAGTAATTAAAGTGTGGTTCTTAATTTCAAGTGTTCAAACACAGGAGTGCTAGCTGGGGGTTATCTTTGGTGGGTTTTTGTTTATTTGTTGTGGGGTCCACAATGGGTGCTATAAATTTGCAGATAAGCATTTCATGGATCTGCTGGCCTCTAAACTGAAATAAGACTGATTGAAGCTTGTGACTTCTGTTTCAAAAGGGTTTTTTTAACATTTCCATATTTAGAAGGCAAATTTAGAGCATAAACAGATGAATCCACACAGATCAGTTCCCCAAGCAGCCCAGGATTTCTTTTCATGTACTATTTGCTGTATTGGTTGAGTGAATATTTTTCAGTACACGCTTTGTTTTTTTCCATGTTAATTGCTCAGATAACAACATAACTTCTATTTTAAGGAATTTTCCCAACTAATGTGTTATTCCTTAGAATTTTCTCAAGTCCCCCCAAGGTTCTTTGGAGGAGCAGAGTTTCTGCTCTGAGCTTGGCTGCTCTGGGTTCTGCTCTGTAGGCACAGGCTGGGTCTGGCCTGAGAGCTTCAGCCTGGGCCTGCATTTTGCCACTTATCAGCAGCTGAAACAAAGACACAATGAGGCAGCCACTGTGTCAGTACCTGCATGAGGCTGAGCAAATGGAACTGAAAACATGACATGACTTCATTGATCTGTTGTCCTTCAGGGAATTCCTGAGCCAGGGATTCATCTTTCACCTTTCCAGGGCATTGCTTGGCTCTTGTCTGCACAGCTCTCCAGCAGGAAGGTGGGACACTTGCTGGATTAATTCATTTATCACAAATAAATAATCTTATGTGTCTCCCTACAGAACAAATGTTGGAATTAATCACATAGTGAGGCTTTGAAAGAATAAGCTCATCGGTTTAAAGTGCAGAAGATTTAATGAAATGTTTCAGCACAGCACACTTTTGGGGAAAAGGGTTTCTAAGATATCCAGTGGGTTTATAACAAACTATTTGTATTTTTGGCTTGGATTTTAGTTGCTGTATTAGGGAATTTTTTAGATTTTTTTTTTACTTTCAACCCTTAATTCTGCTCGAGTAACAAAGGCTGTTGGCACCACAGGAAGGCCCATTAGGATTGATTTATATCCTCAGAACTTGAGTGTAGTTGAAGGGACAGAAGCTGCAGGTCAGGGAAGTGGCCTGTTCTGGGAAATTAAAGTGCAGATGCCATAAAAGAATGGCTCTGTTTCATGGGACATGCACAGTTTAATCAGGGAAAAACATCAAGGTGTCTGTTAGAAGCAAAACCTGTCCAAAGTACAGGTTTAGATTGGCATATTTGTCTAAGAACTGTCAGTCTTGTGGTGATATTTCTGGGAAATCCTCCTCCCTCAGAGGGAAGCCACTGTTAATGTGCTTTGCCAGCAGTGATTTGCCAGGGAATGAATCAGAAGAGAAGAAAAAAAGTTGGTACAGTCAGGCTGGGAGAACCTGTGGAAGGAAAACAAATGTGCTCAAGGCCAGCAAGTGACTGAACTGGTTCTCATCTTCCCATTGGGAATCAGGGACTTCCAGCTTCTGGTCCACTGCACTGACTTGGTGTAGCTCCAAAACTGCAGCTGATAGCCTGAAATACTCCAAAATAAATGACTGTGCTGAATGTTAAGACTTAAATTTTGCAGTATCCAGGCAGCTAAAATGCATCTGACAGTATGTTCATGTACTCAGGGTACAGCTAAATCACAGCTGGCTTGGTCTCATCTACAAAAATTCTCAGACCTCAAGACTCCATTGCTCAGTGGCATCTTCATCAGCTGACAGACATCACCAGCCATCAGCTGATTCAAATGGTCATTTTTAATTGAGGCTGATTAGAAAGTGTAAGAAAGGATTTATTCTAATTTAAATCCATCTGACTTTAGGTGAGAAGAAATTATTCAGAGGTGCCAGGAGCGGTTCAGTCTTGTGGGGCTCCCTGTAACACTTTGTGGGTGTCTCACATGGTCCAGGGTGCTTTCCTCTGAGTGTTGGGGGTTTCCAAGGGGCTTTTCTGCTGCCAGATCTCCAAGCTGCCAGGGCATTTGCCACGTGTGCCTGTCAGCAGGCTCATAAAGGCTCAGCTTGCAGCAGGGGTGGTCCAGTCTCTCTCCAGGACAGCAGGAGAGGTTGCTTGGCAAAGAACAATGATCCAAAGGTGATCAACACCTACTGCACAGGCAGTTTCTGTTATCAGATCTCAACTGACTTGTGAAAGTAGGAGGAGGGACCTGCCGAGTCTGAGGATAGAGGAGGGAGCCTGTGCTGAGTCTGTTAGAACCATTTGGGTTTTCATTTGTTGTCCCATTTGCTGTGTTCTGCCCCTGAGCTCTCAAACAGTCTCTAAACTGGTTTCCAGTTGATCCAGAGTACAGTCTAAAAGAACTGAAACAAAACCCCCAGATCAATAAACCTTTTTGATGGCTGCTTTGGGCTGAGAGAGGGTGTGGACAGTTAATTGTGTTCATCTCACCTTTAATGGTTTGCCAGAATAGCATTGTCTGCAGTGCAAAGGGGAATGTTCCAGCACTGTTGGACTCCAGTGTGACCAGGCTGAGCTGACTTTGTTAACCTGAGCTACTAAAATAATCAGAGTAAATCACTGTAACTAATAACACACAGGGAATGCATATAGGAACTGATGTTAGCGAGGATGAAAATGCTTGGTGAGGTATTTTGACACCATAAAAATGAAACACACAGTTCTAATGCTAGAAAAAGAAAGAGCCTTCTTAGCCAAATGATGCTGATGGAAGCAAAGGGCAGGGTGCTGCTGCCAGTGCTCAGGTAGGGGAGAGCCCCAGGAGAGGCAGCAGGAGGGGCTCTGTGGGTTCCTTTGGCTGCCAGTGCAGCTGCTGCTTGCTTGGCTGCTGGAACTCCTGAAGGGGCTCTGTCAGGTGTCCCCTCACCTGGCCTGGGAACAGAGTCACGTTTCTGCTATTCCAGAGTGTTTGTAAATGTCTGCAGAGAACAACATCAGGGGCTTGGCTGGCCACAGCTCAGGCAGTGCCACCACCTTTAAAAAGGCTTGTGGGGAACACTGGGGAGCAAAAGTGGCTTTGTCACAGGAGTAACAGGGCAAACACACTCCAACAGATGGGTTAAGTCACATAAACATTCAGTCAGAATTTACTGAATACTGAGTCCTTTGAGGAGAAAGATTCTTAAGGTGTTTTTGGGGGCAGGGAAGGTTTCAAGAATCACACACCTAGATGTTTGCCATGGCCTTAAGCTAAGCTGCCACATACAGCTCCTGTTGTGTAATTGGTGTTTACACATATCCAGAACTACTGCTGCATTAAATAATAAATTAAAATATAAGAGATCAGACACTTGGCTTGACTTCAGTGTTTTGATGGGTACAGTTGTTTCAAAGCCAGCTATTGAATTGTTTTTGCAATTTTTTAATGGCTGTTTCCTAAACTGTTTCCTGCGTTTCCCTTCAGGTGTCTGAGCGCCTGAACCAGCCCGGGGTGGCCATAGGGCTGGCCTGGACGCCCCTGGGAGGGGAGATCATGTTTGTGGAAGCCAGCAGGATGGATGGGGAGGGCCAGCTGACGCTGACCGGGCAGCTGGGGGACGTCATGAAGGAGTCGGCTCACCTGGCCATCAGCTGGCTGCGCAGCAACGCCAAGAGATACCAGCTCACCAACGGTGAGGGACAGGGACCCTGCTGTGCCTCCTGCCCAGTCACCCTGGGCTGTGCACATGGAACACAGAAAGTGCTGCCCTGGAGATGAGATCAGCCCCAGAGTGCCTTTGTGTAGCTCTTTCCCAGCTGCTGCCAAGCCAAGGTGGCCGTGGCCTGGCAGAACATGAGTTGTGTCTCCCTGCCCCAGCCTGGAAGGTTGTGGGCAGCCTCAGTGCCAAGGTGCTTCTCCTTGGTTGTGGCAGACACTGCCTCTGACTCATTTTTACACTCAAGCTTTCCAGCAGTATTTTCATGATGGGGACAGATATGGAAGTCTGTAGCTTTTCTCTGACAGGTTTCTGTTAAAAGGTTTTTTAGTCTTAAGTTTTAGTATTTTGAGAATGTTGGGTTTGTATGGCAGCTGTGGAACTGCAGTGCAATAGGACAAGAACATTTTAACTGTTTTTTTGTTTGAACCTCCCTGGACTTGTAGAAATGTGCTTTCTAGATTGATCATCTGCTGATCAGGCAAATACTTGACCAGTATCTTCCTCTATTTGTGTAAGTTTAGATAGGTTTAAAACCAAAATGTAATTAATGTATGAAATGCTGCAGGGATTACCTGTGTGCATGTTTACCCCTCTGGTTTACACTCCATGTACTCCATTACAGGTGAAAGGACATAAATAAGAGTTCCACTTGATTATAAATGTGAGTTTCTGTGAAATGTTCTCTGAACATTGATGTTGATAGTTTGGGACATAAAAATTCTGCGTGGAAATTCCTTGGTTTCCACATTAATCCCTACTCTCCATTTCCCAATGCATGCAAATGTCAAGCTTATTGGTTATCATGTTACAGTTTTTTCTAGGAATCTGGATGTAGGAAAGCTCATTGGGATTTCTTTGTTGTTTTTTCCTAGGGCCTCTGCAATATTGTGTTGTTTTTTCAGCCTACTGTTAGTAAATAGTGCCAAGGCTTTTAGTTCTTGGTGGGCTTTTAGAATAAAGACCAGGAACAAAATGGGTTTAGATTTTTAACATTCAAACCATTCTTTTTTTCCTTAAGCTTCTGGAAGTTTTGATCTCCTTGACAACACTGACATCCATCTGCACTTCCCAGCTGGAGCTGTCACAAAAGATGGACCATCTGCTGGTGTTACCATAGTAACCTGCCTTGCTTCACTCTTCAGTGGGCGGCTGGTGTGCTCAGATGTAGCCATGACAGGAGAAATTACACTGAGAGGCCTTGTTCTTCCAGTAAGCATCATTGGAGAAAAGAGCTAAGTTGTATTAATGCTCCCTATTTTGGATATAAAATCTGTTTATAGCCACTCAGAAAAGCGTGGATCCAGAGCCCTGCTGGATCATTCCTTAGCAGCAATGTGGTCTCTGCTGGTGCAGTTGGAAGAGGCCAGGCTGCTGCAGGACTGCCCCACTCCTCTGCTTTGCCTTTCAAGCTAAAGCCAGCCTTGATGTGGCTTTTTGGGAAAATACATTAAAATGTCTTCTTAGAAAGGAAACCTCAAAGTCTTAAAATGCAAGGTGGCTCTGAGCCTGCACTGCAGTTTCTAAATGTGCTTCCTCAGACTGTTGCTTCTGGTGTCTTTGAAAAGTTGTGACTTAAAGCTCTCACATTAACTGCACACAGGTTACTCCTGAATCCATGGAGCTACTTTTAGGTTTCTCTTAAATGTTGATCCTTGGCTGTAGCTCAGCCAGATGGGGTTTCCATAAAGCTTTGTCAAAGCATGAAGGCAGAGAAGGTGTTCAGACAAACAGAGTTTAGTTCAAAGTGTCAGTGGGGCCTGGCATGGGTGCTGAAGCCAATATGGGAGTTACCATCTCACCAAATGATGGACAGGAGGAGGATGAAGCTGGAAATCAGAATTTTGTTTCCTGCAGACAGAACCAGAGGTGCCATGGCAGGCAGTGGCCTGGGAGGCTGTGGGGGCAGAGAGTGACAGGACAGGACAGGCCATTGTCCGGGGTTCTGGACACCCTGCAGTGACTGGTGGGAGCCAGCTTAGCCCTGCAGCCAGCCTGTCCTGGCTGTGCCTGCTGCTGGATAAGGGACCTGTCAATATTAAACCACATTTTCCTCCTTCCCCAAGGTAGTCTGGAATCTTGCTGTTCCCAGTGACTGAGTTGCCAGGGCTGTGCCAGGGGCTGCCCTTGCTGCTGAGTGTGCAGCACTGCCCGGAGCCTTGGGTCACGTGAGGATCACAGGTCACCTCTCCCCGTGTCACAGCAGCCAGGCTTTGCCCTTTGTACTGTAATACAGGCCCTTCCTCTCTCTAAAGCACTGTAAAATTACAAGTTTCTGCTCTAAGATGGTCTTTAGGAATAGAAAGGAGTTTGGGGGAAGAAGCTACAGCTGTAAGAAAAACTAATTTAACCCGTTTACATCTCAACCAGGAGGCTCAGTGGAGCAGTGCCTGTCCACTCCTGGAACACAGGTTTGCTTTGCTGTACATATTTTGTTGTACAGCTCAGGTTATTTTTCATGGGATATTGCTGCCTTAGGACTCTTTTCCCTCTAAATCTAACACTGCCTTTATCTGAAAAATCTTCTGTTCTAATGCAGGTGCAGGATTTCAGCACGTGGTATAAAAAAACAGAGTGAAGGCCATTTTTGTTATAGAAATTCCTGAAAAGCAATGACTTTCCCACTATTGATTCTCTCATACCTCACTCCTGAATGTATTTTTCTCTGGTTATTAGCTGTTACAGAAAGAATACTGTAGCATATTAACATATTTCCCTCATTAAGCACATGATGAGCTACAACTCCGACTGCATTTTAATTGCTTTCCTAAATGACTGAGGGAGGCAGAATCTTTCCTCAAAATTTAACTCCTGATGTGATGTTACAATCATTATTTTACGAATTAGTTCACTGTTTTTATACATGTATCTCTTCTCCTCCTTAGGTTGGGGGAATTAAAGACAAAGTGCTGGCAGCACACCGAGCTGGCCTGAAGAGAATTATCCTTCCCCAGAGGAACGAGAAGGACCTGGAGGAGATCGCGGCGCCCGTGCGGCAGGAGCTGAGCTTCGTGCTGGCCTCCTGCCTGGACGAGGTGCTCAACGCCGCCTTCGACGGCGGCTTCGCGGTCAAGGCCAGCCTGGAGCACCTCAACAGCAAACTTTAGGCAGCCAGGCTGGGGTTACTGCTCTCTCCAGTTCCATAGTCCTTGATCTCTTTCAGCTACATTTAGGTATCAGGTACAACTATGAGCTAAATGGGTTTGAATGGGGGTGTCAGTGCCATCAAAAGGAAGATGCTGCTGCAGTCACCAACCTGGAACTGCACTTAGGGGCATTTGCTGCTTTTATCAGCAGAGAATCTTGAATCTCATTTCCTGATGGATTTGAGCATGAGGAAGAATTACTTAGCCTGTCTGGCACCTAGGTGTGTACATGGCAGCAGCTGGTCACATCCTTAAAGAGGGAATAATGTGCAGCAGGAGGGGGGTCATAGGTGGGGTTGTTACAAAAAGCAAACCGATTTAGTGCAGGTTTACTTATTTACAAAATATCTGTAATAATAATGAATAATAATGTGCTAAGGAGCAGCAGTATCTGGGGAAAATAAGGTTTTTGAAATCAAAAAAATATGCTTAAGGCATCTGAAGAGAAGCACTATGGCCTAATAAATGAAGTTAGGAAGTTCTTTCAGCACTGGGTTCTAGTTTGTTCTATTTTGCAAATGCAGGAAGCAATGCCAGAACTGAAGTGTAGGAATTGTTGTGTAGGAAGGGAGAGAACACATCAGTTCCCATCTGCACAGCTGTCCCTGCAGCAGCAGCAGCAGCAGCAGGGGGGTGGAGTGTGCATGAGGCCTTACTGAAAAAACCCAGGAATGTTTTGGAGGGACAGAGTGCATGTCCTTCATTCCTACCCACCACAAACCCACTTGGTTCTGGCATGCCGCTGCTTGGAGGTTCACCTATGGAAATTAAATCCGTTTGAACAATGCCAAGAAAATTCTGAATCTTTATTCAGTAAGGTTCAAGAAGTCTGGCAGCCTCCCTGTCCTTTGACTGCTTTGTCTCTCACCTCCCCTTGAACCTCAGTGAGGACTGTGCTTCAGTGTGTGATCTGGGCCCTTGGCAGTCTTTAGTCCAGGGGCAGCCCCACAAGCAAATCGTGGGTGTTGTTACATCCTTCTCTTGCTCACTGGTTCTGAAACAACCCCCAAAGTGCTTATGAAACACGAGCTGTACCAGTCACAACAGCCTATTCTAGAAGCTGCCTAAAAATCAAAAGTAAAGAGTTTGCTTTGCTTTCATTTTTGTAGATAACAAAGCTGATTTACCTGGAATAGAACAGCACTGATTGAAATCAATTCAGTGGGAATTTCAACACCTATTTTACAAAAGATTTTACAACTTTGACAAAAGACTTAATCTAATAAAATGATAAAAATAAAACCTGCTTGTGTGTCAATATTTTAAGAGCTGCACTCTTAGCCACTCACAAGGATGTTCTGAGACTACAGAGAACAGCCCCAGTCTCAGAACATGTTCTGCCTCATGAGAAATTTGCAGGGAAGAAGTGCAAAGCAACTTCCCCCTGGGTAAAACCCCAGCCTGGTCACTCTGTGCTGCTGCTTTGCTTTTGATCAAACCAGGAGGGAAAAATCCTTTACCAAACAGATGGAGAAACAATCCTGCACTGCTCTGCACTGTGAGAGCAATGACATGCTTGGAATTCCAGCACAGTTTGTTTACACATGGACAAAACAAATCTGCATTTTTTAGAAGAGAGTAAAGACTACTAAAAAAACGTTTCCACCATGGTCAACTGGGAGCTGCTCCCCAGCAAGTTAAAGGATGACTTTCTGTCTGACACATCACTCCAGTTGCTCAGCCTCGTCCCCATGGACGCCACCTGAAGGTGAGGGGTTTAGTGGCACTCTGAAGATAATGCCAGGCATTCAGTGCCAGCTCTCCTGTCCTGCTGCCAGAGCTGAGGAGGTTCTGTTACTGAGCTGAGTTTTTTTTTTGAACCAACATAAGCGCGACCCATTACAGCAGACACTACAGCCACACTTTGGTGCCTTTTGTTTTGCTTCCACTGAGCACAGTAATCCTGTGCAGCAGTGAGCCAGAACAGTGCAGAATGAAGGGATGGCAATACCCTGGGGAGTACCTGCTCAGGAACAGTTAGATGGAGCAGAGATTCAACTTGTGTCCCTGAGAAAAACACCCCAAAAACAGCTGAAGCTTATCAAAAGTAAAAGAAGTGGTAGCTCCTTTCCTCTATGCACACTGTAAACTGCTACAGAGAGTAACTATCCCACTGGAAAAATTCCTGCTTTAATCACAGCAGCTTAGAAATGATTCTGGGTAAAACAACAGGACAGGCAGCAATACAAAACCATTCACCTGCTTTAATTTTAAACCACTACTGCAAACAAGAACTAGCAGGAAGTGTCACAACAGAATCAAAATATTTACATCCACATTTGTCAAACATTTTAAGGCCTTTTTTTTCCAAAAGGGCAATGAAAAACCATGGAGGTAGTGCTAGCAGACAAATGCAAGATCTACTGCGTTTCAACTTTTAGAGACAAATTTGAATACTCCTCCCAATACAGCAAAGTAAAACAGCACTTTCTAAAATAAACAGCTAATGTTAAGACAATGCCAGGCTTTAATACACCATTTATTTTAGATAAGGTAGTAAACTGTACAGACTTCTAGTATGGTTTCTTTTTTTCATATATAACAGTGTAGTTGACTTACCAGATCCTCACACTCTTTAGGCTTTTAATACTGTTGAGGATCTGGGCCCAAGGGTCATTTCATAATTCCATCTGATGATGGATATTAAAGGTTTTATACAATTATTTAACACCAAATGGAGCAATACTAATTTACATTACAGTAAGTCAGCATACAGTAGTTATGCTATAGCTCTTGTCCTCTGTGAAACATGAACAAACCTGTCTGAGCACAGCAGGCAGCTTCTAAAGCTCACTGCAAAGGCCAGTCCTGAAGGCCCCTTCCAGAGCACAGCCCTGACCTTCAGCCCACTGTGGCTCAGTCAAGCCCCTGCAGCTCAGCACAAGGCTCAGGGGTGACAGTGCTCCTGGGGAGCACAGCAGTGACCAGCCCTGCACAGCCCTGCCCTCTCAGGGGCCACACACATTCTCCACCACGTTCCCTCAGCACAGCCAGGGCTGGGATGGCTCAGCTCAGCCAGGCAGGCACCGGGGAGGCAAGGGAGATGGGGGCTCCTCTAAAAAGAGTATTTAGCCAACTTTCTGTTAAAGACAAACTGGAGGTAAATACAGACAACCTTACTTAGGTGAGAACAATTACTGAATTTAGAAAACTGCTAACAGTTGGCTGTATATTCAAAAAGAAAAAAATGCTAGATTGCAGGAGTTTTGGAAGCATTTATCTACTGTCACAAGGTACCAGTACATCTTTTAAATTACATCAGTGCACAGTTCAAACAGTCTTAAGTATCAAATTTTCAGAGTGAAACTTTACTACATGAAGCCAACTATTTCTGTAGTATTTTATTAATCCAACCCAATGGATTTTATGATCCTTACCTGTAGAACTACTTACCTCATCATGCATCAAAAACAGTAAGAACAAGAGTTGTTCTAACAGATCAACTTCTGATAAGAAAGTTAAGACAGTGCACAGTAAATAAACTGTATTTTAATGTGTTACAAAAGTAGCCAACAGCCAGACCAGCTCCCCGACACGGCCGCCACCACTCGCTTTGACAAAGGTTTCCTTCCTGCTGAGGTGGAACAGCTTTCCCTGCTTGTCTGGGTCTGTTTTGTAACACAAATCCCATTTACATTCGTGGTTCAGGTTTGCACATACAGGCAGTCTGCATAAAGCCCAGTATCCTTCCAAAGCCTTTAAGGCTGGTCAGTCACACCTGGAAGAGATTTATCTGCATTGTCATGTGGATCATGTCACCAAAATGAGATACAAAAGTCAGTTCCAGACAGTTGCTTTAGTAACAACCAAAAGACATGAAGACAAGAAACTGAGCAAGAGCATCAATGTGTCAAACTTTGAGCTAAAGCAAAAAGCAGAAGTTGGCTGTGTTTTTTTTTTTCATTTGCCAGGTAATCTTTTAATGACAAATATAAAAAGACTGAAAACATCTCACTCTGACTGCCTTTTTGTTTTTAGACAAATGGTCTGCTTTTATAATTACAAGATTGTGTAATACAATACTTCCTTTGTACTGCAAACCAACAAATACAAGGATGCAATCAATTTTCTAAGCATCTCTAAATTTGAAATGTGAATTGCTTTGCTTTTTTTTTTTTTCAAATTCGGAAAGTTCGTAATAATTGATTCATTTTTGTTAGAAGATAACTCAAAGTACAACAACATCTAGACCTGTTTTTAAAGGAGCTGTCTTTCCTGACACATCTTTGAACATAAGCACTCCTTTCGAGTTCAGTACATTCACAAATAGCTCAATTAAGAACAGTATCACCAATGAATTGACTACTGGAAAGAGACAAAATTTACCAAACATACAGAAATATAAGTTTTACCATAGCAATTATGCATATCAAAAGATGACACCTGTAATTAATCTTAAAAAGATACAAAAAAGAGAAAAACCTGAATTACAGAAAAGAAAGTCATATTTATTTAATGAAAAACTAGAAGTTAATAAAAATTAGCAAATACACAAAAAATATACACAAACAGCAGCAATACTATGTAGTGACTTACAAAGGGGGGGTGGGGAGGAGGAGGGGAAGCAGCGGCCAGAGACCAGACCGCTCAACATGGCTTGTCAGTCAAAGGGGGAGGAAAAAAAACACAAACAAAAACACGAAACAGTATCCTTTTCAACAGTACAATCAATCTACAAACAAGTTTTAGAATTATTTTACAACATTTCCTGTAGAATCAATTCTTAATACAAAAGATGCCCATTTTGGGTGTATATATATTTTCAGTGGTTTACTGTTGACTTATTTTAAATATATTAGTTACTACATGCAACTGCTTCCTGTAATTTAACAGCCTTTCCTTTTATTTACCTTCATTTATGTCTACCCTCCATCTACCAAATAATTTGTCTGACAGTCAAAGATGGTTACCCTATTTCTGCTAAATTAAATGCAACTGTTTTAAACACTGGCCTGAAGAGGTTTGATTGCCATTTCAACACATGGATATAGTAACGTTGATGCCTAAATTGCCATTTTCTGCAAAGAGCTGTGCAATGCTGGTGTCAAAGACTAGACAGTCACTATTCATAATGGCTGTTGCAATTCCCTCATGAATGGATCGAGGAGTTGCTTCCCAAGTCAATCGCCGCCTATGCCCGTTTAGCTCGAGTCGATAAGCAAAGTTTTCCGCTTGCTTGCGTGTTCCTATCAGCTGTACAATTGCAAAGAACTGCTGGTGACCATCATACTTTTCCTGTTTCTCCAACACTAGCATGAAATGAAAGCCAAAACAAGACTGCATCATAACCCAGTCAACAGCACCAGGAAGATTAATGTCCGTGGCCAGGAACACTATATCTTCTCCCTGCAGCGTCGTAATTGACTTATGCTGATGCATCAGGTGCGGCATTACAGCATCCAGAGAGCCTTGCCATTTACACGAAGCACCGGGACAGGGACAGGAGTAAGGCCTAAACTCACACAGCTCCTCATGGTCTGCTTTTTCTGTGTGTGGCAAAGTTATCTCGCAGCCGGAAGAGGCGTATTTACACGGGAATAGTACGGAATTGGCAACTTTCTCCATGGCCAGGTTACGGATGGAGCCCAGCGGGCCTCGGCAAGTGGGGCAGCACGTGAGCTTGGGGCGACAGTTGCTACAGACCAGGTGGCCACTCTGACACTGCAGGATGGGTGGCAGCACATAGTCAAAGCACACGGGACACTCAAAGAGACTGGCCAAGTCATTGTTGGAGGCTGTGGTGCCCGTCAGCGCGGGCACCCTCTGCGATGGCGTGCACTTGGAGGTACCTGTGGGGAGTGCTGTAGCGGTCTGACGGCTCATTTCTGCAACAGAACACAGAACACACGCTTCAGATCTCACCACACTTTGCTGCCATGCATAGAGCATTTCTTGATTCACAAAGCTTCAAGAGACAGTAAGATACAAATGAAAGCAAAACTTCCCCACGTACTACAAACTGCTTATATGGTATGTGTAAGATCAGTTGTATACATATGGCACAGGCACCCGCCTGACATGGAAACTGAACAAGTGAAGAAGTTCTGCTCATTGTTCTAAAGTGGCATTTACCTACTGGAAGCTGCAAGGGAGGGGAGTAAAAACATGCTAAAAATAAGATGTTCGTTATTGTTGGTTTGTTTTTTTAATATTGCATTTATGAAATGCTTCACCCAGATCACTTGTGTGTATCAACTCTGTGTATGGAACAATTCTAAGCTGCTGTGTATGAGAAACGAGGCATTTTTAATGAGAAAAACTATCTTCTGCATGTGACCTTCTCAGTAACCATGCTTACAGTGTAATTTATTTTTAAAAAGCTGAAAATCACAGCTCAGACGATTAGTACTCTACTTTTTTCCCAGGATAGGACAGTGACTCTTCATTTTCATTACTCTGCTACTGAGGCCCAAAGCTTGTAAAGCACAGCCACTGCTTCAGCTTCCTTAACTAAACCATTTGTGAGGATACCAGAAAAAAAAACTCCAAAGCAATTACTTTACCTAATTTCCCAAATAAGACTAAAAATTCAAACTTCACTTGTTAAATTTGAGAATTCATTGTACCATGTAAATACTCAGACATTTTCAGTCCCTCTTGATGAAGTTCTGTGTTCAGTGGAGCTCCTACTGAACTTCTGCCCTCTCCAATGTCCCCAGACAAAGGTGACAGCTATCTGACCAAACAGCTTGCTCGAGCATTCCACAGATGTGGAACAAGTACCAACCATATTTCTTAACATGTTATGTTTTCCTGCACTCCTAACTCTCCTCCTTCTTGTGGAAAAGAAATTACTAGCACTATCTGAAAAAATAAACACAGTTTTGAAAAAATAAACCATACCTTTGTAGGTAAAGGGCAGTTAAATAAAATGCTATCCAAAATTGGCTTCTGTTACACAGTCCAATTCTCAGCCACCCTAAGTGCCTCTCTGCGAGTACAACCAGCTCTGGATCTGTCACGTACGTATAAAGCTCTCAAAATAAACCTCATCTTTAATCTCCGTGCTATTTGACATGGGAATATTAGGCAATAGGCAAGCTTCCCATATTTAGCATCATTTCACCCACAAACTTACTCATACTTGGACCAGACAGCTCAGAGCAGCATACTGTGCATGCTTTTGCAAGACATGCACCGTTCAGGGCACAAAGCAGAGGAACTAAGAGATTCCTCCTTGCAAAATGACTTAGTCCTTGACATTTAAAAAGCAACAAGAGACAGACAAGTCCAAATTCCTCTACAGAAGCACCTCTCCCCAGAGCTAGAAAAGTATGAGTGTCTAAGGTACAATTCTCAGACACTGATTTTATGAGTCTCACAAGTCCCACTGACAGCATCTTCCTAACCTACCAAACTCTTCTTCCATCTCAGTCTTGGTGGTCTAGAAAAACTTGGGAAAAACACCCATGCAGCAGTTTTCAGTGCTGGGCCATAAGCGATCCTGTAGAGATATGACAAGAATGTTTGTGTCTTTCGGCTGTATCTTCCCACCATGAGGCATTCCAGCTTAGATGAGAAGTTGAGGATGTCTGTGACAAATCAAGCATGTGTCCTGGGGCAGTGGTCTGCAGCAGCCAGGGGACTGGAGCAGCAAGGCCTCTGCCAGCTGCCCTGCCCTGTGTCCCAGCAGCTGCAGGTGGGGGCACCCTGCAGTTCTGCGCTCCAGAACAAACACGGGAGAACCAATGCTGATCACACCTCTCGCTCGGGAAGAGCTCAGAAATAACAAGCATATTCATATGTAAAATTCTGGAAGAAGTTTCCGTTCAGATACTGCAAACAGACACATTCAGAAAAGTCTGTGTGTGCTTCCTCTTGCCTGACCCCGTACATCCTGATGCAGGGATCCTCCATAACCTGCAGATAACGCTGGTGAAAACCACTGCGTCAGACCAGTTCCCTGGGCAGCCCGACAAGCTGGGTGAGCTCTGCTGTCTTTAATTACACCTCGCTGAGCCCATGCAACAGTTAAATGAAGCAACCCACAAACTTTGTGAAAGACCTCGTGCACAGATGCACTTCCCACTTGAGCTTTCTAAGGTGCAGAAGCACTGGAGAACAGAACTGTGTTAGCAGTGCTCCTGTGTGAGCAGCCTTCTCACACACCTTTCACAACACTCACAGGAGTGGGACTGGAAAGAGGAGGAATCTCTGAACCAGATCATTGGGATTAGCATGCAGGAAAGACACTGCATAAGGCTATAAACTGTAATTTACCAAGCCTAAACCTGCCCAAAGCCTACATTTTCATCACTCTTGTTAATACAAAGATGAATAATACATTTTTTATGGCTATCTCAAAAGTTACAAGTTAATCACAAGCAGAAGTTTTAACACTGGAATACATTTAACCCACCAAACTATGAAAACCATACAATTAAAAACCCAGGAAAAACAACTACAGAACTGGAGATAAAGTTTTTTTTTTTGGTTACAAGCCCCTTACTACAGTTAAAAATACTAATATACAATATTTGCTATTTCATTATCTTTATTTGCACACGTTAGGAACAAGTTTCTAAGCAACAGGGACAAACTAAGGAACACTAAGGTGTCATTTTCAAGAGTATTAGGTCCTTTAACTCCAATTATCAAAAGGACTGGACGTATTCAAAAAGATTTACCCAACAGTAAGAGGGAAAAGGGAAAAACGCATCTTAAGATTTCCTAGCTCTAAATCAAGAAAAGCTGCTCCCGGTAACATCTAGAACGCACCGACCTGTTGCTAAAAACATTCTCGACACTGTTTAGGGAAAAGGTGACATGCACAGGCTACCGAGACACCTCCCGCGGGACGCAACTCAACAGCTCCTACCAGCCCAGCTTTAAATACTGCGCATAAGGCAATTGAAACGGCGCTACCTTTCCCTTTGCAGGTTTTACTCCCCGGCAAGCACGCAGACCAGACGCCCTTCCAGGAGTACGGCCCGCTGGAGGCGGACCTGCCCGTCATGGGGCGCGGAGGAGCTCATGGCGCGTCCGCGCAGCACAGGCGGGCTGGGGCCGCGGGCCGGGCGCTGCCGGCGCCCAAAGCCCCCGCGACACCCGGGGGGCCCCGCGCGGCGCCCGGATGTCACCGCCCCGGGCGGGGCCCAGCGCCCCCATGTGCGGCCCCGCTCCGGCCCCGCGCCCCAAAATGGTTCCCCGAGCTTCCCCCGGCGCTGCCGGCCCGGGACGGCCCCGCCCCGCCCCGCCCTTCCCGCCGCCGCCTCCGGGGGAGGACGCGCCTCGGCCCCGCCCCTGAACCGGGAGCCGGCCCCGCCCTTCCCGCGGAACCGGGAGCCGGCCCCGCCCCGCCACGGGACCCAGATCCGGCCCCGCCCGCCACGGGACCCAGATCCGGCCCCGCCCCGCCACGGGACCCAGATCCGGCCCCGCCCGCCCGGCCCGGCCGCTCCGCACACGACGCCGCCCCGCATGCCCGGCCGAGCCTCACACGTGCGCACGGAGAAAGCCTCCGCCTCCCCCGAAAGAACTGCCTGAAAAAGCCATAGCCTCCATTCAAAACTCTTCTAAGACATGAAAATCACTTCCTCCTATTTCAAGGATATTCCTCAGATGAGCATTTTTCACTATGGATCTGTAAAGTCCTATTCAACAGGAATTTTCTCCATTTGTATAAATATTATCCAATTAAGCAAAAGCATAATCTCAAGGAAAAGAGATGACCAACAGAACTACAACAATGTGGTGTATTTGATTATCTACTTGGACTATTAAAAAATTAGAACAGGTAGAAGGATAAAGCAGTTGGAAGCCAAGTCAACACACTTGCGTGATGCGCACGCTTTGCTCAGAAAAGCTTAGACATTATGAAACGCTGATGTAATGATGGTAAGATCAGAAGTAACAAATTTCAGTGGAGGCAACAGAACAAATACACAGAGATAAACTGTTGTGGTCAAATAAAAAGTAAGGCTACAAAATCTGAGTAAAGATAATTATATTTAAAAATGCTTTTTCTACTATTTGAAATCCAAGTCCTTTTCAAGAAGACTTTTATCAGCACTGCAAGTAACGCCCAATTGCTACAAAGAAAACTCGATACAAGGCTTCCTTCAGTCTCACTCGCAAATGTGCAATGTACAGCATCCCACCAGGTAAGAATAAAGAAAGTTTACAAGCAGAACAGAAAAGCTGAAGAAAAACTGCATAGAAACAGCCTTTGAGGAACTAAGAGCATGTGGCGAGGAGGCCACCCCTGGTGTGGCAGTGTCCCCAGAGCACGGCCACCGGCCCCTGGCCAGGCTGCAGCTGCTGCTGCCCCCTGCTTGGCTGGCTGCACAGTGCCTGGGGACAAAGCCTTTGGGACCCGGACACACAACCAAAATCCCGGGGGAATGGGAAAGCACAACCAAACCACTTGTTAAAAAGCTCTGCTGAGGCACAGGTGCACAGAAAGTAGTTTGAAAAAGCTGAAAAAGATCGTGTGCCTCATGTGCCAGGGAGTTATCAATGATAAACAGGACTAGACTGATACTCTTCCACCTTCTCACCTTACCAAGGTGTTAGCTCCAGACACATTCTAAAAATCACAACTGTGCTTCACTGAAATGCAGGGCACCTCTGACAAATTCAACTTAGCATCATCCACTTCTCTCATATCAAAAAGCACATCTTGTCTCATATCCCCACCTATATCAAATAGATTAGACTTGAGTTTAGCATTTTAGCTAGCTTTTGAAAGGGTAACTGAGTATTAGTTTGGGGGGGAAAAAACCCACACAAAAGTTCTGTATGGCCATCTTAATGGCTGGAAGGGAAAAAGTGTCATATAAGAGTAATAAAAGGACAGAACAAAATTTATCACAATTGTCTGTATGATGCAACAACATAATTTTTTCTATAACATTTCAAAACAAACTCAGTTCAGGAACTCCCATTCAAAATGCACTCTTAATGCATTACAGCCACTAACAAAGTAATAGAAAATCTTTCATCTTTTTCAACAGTACAATCATATTTGAGAACAAGACTGTTTTACACACAATACTGCTAGAGAGCACTGGAAATGAGAATAGGATGAAGTTCTGAAAAACACCGACAAGTTACTTTTTTCAAGATGTGACATAAGCCAAAGAATGTCAAAACCCAAAAGCTAAATGAAAGGTTGAAAACACTCATTAAACATAAAACATATCAGAGAAAAGCTTGCCAATATTTTTGAAGAAACTAGTATTTTTAATTTTATTTCATTTCAAAGACATTTTAGGGCCCAAGGCTTTGCCTTTTGCAGTGTATCAGTTTCTCTTTCCCAGCTCTCAGGAGATGTTGGATCTCAAGGGCCTGGCATGGTTAGGATCAAATGCAGGCCTGGACAGACATGTGCACCCCTGCTCAGACACAGCCTCTGGACCTGCTGGCCTACTTCAGAATTTTTAGAAGACAGTTCATGACATAAATTATTAATCAACTATATAATACAATTTAGTCTCTATACACTCTGGTTTTGACTAATGAATTAGGATTTTTTTCAACCCTTGCAGACACTCTTTTCTTTGTACCCTTAACTATGCTATTTGTTATTTCAGACACCTCAGGGCTTCTCTTTTCCTGCATAACAAGCAAAAGCTAGATCAATCCAATGTAACAGACTATTATAAAATGAGACCAAAATAAACAAAATTGAGTCAAGAGTGATGCTTTCCTTTGCCAAAATGTCATCTGTCCAGTTCATCTCTTTTTCATACACAATTAGACCATTTCCCTCTACCTTGCAGTGACCCACTCTGCCTGAAACTGCAGGCAGCTTTTTTCTTGCACCTCAACACATTCCCTACCAACTCACTTTCCCACCACCAGGAAGGGAAATCCCAACAGATTTATATAACCATGGAATTGTCTATGTGGCCAGCACTGCAGTGAGTCCCCACGTTTCTGATGCGTCCCACACGTGTTCCCTCAGGATCCCCAATGGAGCCATGGCAGCGCCCCTCCCGACCTTCTCCGAGTTCAGCACACCCCTCGTGGCAGACGCAAACACAAACACAGCCATGGAAACCCCAAGAGCATCGTTACACCCACCAAATCAGAGTGACCTATTTCTAACTCAGTGCAAACACCTGACTTTGGTCAGTGCTGTTTGACTTCTGCCTCATCACTCTTGCTCACTATTTCTCCTGTGGAGATATGCTGGAATATTCAACATCAGCCCAGGAGAGGTTTTTCCCTAGCTGTAAAACATTTTCCTTCCAACAACTTTATAAGGTAAAATTAGGAAGGAACAGTATCCTGTAGAAGACACAGAATAACCACATCAAAATCACGAGTAACTGACTACTATGACTGAAGTGTTCAATTTTAAATGCAACAAAACTTCATCAATTCCAACAGGTGAATAACCTGTTCTCCATTTAAACAGAGCTTCAACATCTACCTTTGCACAGTATACTGGAGCCCAAGCTGCTATGGTACTCCAGCCTTGTGAGGGAAGACAAGCTGAGGAACAACAATCTGTGAAAAAAACCTGATAAACCCCCAAATTTCATTCTGAAACTATACACAGCTAAACAAAATTACAGGGGAAAACCACTCTTTAAATACAAATCAAAACCAAACACTTGCATTAAAAAGATCATGGACCACTTCCACATTGGATTTGACCGTATTTTTCCTTTTTAAAAACAAGCAAATAGCTTGTCTTGCTGCGCCACTGCCAAATCCCACCTAGCACAGGAGGTATGGAGCTGGGGATAGAGAAACACTGCTCCAGGCTGTGTCCTGCACTGCACCCGGTGGTGCTGTCTGACAAGAGCCTTCTCTTCCCTCCTTCTCCAGCTCTGCATCCCCAGTGCCAGGATCAGCAGGCAGCCAATGGCCAGAGCTCTCCTTGCCACAGGGCACCCAGAGCTTCCCCCACAGGGACCCCACAGCCCCATAACCATGGGATGGACCCAACCTGGCATCTGTGCCCCAGGAGCCCCCTGAGAAACCCAATGGAGCATGCCTTTCTGCAGCCTGCTGTCTCAAAATAAGGATGGCAGCAACCATAGAATCTAAGAAACTAAAGAAAACTTCATATGAAAAACACAGATAACTCCATGCAAAGTAAGTAACAGGGAAAAGATTTTTATTTTATTTTTAGTAGTATCTAGTTTCTGTTCGCTGTGCACAGAACACACTGAATTGAGCTGTGTCAGAATCATCCTTCAACAGTTCAGCTCAGTTCTGTCCATAAACACAGGGAGACAGCTACCTTTTTAAAAGTTCTGGACATACAATGCTGCAATAGAAAGTAAGGCAGGCACACAGAAGGATCATCTACACAGTGAACAAGTAAGAGCAACAGGAAAGAGGAAAGCCAGGTATTTTTCATGCTCTAACACATACTGCCGTTCAGAAGTCTCTAAACAGGAAGCACTCAATTGTTCTACAAGGCATCATAGATGGGCTCTGTATACAATTACACTCTATTAGAATTTTTTTAAAAAGAAAGAAAAAAAAACAACAACTCCCTCTATAAACAGTAACAGCAAATCCTACCATGTGTGACAATTTGGGGGCTGTGTTTCTTTCCTCAGTCTGATTTTGCAAACCCTACACTCTTCAGTGCATGCTGTAATTGCCACGCAATATTGCATCACCATTCCTGTGTCTGTGGCAGACACAGCAAGGAGGGTGTGGCATGGAAGCTCTTACCTGAATTCAGTAAGGCTCAGCTAAAAGAAGTACCTGTACTTTGATGTGTCTTCACTTACCAAGTCTTTCTGTGATAACTATTCCAATTCAAATTCAAGACCTATTTTATGCTCAATATTTTTCCTGCATAATTTAACAGTAGTAGGGAGCAGACCATCAAAATAACTAGACCTAATCAAAGAGACCTTCAAATAAAGGCTGCCCTACAGGAGACTGACCCATGACACAGAAAGCCCTTCTGCAGGAGGTCAGGACAGGATGACATACATTGACTGCTTTAATAAAGATGCCTCCATCTTGTTCATTGCTTAGGTTTGTACATATTTCCACTTTAAATAATCACTTCTTGGGATCCTTCACTTGTTCTGTATTCATGCAGCCCTGATGACAGTGGAGCCTGTGTAAAGTATGGCAATCTAAACTCAGGAGGGCAAATATGTAGGGGAGGGCTTGGAGAATCAAGATACTTATTGCAGAGTACAGACTTTGGCGCCACAAGGCATGTCAGGTATGGATCCTACATAAATACATACAGCACCACAGAACACACTCTAGCAGCACTGGAAGCCTAACTTTTAACACCTCAGAAATTACTAATTTTTCAGAACCTCTGGTACTAAACTAAAGAATGTCTAGTTTATCTGAGTGACAGTTTTGACAAATCTGTTTTTTTTTAATTAATCTTCAAAAGCAAGAACTTCTAGAAGAATGTCTGATAAAGATAATGCATTTATTTTATCACACACACACACACCACAAGGAGAATAAAACACACAACATCTAAAAGTAAAGGATCAAGTCTTTTTTAAAACTGACATTTCCGAATTTTGGAACGAAACTTTTCCTACTATGCATACTAATTCAAAAGGAAAGCTGTGGCAACCTAAGGTGGGCCACGGGTTTTTGTACTTTGTTGATATACCACAGGTAGAAAACAGAAAGGACTAAGCTTAGACTATGTAAGACTTTAGTAAAAGAAGTACAAAACTACAGTGGGATTTTTGCATTTCTGATGGTTCCACACTTTTCAGTACTTCATTTCTTTAAACTCCCATTTTCTGCATGCCTTGTGTTTCTGGAACTTAATCTTTGAAGCCCATGTTCCTCCATTAGAACCAATTCTGTTTTATTGCAGTGACTTAGCTTTTCCCCACTCATCAATTCTGAATCAACTATTCCTTGTAATATTATTGCATGAAAATTCAATTGCCACAATAATTACTATTTTAAAAATCATTATTAAAATGTTAATCAAATTCTCAAACTCAGCTACTGACAACTCTGCAGCCAAGCCTGGTTACACTGCTGCAGAGAGCAACAGCTCTACAGCTTCTCATCAAACCCTCAGGTTTAAAATGCAGCTTTTACTCCCAAATAAGAGCAGTCTCCCAGGAAATGTCCAACCTGAGCACAGAGCAGAGCTGGGTGGAGCTGCTGATGTCACAGCCCACCATGTTGCATGAAAAGACTGAGCATTCCTTGAAACCTTTAAAAAAAAGCCAACCAAACCCACGATTAGTGGTGCAGAGCACAAGTCTGTGGCAAGGGAGACCTGGGGCTAGTTCCTGTTTTGTCACGAGTTTCTGAGTCACCACAGGCAAGTACTTCCCTGCCTTTCACAGGTTTTAAACTACCACAAGCAGCTGTGAGGCTGACACATTAATGCAAAAAGGAATGAAATTACTTGATAAGGACACCACGTTAACCCTGTTAGACCCTATTCAAATTTACTTCAGTAATAACTGAATATCATTTCACACTAAAAGACACTGTTAAATTATTTAACATCTCAGCTTTTGTAATCCACTATCATCAGACTTCAATCACTGTTTACTTTCAAACTCCGGCTCACATATGGATAACTGCTCCCTACTCATTCCAGTATTTTGTACACCAAAGACACAAATTATGGAAACATTGGCAACACCCTTCTCACCACCTCTATTGTATCTAATCTGAAGGCCCTCCTGATTTTATGAAAAGTTAAGTAACCTTTCTTTAGAGGGATACTTGAATTATCAAGAAAAATTCCCTCAGCGTCTTTTGTGAAGCTCCAAGTACCCAGATTGTCAAGCAAGTTATTTAAATTCAGAAGAAAAAAAAGCTCTTGGGCTAGAGAATAACATGTTCTTTTATTGCCATTAAATTCTGATCAGGTACATCTCAAATGCCAAGTAAAATGTACACACTATCTCACTTATTTGTATTGCTTGGGAATTGCTTCACGGCATACAAAATTAAAATTCTGTCATAATCACTCTGAAGTCAGGCCTGAGTCTGCACCAGAAGTTAAAACACAAGATATTATAAATGGTTTGGAAATGACAGGAGTAGACATATTTTTCTGCTACTTCATGTTCTCTTTATCTGCACTTTCTAAATTCAAGACCTATCACCATCCTTCTCTGCAAAAAATTGTCCTCTCTTCTGTTATGTATTCAAAATCAAAACTTGAGTCTGTTGCAGTGCTGAATCTTTAACATCAACTCTTAGCCATGAATCACTGTCTAAAGCAGTTGTAAAATTCAGTACTTTTTAGCTTTTTTCTTTTACACCAATATTACAAAAATAGAATAGGCTGGAGGATCAAGCATTCAAAAAATGGGAAATAACAAAATTAAAGTTTGATAGGCAACTTTACATCTACTTCCCCATATGCACATTATCACAACAGCTTTCAATGAAATCCTCTTTTTCCCTATACTCAACTCCATAAGTAGATGAGCACCTTTGCATCCATGGAAGAATTATGACTGTACAAGGAACAACAATTTCTGTTTAAGCAGAACACATTATTTTTAAACAAAACTGTTTAGGTCAGCAGCTGTTTTTAATATGAGCAAAAGTGCTCTTAAAATTACTGTTTTACAGGTGCTGTTTTGGAAAAATGTCCATCTTAGCTTCTATTATGGAATGCATACTTTTTAGCTGTAAAATTTTCCTTCTAAATAATTAGACTTGACCCAGCACAAAGCCACACTAAAATTTCGTAGTACACCATCAACATCTGCCAGCCAAATGATTCTCTAGTCACACCTGTGCAACCAGTCTCCAAATTACATCCTTAGGGCACTTGTGCAATCACACAGATATCGACCATGGAGAGATGAACCCTGTACAAATTAACTCCCAACTGTGCTGATGCCTTCATGCACAAAAAGGGGGGAAATTCCTGTCAATGAAAGCAGTTTTATGACTCTAAAGACTTTCATATAAATACATGTGCATATATATGTTTCAAAATAAACAGCCATTCAGAAACCAAAATGTTAGTTGAGGAGAGCATTTTGACAACTTTTACAAGAAGACAATTACACATGCACCCTGTGAGACAGAAAGGAGCAAGACTTAAAGCTCAAATATAGGCAAAAGTGATTAACTTTAAACATGAGAATTTTCTCTTTTACACCTTAAACTGGGGTCATACAGGTATCAACACAAAAATGCAAATCAAAGCATGTTTACCACATGATTTCCAAAACAACATTAGGTCATTTAAGAAGATTAAAATATAAAATGGCAGCAGACCCCTGTTGGTAAAAAAAAAAAAAAAAGAAAAAGACAGAAGGTAATGAGGTTTCAAAAAAAAAGTAAACATCAAGAGTCCAGTTTTACAGAAAGGAGATACAGTCATTACCTTTCAAAGTAGCAACATGCCATATTTTAAAGGTTCTTAAATATTTTAATAGCACTTCTAAGAAAACTGCTCAGTTACAATATTTCTTAAGAGCTTTCACACAGCACTACAAGAAAATGGTTTATCTATAGCATGAAGAATGACCCACCAGATACACGCTCCATGACACCAGGCACACACACAGAGGATGCTGGAGTGCAATTCCACCATTTCCACAACAAACAAAAGCAGACTGCCACCAAACCAAGTGGTTGTGCTGCCTGCTTTTTACCCAGGTTTGGTTCTCTTTCTCTTTAAGGTAATGTATTTGACAAGACCAGTCTTGCACAAGCACCTGAGCAGTTCCCCTGGCAGCCCAGGAAGCACCAAACCACGAGGCAATGGAGGGCCCAGATATCCTTTCTCAGCTCTGAGCCTGCCCTGACAGGGACCCGAGCACAGTGGCAGCGACAGAGGGTGGCACCTCCTGCAGCAGGGACAAACTCAGAGTCCCATGGTGCCAGCTGCCCCGGGAAGGGCACTGGGGACAATCACCCTCTCCTCACAGGTTCACTCTTCAACTGAACTCGGGACTGAAACTGCTCCATTTCACATTCCCATGGGAGCAGCAACACTGCAAGTTAACGCTGGCAGCCCAGCAGGAACTGCCCCCTGGATGTGCCACAGCCTGTGCAGGGCTACATCTGCTGGGATTCCTCCTTCCTAACACTCACGTGTTAACAACAGCCAACCATATTTTTTAGGAATAACACTGACTTTTGTAAAAATCATAGGAAAAAAAAACCTTTTAAACCCCACTTCAAACTAATACCTACATCACACTTCAGCATAAAGCAACTTGTACCAAGATTTACAAAACAGATGCCTTGTATTGCAGTTGTCATCCCCTTGTAAAATATATGACATATAACTTTCCCTCATGAAAGATCTGTAACACAGAGCAAACAAACAACAAAGATAAGCCTTCTAACACATGCACATTTCTAAGCTAGACACCAATTCTAGAAATTTTTATGCAATTTATTTTCAAGCTTTCCTTCCTGCAGTTTAACACCAAATTGCTTTAAAATACTCCTACTCCAGTTAAAACCTTCGCACAATCCATACATTAGCAAAATTTTAAGAATAATTTTCCTTCAACATACTTCATCTGAACGTGCATTTGAAAGTAACTCTTACAAGTGTGGCATTCTAATGCTCCTCCTTGACAGCATGGAAAAAAACATCTTGAAAAGTGACTGTTGTCTTTCTTCAGAAACTAGATTACTTTTTGCTCTGTTCAATACTATGTGCAAGAATTTTACAAAAGAACCTTAGAATATTTAAAGCCTTCACACCACTGTGCTGCTTTTGCTTTGGGTAGAGCTCATTTTCTTTGCAGTGGCTGGGACAGGCTGTGTTTTGGGTTTGTGCTGGAAGCAGTGCTGATAAATACAGATGGTTTTGCTATTGCTGAGCAGCTCCTGCACACAGTCAAGGCCTTTCCTGCTTCTCACACCAGCCCAGCAGTGGGGAGGCTGGGGGGGCACAACAGCTGGGGAGGGCACACAGGCAGGACAGGTGACCCCAGCTGAGCAGAGGGATGCTCCAGACCATCTGGCATCACACCCAGCAGATAAAGCTGGGGGGGAAGAAGAAGAAGGGGGATGTCTGGAGTGATGGCATTTGTCTCCCCAGGTAACCACCAAGCATGGTGGAGCCCTGCTCCATGGGGATGGCTGAACACCTGCCTTGCCCATGGGAAGTGGTGAAAGAATTCCTTGATTTGCTTTGTTTGTGTGTGCAGCTCTTCCTTCACACTGTCTTTATCTCAATCCAAGAGGTTTTTTTGCTTTTACTCTTGCAGTTCTCTCCTTGATCCCGCAGGTGGGGAAGTGAAGAGAGAGGCTGTGTGGTACTGAGCTGCCAGCTGGGGTTAAACCACCCCAGCCACACAAACCACACTTCAAAGAACTTCTCTTTCACTTTTAAGGAGTGGATGAGTAATTTTTTAAGCAGTCAAGTTATCACTACACTCTCCTTGTTTTTCTTCACGTCCAGCAAGGTCATCTATTGCTACGAGAAGAGATAAAAATGTGTTTCTGGATAAGGCAGACCAAAAAAGGGAAAAGGTCATCAACTGTCTATAGAGCAATTTGCTGCTCTTCTTATATCAATTGCCCTGGAATATATCCATGATAATTTTATAATTAATTTTCCCAGGTACAAGAGGACAAATACAGATTTTATCATTTAAGTAACATTTTACTTCCTCCCTGAAAACACAGACAACCTCACTTTTCATATTCAGCTTCTATAATGAAAAACAAGTCAAAATCAGAAGTGGACCATTTGGTTAGCTGTAATTATCTAGCACTTTATCTGATTAAAGTATTGTGGAATTAGTAACCAAATCTCTCATTATTCCTATGATAACACAAAGAATCATCATTTTATGCAGTCACTCAAACAGGCATATATGTATAACAGTTGTCCTGGCCATCACAGACATGGTATGCAGTTTGGATCAGAACTAGAATCTATCTCTCTCTCTCTCTCTCTAGTGGTACAAAACTTAAAGACTATTAAATGGGGCATTAATGCTGGCTTTTACTGTAAAGTTAACAGCTGAATGTACCCTGGCAGATCAAACAACCCCAGGTCACTGACTTAGGAAGATTTTTGCTTACATGCATTTAAGTGCTAATAGCAAAATGTCAGGTACACCTGAAGAAACAGCTCAGTACTTATGCATATCTCCCAGTTTCTAGCCCACAATGTGATACTGTACACAGAAAACACACATCAAAATTACATTTTTACCATGCCATTGAACATTTAGGAAAGGAACAGTATGTACACTTTCAAAAAGTGTAACCTGCTTACAACATATT
Source organism: Calcarius lapponicus (assembly GCA_039654755.1). NCBI lineage: Eukaryota > Metazoa > Chordata > Aves > Passeriformes > Fringillidae > Calcarius > Calcarius lapponicus. The sequence goes on along the minus strand of CM077474.1, from coordinate 13,417,812 downwards.
TTTCTTACTAATGAAGCATTCTTATTAATGAAAGCATTTTATTAAGGCAACAATTTGTGGTGTATTTTGTCAAAGTAAAAAAAAAATCACCAAAAAACCCAGAAACCTCTTACTATTTTTTTTAATTACAACTAGTTTTCCCTTTTTTAAATGCTGATTTCCATTCAAAAACCAAAGCAACAGAAAAGCAAAAAAAAAAATCTGCACCTACAATGTTCATGACATTTAAGACTGTAAACTCCGGAGCTGAGATCCTGAGCTTCAGGCACCACGTGATGGCTGAGATGAACTCGAGCCTGCCAACATCCTCACTCCAGTGCGGCTGCTTCCTGCAGCAGGTAGCACCACAGCACCGAGCAGGAATTCAGGTAACCACAGGCAGCAGCTGCAAACACAGAGCACGCTCTGGCCTTCTGCAGACTGGCTACATCAACTACAACTGCAGAAATGAGTTCTTTATGTGTCAAGAATTTCAAATATCATTCATTTACCTTGACTGTTCTGCTTCAGTTTAGCTCCTGAAAATAAGACAATCATTAAAGCAAAAAAATACACTAACAATCCATTTGGCAAAACTCAGTCCAGCTTTTAGAGCTGACAGTTACAAGACTAAAAGTACTACTACAGAAAAAAAATAAAGCAAATGATTCTAACCTAAAATTAAGAACATCCTATGTCTGATAGCAGTTGCATGCACGGTCCTCCAGAATGTTTCATCTGAAGACCATAGTTCATAAAACTGTCCTATTCGATTTCTCTAAATTTTCCAACCAAAGAGTTGCTTCTCACATGAATATGAGCACATGCTCCCCTTTTCCACATTAGAGGCAGGTGTTTGACATTTGAGCAGCATTTCTTTCTCAATTCACACTAAGCAAAGAGCAGCAACTCTACTCAAACCCAAGTATGAAAAGTACTCTTGTTATTTAAAGTATTCACTTTCCTTAGTTCACACCTACTTAGCTGGAGCCGCTGAATTTCTGAGCTAACTCCTCTACTACAGTCTAATTGGACTATGGCATTAAAACCTTATCAATAGAAATGGCACAGTAACACTTCAGCTACTTCATCTGGACATGCACTTCCAGATCAAAAACATCCATCATTTCATCAGGTTCAGATTCTTAGGTGACAACAGATTCATAAAATTGTATCACTGATGGAAAGGTCTTACTCTTGTGCTTTCCTCTATGATTTTTCACTGCTGTGAAAAGGGCAACGGCTATTTAAGAACATTAGTTTCCATGGAAAAGAACTTAATTTTTAGTATTTGATTTTTACTTCAGGCATACTCCTCAAAGTAATTTTGTGCAACGAATCCAGAGATCCAAGCTTTACCCTAAAAACCACTGTATTAGTGTACCTGCACTCCAATAACTCAATTCTTCTTGCAGACCAGCTTGATTAAATCAGGGTTGAGAAGAGTCCCTTCCATTTTTCCTCCCCCCCTGGAATGCACCGTGCTAGTCTCAGTTTAGAAGGGAGATAAACAGACAACTGAAACTATGTCCCAAGCGTGGAATATCCCATGTCCTTCGTGACCTAGTCCAATTAGCTATGAGCTTCCTAACAGACACCCATGTGCCACCTTAAACAAATCAAATCATTTTATCTATTTATTTAGACTATGAGTAGGCTGCCCATTATAGAGACAAGGCAATATTCACCCAGACTGGCTGAAAAGGAGGGCGCAAGGAGAATACTGGAGAAATATTGTATTAATGTAAGCGTAAAATAAAAGTGCCACCAGCTCACCACTGGAAAAGAAACTTGGTTCTTCTCCTGAAGAAACACTTGAGATGCTTTGCCTTTCACTGCAAACGCTGTTTTCTCCCGTCTTTTTAAAACCGTGGAGAAGGGGAAGGCACGAAGGTCCCCGGCCTTTTCATCTTTAAGGGGAAGCCAGAGGATGGGCAAAAATCTCCCTCCCTCGTTGCTCTCACCGGATTAGGTAAGAGCGAGCAGCCCTGTCGGTAATGCCAGCGAGGGGCACCCAGCGGCACATTTACCCCGGCAGCCAGCCCGTTCCTGCGGCGGCCGGGCCCGCCGGGAGCTCGCAGGGGCCAGGCCGCCTCCCCGGGCCGCGCCGAGCCCGCGGCGCTCCCCGAGCACAAAGCGCGGCGGGGCCGGGGCCGAGCCCACAAAGGGGCAGCCCCGGCCCGGGCGGCGCAGGCCCGGCCCGGGCCGCCGCCTCCGCCTGCACACAATGGCCCGGCGGAAGGGCTCGGGGCCGCCGCTCCCGCAGGCCCCGCCGCGCCCCGCTCCCCCGAGCCGCGGCCGCCACACAGCACCGCCCGCCCGGGCCGCGCTTAGGCCGCGCGGGGGCCTTGTCCCGAGGCAGCCCCGCGGCCGCGCCGGGGCCTCCCGCGGGCGGCGGCGGGGCCCGGGCGGGGGCCGAGGGCCGCGCGGGGCCGGCCGCTCCCGCTGCCCCTCGCTCTCCCCACGCCGCTCACCTGTGGGCGCCGGGCAGGGCGGGACCCGCTGAGGCGGCCTTGGCTCCCCCGATGGCGGCTCCGTGCGGGCCGACTGCGCTGCGCCGCTCCGGCCGAGACGCTCCGTGCGCGGCCCGAGCCCACCGCGCGCTCCCCGCCTCCCTCCCTCGCTCGCTCCCTGCGCCGCGGGCACGCGCCGGCTGCGCCCGAGCGATCCTGCCGCCGCCTCCGCGCGCGCGCGCTCCACGGGCGCGCTCCCGCCGGCGCCCCCCCTCCCGCGCACGCGCGGGCCGCGCTCAGCCCCGCGCCCGGCCGGGAACAAAGGCCGCGCTGCCCTCCGCGCCCCCGGCGCCGCCGCCCGCCCCGGCCCGGCACCGCCGCCTCTCACCTGCGCCGCCCCGGCGCCGCTCGGGCCCCCCTCAGCCCCCACGGGCTCCGGGCGCTGCCGCGGCCCCGCGGTCGTTGCGGCCCCGCCGTGCCCGGGCAGCGAGGGTCGGGCACCGCGGGCTCCGCGCCGCCGGAGACCACGCGGGGACTGTCACAAGGGCTCGGGATTGTGTGGCAGAAAATGAAAGAGCCCGCAAAGGGGCCTCTCGCAGAGAGGCCGGGAACGTCCGGCACGGGGGCATTCTGGTGCTTTTAATGGCCTGCTAACAACAAACCCCTCCTCCAGTCTCTGTTCAAAGACTGCATAATTCAGGTTAGGTCCCCATCCAGGAATGCCCTAAATACAAATGTAACTTTCGACACGTAAGCTGGATGAAATAAATGTAATTACCATTGTGCTTGCATATGCTTTGTTGGATTAGGACCATGCTCATTTACTGAAGCTATTCAGAGGTTTGCCAGAGGAGAGACACTGTTTATTTTATTTTCAGTAAAATATTTAAAAATATGTATTTGCTATCTTATTTCCATTTTCTGAATGACTGAAGCATTTTCTTGGCCAGTTTAATTGATTATCCAGATGGTTCTCACTATCATCCTCATTCCTTTTGATGACCAGTAAAGCACTTCTTTTTGTATAACATTCCCATGTTGAATCTGCCAAGTCTGCTCCTATTCAGAGAATTTTGTGATTAATTTTAAGGCAGATTCTCAGAGATACATCACTGTAGCGATGCAGTGCAATGTGTACCAAATGCACTCTTTAAGAATCCTCCCAAGTATAGATAATATCAATTATTTATTGTCAAAGGATGGCCAACTACAAGAGTTTAACTTCTTTGCACATAATTTCTCCCTGCACACCTTGTAGCTACGCAGTGGTTATTAAGCCTTTTGCTTTAAGTATTCATGAGGGGTGATACACATGGCAGTGACTGCCAACTCATAGTTGGGCTGACTTATTGAATACTTAAAGAGATATGATTAAGTAAAATATTATTTTTGTCCTGGATAGAAAGGATACAATCCTGAAGCAACATATTTTCAATATTAAAGTTTTTTTCCCCCACCTTCAATTTTAGTACAGAGTAGGGCTAATCATTTGATGTATTTTTAAACATATGGAGGTCTATTCACCAGTGGAAGCTTCTAAAAAAGGTACCATCCTATAGAGAGCGAGGGAAAAAGCAGCTATAATATTAGCAGTTGGTATTTTTAGAGATGAGAACCACAATGCTTATCAGTTCCGGTAATCTGTGTGGTTTGTGCAGAGTATCTCTGTGGTTAACACTTTGATCCTGGAAACACACACTTTTGCTAAAAAAAGACAAGTCCTGTATCAGATCAATGCATTGCTGGCTGGTCACTATGAAACAACAGCATACAAACAAACACTTGCTTTTCCCTGAGTGAAGCTAGTTTCTTGAGCAGTGAAGGTAATTAAACCCCATTTCTAATGGGATTTTCTTCTCTTTTCTTGCCCAGTTCGTTCCCATGTTCCTGCAGTGCCACCAGCTTGCCCACCTGCCCTAACCCGGGTGGCACCAGGGCTCACGGTGCCTGCAGGGGCTCCAGAGGGACAGCCAAGGGAGCTGCTGTGCTCCCAGCCCTGCTCCCTCACCCAGCCCTCACTTCCAGCCCTTCCAGCACACCAGAGTCAGCAGCAGCACCACCACTTAGCTCAGCTTTTCCTCCACGTTTTGCAAGGAAGCTGCAGGAACTTCAGAGTGTTTGAGACTCATTCCTCCCTGGAACTGGGCCGTCATTAGCCACAGGGTCAGAGTGAGTAGTGAGGGAAGGCTGGAACAGACCCCATGGCAAGGTGGCACAGCCTTCATCACTGTAGGAAATGAGGGCTAAAAGGGCTCAAAGATGCATCATCCACTCCATGCTGCTGCTGCCAGGTAGGATCAGCCATGCCTTTGTTGTTCCTACCAGGTGTTTGTTTAAGCAGCTCATACAAGTCGTCCCACAGCAGAAATATTTAAATCTCTTCTGATGTTTGCCTGTCCTTACCATTACTTGGTTCTCCCTGTGATAAATTATCTAAATCTCCCATTATAATTTCAGCTCATTCTTGAAACACTTCTATGAACACTGAAGCTTTTTTTTCACTTTCCTGTTTTTGAATACTTTCCTCTTCAGTACCTTACATCAATTCCTTTCCATCTCTAGATGACCACTGCAAGGCCTCTGATCATTCTTGGTTTTGTTCTCTGCCTACTCTGTAGCTGCTTCTTTCATTATTTTTGACCATAGTTCTGGCAACTGGGCACGGCACTCCATCTGAGGCCCTTCTAAATGCTGAGTGATAAAGGCTGACTCTATAGGGAAGCCATTAAATTAACAGCATATGTTAATATAATAATTTCAAACTGAAGTCAATAGTTTTAACATCGAGTTTTACTAATTTATTGACATTACTTTTGTGTGCATTGTTTACTTGAAATGTACCTACTGTCAGAGTGAAAGTGTGTAATACCACTGTCCTTGAGGTTCTAGGGGTATGTTGTCTCATAGTTGAATGGCCTTACTGTGTTTTCTTATTTGACAATAATGTCTGTAAGTCTTCATTTTATGTAATAAAATACTATTTCTCTCCTTTAACTTTAGACAGTGTCCTCATTCTTAAAAGCCCTATTATTTCACATCCCTTTAGTAAAAGGGATAAACTTGTTCACATTACTTATATGAGTTACTGTATGTTCACAAATTATTATAGGATATATGAATTTTTATGTGAAAAGTCATTGCTGATTATTTTATGTTTCTGTAAAACCCATTTTTGCTTCACAAATGAAGAAAGTAAGATCGACACATAGCAGCTTTTTCTTGTGATGAAACATGATTATCAGAGGATAAATTGGCTACTCAAATGTTTGTCTGGATTTGATTTCTTAGGCAGAAACGCTGTTTCTGATCAGTCAGAGTAACACTCAGTCCTGGGAGCTAAATGCCTACACCCTAAACAAAGCACCCAAACATAAACTCAATTCTAAGCTTGTCTGTAACAACACTGAAGCAAGGAAAAATACACATGTTTAAGTGATTTTCTACTTACAGCTTTTCAAAGTCTCTAAAAGTAATGAATTCATTTTTACCCAGTGTCCTATCCTAACTACTTTTTATTACATATCAAAATAAGAACACTGGAGCCATGAAGAAAACTGAATACAGAGTGTCCAACAAAACACACTTATTTTTGAGGCTTACCTAATTGAAGTACCCAAAGGTAACAGTACACTAATTAAAAATAGTGATTACACATATTACAAAAGGAGATCTAAGATCTCTACTGATCTCTTCATTGTGAAGTGGGATAAGTTTGGGAGTGTTAATTTATATTCTTCACTGGCCTGCCTGCTAAACATCAGTATTTCCAAACACTTTATTTAGGGACCTTCTGGCAGTAAGAAAGTGATAGAATAGCATGACTACCTAAAGCAGCTAATTAAAAAAGAAACTTATTTTTACAGAGAAACATCAATAGCTGCTTCATATGTGTGCTTGAACTGCACATTTTGCATAGCAATAAAATTCTGAGCTAAGAAGAACTCCACAAAAAAGCAATTTTGGATAAATTTTATACCATCTGATATAAACTAGCTTGTAAGAAGGTAGTGAACATCTCTGAAACCCTGTGATATCCCACTCTTGACCTGCACAGCCTTGGGCATTGCAAAAATCTATCACTAGTCATTAGAAAAAGTAAAATTCCAATCAGCCCTGACCTATTTTAGATTCCAGATAACTAAATTTAAAAGCCTTTAAAACCAATTAAAATCTCCTGAATCATCCAGGTCTTACTATGTAAATAGGCAGGCTTCCTTTAAATTCTTCTGAGTGAAAAATGAGATGTGTAATTATATAGCATTAAATAGCATTGGAGAAATTCTGTGGTCACATGATACCATGTAGAAATCATAACTACATGTCAATTCATTAAGCCAACTATAGGATAAAAAAATTATTTCAAAATAGTGAAAAACAAATATCATAACTTTTCCACTTTTGAAATTTCCATGTTTGTAAGACTGAATAAGGGTTTTTTGAGAATTTTCTTTTGGTAAGCTTCTTAGGAGGTTATGGCTGGATGGAAGAAATTAGTCTTGCACCATGACATGAAGAACAACAATACTGGCGAGTCATACGTAATTAGAAACAATAGAAAGTAATAAGTCATCCATTAAACAGGTTGTTTTTTTGGTGGATATTTTTTGTTGTTTTGTTTTAAATCTGGGCCTATTACCAGATGTGAATTACTTTGACAGATGATCTCTACATGCAAATGATCAGGTGCCAGCTAAAGCTAAACATTATATTAAAAATCTCTGTACCAGACTCAACAAATCTTTAGTTTAATACAGAAACAAACAGCAAACAGTGTATGGCAACACCTGTAGCTGGCACAAATAAGTTAATTTGCTGAGGTATAGTCCCATACCAAGCACATTAAAGGTAGTTTTTCTCTAAATTCATAAAGGTTGTTTCGTTATACTGTTGCTCATTGCTCCGGCAAAGAACCAACATTTTGAGCCTTCCTAAAATGAGAGACCTGTATAGGATTTAGGTATGTCTTTGACATAAGCCTATTTATGAAATATGCAGTGAACACATTAGAAAGAAAAAGAAAGTGGCATCACTTTCCTTGCTTGCAAATCCCATTTTTCCTTTTGCGAAATGCCTCTGACAGAGGCCAATGGCTTCTCTTCAAGTTTTCTGATGAGAAAACAGGCACTAATCCCCATTTCTGTACTTGCAACCAGTCTCCCAAGGCACATGATTAACACCTTGCTCAGATCCTGCCACGTCTACCAGCTCCTGCTGGTTCCAGCTCCCTCAGTACACATAAATGTTTCATTGTTCTCCTGTTCAGCCTTTACTCATTGACTGCACTCAGGCCCGTGACTGAGCACAGGCACAAACATTTGCCAGAAAAGGAGCATTTTGAGAACACCTCCAAAGAAAATGGTCATGCTTCCACTCTTTTTCCCTCTTTTCTTCCTCTATCCATACAAACAGGGACAAAAAGTCTCCTGGTTTTCATTTTCTGCATGAATCAGTAAGAATGGGAGCACTACCATGGGGAAGCCTGGACAAAGAAGAAAGGTTTGCTTTCAGCTTTCATTGATGGGTGACTGGAGAGTTCTGAATTTTCCTCTTGTAAGTAATTTTTCAGCAGAGTTCTCATGGTCACCAAGGTGCAAATGCAGCAAGATCATACAGTACAATAAGGGTCAACTTTATTCCCATTCCTATTTCTGTTTAAAATAGGTTTTAAAAACATTATCAATGTCAATGAAGACTTATCACCAGAAATACACCAGCACATCATTTAATGTATAAATATAACAACTGACATGAGGTGTTTTGGGAACAGTGCAAAGTAAGGATATTTATTGCCAGGTATCCTTTGTCATTCAACATTCCTGTTAATTTTACTGGGAGATAGTCCAAGCAGACACCACAGAGTGTAATGAGGATTATAAAATCAGAGTGGGTGAAGCACTGAGGAAGCTGTCAGCCTCAAAGAAATCTGATTACATGCATTATCCCTGACACTTCTGATTTACCAGAGAAGGGGGAAAATTACAAGAGATAACATTCTGTTTTTCACACCTGAGTACAGAGGAAGCTCGAGGCATTATAATGTTCTTTGATATAAATGCCTAATTCATACTGCACACATCTTTTTTCCTGCCTACTGTCATATCATTTACCATTGTGGCACTTCTGTTTCCAGCCTCCCCATGGATTGCTGGTGCTGCACATGAAAGATTTTGAGGCACAGGCTTCTTTTTATTCAACAGGGCTGTTTTAACTGTGTTGTAAGAAAAAAAGAAAAATAATTAAAACAGTCTGGTTTGCAACAGAACTATTAAAAAAATGTCATATGACAAGAAAAGGTTCACCATCCTAATTAGAATGGTGACACTAACCATCAATAATGTCACCATAGTCTTCTCTACTAAATATTAGGTTTTTAATTCCTGTTACTGCTTGTTGGTTTGGGTTTTGGGGGTGGGTTTTTTTCTCTCAGTTGTATGGAGAGGACAGCTCCCTGGCTAAAGTGAAAGGCTTTTGTAAAATTATTAGACTTGATTCATTAAAAATTAGGCATTTACACCAAAGTAAACCCAAAATTGAATGTAAAATCTCTTAGGTAGTTATAAATAAATCCATACTTCTTTTGATTATTTTGCACATTTGCTTAAAATGAAAAGCTCTTGGGAAGATCACACATTTGCAGAGCTGCCTGAGAGAAAATTTATAGCTTGTCAGCTGCAGAAAGATATCATCTTCCAAAGTATTTTTGGGTGACATGGTAACAACATTCAATAAGATATTAAACAGAAATCCTTTGCAAGCTGTGCCTGTGTTCACTGTGATACTGCTAAAAAGTTTCTTTCTCTCTAAATGGAAGAAAGCAAGTACATCATTTGAACATCTGCACGGTGAAACACACATCCTTTTTCATAATTATGGAGCAAACTGTGTCCTGGCTGGCCCAGTGGGGATAAGGAGAAGCACTGCACAGTGCATTTGTTACCACAGGGATCCTGCAGACAGGATTGCATTCCAGCAGGCCCACCCCAGGGAGGCACTTGGAGACATGATAAAACACTACAGCCCTGTCTGCCTGCTCAGCCTGATATACAGCACCTGGGAAACCTGCAGTAACACCATCTCCTTATTTTGAATAATATGCCACTGGAGCTGTATCATATGAAGCAGAGATCTGCACAGTCTCAAATTATTTCTTAATTTATTATTGTAACACATGCTTCCTTAAAAATTCTGAAAAGAGTGCTAATGCAAAAATCCCTGATTTGTTTAGGAGAGCTTAAGCTCCAGGACATGGGAATTTCTTGCTGCAGAGCTGTTCTTGCTGTTAGCCATCCTACACATTCAGAAAGTTTGGATGGGTGGTAGGGAAATCTACTGCCATAAAATAAATGGCAATAAAATCAATTCTCTCTGTTTGTATTCTAAACGACACTATTCAGGGACAAATTTCAAAGTGACTCCAATAGTTTCAACAAACATGTCCCTTCAGTCATCACGTTACAGAAAATAATTTTCACAATCAATACATTTCATCCATGGGCTTCCAATAAATGGCCCTTAGAAGAGTATTACAATGGGAAGGTCTGGAATGTGACCTATCCTGGTAACTAACCACAGCAGAATCTTCTCCAGCTGCACATCAAAGCAGCTGTAAAACTGCTTTTAGCAAGGAATTAGAGTTCATTTAGAAAATCCAACTATTCTTCCCTACCAAATTTCTCATCATTGTTGACTGTAGAGTTCCTACAGGGCTGCATTCAAAGTTTTGGGGCTTTGTTGTGGAGTTTTTTTTGAGGCAGAGATAAATTTCAGCATATTCCTGGAAAACAGGAATGAACTTTTTGATTCCAACTCCTTAATCTACCACCTCTCCTCCTTTCTGATTTCATTTTGACAATTTAGTATCTTTTACAATGGCTGCTCTTTCTGCAATTGTTTTATTCTACTATCCAGGTTCAAATTTTTGAATTAGGCATTGTGTTTTTCACAGTTTCAAATCTTCCTTTTTCATTTTAGTTGTGAAGTCCATTAAGAAATTACTTTAAGCCATGTCCACTTCAACTCTTTCCTCCTTTTTTAAATGGTGTTTACCATAAGCTCAGTTTTATTGTCACCTTCCTGATTGCTGTCTACCAATTAGACACTGAAAAGCAAAAGGGTATCTGGAGTTTCCATCAAGGAGAAGGTACCCCTGGGAATGAAAAACAACCCCTGGCTGCTGCATCTGCTAAATTCTAATGGAAATGAATTTAATCTAGTTAGAGGGTAGACACTGGGGTTTATTAGTGCCAGAGGCCTTCTGAACTGTGTACATGCTTACATAAATCCTCACAAAGTATTTTAAATTTCATTTATCTCTGTAGCTTTCTAGTTCCGTAACTTTGTTATAACAAGGTGCTTAATGAAACCATAACAAAACCCTTCTTACTATGCAAAACCTTTTCCAACATGATTTTCTACAATATAAGCTAAAACCAACACAAATAGGGACAGGGTGGTAGGGAGGTACCTGGTTATGTCAGTAGCACTAAATACATGGTCCCAGCAGCCTAAGCTTGTGTGTCAAGCCCATAACCATATTTAAAATACTGCCCCAAAAGCCACTTACCCCAAAGAGGATGGTGGCAGGACTGATCCTAGGAAGGGGATTAATCTCTGCCCACTATCAATACAAATTAAGCACAGAGGTTATCCATTGCATCTCTTGTGCTGATGGAGGAAAAGCAACCAATTCTTGGTCTGAGACCCTTTTCTAAGCCATTCCCAGTTTTTCATGTTTTTGCCTTGAGTTTTGAACTGCCATTGCAGTGACATCAAGATGTAAAGATGTGATCTGTCGTAACACAGTTAAAACACTAAACAACGAACTAATTTCAGCCAGTAGACAAAGAAATGCTGTTTTTCTGCCTTTTAAATTAGTTCCTGACTGACTGGGTTTTTTTGGTTCAGCAGCAGAGACTAGCTTAGACCAAGTGCTAGTAATAATACACATTATTAGTCATACAGACAAGTTACAAGGCTAATCTAAAAAAAATATCATTTGCTGTTTTGGAGATCTGACAGATGTTATTTCCTACATCAAAAGGATTATGTTATCTACAACATAAACTATGAGTAATGTATGCATTACACTGTTTTAGCAGTCTGAAAATCCAAGTTTCATGTAGACAAGCATAACCTGTGAATGCTCTGATACATCTCCTTTTGCACATATTTAATAAAACAATACCAATCTTCCATATTCTAGGATAGCCCAAATTCAGACAATTAACAAGAAAAGCAAAATAGGACATGAAATCCTGTGTCTCTATTTCCATCAGAAGATTCTGTGTTGGCCTGGGGGATGTTGGAATAGCCACTGCACTTCCCAATTGCAATTTTTGTCTTCATGTGTGCATAAAAAAACAAGACTGGTATGTTTGATGTGCACTCCTTGCAGTTCCTACAAAAGGACTATGAAAAATCCAAGTCCTCATGACAATAATTCATGGAGTAACCCTTTTGAACAACCAGGACATTAGAATGCTGATGGACACTTACACTTCTGATGTCACAGAAGTTACTTACAAGCAAACCCCCGGACTAAGATGTACATGCTAAGCCCACACCACCCTCAGTTTTTGTGATGAAAGACTCAATTTAATTCTTTCTACTATCCAGACTGCAACTGGACACTTCTTCAAATTACAAGACATGAAAATGTATTAGGTAAAAATATGCAATTGGATTTTCAGATGTCTTTAGTCATAGATCTCTTTACAGAGCCTTAACAGTATCAATACCAGTTTTGCACCAGCCTAAATTATATAGGTTTTTATTTTTTTTTAATTTATCTTGGTTTTTTTTCCTTTTTTTTTTTTTTTTTTTTTTTTTTTTTTTTACATGCACCATGCCTATGAATCCTAATCACAAGCCATGGCTTCAGTGTGCCAGTTGTTCAATGAATATAAAGTTAGGAGGACACTCCTGTCCCACACATACTTTTGTATAAAATGGGAGAGTGAAAAGAGAATACAGACAAAAGCAAGTGGCAGGACCACAAAAGCAAGCAATATAGGAAGTAGCACAGTATGTGACATCCTGATATTTATCTTTTGTTTGTAGGCATGACAAAAAAAATAAGAGGGACAAAATGTTTACTGGTATTTGAATGAAAACAACAGATTTTCAGGTTTGCAAAACTCTCATTCAAAGCATGAGGAGAGGCATAAGAAAAACATGAACATTTGAATTAAGTAAATAAAAAGGCATTGATCTTACTGTGTTGAGGTTATTGGAAAAGGGATTTAACCATTCAGGACCATTGAGAGTTGACAGACATTGACAGAGGGGCTGTGAATGGATCTGAGAAGGAGCATGGTTTGTTTGCATGGTGCAGTGTGCTGAACAGATGATCTCAGAAAGGGATCATGTTCTCCAAGTCACCGTCTAGGGAGAAAATCCCAATTTTAGCAAGACAGGCATCAGCAGAGGGAAGTATCAGAATGTTTATCTATATGAACATTTACTCTGTGCATACATGTTCATTTACTACCAAGCACAGATATAGACTCTTAGAAATACAGCTTTTTCTTTTTCCTTTTTCTTCCTTTGTGTATTTGTTGAGAAGTCAATACTAATTACAGTACTAAGAATCAATCCTCAGCATGGTTTTGGAAAATATTTCACATTTAACAGCTACAAGTTCAAACAGAAGAATCCCCTGGTATCACCACTGGCTTACACACAGATTCACTTACAAACTCTCCATTTTTCATGAGGTGCCCACATTAGCCATATAACATCTCTTACAGAGAAACCCTGCTGGATCTTCTTCACTGTTTTTTACTAAGATAAATCTTCTGTTTCCTCTGGGTTCTAACACTTCCTCTTTGTTACTTTCTATCCAGAGGCACAGAAGAATATCTGCTGCCTTTGTTGTATTCCTCTGCTAAAAAGGAGTAATTTTCATGCTTGGTGTCTGAAAGACCTTCCTTAAGAAAGGCCTGCTTTATCAGGAAGATCTCTGTCTGGTTTGGGAAAAGATTAGGATATTTCTTCTGGGGTATCTCTGGCCTCATGGAGAAGCTGTGAGGCCTTGTCCATTCCCTGAGTGTCTTAGGCCAAGTTCCATCTTCCAAAGAAGCAGAACTTCATATGCTTCACGCTTCTTTATAAACAGAGTTAAATGCATGAAGAATGTATATATAACTTATAAAAGCTTAAAAAAGTATAAAAGTATACTTATAAAAGTATAAAACTTATAACAGGCCCCAAATCCCCACGCTATCAGAATTATGTGAATGGCAGGAAAGATTTGTACCCTGTTTGTGCTGTGGGACCACAGCCCTTTACTGTCTACACACCAGATAAGCAGAAAGATTTGGGGGCTGAGCATGAAGAGCTGAGCTACAGCTAGCTGGATCTCCCGGGCTAATTCATACAATGCATTTAAAATTAATAGTTTTGTCCCTCTCATGGTAGTGCATTGGTAGAGAAAAAACTGCATGGATATTCTGCATCCTATTTATAATTTCATGGAGGGAGTGGAAACAGCTGCCATAATTATTTTGTACATATCTGCCAGCATTCTGAGCCATAATTCATGAAAAATCTCCCATCAGTTTCAATGGTTGCTAGCAGAGGGCTGAAAGTGTGAAGCTATTTTACAATTTTCCTCAGTAGTTTTGGGCACTGACCCTGTTTGTCCTCCATCAAGCCAGGTGCAATTTGCCAGGCCTCAGATCTTCAAGGAACTCCCCTGGTACTTGTTGACAGTCCTCAGGAAAAACTGAATTGTATTATATTCCTTCAGAAACATGGGCAAGGTGACTGCTTCAAACCTTTTCCATTTGCAGGAGAATTTCTAACAAAGCCTGTGTTAGTGTCTCCCTAGCTTGAGTGATTTGAGCCTAACAGGCAGACTAATTGCTCAAGCCTTCAAATTTCTCAGCTGGAAAGAGATTGCTACCTGTAATTTAATTGATTAACTGTGCACCTACTCTTAATTCTCTACAGGAATGAGGTAAAGGATAAGAAAGGGAATAATATAATTTAAAGCTATGCATTTAAGTGGCTATGAATTAACTTGCTCAGTTACTGCATAATCCATCATATTTTTCTTCTTTCCCTCAGCATTTTACTGAAGAGCCTGACTAAATAAAAGGGAAACAAAGAGGACTTGTGAAGAAATAGAAAGGACAATTAACACATATAACTGGATATCACAGCAGGAATTAAAATTCATCATCAACATCCTGGTATTCACTTTACCTGACTAACCTTAATATGACAAATTCCAGTTTGGAGAAGTGTGTATGAGAGTCTACACAATCAGAAGATATTTTCTAAACTGAAGCAAGACATGGTACAGAACAAAGTAGAGAGAGCCTGGTCTAAGACCTCTGTTCAAGGTGATGCAAATCTGCATTAGGTTCATCTCTTGAGGAACAGAGAACAGTGAAAGCATCTGCACCTCTTGCCTAGGGGATAACTTAAACAGGAAAGTAATACCCTTAAAAACACAACTGAAGAAATTGCAAATGATTAAATAATAAGCTTTTGGACTTCATATGACCAGAATGTGGTCTCCTTTCCACTGACCACAATCTAATTTCATCCACAGTAAGATCTGAAATAATTTCATTATTGGAGACATAAAATATTCTACACATCTGCAAAATAATCATGGGGGATGGAGGGAATGTTTTTATATAGCTCACACAGGAATATGAGATTATGGTAAATGTAATAACTTCCCACTCTAGTGAATAGATTCTCCATTTTAACAGATCCAGAGCTTTCTGATTCCATTGTGGAACAATGGAACAGCTCACAATACAAATTAGTAACTTCTTGGGTAGCAGCTCAGTGATGTTTCAAAGAACATGTCTGTCATACCAGCAAATTCATCCCACACACAATGACCATAGCACAAATCTTTAAATGTAAGTCGAGTTTTCCTGTACAAGAACAAAAGGCTTCCTCTCTTAAGCCTTCAAGGGAACATGGGGGCAGCATTTATCCTGACAAAGACTTTGTGAGCATTATATTCCTTGCTGTTCTTTTTATTTATCTATTTGTATTGATTTGTTACAATCAACATCCTTCTCTCTCTCTCTCAGTAGTTGAGTGATGTGTGAACATTTTATGTCTTGTAATTAATATATTGCTCCATAGTAGAAATTTATGATTGCCAATGCTTGTATTACAATCAAAGGAAAAAAATGCCTACAAGTGAACTTGCTCTGCCCATGTCTCATCAAAATCTCTGGATCACTTCTCATAGTTCTGATTTTCCCCCAAAATACAACTTGTACATCTCCTGTATTTTTCCAGCATTCTTTTCTAATGGGGCAGGGGGTGTCAAGGGTTCAAACTGTAAGGCAGGACAGATTCAAGTCTGCCATGCAGGAACACCTAATCTCACAGCATTGTACAAAGCAGAAATATTCAGCTGTGTTATGATACAGATAACCTTTCCCATTGTTTCCCACAGAAAGTACAAGGGCTTGATTAACCCAAATATGAAAATATCAAAAACATATTTCTATATTTTACATGTCAGAATGAAGAATATTGAAATAACAACAATTAAAGCGTTCAAGATAAAAGGTAATTTAATTTTAAAATGTATTTCATGTACTTTGACATGATCTGGGAAACTAACCATAATAAAAGAACTAAACAGGTTTATTTACACAGTGATATGCTGCCAAAAAGTGTTGGGTATGAAGGCCAGAAGTCAAGTTCCAATCTTCTGAGTCAAATCCACAATGGAAAACAATGTCACCACTTCACATTTTCTGGAAACAGTGCCTGTCATTTTTGCAACCCATTTGTCAGCACTCCATCAAGCTCCTGCCCCGCCATAATGAACTGCTAGCTACCTCAGATTGTTCACTATTATTTATGTAAGATCTTGCACTATTTGGTGAGGTATTTTTGAAGCCTCATTAGCAAAAATTACATCATTAGTGAAGATTTAGCCCTGGCAAGACTAAGTCCATTAAGAAAGACAGGCTGAGCTGTAACACCATATAGTAATTTGCGACTTATATTAGCTATACTTCTACACTTAGTACAGTAAGATTGGCTATTTCAGTGCTATGACAAGAAAGCATGATTACCAACAAACCTGCACTCTGTGTGCAGTGAAACCAATCAGGTCCAGCCTCTGGACTGGATTGGACTTTAAGCACTTGTGCCATCTGATCACTTATGTCACAAATCCAATAAGAAAACATCCTATGCTCACCACTTTGCTAGAAACTGGACAGTGGTGAGAAAGCTGAAAATTTGAGCACCTGGTGAAAGAGGGCAGGATCTCATCAAACCCCTTTAACTGTAAAGAGAAGCAGAATAAATATCAGCTCCTAATGTAAGTTATTATGCCATCAAGATATTGTATTGTGAATCAGGATTTAAGAAGAGCAATATTTATCAATCTGGATATTAAATGCTTTCTAGCAAGTTTGAAGACAATATAAGCTAAAAGTTAGCGATGATATTGAACATTTTAACATTAAATGCTTCATAAATAAATGTATTCAATATATTCTGCTCATATCACCAACTGCAGACAGCTGTATAATGTGATACACACAGGATAAAAATGAGAATGATGAGAATGCCTGCTATCTTTAACACACTGTACTTCTAACACACTCTGCTTCCACTGCAGAGGAAGCTTAAAGCCTAGAGTTTACTTAGATTTATTTTTCAGAGATTTTAGGACTTCCAGGTGTTGCCAGAGCACCTTTAATTTCTCTTGAAAAATATATGCCAACTGTGCTTAAATGTTGCACCATTCTTCCCCTGCTGGCCTTGCACTCCCCTCAGAGAACCTGAGCTTAGCCTGCTGCAGCCATTAAACTGATCTTGACCCATGCCAGGGCCAGGAAAGCTGAACACACAGCCTAGTTTAGTTTCCTTACTCCGGCTTGTGCACAGGTCAGGATGCAGAGTGTGGGTGGGTCAAAGCCCACCAGCACAGACAGAAATGCTGTGCAGGGGCACAGGGATGGAAATGTGCACAGGAAGTTGAAATTCCATTTTATGAATCAGGGGAAGGTCACACACAGCAGGAGTCCTTCCCATTGGTTTGGCTGACCCTAAGGAGTGGACTGGTTTAAAGATGGTGAAACCACATCTGCTTTCTTCCTCCACTTTGCTTTCAAGAGCAACACAGTGCTGGAACAGAGAGATCCTGGGCATGGGGATCACTTGTGTGTCAGCATGGCCACACCCCCAGGCTGCATCCTGCCTTAAGCTAAATTGTCCCAAATCACAGCAAAAGCTCTGTCCATCCCACTTACCATCTTGTCCGAGTAGATCCTACTCTGTACATTTTACCTTCAGAACTTTTAAATTTATTTCAGCCACATTCCTTCTCCTCAGCATTTGTTCTAGGGAATATCAGTACAGTTTTCTTCAAAGAAGGGGAATTTATATGATGCCTAATAAATGGCATATAACATTATTCCCAATACATTCTTTCTCAGGAACTGATAGATCTCCCTTTATTTCTCATTTTGCAGAACTGCAGAATATGTCCTCCCCTCTCAGTATACACATTTATTAATATTTCCTTTTGAACTCACATACTCAGGAGGGAGTTTCCCAAAGGAAGGCTTTCCAAATAGTGCTCCACATCAACTTATGACCCTGAAGCAAAGTAGTTGACATGCCAATATCTTCCAAGGGTGACATATCTATTCCCCTGATATATGAGCACCTTGAACTCAATGTCATGTAGTCCAAATTGCAGAGGTAACTAGATCATGATGCAATTCTGCTGATTTACTGGGATTGCATAGAGGGGTATTTGGTTTATGGAACTCGGTGATGTGTTCATCTCTATTTTGAAATTGTACTGAAGAAAGACAAACCTCCCAAGACTGCTTGATTAGTTTCATTTTTTCCTGACTGCCAGTACTCAGAGATGATAGTTTTAAAACCAAAAACCTGCAGCATGCCATGTAGATGCATATATTTCCCTGCAAAGGGATATGTTTCTTGTACTCTCATTTTTAATACTACTGCCATCTTCTAAATATCTGCCTTACTCAGAAATGATGACCCTTTCCTCCTCCTTCTGTTTCTACCCCATACTGACTTCCTAAGTTACACAGATAAGGACAGAGAATAATTACAGTACAGGTGTTAGAATCTAGCCCTTTATATACACAGCACTTATGGATAACACCAATATTCAGTCATATCTTCTCCTGAGGAGCTCAGTAACACACTGGCAGTCCCACCAAGGTCAGTGAACATGTAGAAAACAGTATTTGTCCCACAGCAGAAATGTCCCCACTATGCATAATTGATCATTCTTACAAGAGCCACTCAGTTTTCTTCAAATAAACTTTAGTAGGATTTGCTGATTGTCCAGAAGTCTTACAGATCCTGTACAAAACTTTGCCTCCTACCAAGTGGTAGAAAAAGTGAAGAAAATTCTTATACCAGAGAAGAATTAAAAGGAGTGCTTTATAGCAAGGAAGTAGGAGCCATTAATCTTTCATTTCAGAAAGCAAAAGCTATAATGGTTTAGACTCTTGAAGATTTTTTTCCCCTCTAGCATGAGTTGAAAACATAATGCAGTCAGTGGGGAAGGACCATCAGTATCCCAGCTTTGCTTCTCACAGCAGTAGAGGAAATAACTGATTTTGACTGGTGAGTGGATAAAACGAGGAGCACAGGGATCAGAATGTTGAATTTCATTTCCTTTGTATTCACTTTCATATTTTGAATTAAGTCTCTGCTGCAGCAACAATTTTAAACATCGTTGAGATTAAACTTAGCAAAATAAGTGTGTATGTGCATATTTATATTTCTGAGCAATTTTTATGGGGTAATATAAAACAGCTGAAAGTAGGAATTTCTGTGTGAGGCTCACATTCCTACCATTGGTGGTTAAAAATTCAAATCTCATTGGAGCTTTCCTCTGCTGAATTCTAAACACTGTCACTCATGACCCCACTGTTCCTCAGCATGGACCAAAAGTCACACACAAATAGGGTTTTAACACGCTCTGCTGGCCAGGTCAAACCCTTTGCAAAGGCATTATGGTATTAGCCTGTTGATTATTCCTGTATTATTTGTCCAATTTCTGTTAATGCTGCATGAGTACAGAGAAGGGAGGGTACAAGAAAGTGTGACCAGAGCTGGTGCATCTGGAGCTCCCCATTTTCACAGCAACTCTAAAATATTTAAGCTTTTATATGAAAGACATGCTGCCGTATTCTTGTGACAAAACCAGCACCAAATGCTTTGCTCAGTCATAGAAAGAAAACAACTTGGGTCCAATGCCCTTTTCAAAGCAGGTGCAATTAGATCTGGTGGAACTGGGTTTTATCCCATGCAGCTCTCCAAGGACAAAGATCCCATGACTTCTCTGGTCACCTGTTCCACTGTTTGAGCACCCTCACAATGAGAACATTTCCTGTGTGACTGAAATTTACTGTGATCCGGTTTACATGCTTTGTCTCTCATCCTACAGCTGGGAAGAGTCACCCTCTGCACTTTCCTGTTAAACAGATGAAGAGAACAATAAGATTTCCCCTTCACTTTCTCTCCTTCAGGCTCAAATAACCAAATTTTCTCAGCCTCTCTTTGTGTACCATGTACTTCAATCCCCTGCTTATCTTAGTGGTCTTTTGCTGAATTAACTCCAGTATGAAAATATCTTTCTGGTGCTAGAGAGCCATTCAGAAGTGCTCACGTACCAGACAGTTGCATCTCAGTTAAACTATTGTGAAGGATTGAAACTCTTACAAAAGTGGCCATAAAATATTTTACAATTGATCATAAACTGTCATGGTTTTGCATTTCATCTGCTCCATATTGCACAAAGCTTTTGCACACCACAATATACATGATTTAATATACAGCAATACCAGAAGCTGTCAAACTTCTGTTTTCTAAAGTTTTTCTGCTGGAATTAGGAACTGGAAACTAGGACACTTCCTGCATAAGCTTTACCTTCACTCACAGCACAAAGAAATATTAACAAGGACATTGGGACTTTGAAAAGTGTCACAGCTTCACTGTCCTAGATTTGAAAAGGAAATAGCAATGAAGTGTCTGCTACATCGAGACTGGCTCCTGGGAGCCAGGGGGAAAGCAGATGAAAAGCAACTTTTTTTTTTTTTTTTAATGACAGCACAGGTTTCCAAATTTAAACCTCCAAACAGAGAGATCTTGTAAAGATCTTAAAGTGATACCTTAACCCACTTTTAGAAACAATGATTCTTTCAAAGTGCTACTCATTTATAGAAAAATAACAGCATAAGGATTACGTCACCTCAAAAATACATAAGAGGATAGAGGATAAGTGACGATTCTGTGCTTGAAAAAGAAAGTTGGTGCAAAGATCAGCCTTCTCTGGGTTAATATTGACAGAAGACAAAGGAACCAAACTTTCTCCTGCTCCCAGCAAACCTGGAAAAGCACAGTTCCAAAGAGGCACATGCCAACAGAGGGGAGAGGCTGCACCAGCCTCACGAGAGCCAGTGGCTGGAGCAAACACTGCTCCATCCCAGGAAACCCTGCACAGATCCCTGTGTAATCCTGCACCTGCATCTGTCTGAGACAAGCAGAATGCCTGACATTTTCTGCAGCTGATTTCCTACAGCACTCTGAGTATCTCCATAGCTCCAGCAGCCAGCCAGGTCAAACACAATAAATAAATCAGAAGCCTGCTAAAATGTGCACTCAGCCAGAAATAGAGCTTTCAAACAGTTTTGTGGCTTTTTTTTTTTTTAACCAGTGGACACCTGGAGGCAAAATGGGGACTGAAGACCTCTCCTAAATCCCTAAACAAATTGATGACTGGATTACTGAGATATATTAGCCTGCATTGTACAAAAGCCACAAAGACTTTGACCTCATTTAAGCTACTGAAAAAACAGAGACACAAAAATGGCAGTGAAAAACATATTTAAAATTAGACACTGAGCTATTCAGACACGGTGTGCTAAATACTGTTTTATTCACTGTCAGGGAGGGAGTGCTGCAATCAGGAAGTTCCATGGGACCTGAAAATGACAGTGGCTTGTGGAGTGAGAAGGAAGTGAGAACTAATCCAGTGAGCTCCTCAGTATGTCTGCAGGCAACAAAATGCTTTGTTTGATTTTTGCAAGGCTCTGCACAGAGTTTAAGCTCACACATAAGAGTCCCAGGCCCTGGCAGAGCACCAAGGCTACAAGTTCACAGTGACAAGACTCACAGAACTCCTGCAAACTCCTTGTATGAAAAGGCACAGCTTGGTGGGAGCAACTGACCTTTGCTGAAAGTCAAAGCAGTGTAAACAGAAGTGTTGTCTTTCCATAACAAGTACTTGCATGACTCGGGCAATCCCCTGAACTGAGGAATTCAAGTACCTTTACAAAAACAGGGAAGCAAGACTATAGCTGGAAATGACTTGACTTGCAAAGAATCTCTGACCGTTTGTTCTTTTTCCATTTGTACTTAAGGAAACATCAGAAAGGTTCTAATTTCCACCAGTTTGTGCAGTGTCTCAAGAACAACCAGCACTCCTGATTTTCTTTGCCACCAATAATGTTGTAGAGTTTTCTGCCGTGGTTTTGCCAGGCAGCTGTCACATTCAAATCTCACTATTATAGCAGTTGGTGTTGTTTCCTTTAGCTTATATTTAGTGCTTGTTTGCAATCTTATTTTCTGCCCTTAACTTTCGGGGAATAAAATGTTAGTGGCACATGTATTACTTCAGACTTTGGCTATGGATGCTGATCAATATGATTGGTGGAGCTTCTATACCATATAATTGGAAAATCAGTGAAAAAATGGTTATACTACTTTGGAAACTTAGCTCATTATACCCCTGAATAACCTGAAAAAGGCTTAAAAATAAAAATACTGAAATGAATTCATAGGAGGAAATGGGCAGGGAAGAATCTGTTCCTTTTCAATACAACATTTAGGAAGACACAAAATAAATACAGCACAATCTCAGTCATTTAGATGCCAAGTAAAAGGACCAACTATGTTTAAAATAAGTGATTTATTATGGTTTATATAGTCCATGTGTGCACCCACATTCCCCCCAAGGATCTGGATACCAAAGTTTCATGGACCTTCACCTACTGCAAACTGGGAAAGAGGCCAAGAACAACCTTTCCACTTGCTTTGATGGCTGTGTTTTCTACCAAGCCATGGAAAATTGCAGAGGGACAGTCAAAAAGTGAGTGTATTTCTATGCTTCAAAAATCTGGACTGATCATTTTTGTAAACAGAATCTCAAGGAAAACCCCTCATAAGATCCATGGCAAGGGATATTCAGACATTTGGTGCACATGGAATAAATATTGTGTCCATGTTCTGCACATCCCTATTGCTATACCATAAAATTTTAAAAGATTTTGTTAAAAACCCCAATATGGAGCCCTTTGCATTAATATTTACTGTTTGATTTCTGAGCATTTTTATATTTTCCCTTTCTTGCCAGTTAGAAAATATTCTACAATTCTCCCTAATGTTGGAATTTTGAAGTGAAAGTCAGAGAGCACATCTGAGCCAATATGTCAGAGGTTGGCCTGATCCACCAGCTGGCTCTGCAGGGTCCCTCTGGCCCTCTGAGATAGGGTCTTAGGACCACACCTCCAGCATTTGGTGCTTAGAAAGACTGTGAAACAAATACTGATTCAGTAGTATAATTTATAGAAAGTATATATAATTTATATATATATATAAATTATATATAATTTATAGTAGAAAAATTTATTTCGATCTAACAGAGAACATCTCTGGAAATATCTGTGCCTTATGAATGGGAAGCCAGAGCAGAAGTGAAATATCTTGAATCATCACAATGATAATGGATATTTATGTTTTGACAACTGATTAATGCCAAAAATGCAGTTCCAAAACCCAGGGGAAGTAGGTGAGAGCATGCAGGATTTGTGCCCCAAGCCAAAGCAGCTGCACAGTAGGAACTGCACACCTTACAGTGGAAAATTTACTGAGTTAATCTTTATAACCTGTAAGATATTGGCATGTGGTAATTTTACAAATTGAAATGCAATTATTTGATTTCCCTAATACTACAGACTGTAAAATTGCAGGGAATCCAGGGCAGAAAATTTCTGCTGAAAGCCAGAGAAGGTGAATGCAGGCTGGAGTGTATGTGCTCAGTTCAAGCTCTCCCCACCCAGCTCCTTGCTCCCCCAAAGGCTTTTACTGCATCTGGGAACAGCCTCACAGGTTGTTATAAATTGCAAAATAAATGTGACTTGACCATGAAACTGAAATTCAATCAAGAAAGCCCATCACTTTGAAGTTACAGCTATATCTCAGGAATTAAATTTGTGCACTAACTAATCAACAATATTGATGTCTTTCATGGTTACTGGTGCTCATAGCTAAAACCATAAATATTATTGTTATCAAGGGATGTTTTTCTTCATGGATTCATGACAGTGTTGATGTGGTATTTGGTACCTCAAAAGGAGATGCTTGGTACTGCCTTGGCTTGGTCATAAAGATCCAAATTCATTTGCTCTTGAAGAAAATAAATCAGACATTTGTAAAAGAGCAGGAAAGCAGCTTAACATATTTCTGTTATATATCAAATGGCAAAACCCAAAAATCAATTCAGAGTGAAAACTTCCATTAGTGTGAATTAAAAATTATTTTACTGCCATATCTGTGCAAAGTGATTCCTAAAAAGGTTCTGTACACCTCTCTTGTAAATCCTATGATTATTACATTGCAGGAGCATTCTGCACGTGAACTTGAATTTAATTTTCAATTTTTTCTTATGATTCTTAGTATTAAAGGGCACTTACTGGGTCTCAATTAGTTGGATTGATGGTAATTTTTATCTCATAAGAGTAATGCAAACGAAGTATTCAAACCTCCAGACACCTATTGCAGTGCATTGGAGAGAGGCCAGCTTCCACTCACAATGTCCTTTGACTAAATTGAATCCATATGTTTACATGGAATAAAATATTACAAATGTCTCCCAGGGGCAGCCAATCCTTATTGAATGCTTTAATAACCTAAACCAAAAATTCTTTAAGGTGACAACTAACCTTTAGCCAAAAAGATACTGCTGTTTATTTTACTTTTTTTTTAATAATGCAGGGTGTATTATCTTAATTTAATTCCAACTTGTCATCAACAGAATACTTATCTGGGATAATTCTGAAAAAGCTGTACAACAAACCATTTGTGAAAGGAGTAATAACTTAGTTCTGAACATATGGGTCCAATTTTGTTTTTCCTTTCCCCCCCCATAAATGTAACTTAGTTGTTGTAGTTTTATTTTTGCAACACATAAATCTGATATCGTTGAGAGAAAGATCTGGACATAAAAGAAAAGCTACATTTACATTTTAAAGCTGCTTCAGTTGCCCCCCATTTTGTCCCCATAACAATACAGCCCTATTCAACAGGGCACCAGCTCTTGAAGTTTAAATTCATAGAGAAGCTACTATTTAACAGGAAATTCCTGGAAAGGCATTTCATCTTTACATTTCTTGGGAAAATTACCTGACGCTGTCTAAACAGAGTTTACTTGTGTCTGCAGCTTGTACACATCCAAATCTAAATTCTAGATTTCATACAAATCAGTGTGAAGCTGACCTGTGAGAACTCACCATAAGGTCAAGAAACTATATTTTATATTTATTTTCAATAAATTCAAGCATACAACAAGGTGAGATTCCCACCTGGGTTTCAACCTTCTTGATTTACTTTATTAGGAACTTGCAACATGCAGAAAGTAAACTTATTGTCCATTTCAGTACTAGAAAGTATTTTGGTGATTAAAAATGTATGTTAAGTATTTATTCTTTTTTATTTCCATTTCTTAAATGCACTTACCAACTTGTATCTGCCCTGGTCCAAATACAGGCCTGGCTCCTGTTCTTGAAGGCTGAGAATGCCCATTCCTCTCCTAGGTAGAAGTCTTATCCTGAAATGCCACTGGGTGTTTAGTGAGGAAAACTACTCCATTACTAAGATTCCATGCACAAATTTCTTTCTTCCTCAAAACTTCTCTCTGACAAAACTCATCTCCCTTCTCCATCTCAGTTGTTGCAACCATTTTGCATGCAATGAATCTCCTGCCTCCTGATTTACCAGGCACATTTACCAAATAAAATGGTTAAATGTGGCTTTATCATAGAATAGAAGCATGTCCCGAGACTTCAAGAGAAGTTTGTAACCAGGACACCTGGTTTTGTACAGTTTTGTAACCAGGAAAACCGCTTATGTTACATATCTGTTAAAATGAAATATATAGATAGAAAAGATTAAATTCTGTGTAAGACACAGATGGTTCTGAAGCATTTTTGTCTGTCCATGAATGCTGTGTGCAGTTACACTAAGTTCAAAGAATGCTCAGCAACATCAGATAGACTGGGGAGTTTTACCATCCTGTTTTAGACCTCCCTAAAACAAGAGATGGAAATATCTGGGACTTGTTAAAGGCTTTCAGTGCATTTGCCATGTGAAGAGACAATGGAACATGCAAAAATGCATCAGCTAAGGCTCTTAAGTAAAATCCACAGAGAAATACTTGTGGGACTAACCCACCAGACATGCAAAGACCAAGCCAACACAAACACAGATGGTGAAGCCCTTTTCAGACCCTATCTGGTGTCAAAGGCAGCAGAAGGTATCAAATTAATTTTGCAACCTAAAAGTACGTGAGGAATCCAAATTCCTCGATCTCCTTTGCAGCAGCACTTGAGCACTTTAAAACAGGCACTGATGAAAGAGGGAGAGTTTCTAGTCTTGCTTTTGGGTTTGTTACCAGGGATTTCCCTCAGAACTCCTCAGGGAAAGAGGCTGACAAAGCTGCTGGCCCATAGACACACACATGGCTGCTCCCTTCCCTTCTCCTTGAATTTCATATCAGTTACTGAAATGAGATACTGAGCATGTCAGTACAAAAATGTCCAGAGCTGGACTAACACATGGAAGAGATGGCACAGAGAGGATTCTTCCCTGCCCTCCACTGATGGATGGAATCACTCAAAATATTCCACCTTTTTTCCATTTGGAGCACAAGATTCAGGCCCATGTTTTATTCTGAAGGGGGACTTCTGCCACTCACTGCTGACAGAAAAGCAGCAGCCTCCAGGAGCGTATTCTGACACTACAGAGAGAACTGCAGTAACAAATCTATAAAAACTGGATTACAGTTCACCCCCTCCAGGCCCCTCTCCTCCCTTGAGGACCCTAGCCCATTAATTTAAGGGGGTTATGCACTCGGGTTCCCAATGTATTTCCATGGAAGCTTCTAGTTATTTTAGATCTGTTGCAAAATTGTAGTAATAGATAATACCACTCCTTTTAAATTGCAGCTATTGCTTGCTTCCAAATTATCAAATCTGGTTTCAAATGCCATATCTTTTAAATAAAGTAACAGGATCTGTCCTATCATTTTTTTCCCCAATAGCTTCACATTGTAAAGCAATCAAAGAAAGGATGCTTAAAGCACGAGGTAGCCATGCCAAACCTTGGTGCTTAGATAATTTTCATTCATATTTAGTTCCAGAGAATAATTTATAGCATCTTTGAAATGTTTCTATTTGGAACTTAGATAATGGACTAAGAATTGCAGAGAAACAAGGTACTGACTGTACTTAAGGTCTGCAAGTGGTACAGAATAAAAGCAACAGGATTGTAGCACACACATTCCCACATGAAAAGTTTTCACAGCTACTCACAACTGAACTGAAAATATGTAATATATAGTAAAAAAGGGCAAAGCAGACAATTTCTGACTTTGCTAGTAATGACACTTGTCTATATGACAGACAAAAAGTAGTTAGAATTAAAGTATTCACCTATGATCTGACATCTGTGCTTTTGCTGAGTCACATCATATAACATTTATATCATCTGTTGAGTCTGGATTTGTCTGTATTTATGCAGGTGCTTTAGTAGGAAAAAGAGCTTAATCTTTTTAGACCAAAATATCTTATCCTGACCATTAATTCTTGGTACCTTTAATGCTGAGGGGAGACAAGAGAGCTTATTTTAGCTTTTCAGTCTAGATAAGCACTTGCAGCCTGTAAACAAAACAAGAACAGTAAATGATGCAGTAATTTTAAATTAACCTTTAAGAAACAGACATTAAACAAAAATCCTGACCACTTCAGAGGTTCTTGATCTGTCCAAACAGGAAAAAAGGAATTCCCAGCCATCCCTTCACTCTGGGCTCAGGCCACAACCAGCAAGGATGACCAAGGGCCAGCCCCTGAATCTGTGGCCTGCTCTGCCTTAGTTTGCTTGGACAGACTAAAAACCAGTCTATTTTCTTTCCTCCTGTAGCCTATATTTTCTTTTACATATTTTAGGACATTTTCAGTCCACTCAGACATCCTCCTTCTGCCATGGAAATTTACTTCACAAAAAAAGCAACAGTTGGTAGCCTCCTACTTAGATTGCACTTGAAAACATGCTTGTAGCTGTAAACTTCTACATTCCTTTTAGCTGGAGCTCTTTTGGGTTATTGTTATGCCTAGTACTTCTTGGAGAGCATATTTTCCAGCTGTCACTAAGGAAAAATATCTGGATGTTTGACCATTTAGCAGTGTTTTCATTGCCACACAGGAACTAGGGGGGAAAAGCAAAACACTTATGTTAAAAAAAAAAGATGGCAGATTTGGGCACGCACGTGCAGGCAAATTAAATATGAAAATGCTGATACCACCAGAAAATCAGCTTTACCACTAGGACCCTTAGGCTTTGATAAAAATTAAGAATATCAGATTGATTAGGCTACAAAACCCAAAGTTCTAATTTTCAGTATGGTTTGCAATCTTTGCTGGGTCAGATCCTGAAACAACCAACCAGCTGTGATTTTCTGAGGACCTCTGAGCATATTTGCTCTGCTTTCATCTACCATGGCAGTGTCTGAATATTTTCTGTGTCAAAATTAGTAAAGTCCAAAGCATATTCCATAAAAATCTTTGCCATCTGTCTCTCTTGAGAAACTAAATGTTTGAGACACCTTTATTTTAAAAATATAATTTTCCCCCTCAAAATAGTTATTTGGTGCTGTCTGGGTTTCCTTGGGCTGAAGCTGGTATCCAGATGTAATTCCAACAGTAAGAAGAGTTTTTCCATAAAGATAATTTGCAGAAGTTCCCAAAGATGTTCAGTGTCTGGGTTTAATCAGCCCTGGAAGCATGTTTCTAAGCCAGAACCACTTAAATGAAAAAAAACTTTATCCAGGACTTTGTGATCTACATTGTCCCATGGGAGCACAGCTGTTGCCTTCGCATTTCAGAGACTGAAATTCCATCCTCAGTGTAGCTGTGGTTTGATCTATTAACTACTGTGCCTTGTCACCAAATGAATGAAAAAACCTTGGAAGACAAGATGTTATGCAGATTTAATCCATGTAACAGCAACACTATTTAGCCAAGCATTACCAGTGGAGAAAGCTGTATTTCACTATTGGCTCCCACAATATATGGAGCTCTGAACTTGGCTCAGACACAATCTGAAAAGCCCCATCAGTTACACAAGACACGATAAAGAACAATTCAAGCACAGGACTGATGACAGAAGACACATCTAAAGAAGATGTTTAGTGCGCACGGTCCTCCTGAGAAGGAAATCATGCTGGTGGGTAACAACCACACAAGAGGCAAACTTCCTGTTGGTAAAGAGCAGAGCTGCCACCGGGGAGGAATCAATGTCACAGCCAGTTTGAACTTCAAATAACAAAGTGTGTTAAAAAGAGGAGGAAACGAGCTCAGATGCAATTAGCCCTCAGCAGTGAGTGCTGAACAAAGAGCATTGCTCCAGGGCCCCTCCCAGTCCCTAATCAAAGCACCGGAGGGCATCTGCAGAGCTCTCCCAGATGCTCCTTCCTGGCCTGGCAGGCAGTGGCTGCTCAGTGACAGCTCTGATAAGGCTCAGCCGCTGTGTTCAGATCGCTGGGCAGCCAAGGGAGCGTGTTGGGAATCCCCTGGAGGATTCCCCTGAGCCAGTTCCATGTAAGATATATCAGGGTGCAGAAAGGACCAGCACACCCTCTTGCAGATGTGCTGGGATAGAGACAGGGCCTTCTTCCTGGGAGACACAGGCCCTGGAACTCCTCTGGTGCCCCAAACAAAGGAGAAGCAGGTAGGTACAGAAAAAGCCTTATTTTCAGAATGTGCATCCTTATCTGTGGTCCTTTATATAAAGCCTTATGAACAAAACCAGAGACTTAATCAGTGTGAGAATAGCTCAAGTAAAACATACACTCTACATCCTCTCCTTTCAGAGAGAAAACAAAACATCCCCCTAAACTTGGGCCAATAAATAACACCCTGTTTCCCTAAACTAAGCACTTGAAATGGCCATAAAAAGTTTCTGAGTATCATTTTCTAGTGAGGAAGGGCCTCAGACTTTCCTCAGAATCTCTTCTTCTGCCTGTTACCACTTCTCCCGGTGTTAATTTTGTGCTAGGCTCCTTGAAGGCATGGTCTGTACCTATCACACACTATTTAGCTCCCAGTGGGTTGCTGTGGATCAATGTTGGCACACTCCTGAAATAGCCCAAAAATCTCATCCCCATAGTGATCACATGAGGATTTCCTATTCATAAACAGACTGTTCATAAATATAAACTTTATCCAACCATCTGGTAAGAATTTGAGAGTCAAATTCAAATGAATATTGGCTTTTACAGAATTTCAGAGACAGAATTATGCAATTTTAAAGCTTCATTCAAATGAGGTAGTGATTACTCAAATGAGGAAATGGTGTAAATGCATATTGAGGGAAAGCTAATACCTAACACCAAGATTGTGTGGTAGAAGCAAAAAACTCCAGAACTTTCATCTATCCAAATCAAAATGTTTAGCAATAGCATAATTATCAACTTGTATTTGCTACTACCACATCATTTAATATGTTGTATTTTGAATTTCAAAACTTGGAGCTAAACTGAAGCTACTTCATCATTAAAGCCAAAACTGAATTTGCCCAAGTGAAAGTAAGTTTTAGAATTTAACCCATGAAGAATTACATGTTTGATAGCATAAGGGGAAAAAAATCTGAGTAAATTTAATACATCTTGCAGAAAGATTCTTTCAAAGGCTTCCTAATTGAACTTGCTTCAGCTTACAAGTTTTTTTGTTTTTTTTTTAGTAGCATGGAAGCATTTGAAAGGCAATAGGAACAAGGTGTCTCTGTACATTTCACTTCACAATTAACAATACCTATTGAAAGGACAGGTTTTTTCTGATTTAGAAGTAGGTCCTTTTTAAACAGTGCTCTTACAAAAGCTAAACCAAAACACAACTTGATCTCTTGTTCCACCACTTTCAGAAAGCCTGCAGAGCCAACACAGAAAAGGTTCTAAGTCTTAAGAGAAGGTGGCTTTAATCCTTTTAATGAGGCAGCAGTAATTGCCTTGGGGGCTCTCTTCACATCAGCAATGTGGTGCCGGGAGGCTGTGAAGCGCATCCCTCCCTCTCCCAGGGCCGGCATTGTTGCTTCCCCCGGTGGGCACAGCCCCTCTGATCTGCCTGAGAGAGCCCTGCGGGGCGGGTCCTGCCCCACACACAGCAGCTGGAGCGCCTGGCTGCGCTGGGAGAGGGCTCGGGAGCCTTCCCTGGGCACCTGGAGCTGTGCAAGGCAGGGGCTGCTGCTGCCCGCAAAGGCTTAAACCATCACCTGCAAACTCAGCAAGTTTTACACACCCTAAGCTAAGCAATCACGAACTATTCAGAGAACACAAGTATATTCAGAGCCTGTAAATCCACGCTAAAAGTCCAAATTCCCTGATGTTTTCTGTGCCCTGGCTCCACAAGCCCAGAATTAGAAAGACAGGAGGTCAGTTTTGAGTGAGTCAACACTTGCTGCAGCTTTTTCTCACTCAAAACTAGGCCATCTACTTGCTCTGGGTGAGAATTTTTAAAATAAGCCCATTCCTGTGCAACTCACTCTAGACACTTGTGTTGAGTCCTAAACATTTCTAAACAGTAAGAACTGCATCCTAAATCCTGTTTCAAAATAAAGCAGATCAGTTTGACCCCCTGAACTGACAATGCTGTGCACAGTGCCAACCAGATCTGAACTTTCCTAGAACAGAGAGATCTTTGAAATCACTTTTGGCATTTGTCTCAGAAATGAGAATATTTGCATGAACAATTGTTTTAGAATTGCCTCTGCAATGTATTAACTGGAGAAACTACTCTTACCATATCCAACTCTGCAACCCCTCACAGTGACCTTTCCAGCACAGAAATAATACAGAAAGTATAAAACCAGACTGAGCTGGCCAAGGGTTGCACAGAATTGTATTCAGAAACTCACAACTTCTGTCACCTCTGACAACCAAGTAGCTGAGCAGACTCAAAACCTGATGTACTTGTGCAGTCCAGCCCTCTCAGGGAGTTTTCTCCTTCCTCAGGCTAGGAATGTGACTTTAAACAAAACTACATAGCTGAGTTATGCTCCCCCATCACCCTTTAAAAATAAACTTATAACTGACTTTTGGTAAACTGTTGATTGGTATGTATTAATCTCTCAGATAAGTACTATTCTGAGATTATAACCATTTACATAATTATTCATAATTAGCAGGGCTATCTGTGTACTACTTGTTATCTAGGACTTTCTGTTGATTACATGTATGCTACAAAGCAGATCTCAAAAATAGAAGCTTCCATTTAATCTCTTCTGCATTACACAGAAATATTTGGCACTTGTTCATAATACATTAGCTTCTAAGTAACATAATAATAGAGCTAGCTGTCTGACTCAGGGCTATTTCTGAAGCTGCTAATTTGATTTTTTTCCAATAAACAGAAAACTTTCCCCATTATGTTGCTTTTCTGCTTGCAATGAATTATCCCAGATTGCTACATAACTAGATAACCTGATAAGACAAATTTTGTTTGTTTCATAGAACCTTCATTCAAAGCATCCACTACATACCATGACAAATGTAAAGTGATTTTTTAATAAACATAGTTTATGCTTTTGACTGATTTATACAGCAGCAATACATCTTAGGTAGCAAAGGAGGAGGTGTGTGTGCTCAGGGGGCTGCACTGACACAAATCTACAGACAGGGCATGCTGACAGCTGGGCAGCTGAACACTCAGGGACCTGATGTGAGCTCCTTGTAGGGCTGTGGCTGTTCTAGATTGACATCACTCTCACAGATATATTTACTGAGTCTACAGAAAGGGTTTTCCCCATAGCTAAGGGAAAAAAAATCATGTTTTGCAGTTATTAATATTGGTGTCCATAAAAATGCTAGTATAGAGTATAAATATTGTAATATCAATAACATATTTCTAGTTTAATTCACAGCTGTAATTCTAGAGCTGCACACACTCTCTTCCCCTCTGGCCTTGCTCCTGAGCTCAATGGAACAGTTTCAAGGAGAGATGAGTGGAATTTTTTTCATTTTGTGCCTAAAAAGCCAGACAAGCAGAGCTGAAGGCTTTTAAAGGAGAAAAACTGAGTTCTCTTGTCCAGTAAGTCTTGTCTATGGAAACTTATTTGATATTTTGCAGTTTCAGATATAGGTTTTGGTTTCAGATATAGGTTTTGGTTTCATGCTTTTCCAGACTCTTTCAGAACATAAAAGGCTGAATTTAAAATTGAATTAATATAATTTTACTTGTTTTTACTGTAAGAACTGGACTAGCAATCATACACAATTTAGTGAATGTGTTGCTACACAACAGTCTAGGCCCCACATTTCTCTCAGTTAAAAACTCTGAAATTAATGTGGATTTTCCCAGTGAGAATGCAACTTTACCTCCCATCCCCACCCCTAAACTGTCAAAGATCAAATAACTACAGAGTGAGTAGCTCATTAAATAACATAGATTGCATAAACAGAATGTTTGATTGGTTCCAGTTTCTCACAGATTTAACTCTAGGGCTGCTTAGTGGAGAGCAGCCAGGTTGTGTGCAGGGACTCATATTTTGCCTTTTAGGTAGCCCCAAATGATAAATGTGCAGTTCCTCATAAAAGATTTGATGTCACAAATAACCTCTAAATGTACTTCCTGATTTATATGCAGCTGATATTACAAATGTATTTCAATAATAAAATCCAAAATAATCTCAGAATTTACTTCAATTTGCCCATGCCTCATCTCGGAGATTTTCTTTTGCTACAACTAAACTAACTTTTCAAAATATGTGTCTGAACAATTCCTGCTGGAGATTTAGTGTTCTTTTTGTCAGCCCCTTGGGGAGTTGAAAGAAGTGGGCACTGAAGGATAGTTTTCCTGCCATTCACATCCAAACTGAGCATGCTTAGTGAATCCAAGAGACGTAAATGAAAATATCCTGGTACTGTGATTGATCCAATAATCATCTCCTTGGGTGTCAGGGAATCCACTAGACAAAAACAGCAGCCTCTCTGATTACCACCTCACTGGGGACAATCCAGATATTGGGAAAGGAAATTCATTTGTGTGATGAAACAGCAGAACAATGCTGACAATGGCAGCGATAGCAGAGGAACAATGGAAAGTTGAGAAACAATTTTCCTGTAGTGAATGCTTTCCAGCAAAAACCTTTCCCAGCTAATATTGCTGGCAGAGTCCAGTTCCGGAGGACAGTGGGTTAAAAATGCATAAATGCATGACAACTCATATTTGTGCAACAGTTATAAAGCTTCCAGTTCTGCTGTCCATACTGCTCCTCTGGTGAATAAGGACTTCAGCAACCAGATTTAGAATTCTCAGTGATTTAATCCAAAACCTTAAACTAATAATATTTAAATAAACACCTTTCTTAGTTTCATCTTCCGTATCTGCTTTCATGGAAGGAAAGCAAGTAATGACTGCTACAGACATCTTAATAACAGATTTCATGAGATGTCATGTAAGTCATTCTGATTGCTGTTGTCTGAAATAGCAGTACCACATCTTCATCCCCAAAGTTATTTTCAGAAAGACCAGTCATCTGCAGTTACAGCTGACAATGATGTGAGATGTAACTTCAGCTCTTTCCAAGGCACCAGTTCATAGCTGAGGAGTACCCTGAGAATCTCCACGTTTGTAACAAGCTGAGAACATTTCTCTTGCTGGGCATGAGGATTCAGTGGGGCAGTTCAGTGACAGAAGGGAAAGGATATTAGATTTCCCACTTCCAATTCCGAAAGACTTCATTGACACATTTTTTTTCTACATTTTTGATTTTTGTCCTGCAAGACAAAGTAGTAATATAAATGTTTAGGTCAGTTTATGCTGCATGGGTCCCCATACTGACACAAGGTTGTCCAGACAGGCCACGAAGCAGGGAGGACCTAGGTGGTGACACACAACCACCCATCAGCTGCCCTGGAATTCTCACCAGGCTGCCAGGGATATCCATACATTCCTGTGAGGACAGAAACATGCACACAGCAATCAAGCATCTGGAGATGGGCAGTGCATGCTATGAAGGAAGGAGAAGAATAATAGATGGAAGTTTCTTGTTAGAGGAAGAAGAATGTGTGCCCCTAGGCTGCAATAAAGAACAAGACATCCCAATTCCCATTGTCCTTAAGTAACCACTGCAGCCATCTCCACAGACAGCATCCTTGTGGCATTATTGTCATGCTATGCAGGCCTCCCTCTCTCAGCTACAGAGACAGAACCTTCTAGTTGCAGGTTTGGTCACCTGTGATTTCAAATGTAGGTCATGTAAGAAAAATGGAGCTCTCAGAAACCAGCCTATTTGTGTTAAGGCCTCCAAGAAGTACTTCGTTGGCATAATTCAATTTCTTCAGTGTTGTATCAACAAGAATTCTGCTAATAAAATACAAAGTAGCCTTCATGGTTGGAAAAAAAAAAGAACTTATAAATGATTCATTATTTTTTTAAAGTGCCTATATACAAAGAGACCAAGTAAAAAAAAAAAAAAATCTCTTGTAGAATTTTTTTTTAAGAGTCAGGGTACCATTATTTCAGTAATTGAAATTGAATTCAGTAGAAATGTGGAAGAAGTTTTTTGTTGTAGAAAATGTCTTATGAAAAAGGTCCTTTCAGGCTGGGAAGGGAGTGCTGGATTATAAGCCCTGTTATGCAAGCCTGCTGCTCCAGAAGCCAAAACCCTGCCCCATCAATTGCATAACCAGCTCCAAGGGAGATCTTTACGGAGGAGCCTCGATGGAAAGTCAGCAAGTTACCAGCCTTCCCCAGGCAATAAACAAGGCATTTACTGTCTCTTGGCATTTACTGGAGCCAATTGTGCACAATTTGATTTTTTTCCCCCCTTCTCATTTCACAGCATAAACAAAGAAACAACTTACAAAAAACCTGACACTGGGCAGACTGTCTCCTGTTGACACCATTCTGGGCTGGAATCATATTGCCCCTTTGAAATGCTGAACAAGCCTGTAGGCTGCTGGTACAATTCTGAAAGGAAGTGGGAGAGGCAAAAGCAAAACAAGATGCTCTGCAATGGAATGCACTAAAGAAAACCAAATATTTCAATATTGTGCAAATATTCCAATTCCTCAAATGTGGGACAAAACCTACTGATCTCTCTCTTAACAGAAGCCACTAGAAAGAAAAAATAGGGCTGATCTATACAGACATGAAAAAGTGTTGTGCTCCCCTAGAGATCAAGAGACACCTTACACATTTATTTACCATGTTTCTGCTGTATTCTCTCTAGATTGTAGCTCAGTCCTCTTACGGGTCATGCCAAACTTTTGCCAGGTTTACAAAGAATAATGGAGCTGAAAAAACAGCACAACTTCCATTTCCCATGCAAACCTGCTTTGTCTTGAGTATTAATATTTTTCTTCCTCATTTGTCAGGGCTGCACTCCCAGAGCCTTCTGCACATGTATTGTTCTCAGCTTTACTGGTCTGTGCACTCATTTAACACGCAGGATGCTGCACTGTTGCTTTTCCTAATAGTAAAAGGCAAAAGGAGAAGGAAAGATCCAAAGTCTAAGTCTTGAGAGCCCATTGGGCAAGTCTGGTCAGGGGATTACATTTTCCATAGCCAAAACCATGCAAAGGACACATATAAATATTGTAGTTTCTGAGCACTTCCCCCTCTTCCTTATTTCTTTTTGTTTGTCCTTTCAGTATCATTCAGCTTGGAAAGAATTGGAGGTTTCACTCAGACCTCAGGCTGAGGCTATTCTTAAGAAATACAGTTCTGTCAATAATTTTCCTTCAAATCATTCAGCAGAGCTGAAACAGCTCAAAAAAGACCAGAGTTACAATTCCTTTATAAAAAGCCTAAAGCAAAATATCACGCCCATTTCTGAAGAAAGCAGCTGCACTAATCCAAAAGAAAAATTTACTCAGCATTCTCACACAATTATGTGTCACATTTGACATGACAAAATCAGCCACCATCCAAAAGACCCTACCCAGGTACTTCTAAGTCTCTGTAAGCAACTGTAAAAAGCAAAGCAATGTTGCAGTTCGTAATATAGAACTCAACAATCAAGGACTCCTGCACTAACAGGAAAAACTAAAAAAAAATGTCCTTTACATTTTTAGTTTCTAGGATTCCTTAGATATATAACATTAAAACTGATGAACTTCACAATCAGCACAAATCCCCTTTTCTCCCTTCAATCATATTGCACAACAAAAGTGATTGAGCAACCCATCACAGATATCTTTAAGATTCCTTCAATTATCCTGGTCATACCTCAGTGTGGTTTTTATTATAAACAACTAGATAACAAAATGCAAAGATAAAAATGATGAGATAAATGATGAATTAGAAGAAGCAGTATTACATGTTATACACAAGGCACAAGCCAACTGTAGGAACTACCATTTCTGACTTTCTACAACGCAAACCAGCTCTGGGTAAGTAACTTTTCCCCCTTCACAATTAGTTTTCCTATTAAATTAATAATTATTAGTCAGAGCATTGTGATCTTACCTTGGGCACACAGAGAATTCCCTTTACTTTGCAATTTTATTAAGTTGACTACTCTCATTTCTTCCCAGTTTCTTAAAATCCAGCCACTTTGTTTTGAGATGCTAAAATTCCCCCTGAAAAACCATTTTGACCATCCATGTTTCCACAGTGTTCTAAAAGTCTCTTTAAACACTGACAAAACTAAGTAATGCATGATGGAGCTTAGCAAAGTAAGGCCTTTTCAGCCATCACCTTGGCCCTCACATTGTTTTCTAATTAGTGCCTGTTTGAACCTGTGCCAAACAACACACCCTTTGCTAAGCACCCGTTAAAACAGTAAATTACTCAGGTTATGCAATCGCTTTTAACTCTGTCAAGCCAAATAAATATTGCTTGGACATTACGGAGACACTTCGGGAAGCCAAACTGAAATGTGCTCATAATATATAACCTGAGCTGTTTTCAATTAATAATAAAAACTTCTGGCAGAAGGGTAGTGCTCCAAAAGCACTTGTTTTCCTTTGGCATCAATGGGAAGGAGCCAGTTAGGCACTTCTGAAAATTCCATTAGGTATATATCTGAATATTCAGTTACCAGAAATATATTTATAGCCAGAATGTTCAATGAGCTAGAGTGGTCTGGATAAATTGCATATTTACAATGCATTGTGGTAGCTAATGCTGTGGATTGTACTTTTGAGAAGAGACACAGATCTTCTGAAGCAAAGGATACCCAGATGTATTCTCTGCATGACTTTAAAGAAGTCAATAGAGATTGTTCCTGGTGTAATATATAAATTACTCATGTTTTTGATAAAAAGGATTGTACTCCCAGGAAACAAAAAATCATTAGGGCAGGTGTATACAGATACAGTCAGGCTACATCAGACATAAGGAACCTATGGATATTATTTTTAATCTGCAATATGACTTTCAACCTAATTATCTCCTCAGGCCCAACTACATAGGCTGAGTTTATTTTCCATCCAGGCACTTTCAGTGAAACAAAAGAAGTTACAGCTGCATCTACTTACAAACAGGATTTTCTTAATGGTTACAGTCCAGGTCATCTCCCCAAGGTTTAGTTATTTATTATTAAATAGAGATTAATAAATTATTGCAGATACCGGGGTTTTTTTTTAAGCTTAAGTATGTTTTTAATGAACTCTGGCAGTGATTAAGGAACAATTTGAGTTAGGTAGATTAATCATAGTTATAAACTCCTAAGAGCACATAGCAGGTAGTTTTGTGAGAGAACATTGTGTGCTTGTCACCAACTACTACTTATTTTGTTGCAAGTACTGCTAGTCTTCACACCCTGACAGTGTCAGATTTCCATTCAGTTAGAAAGATTAGATCATGACAAATAAGTTTGTGTAATTCACAGGGGACAATACCAGTGGTTAAGGCAACTGTATTTTACCCTGTGTGTAGAAGAGCATTTCATTTATTATATATAGAAATATAGATAACATATCTATATGTGAGATATATGTATATAACATATTCTGTTTGGAATAGGGACAATACTATTAAATACTAATAAAAAGACTAAAAGCAGGCTAACAATAGATTTTAAACATAACTCCCAACACCTGCAGGTGGCCAGGTGATCCATTCTTGGACCCTGCTGTTTATACTCATGTAGGCAATCTAAAGAGTTGTGCAAAATCTTTGCTGCCAATAACTTCATAGGATGGCAAGTTCCAATAATGATGTTAAATACATGGTTTGGTGGTCACATTGAATATTCATATCACTGCCTGCATTACAAGATATGTAGGAAGGAAGAAGGAAGGACACAAAAATGTATGGTTAAGACAGAAGCCATCCTGAAAAGCAGCAAGTGACAGGAAGACCTGAGGGTCACTGCACCTAGCACAGTTCAGCTCTTTGTGCAGCCTTGTAATACAAAGGGTCTGCAATACCCACATGAATAATTGGATTGCTTCAGCAGGTCTTTACAATGGACTTTTGCATATTTCTACACAAGAATGTTAAGTAGAAACAACACCCGACATCTGCAAGTGTTTGGAAAGACAGCTTCTCTTCAACTATAAGAATATTTTGGGAAGCTTATGGCACAACAGTGACACAGCACAAAGATTAACAAACCCCATTTTTTTCAAAGAAAATTTTGATAGGGGACAATTTCTAAGCATAGGTATTTATAGATTAGAAAAAGTGCTCTTCAGTTCTGCTGAAAACCAGAAATGGATGCAAGAAAAAGTCAGTATTTCCTACCAGTGGGGTTCCACTGGTTTTGATAAACATTTTTATCATGGGATTTTTTTTATGGGTGGCAGAAGGATCCCTCACCTAGCCACTTGCTCATCATTAGATAGGTCATCATGGCATCCTCTCTCCTAATTCTCTATCTGCAGCATTTGATCTCCCAGGATGCAAAAAGCTGAACCCTAGGACAACCATCCAGATTATTAGGTGAACTACAATTGCCTGTCATCCACATGTCAGGCTATACAATCTACTGCTTGGCTATAAACTCTATTGAAGTACAATATAATTCTATTTATTAACAACACAGCAGCATGAGACCAATTATGAACATGGCAGAATGCTCGTGGCTTCTGCAGGAGCAGGCACAGGGGTTCCTTGAATAGTAAACATTAAGTATTTAAAAATGTACTTCTGATTTATAATTAAGTACATGTAATGAAGAAGCCAGAGTTAAAAATAAGTCAGAAATTTGCCTGGGATTCAATATTAACAATTATATTTCAAAGCTGCAAAATTCAAGCCCATTCATGCTTTCAGTGGGATTATTTAAATTTCTTAACATGATCTGCATAGAAAGACTGGTGTGATCAAGATTATTCTGTTAAATTTAATGTTTTGTATAATGAATGCACAGCGTACCATTTCCTATAAACCTCAAATGTGGAGAAGCATAGATAAAATAGATTAAGATATGTTGACATCACCTGCAAAATAAAGATATTTCCAAGATATATTCACATTAAATTCTATTTGTTTTGACCAACAGTAGCACATTCAAGCACAATTTTTTAATAAAGCAACTCGTTACATTATTAAACTGCCAGACCAGACTTTCAGCAGATGGAGTTAATTAACAAATGTAGTGCACTTCAACAGGCAAAGAATATCTAAAAAAGTCGGAGTTAAAAGCAAAATGGTAACACACAGAACACTGATCAATTCCATACCATTTGCTAATTGTGTTAGTGTTAAGAGATCTTGTCTTCCCCAGATTTACCTTGATGACTAAACAAGCGTATAATCTGTGAAATTTGTACTCACTCTGCTAAGAAACCCCAATGGCTTTCTGCTGGAAACCTTTTCATGGGCTATTTCCTGTTGACTTGTTCTGCTTAGGTATCTAGCTAGTTTTCCTTGGCAGGGTTTTCTGTTGCCAAAAGACTGGAATTTTGAGGCTCTTACACTGACATGCAGATTTTCTGTGTGTGATCTCCCCGTTTACACATCCTGGCTGTTCTGAAAATGCCAAATGAAATTGAAATGCTGCAGAGGAAGATTATTTCCTTCCCACAAAATATATGAGAGATGTTTTGTGTCTGCAACTCTGTGTACCAACTAATGTACACACAGAAAAACAACATGCGAAGGTGATCCTACTAAAACTTGCTGTGGTTTAATTGTTCCTGCACAGAAACACGTCACATTTCTCAACCCAAGTTTTGCTGCACTAACATTAACTTCCTTTCTGTAAGAGCCTGGACTAGGTAATGTCCTGAGGTCCTTTCTGACTCAAATTGATCTGGGATTATATTGCCTTAGTAAGCAAATTTAAGCCCTACCTTGCACTAGTTGTTAACCAAATGTAACAGCAGGGACAATAAAAGAAATATAAGATCTTTTATTAAACATGTTTAGAATTCACAAAAGCATTGACTGCAGAGCATGTAAGGAAGATGAGTACTGATAAAGCCAAAGAAAATGAAAAAGCCCCCTACTAATATTCATATTCATGGAAACAAGAATTTTCGTATCAAAATTCTCATATCTACACATGAGGAATTCCTTTTCTTCTACACCTCTTATCAAAAGAGTGTTCTGGAAAACTATCTTGGGGTCTGTCACACAAGCTTGGAGCCTTATTTTTGCTTCAATAACAGTAGATTTTCACAGTTACTGTGTTTATGGGGAATCTTGAATCCAAATTTGCATATATACAGCTGTAAAATCTACCAATACAGAAGGACATCTAAGGCCACACTGCATTTTGTTTACATGGATACATCACTATTCAAGGGCTCTGCATAAGCATTTGAAGTTAAGAGATGTAAGTTACTGTAGATGGGGACAAAAGGTATCCAAGTAATTTGTGTTTATGCTTAGAACTTTACAAGCACTGAAAAACCATGGATCTTTAGATTGCTTCCTTGATTCTACAAATGAAATTCTATTCTATTTTTTTTTCAAAACCTTATGTTTGCCATTGAGTAGGCAAACAATGGGCCAAACAGAACTAATGTACACAATCACAGCAAACATCATCAGCCTCTTCAATAATACATTTAGTGGAAAAAGTTCAGCCATGGAGACAATTTTCTCCAAACTTTAAAAAACCAAACAAGTATGTAATCCTGTTAAGGTCAGCTGAATAACATCTGTGGAACTGGAAAGATGGTCTATGATATTCAAGTATAATTTTAGAGTATTTAATAGACATTGTTAATGAAATTCATGAGGCTATAAGCTTCCTAAATAGCAATTTCACTGTTACATGGATTATTTCCAAAGGCGGTCTCTGTGCCAAGATTTTTCTTTAATTCCTGAGCTATTTTTTGAGGGAAAACAGTTCCAGTAAATAGATTACAATGGGAACTGTGCATCCTGGCTCAAATAATGAAATCTGATCCTGCCTCCCCAGGTAATGTGCAGTTTCCCCCAGTGAACACTTGTTACCCCATGGACAAACCAGCTGGGAAGGTTCTGGGGCACTACAATGGATGAGTTCTTCCACACCATATGCTCCCCGTGAGACCATATGCCCTTTATGGCAGTCCCAGATTAACCCAGTTTGTGTGAACTCAAACCCCACACATGGCACTTTTGTAGGCAATAGGAATAACTAAGAGTCCCTTCTCTCTCAAAGAAACCCCCCATTATGATAACAAAAACACCCCCAAAAACCTCCAAACCTACTTTCTCCAAAATACACCTCCCACCAAAAAGTAAGATGTGGCCACCCCAAAAAGTAAGCTCAAACAAAACTTTTTTTTTTTTTTTTTTTTTTTTTTTTTTAAGTATAGCATACTTTCATTGCAAAGAGAAAGGAAGAGATTTACATTTTTCTGGTCCAGGTGAAGCAGAGTCAAGAGTGGATTTGCTAGAAGGATTTGCTTTATTAAACTAGTTAACACACAAACCCCCACTTTAGGGCATTTACAAATTAAACCCAAACTATAGACCAGTTATGATACCTCTAGAATTCAGAGAAATTCATTTTCAGATCCACAAGCAATTTTGTTCCATGAATGAGGTAAGTGGTATGTTCAATATTTCATTTGTGAGTGCATTGGCTCTTGCAACTTAATTAAATGCCTCACTAACTTCACACATCCAAGCATTTCTGCATGGCTGCCTCATATTAAACAATTCACAAGAAACAGAAAATATCACCAAACACTTGTGTAATCAGATATGGCATTGTACTATAAATTATTCTCGTGTTATAGAATCTGTGCTAATAAATACAGAGGCAGCTGGTAGAGAGGCCTTTATGGTTAAATAGACCATCATCTCTTTATCACTGGTTTAGCAGAGGGGAATTCCTAAGGAGACAAACACTTGTAAGAGGCTTACCTCCCACTGCCAGGCCAGGCAGATTAACAGCACTGTCAGGCACCATGGCTGCTCCCCTGCTGGCCTTTGAGGAGACAGGGCCTCCATGATTTTTGCATGCATGAAGCCATTTATTGATCCACACAGCTCAGTTTTTATACCTTTTCAGGTGTGGCTAGAAATAGCACAGCCATAGCATTTATGTAACTAAGTTCCATTGCTCAATCCAAGCCTCCCACAGATCTGTGCAGGTGTGTAGGGTCCTGCACGGTTCCTGCATGCTAAGCGCATCACACCAAGCTAACTTCATTCCTCCTTCAGGGCTCTGCTTCCTTTGCCAAGGCTTATGGCTACTGTGGCTAACACATCCACTCCTGTCATGAGCTGAGCAATGCTCTCAGTCCTGGTCTCCAGCTCTATTCCCACATTCCCTCACTTTTATGCAAGCTTTCTGTTGCTTGCTGGTTTTGTATTTTAAACCCACAGCAGCTTATTCTAATGGAAGGGGCTCCCATCCATGGCAGGGGGCTGGAAGTGGATGATCTTTGTGGCCCTTCCAACCCTAACCATTCCATGATATATTAAAAAAACCCAAACAAAACAAAACCAGAAACTCAAAAAAATCCACCAAAAAATGGACCCTCTAAACACAACCTCTGCCTGCACCAGCAATTGTAATGAAACTGGTGCAGCCTTCCCACATACTCCAAAATTCCAGCTGCTCATTCCCATGCAGCTACTTCATGTTTATACCTCTAGCTTTGAGCCTCTCTCCTGAGACCCTTTCCAGCTTCATGGAAGCAATGATCAGAACTGGAGCTGCACCCAGCTTAGCAAGTCCACAGCTTCACTGGTGTTTTGCTCCCTCTCAGAGTTCCATGGATCTTGCAACAAGCTGTAGCCACTTTTGGGGCAGTTTACATGGAAATGCTGCACAGCCACATGGCTGCAGTTGTGCATTTCCTGTGGCATATGACACACTGCTCCAGATGGTGCTAATGGCATGGGATCTAAAATACATTTACCTCCCACTGCCAATCTACATCTGATTTCCTTTCTGGGGATATCACATTTTAATGATATTCTATGAAAACAAAATACAACAAAATTGATGACAAATTTTCAAAAATGTAAGTGCTTAAGTGCTGAAGTAACACTTCACCTGAAGCACTGTGGTCCTTCAGAAGCATTTATGTACCTATGCATTTCTGAAAATGCCACAGAGTTCCTTTCTGTATCCTTAGGCTCCTAAGTGCCATGAGCTCTGTGTACTTTCTTGAACTAAACCTGCCCTGTTAAAA
This sequence comes from Calcarius lapponicus, assembly GCA_039654755.1. NCBI lineage: Eukaryota > Metazoa > Chordata > Aves > Passeriformes > Fringillidae > Calcarius > Calcarius lapponicus. The sequence goes on along the minus strand of CM077474.1, from coordinate 13,373,526 downwards.
CAAGAAAAAACCCCAAAACATGACTTTCTTTCACTGTGAATTTGCAGATCATGTGCATAGAAGAATCTTAAATCAGATGGCTCTGTCAGGTGTTTCCATAATATCAGTTACCCATCTTTCCAGTATCTGTTCTGTTCACCTGAGAGTTAAATTACCTTGTCTGCAGAGCCTTGCTTTGGGAGTCCAGGAGGAGTGGGCTGTCACAGATCTCTTCAATGTGGTGTTTGCTGAGAGCTTCAGGGAGCAACCTGGTTAAAAAGGAACACAGAGAAGGCTGCAGCCACCACAGTGTGTGCCCTATACACAAAATACATATACCTTACATACCTTATTTCTTCCAAGACACACATAACAAAAAATGTGCACCTGTTTCCAAGACTGTTCAGCAGCCTAGAGTGTGAAATCACTTAGTAGAACACAGAATACTCAGAAAGGCTCTTCAGATCAAAAGTTAGAAAGTGTAAATTTTTATGCCTGTTGAACTTGTACTTTGGAGTAGGATATGACTCAATACCCAGCCCTTCCACAGCTGCAGTCTGTGCAGTGAGGCAGTAACACTGCCTGTGGTACTTTAATAAGTTGTTACAACTCACAGAGTCCTTTCTGAAGTACAAACACAGTTTTCAAACAGACTGTCAGATTTTTGTTCATGGTATAGAACTTGCTCCCTACACACACCCAGTGTGTTTCAGAGGCTCTGAATGTTTCTGATCATATTCCCCACCCTTCTGCACATTGATATCTGATCAGCCCTCCTGCATTCACTGACCATGAGATAGCCTGAAACAAGATTCTAATGGACAGATTTTGTGCTTGTTTCACCCAGCAAGAAACTGGAAACCAATGTTCATAACTTCAATTTTTCATACTTAGAAAAAGCCCCACTTTCATAGCAGGGTGTAGGACTATTGACTTTATTGTGTCACAAGAACACACAGCCTCTGTTTGTTTATACCAAACAAGGCTGCTCCTTGCCCACTGGCCTGCCTGCTTTAATTTAGCTGAGTTCCTCTTGCCTGTGTTTCTGTATGTTTACAGCATTACGAGATATCATGCTAATGAAGCTTTTTCAATGTACACCTACCCCTTATTTTATGGGAGAAAGAGAATATATGCATGCAGCACTAGTATTTAATCCATAACCACCACAGCTGGACAGCAGTCCTAAGAAAAGATGTCACATACACCTTAGTTGGGGGAAAAAAGAAGCAGACTATTTCTGTCTCTGCCCCTGCAGCACTGACTAAACACTGATCAGTTACTTCAATTTAAGGCAGAGTCCCATTAAACCCTTTTCACAATGCATCACTCACCATTGGTGCATTATGAGACAAATAAAAGACAAGCAAGAGCCCATCAGTGAGGAAAGAAAGAAAGGGTTATAATAGTTCTACAGAAACATTACAAACTTACTTAAGCTGCTTTATTATTTGTATATAATTAAATATTATATTAAAAGAAATCATAGCCTCCTTTCCCAAATAGCTCCTCAAGCAGCAATTACATTCACCTCCTACCAGAAACATTTGAATAATGTCCCTGAAAGGCCCTGAGACTAAATCCACCAGATGGGATAGATGAGATATCCTGGGCTTTTGCATGAATTATTTCAATCCATCATCATTTGGAAGACTCATGGCTGCTGTAATATTGGAAAGCTTAATTTGATTTCCATTTACAAAGTAGGGCTTTGATGGATGCTGTAAAACAAAGGATAACAATCTAGCTACTATATCTTTATCTTCTCTGCATTTTTGTTGACAGCAGAGAACAGAGGGCTCAGACTCATGACCAACCAGAGTTTAAACCACTGTGCCAGCTGTGCCAGCAGAGAAACCAGCGCACAGCACCCAGCAAGGGCAGCCGCAGTCAACCTCCTGCAACCACCCCAACACCATTTTAGGCCACTATAACATCTACTGCTTATGAATCAGAGCCCTAAATAATTTTTATTCAAAATCAATACATTGAAAGGTTTTATAAAAAAAAAAATCATGTGCACACACTGAGTTGATAGAGACTCTGCAAATTAATTTCATGATCACCCTGATCACCCTGATCACCATGATCCTTGTCTTAAACTGTTTCATTTCTAGTGCTATCTTCTTATTCATTTACTCAAAAGTCTGTTTCTGGCTCAAATCTGGAAGGGAAACAAGTTTGGACACTGGGAAGCTGTGTGTTGATGGTATGTGTTTCACAATAAGTTATATTCAGCCCAGGAAATTTCTCTTTAGATTAGATGTGAGCAGCTGATAGGCACACAGGCTAAGAGAATAAAAAAATTGTTAAAAGTTAAAATATGGCAAGTTCTGTTTTCCTAATGCAGAGAATCCTTGAATAACTACAACTATTAGAGAAAACATTAATTATTCCCAATGAATGCCAAATATTACTTTTTTCATGCCCTTTCATTTCAGAATGTCAAGAATGCCCTTATCCATATTCTTGGTGTTCTGCCAGTAGATCTGGCAAAAGACTCTGATATGCCTCTTTTAATTCAAGGCCCTCCGCTGTGAAGATCTCCCACACAAAGTATTTATAAACCACAGTGTACCTCCTCCTTCTCCTCACAGAAAATAATCCCAGCCGTTCACACTCTGCCTTTTAGATATTCCCAATTTCCCTGTCTGCAGAACACCTCGTTGGGCTGGGTGTGTTTGGGTTCGGGCTGCAGGGATGCTCCTCACAGAAGGGAGGAGGAATCCCCTGCCAGCGCCTCCAGCCTGGCCCAGGGCTGTGTGCTCAGGTCACTGCCCCAGCAAAGGGCGGCTCCGGCCTCTGGCTCCTGCTCGGCTCCTCACCAATGCTCGGCAGCCAGCTCTGCCCTCACGATGCCGTCTCTGATTTTTAATGCAATACTTCTGAATCTCGGAATATTGCCTTTTTTTTTTTTTTTTTTTTTTTTTTTTTTTAAGTTTAAGAATATACTTTCTCATGCACCGATATCTTAAACTCCCGGCAATCAGAACTGTTCAAACAGCAGACTTCTGGCCGCACTTCTGAATTCAAGGAACTCGTATCAAAGGTAAATATATTATCACCAATTTCACGTGCCTGTCAAACATGAACCATCAGCAAACCAGAGCACGGTCCCTGAGGCGAGAGGCAAACGGAGCCTGCCCCGCAGCAGCAGCGAGGACACCGACAAAGCCCCGGGACGCCAAAATCCGGTCCCAGCGCTGCCCTCAGGCGGGGCCCGGCTCTCCCGGGCGGGGCGGGCGAGGCGCGGGCCGGCGGCGCCACCTCCTGTCCCCTCCTGTCCCTCCCCTCCTGTCCCCTCCCTCCTGTCCCTTCCTGTCCCTTCCCTCCTGTCCCCTCCTGTCCCCTCTCTCCTGTCCCTTCCCTCCTGTCCCCTCTCTCCTGTCCCTTCCCTCCTGTCCCCTCCCTCCTGTCCCCTCCCTCCTGTCCCTTCCTGCCCCTTCTCTCCTGTCCCCTCTCTCCTGTCCCTTCCCTCCTGGCCCCGCCTGTCCCCTCCTGTCTCTTCCCTCCTGTCCCCTCTCTCCTGTTCCTTCCCTCCTATCCCCTCCTGTCCCTCCCCTCCTGTCCCCTCACAACCCCAGCAGTCCAACAGCTGGAGTGCCCGCTTCGGATTCACCTTCTTACTGAGAAGGGCGTGTGTTTCTGTATAAAACACATGCAAGCCAGCCTTTTATTTTTGATGAGTAGACTCTTAATATTTTGCTCAGCAAAGCTTTATCTTAAAATTATCAATACTAAGACTCAATACTTTGAATATTGCATGCTCATTCAACAACTAGGGAGAAAAATGATACTTGACTTTGGATTTGAATCACAGTGAAAAATTATAATAAAATAAAACTCAATTGATATATTTCAGAATTCTGAGGTCTTTGGACTGTTGTCTCTGTTTAATTAAAAATATGTAATATTTTATTTCTCTTATGTACACTTAAAATATCATTCCTGAAACAGTTAAAAATACTCAAGTGGAGACTGAAAAGGGGATCCAGTGCATTCAAACCCAGTTTCTTCTCAAAAAAATGCTTCCTTTGAATTAGCCATTTAAAATTACATAATGCAATCTGACAGAACTTAGTGATCCACAAGGCAGACAACAAAAACTTGGGATTGTCATACACAGCTCAGCAGAGTTTGAACATTCTAAACATAAATGCATACAATACACAGGTAAAAAATGTACAAATCTAAAATCCATCTGTTTTTTAAAAGTCATCATCTACACCATCTACTTGAGCACTGCAGTATTTCTACTGTATGCACAGTTACATACCAACATATACAAAACTGGTAGATTTATGTACAAAATCGAGCACAAACAGTCGCAGTCAGGAAGGTAGGAATAGTCTGAACACCATGAGTTACACTGTTGTAAGGCACTTGGGTTTCCATTCTGTGATAAAAAAGAGAAAATGAACACATCAGAGAAACACCTGCTTATATAACCAGATGCCTCCAAATACCAGACAGCAGATTAGGTCTCAGAATTTGCAAAGTCATTATTATTCTAAACTGTACTTGTGAAAATAACAGGTCTGAATTATAGCAGAGCTACTCCTTTCCAATAAAACAGAGCCATCCAGAACATAATCCAGCCCCAGGTCTAAAAATAGCATTTAATGCAGCTACACAAAATTCTAGCAGGAAAGGCATTCATATCAAACATAGCCTGCAAGCTTGCAAAACAGAAGGAAACGCTGCCAATGTTAGAAAGACACTGTGAGTCACTGTTTGTCATGGAACTTTCACAGGCACTCTCTCTCTGGTTCAGAAATGCTCTTCCAAAACACGAGCTGCCCCAAAAAGGCACTGAGACAGGAAGGAAAACAGCAGCACTAGCACCGACTACCGGGACTCATCTGAACTTTGCTTGTTGACAACTGCAATGAAATTGTTTACAGCACATGCTCTTAAGATGTAAGAGAAAACACTCCTTTTGACAGTAAACTGTTGTATTTGTCACAGACATCCTGCACTTGGCCTCACACCAGGAATCAGGCTCAGGACTTTACCCCTTTAAAGGGAGGGAGGGGAAATGCCGGGTCACTCACACATAAGGGAAAGTCCCTGGTATTTTCCACTCCAAACTCTGCTTCTAGCTGAGTTTTTGCAGCAACCAAGGTTGAATAGCACAAGGCATGCTTCAGAAACAAACTTTGGAGAAAGAAACAGAAAAAGGAGAAAGAGTACTAATCTCTTTGCTCTTGTGACAGGACTTGAGGCTTGAAGCTGAGTTGGGGGATTTAGGTTAGATCAGGAAAAAACTCTTCACCCAGAGGGTGGCTGGGCACTGAACAGCCTCCCCAGGGAAGTGGGCACAGCCCCAAGCCTGACAGAACTTGAGAAGTATTTGGACAATGCTCTCAGGCATGGGGTGACAATGTTGAAGTGTGCGGGGCCAGGAGTTGAACTGGATGATCCTTGTGGGTCCCTTCCAACTCCATGAAGCAATTCCCTGTGAAATAAAGATTACAATATATTTATATCCCCACACTAGCACTATAAAGTGGAAACAACATATGCAATCAGGGATATACCCAATGAAAAAAAGACAAGTTCTTCAAGGAGCATGTTCACACATGTACACAGGCCCTCCAGGCAGTGTGAGGGAGCTGGTGATTATTCTCTTACTATTCATTAAAATTATACCAACTATAGTCAGTGAAACAGGATTTAAGAACCTGCCTAAGTTTTTATGGGGTTAGAACTCAGAGATTACATAACACTCCGCAGGTAAGAACTAGTCCTTAGCAAACATGCGCTGGTCAGAAGGACTCTCCCACCTGAATAGCAAATCTCCCACTCACTTATACAGAATAAAGAATAATTTAGATTTGTCTGTTTGGATGCAGAAACATTAAAGGCCACTCTTCATCACCACCTGTATTTTTGAGAAGCTGTAACTATTGCTTCTAAAACTTTTTTGTTTTCTGCAATTCTCTTTCAGGTTACTTGTGTTCAGGGAAGAGCAAGACTGCCTTCTGTTTACAACTTCACAAAACGTGAAAGGGCCATGCAAAAAAGTCTTTCAAACAGTCTTTTGAAACCCCCAATTCCTGAAGTATATTTCAGTTCTTTTGCATATAAAGAAAGAGTGATTTCAGACCTCATCAAACTGGCGAGAAAGCCACTAATGCTTTAGGGTAAGGCTCAGTACATAGAAATTGAATGTAGGCTCTGGAGCCCAAGTTGTCTCTACAGTCTAATTTGATTTTACTCGTGTGAACACTTGGCACCAGAGACTGGTTAAAAGGAAGGAGTAACAGACTTAAGTGTGTACAGAGATACAGACAATCTTAACTTTGCTCTGCTCTAGAAAGAGGTCCTATTGGTCTGCTTTTATAAGTTATCTTCCTTTTTGCCCCTTACTTTTTGGGACAGATCCCAGAACAGATCTAAAGGGGTGCAGCTGACTACAGCTGTAGCTCTGCACAAAAAAGCCATTTCTACACAGACAGTGTCTCATTCTGTTAACATCACACCATTCACACTTAGGACAGACAAGGAATCAGTGCAATTGTTAAAGATACTAAAACTACCCTGAAAGAATACTGATAGTCAAGATAATTTCCAACTAAAAAACAAGTGTAGATTTCAGACCTTTTAAAGAATTCAAAACATCTTCTCCCGAGGAGAGCTGTGAATTTACATTTTCTCTTCCAACTACCCCGCACAGCGCTCTCAGCCTGAAGGAGCAAAAGGATTTTCTTGGATTTTCACGCCCTTCCCGGGGATCCTCGCGGACCCACAGCCGCCACCTGCTGGCAGCTGCTCCTACACGCGGGTCTCCAACCGACGGGAATTCTGCCTTCCAGGAAAAGCGTTCTGTAAAAGGTACTAACACACTGCTCAAAAGGGAGTAATGCCACTGCTTTAACAAGCAATTCCAGTGAAGCAGAAAACTTTTCTTTTTCCATAGAAAATATTACTAAAAATCTGTAGTAGCAGCAGTTTTTAATTTACCAAAACCTGGCTCTATTAGCAACAGAACATACACAAAAATATCTTTGTTTATACAAATAAAATTAGGTTTTTAATATTCACAAAGTAACATAAAAGAGCGATATTCTTCTTCACACTGATAATTGTTAGAGCAGTTGTGATATAAAAGCTGTGGAAGCATTCAGTCAAGCACCATGGCAGACAGTGCATTAAGATCTCTCATGAATGGATGATTAGATAATATTTGATCAATCTTCTGCCTTTGATCATAGTCAGGAAAAATTTTGATCAGGGCTTCTCTTAGCTGGGCTGTTTCTGAGGGAGATCTCTGTGGTGGAATTGCTGGACAAGGCTCTGCATTTTCTTCCCATGGAAGCAATGGGGATGAACGATCATTGTGCACTCTGCCTCCAGGCTGTTGACTGCTACTGCTCACTCTGGGAAGGAAAGAAGGTGTCTCAGAAGAATATTGTCCACTGCTCTGTAAAGCCTTGTGTGTTGACCAGGAATCTCTGTGGAACAAAATAAAAAATTTAATTAATTAAGCTAAAGGACATTCTAGCTACAGTTCTCTCTGTACATGAGAGAGAAAAGACAAATGTGTAAAACTTAAACATCCCTGCTGCTCAGCCAGTTACTGACTGGAATCAAATGACAAGCATTCTTTCAAAGTGAAAGAAAACAGGAGATACAAGAGCTCTCAATATGAATCTGGCACAGCTAACATTAATATCACCCAGGAATAGCCTCAGTATGCGTGAGTCCTTTACTTGTCAGATTACAGCAAATTTTATGAAGGTATAGATAAAAAGATACATTGAATACAAGTACACTGACATGGAGCATGTGAAAATGCTGACAGACCAGTTCCAAGACTGCTTCATGAGACTATTCCTCATGCACTTTTGCTCTGGACTGAGCTGTGCTCATATTTAGATCAGGGCCTTGTTTCCCTTGTATGGTATCCTTAACAGGGCGACAAAGTTGTTTTAGCAGTCTCAGGACTTGAATACTCTTAATTATTGCAATTTCATTTCAGACTTTAAAAAGTTTTGCTACTCTATGCACTGCTAGCACTACAAAATATAAAGGTCAGTCTACTTCAGAAGCCAGCAGATACTAGAGAAATATGAAGTGGAGCTCATGTTACAGTCTAGTTTCCTACCACCAAGGGAAACAGTACCTAAATTACAGAGCTCTATTTTAAAAGCATTTGGGTTATGACACCTCCAGTTACTCAGTGTGGAAAGGTTTTCTAATTGCTGAAGATTCTGCCAGTTTCTGATCTTGTTCCTGGTGCCATTTATGCTTTTTGCATCATTTAAATAATGTAGAAAAGTCATGGGGAAGGAACAAGATTAACTCTTTGCACTGGCAGCTTTTCTGTTCTTCCTGGTCCCCCCACCCTGGCCACCCAACCCCAAAACAAACACCCAAGCCTAGTTCCACTTCCAAATTTACAGATAAGAAACCAAGCTTTTCCGTGGTCTTCTCAAAAGTTTCTCTCCATTTCTACAGTCATCACACTCACTTACCTCAGAACACTGTTTTCATTTTATTTCCCTCAGACACAGGCAGGCAAAACACAGTGTTCCAAATAACATCTCAAAGGTTTTGTACAAGAGCTTGAATACTCAGCATTTCCTTCTGGAGCTCTAGCACTGCACTTGTTTTTTTAATGTCAACACACTTATTTTCAAATCATCTTGTAATCTATGGTATAAAAAATGTTCCACTTTCCTCAAATGTTTACAATATATGACATTCTTGCTTATTCTTTGTATTAATCCTTAAGAATAGCTTGCTTTTTCTATTGACAATTTTTAAGTTACCTCACTTGTTTTTAAAAACCCTCTCACTACTCCTCAGAATTCTTAGCATTTCTAATTCCCAAACTGGTGAAAGAACAGAATATTATTTTCTTGTGCAAAAGAGCAAACTAATCCTCAAATCTTGGCAGTTCATCCAAAGCAAATTCATACTTTGAACACGTGCACATTTAAAAAGTACATTAATCTTAAACGAACAATTTATGTTCATTAAGATTTATAATTATTACTCAAAACCAAACAGATTTAATAACAATGCCTCAAAAATTGTTTTGACAAGAGTAAAGTACCCTCAGCCTTGAGGTGAAGTGTCTCCCCATGACAGAAAACCTGAGTGCAGGGTGTTTGTAGCACCTATTGTCCCACTATGAAGAAGTAACCAACCAAGGTGTCTTAGAGAACATCAGAGTAATTAAAACCACATACCCACATCTCTGACACCTCTGGGTGCTGTTAACACACCCATGCATGAAAACCACCAGAGTCAAATCTCAGAAGAAGCTTTTGTCATACTTATCTCAGTTCTCAGAGAGATCTCAGTAAGAGTCAAATGTCACCAGCAGTTTCTGAATGAACTGAAGTAACAGGAAAAATGTGGTTTTTTTTTTTAAATGTGTTTTAAATGTTTTCAAATGTGTTTTTAAAATGTGTTTTAGTTTTGTTAAACTGCTACATACTACAGTGTTCCTGCTTAACTTTACTGTGATTTACAGGTGTGAGTGAAGCAGGAGAACAGTTGATTTCAAATGTGAAATAACTGTGTCAAACAAAAGTGAAAACAGTGTTTGTACCTAGAACAGCCTTCACTTCGAAGGAAGTCATCTAATCTGGGTCCATTTCTTCCCAAAGGATCATCAGGAACCATAAATATGTCACCAGCAAAAGTGTACTGGAGCAACCTGCAAGAGAGTTCTTTTAAATAACAAGGTATTTCACCCTTGTTGTCCTTCACCTTTGTAGCACTGGATGAATTTCCTTAGAGCAGACACCACATCAGGAGTCCCTGAAGACTAATTAGCAAACCCAGCTAAGACACAACCAGCATTCCCTGTCAAAATAATTCCATGGGACCTGTGAACTCTCCCTATTACACTGCAGAACAGAGCTTTCCCCCCCTTTTTTTTTCCAGCAACTGTTTTATGACAGAAAATTTGCAACAAGACCGTGGTGGAATGTTCTGGGTGATCAGAGATTTTTTGGTTGTTCTAACTCCTTTTCCTTGCAAGGGTCTTCAGTTATGTAGCTGAAATGCCAGTGTTAGCAGAAAGCCACACAACTAGCAAATAGAACGTTAAATGTTTACAGTTAAGACACAAAACTTTTTTTCTGGAGTCACTTTGGAACAGGTAGAAATCTGTATTAAAAAAAAAAAAAAAAAAACAAAAAACTATTCAAGTGAAATTTGTCTGCAAGGAGAAGATTTGGTACAGCAGAATTTCCCCAGAAGTAAAACTAATAGCAGATGTTAACATAAGCTCTTAAAAAACCACACACTCAAGATGCCACACCAAGTATTCTTGCTAAAGATCTGTGGAAGAACAGAACCTGACTTGGGTAGAATTCACTCAAGAAATGATGTAAATGCCTACATGATTAGCCAGCATCAACTCCATGGTCTCTCAGTTATATTGTGAGAATTCAGGGCAAGGTTTTAGTTCCTTATTTCATTAGAGCCATACTGACCCCAGCCACTGTAACAGATGTACCTTCAGAAAATGTCAGGGACACTGAGGGATTAGTGGGAAATTTCACTAACAGAAGATTGCACCTCAGCAGTAAAATAACCTATTTAACTGAAACTGGGAAAAAAAATCCCAAACACCCAAACCCAACAAACAAGAAGAAACAAGCAGAAATAAAATCCACAAGATGAAGCAGGGATATTTGATAATTAAGTGAACTCATCTAAACCCAAAGAACAACAATTGCAGGGAAATGGCTACATGGATATGCTACAAGTGTTCATTCTGCTTAGCTGTGACAATCTGTCCCACTTGAGTAAAGAGTGATTGATTCTGAATAATTAAAAGTGACACTACATCCTCATCAGCTATGTCTCCCTGAAAAAAATGAGCTTTTGGACAAGAGAGGTTGTGAAAGTGGACTGCTCAAACAAGATCCAACACTGACCTTCAGAAGTGACACACGTGCTGTTACAGCAAGCTGCTGCTTAAGAGAGCAATTAGCACTCATACATGACAGAATATATGAATAACAAGGATATTAGACTACTCAACACATGACTGTAAGGCCATGAATCACCACAGTGAGTCACAGAGTACTTTATTTGGATGTACCAGAATTGCATGAGAGATTAATAAAAGATAGCAAAATCCCACACGTAGGTAGAATGCCTACAACTGCAAGGACAGACATCCTTTTAAGACTTCACAGAAATTCAACAATTACCTTTTTTGAATAATTTCTCTCCAGGCAAATGATTCTGTCACAAATTCTCTGAAGTTATCATTAGTCACAATAACACCTCCAGTTTTAGCAGCAAGGTGTAGCAAAAATCTGTAAAATTAATTTCAATGATTACCAAGACAGTTTGTTTTGCTGAAAACAATCCAAAGACTTCAAAAATGAAACATTTCATCATCCTAAAGTAATCTACTTGCATGAAAACAAGCACCCTGATTACCAGGAAATGACTCTGTTTTTACCCACCTTAAACTTACAACAATGTTTTGGGTAGCATGCACTTATTTAGTGCAGCAAAATCTTCATGGGATGTTTTCTTCCCCATTAAAAACCCAAACAAACCCACACAAGCAAAAGCCCCCAAACCCCATGATCTAAATATCTGCACAGGTAAATGGCATGCTCTATGAAGTACAGTATTGATTACACAATCCAACACAAACTCATTGCCATACACTTTTTGGTCAGCATTAATATCTGTGTTCTGCAAGTTAGTTGTTTGCTCTGTCAACACTTCTTAAAAACCCAACTATGACAAAATAACTACTGATTTATTATGAAAAAAATGTTTGCTTTCTGTTATAATGTCTCTGAAAATACATTTTTTGCCATTTGAAACAATTTTAGCCACAAGATAATGGATGGTGTCCTTTTAAAGGAAAATGCATGCTTTTAACAAAAGTGCAAATATGTTATTATAACACTTATTTCCACAGTAATCTCAACTCCACTGCCAGAGCATTTCTTATGAAAGTCTGGGTATATATAAAACATTAATGAAGTACTAGGAAACTCCCACAGACTCCTAAAGCTTACTCTGTCTTGTTCACTGACAGATGATCCCCACATTTTAAAGTTGATGTTTGGTGGTCAAATTAACTTGGAGGTTCACTGGCTTATGCATTGTTACGAATACAGTGCTCCAAAGGTCTGTGTGCCAACATGGAGCTAAGAAAAAAATAGAGCTAAATACTCTCTGATCAGCAGCTGATTTATGCCCCAAGAGTAAAAGGCAGTTCAGGGATAGAATGATGACCAGGAAAGCATAAAAACATTACTGGAGGATTAATTTCTTCAGATAGCCTTCTTTTTTTTAATTGCCATGAAAATTTGTAGTTCTCCATGACTTTCTGAATACATAAGTGTTTCCTGTAACATTAAAATATGTAACAGATGTAAAACTCAGTCTTAAATTGGATGCATAGCTCTGTCTATAAAGATTGCAGAACAAGCTAACAGAACTGCTCATGAAATATTGAGCTTTTACAATCATTAGTCAGATGTTTAAAAAGACTTTAAAACTACATATATTCTGTACCTGTCATCATGAGCAGCAATTCTTGCTCCTAAAACCATCCTTGCAGGGGTTAAAGACAATATTCCAACATCCTCAAGCTGCGTTAAGAAATTCTGCTCTGTTAAAACATGATTTGACAATTAGTCTGAGATAAAATTACCAGAGAGAAGATGGGCTATTTTTTGTACCAATTAAGCTAGAGAAATATCATTGATAGGTGAAGAATTGCTCATATAAAAATGAAGAAGAGGAGGTCAAAACTAGAAATTAAAGAGCAAACAAAAACCAACCCAAAAAGACCTCCACTGATGTCACACCTGTTAGCCTAAAGAGCATTACAGGGTCTCTCACACTAAGTATGGAAACCCAATAACTCATGCTGAGCAGCCAGACTGCTCCTGCTCAACATTTGATAAATCATTCCTTCTCCATTTATTCTTCACAGAAGTCCCAAAGAAAAAGTTACAGTCTGGTTTAATTAAGGAAACATTAGGAAATGTCCCTCACCTGTAATGGAAGGGTCACGTCTTGTTCTCCACTGTGGAACAAACACAGTAATATTTCTGTGGCCACGTTTCCAAAAGTAGTCAACAGCTATTGCAATTCCTCGACAGGAGAAGAATTTCCTCAGACCGTGACTGACAGTGAAACAAAAAGAAGGGAGATTAAATTCACTAGGGTTTTACTACCAGGAAAAAAAAAGAAAATGGAACAAAACCTTACAAAGTGAAGCTGAAAGTCCCACATAGAACCTCAGGAAAAGAAAAGGCAGATGGGTGTTAAAGATAAGGAATCTTCTAAATGGAAAAAGCTCTGCAGCAGAAGAAGATATCAGATACATCACTTTGCAACTTCATAGCTCAGTCTCCTTTCAGTTTCCTGGGCACAACAACAATGCAGTAATCAGAAGCAGGTTTAGCTTTAAAAAAAGAGGCCCATAGTGATGGTTTCTGAACTTTATTGAGTACAGATTAAAACTATAATAACCCAATATTGTGTAGTTCCAAATACAGTCCTACTACAAAATAAAACACCTTTGGTTCAACTGATTACCAAGCATTACATCTGAACAGCTCTCCAATAACTATTAGGGCCTCCTCTCTCTTCATTTCAACAGTCTGAACAATTGCTCTGAAGCAAAATAATGAAATTTCTTTGGAGAAATATTTTCAAAACATTGTATTTTGGCATTAATTTTTTTCTCAATTTAAAAATATAAGATATTCATTATAGGGAGATTTTACAACTCCCTTAAATGACTTTCCAGAAAAATCAGCACCTGCCTAAAATGAGGGGACACAAAGATTTGAATTGATGACCTTGTGAGGCCCTTCCCAACTGGAATTATCCCAGTGACCTTATTTGCCTGTTTAACACATGGCACAATTAACTGTCTAACCAGACTCTAGCATTTCCATAGAGGCTACACTTAGACAAAACAAAGATATGATTCCCTAAAAAAGACATACTGATTGAGCACTGATGGCATGAACAGCCAAAGCATTTCTTGCAAAATAGTGTATAATCTATGTTTTGAATTAGATGTCAAATCACTACAAAGTACTTTTAACGGTAAGTGAGCAAGTGGTATTCCTTTTTTAAACCAGTCTCCCAAATAATAGGCAAGTGCTTATTATTAACCCTAATAGTAAGCCCTGTTAGTTTTGAACAGAATCCTATCTTTAAACCCTACTTTAACCTACCAAGAAATCTTCCCAACATAATGGTCTTTAAAAGATTTCCATGGAAATATTTTACAGTGAAACTCAGCCTTTAGTAGCATTCATTTATCCTTTTCCAGTTTTGTAAATTCTGTAAAAATCAGTGTATCAAAATGTAAATCTATTGAGGTTCTCTGAATTTCAAGAGGAATTCTTTATGTAGAAAGGCAGAAGAATGAATAAACCATAACTGAAATAAAAAAGGCAAAAAAAATCTGACTTACTAGCAGAATTTCCAGAGGGAAAAAAAATACTATGTAACACTTGCCCTTAATAAAATCAAGCATTCTTGGTGTCAAGAACAGTCAACAAAGGGAGGCAATTTTCATAGAAGAGTGAATATATACCATTGTATACCTTCTGGGAGTTCTAAGTTCTAAATGCAGTCATAATCCCACTAATTTAAGTTAGGCATCCTATGCATTAAATTGGAAAACTGTTAAATATTTTCAATAAATTAATGGTTCTCAACTGGGCTTCAAGAAATGCAGAGGTCTCAATATTCATGTCAAAATTTATGCTTTCTCTGCTTGTTCATATTCCTGTTTTAGAGCTCCAAGCTGGCTGAACTACAGTGTACTGTTTTTTAAGTGTTTTGAAGCTTAGAAAACCAGCTCTCAATTTGTCCTGAATGATCACAAAATTCTGCTCTGCTACAACTTAGAAAAGCATGCAAATAGAAGCAAGTTTATCAAATAACATGTAGAATTAATGTAAGCTAAAATATGAAAAAATATGTCACTGCTAAACTAAATTAAATTAGAAGTGTTTTAACTGAGATAAAGACCTGAAGGGACAGCAAATCACCACAGCAAGATGGTCTTTTCAAGATATCCATCTCAAAGACTGCATCTGTTCTCCAAATGCCATTGCAAATACTGGCTTTGCCTGTCCCAGTTCTTTAAAATCCTGTGAAGACCCTACAAAGGTATTTCCTAAATTAAACAAAAGATGATCACAAGCAGCACAAAGCAGCCAAGAGCAGTTTGCCTTCTAGGTCATGTAACACTTTCCCTTTGGTTTGTAACTAAAGTAAATACTGTCACAAATGAGTGGTTTGGCTACTTAAAGAAACACTGTCAAAGGCATTGCGAAAGGCAAAGTTTGATATGAATTTGTGAAAATACGGCTTCACACAGTTTGGAGGCAACATTCACTCTTGAGAACTTGTGAAGAGTAAGTTCATTATTTACTGCACAGGTTAAGGCATACAAAGATCAAATTAGAATCAGTTTGCATTGATTTACACAGAAGCCAGGAATGCAGAAGGGGATGAGGGTGCAAAGCAAATGAATGCCAAGATAAGGGTGCAAAAGGGTTTAGCAGCACTTCATCATGGAGTACTTTGACATTGACAAAGTAATTCCATAGGGCTCACTATAGTTGTAACAATGACTTAATGGTAGATTTGAGGCAGTGCCATTCATACCATGATCAATTCACACAGGTACACAATGTGAACACCTAACTCCCTGTACCTAAAAGAACTCATCAACAAATTCCACTCAGCGTCAGTGAAATGCTCCCAGCATGTCCCTTTGCATTTCCCAACATGCAAGGGTCACACCTCAGGAGGTGTGCGGCGGCTCTGGCACCAGGAACAGTCCTCTGAGTATGACAAAGGTGAGGATTTGGAAGCTCTGAGCAGTGGCAGTGTCCCACTCCAGGGAGGTGCTGGCACAGCTGCTGAGCCCCAGGAGAGCTAAGAGGGCCCCACCCAGGACTGCTGGATATAGGGCCACAGGATGACTGACTTTGGCCAGCAGGAAGTGTCTCCCTGGCCACAACCCAACCCAGTAACTCCTGGCTTTCTTTCCCAAAGGGTAGGAACAATGGCGCCCCTCCACTTGGGCTATGGTTCAGGTAAACGGTTTACCAAGGCTTCAAAGGACAATTCCTTACCCTTTGTTTCCCACCTTGTTTGGGCACCTGATGTTTCTGATTGGATGCACCACCACAAGTACATATTTCCAAACTATTCTAGGAAGATATAATTCCATTCAATTATTCTTTCATTCTGAGTTTCTTCCACATTTTAATACAATTTAAATGATCCAACAACTGGGTATTGCAGTCTGCCTTCAAAAGGCCTGTTTTCAGCATACAAAACCAGGTAAATAAAAAAAATACTTATTAGCAGCTAAGGTAAACTCTGGGCATTCTCTCATTCCACAGGCACCCTGAGACCATGTGATAACAACAGATCAACGCGCTGCATGTGTCAAAAGAAAATATTCTACAGCTTTTGTAGCTTTCTAGACTTATGAGGCAAGCACTGATTCAGGAACCCATACAACATTAGTATAAGCATGTGGGTGATGCATTAATACCCACAGCCTAATCAAAAAAGGCGGCCAATAGAACCCTGACCCAGCATTGGCATGGAAGCAGTTCTCAAGGTATTGAGAAGTAAAACTGAAAACAATTCAAAGCAATTTTGCAAACAACTCTTCACTTTATGAAATGCAAGAAACAAATGAGGTTTTATTTAGCCAGAGGGAAGCTGCAGAATACCTCCATGATCAAAAAAAAGACCCCAAGCATTGATTATTTAGTAGGACATTTGAATATCTCAATGGTTCTGCTGTTTTGAGGCAGCTTTGTCCTTTATGTCTCATAACCAGTTTTCATTTGGTTGGCTAGAAGGCACCAGGTATTATATAACCTTTTTGGGGACTCTATGTCAATAGCACCCAGCTACTATGCCCTACTCCAATGTGGGGTGTATGCAGCCAATCCATTGGGGTCCATGAAAGAAATATTGGCACCTCAGTAATGCACATTCACGGTTGGTAAATATACACAAATACGTTCACAAAGCATAACAGGATCCAAGCACTAATATGCAATGCTGTTGGATGAGAAATATGTCACTATTAGATGAGAACCTCCACTTTAAGACTACAAGATGTTAAGAGCACAAAAAATTCCCCCAAACCACTTAAGTCAACAATAATTTAACCTCGTTGTTAGGCACTGGCAAAGCAAATTAAACTTCATGCATAACACTGATTGCAACAGAGCAAAGCTTGCCCTGAGATTACTTCTGAGTGAAGTGTTACATTGAGCTGAACACTGGTGATTCAAATCAGGTTACTCTGAAATGGCACAGCTGTGTACATGCACACCAAAAACCTAGCTAGCAAAACCTTAAGACATGCCACTGCAACCTCTTAGCCCCCATTTCATCTGAAAGTTCTTTGAACCTTTAATAAGAGGATAGCTGAAAAGAACAATACTTACGAAATCGCAACATTGCTTCCATCAATAATTATATGTTTTAAATATGGTTTTCCAGGCTCATTTATCAACTCCAGTTTGTATGGCTTCTTCAGAGAGTCCAAAAATCTTTGCACTCCAGTAACTGAATGATCTGGATGTGGTCCCATTGTGTCTCTGTCTGGATTTGAAGGGTGTTTTTGTGAAGATAGTAACCGGTCTGGGACAGGATTGTCACTATGTGAGGTTTGGGAAAGGCGCTGGTGGAGAGGCCTCACTTGGGAAGAGCTGCAGTGTCCCAGCTGCTCCTCAGAACCAGGCTGCCTGCTCTGTACAGTTGAGGGCCCTGCAGATTTTTGCTGAAATGCAGTTTTACTCTTACTTGAGATATGCTGCACATCTGAGCTCCCTCTGGCTACACAGCTAACATCTTTTGGAGCTCCGGCATGCACGGTGCTGGAAGTCACCGCACCATCAGTTTCTATACTGCTTAACCTTGACTTGTGATTCTTACCAGGGCCATAAACATCTCTCTGTTTATAGCACAGAACTGAATTTTTGCTGGGAGGGGAAGAAGATTTGCATACCAATCTATGCATTTTATCTTCTGCACCAACTTGTGTGTCTGGAGCACCTCTTACTTGGTGATATTCATTTTTTGTCTCCTTTGAAGTATGACTGGATTTAAGTGGACTTTTATTCCCAGAAATGCCTTTGTCTTCTAGCTTTTGTGAATTATTTACATTATTTCCTAAAGGAAGATTGACAGTTCTAGGCTTTTGAGACGACTGTTCATGTTCTTTCTTATACTTCAAGTTTTCCTTTTCAATTTCTTCTAGCAATATTAACGGTTCTGCAGATTGTCCAAGGAGACCGATAACCTTTTCTACAATATTTTGGGAATATCCCATTGTTCTGAAAAAGTTCACAAGAATCTTATATTCCATTTCCTCAGTGAGAGCATCACCTTCTTTAAGGTAGCAAGTAGGACCATCTGATTCAATGCAGCTATCCAGAACCAGATCAATAACTGCATCAGGGTCCGAAGGATTCTTGCGTAAAGCAGATTTCACTTGCGGATCATTTTCCAAAGAGAAATGCTTTTTAGGGAGCCTTTCCTCCTCATCAGAGGACCTTCTTTTACATGACTGCCTCTCTTTAAAGGCCACTGCCTCTAACAGAGGGTCCTTTATGGGAACAAACCTTGTTTCAGAAGCATCAGAAAACACAGTGTCCATTTGCTTTGTAAGCTCAGTTACAGGTGTGCCAGCATTGCTTCTTGCTTCCTCCCCACCTGCCCTTCCTTCTCTGTTTGCAGCAATGACTCTGGAGGTGCTGTTCTGTCCAAGTTGCTGCGGGCTTTCAGAGCCTGTGAGATCTATGATCTCAGTCTTCCCTTGACAAACAGCAGTTTGGGTGAGAGCTAGGAGCTCTCTTTTTAGTGCACTAGGCAAAATCAGTAAATCCATGGTATACTTATCTGCATGTGCTTCCACAAATTGTCGGAATTGCTTTTTAATTTCTGATTCATTGTCATTTAATAAACTTTCATTATTCTCAAAGAGCTTCACAAACTGCTGCACGTGACTTTGAGCCATAACAACAGCTTCTGCACCCCCCTTAATACTGAGCAATCCCATTTCCAGCACTGTTACATCAGCACAGGTGTCCTGAATAAGGCTGTTGAGAAACAGGCTCTGTGCACCAACGAAGATGCAGTGCATGTCCTTTGGGTAGTACTCCTTTTCTTCTAGCTCAGGTTCACACACTCCCTTGATGTACTCCTAAGAGGAGAGAGAGCAGAGTGAATAGTTGTGAAATCACAATATATCCACTTGGTTTTTACTCGGTCAGTAATGGACAGAAACATTAGAAAACAAAGCAAACTTAGCATAAATCATGTCAGAAAGTATACACTACCAGTAAACAGGACAATAGAAATAAAACACCACTATCTAAAATGATTTTTAAATAGATCTCATAGAAGGCTCTTTTATATTCTCTTGTTTATACCTGAGAGTAACAGGTAACTTAATTTGTGGATCAAACAGTTTAAAAGACTGTCAGAAGAGATTTATTTTCCTATCCCTATTCTTTGGTCAAAGAGAACTCTTCACGAACAAATGCTTTAGTGAAAATGCTTTTCACTAAAGTTCTACCTAGTCCATAACCTGAACTTCTAAAAAGTTTCAAAGTACATTTCCTGAGGCTGATGATGCCAGCAGGCATCCTATATTTTTGTTACTGACTGAGAAAACTCCAGGCTCCAGACACTTGCATTCCTGAAGTTCAAGATTTTCAAACACACACACACACACAAAAAAAAAACCCCAAAACCAAACAAACAAAAAACAAAACAAATCATCCCAATGCTATTTCTGCCATCTATAAACTACTGCAGGTAAATTGGTAAATTCACTTTACTACCTTGTTTTAGATGTGTCAAGAGTTCAAAACTCTGTCAATACAGTATACATATACTATTTATTCTTTCAGATAGCATTATTTTTCCCAAACTGCCTCCTTCTGTGCTTAAAATTCCTAAATATAGTGAAACCAGCTTCTAAGCTGCAGTCATTGTATTTGCAGAATCCCAAGTATACCACATATATTTACTCTCAAACATTAATTTTTTTAAATGGAGCTGAGAACCAACACAAAGTAATGAATAATGTAACCCATTTCCTATCACCTCGATAGGAAATCATCACGGGTACCAAGGCAGGCTGCCTCAGGAGCACATCAGCCCAAAATGCTTCCGCAGCAAAACCCACAGGGTTACTCTCCACGCCCTACTCGTCACATGACCGCTTATGCAGAGCAACAAGATAACATAATTGGTGAAAAGGCTACTCTAAATCGAGGAACTTTTGTTTTTAACTAAGTAGCAATGGAGAACGTATACATTATCTGTGACTGATAAATTGTGACACAAATTGCTACCACCAAACCTTTCAACGGAAGACAAACAATTGTACTTTCTATACAATCATTCCTCCAGACAGCGCCTGAAAACTGCTCTACTATAAGAGAAATCAAGTTTCTCATACCCTTTAAAATACTAAGGGTAGAAAACATTTTTTTACGTTAGGAAAAACAGCAATTGTAAAATGGAAATCTTGTGCTATTTATTTCTTGTGCTTTAATTTCCTGGAAAAAAGGGAAGTTGTCCTGCAGATGCCAGGAGAGGAACTGCTACCTGTAACAGTTACTGGATTCTCTGAGCCCAGGCAAATTGATTTAGTGTAAATTTCAGAGTCAAATAATTCAACCCCCTATATAGTCATAATATTTTCCTTACAGCTCATTGTAAGGAAGTGAGGAACGTTGAGGAACACGTGCGTGACACAGGTAAGGAACCAAGCTTTTGTCTGAAATCAGTCACAAAACACATGCTCCAGATGGATCCCTAGGAACATCCGAGAGTAGTTAAACAAACAGACCGACCAACGCCCATACATCGAGATTTTGGGTTGGAAAGGGACCTTCAGCCTAGCGACTGCTCACACCAAAATTCTCATCACATGATTCGACAGCTGTACTTGCCCGGCTCATTATGAGTAATATCAATTTCAGCATCACTGCTGAGAAACTCCCCCCAAAGTTTAGTTGTGCAAGACATTTAACACGCCTGAAGACACTCCGCAGCAACTGCTGCCCCCTCTGAGACAACCCGCACAGACAGCTCTCTTCACTCATCACAGCTGGGGAGAAAAGAGAACTATCTGCTCCAGCCTGGTGAAGCTGCTCAGGTCTGACAACTTTTACACGAAGGAAATACTAGCAGCGCTAAGCTTTAGTGAGAGCGTTGCCAACCAGCTGCTAAATGCCACAGAATAAGCGAAGTCCGTAAGGCAAAACATGGCAACGCCCAAACAACTCCGAGGAATTTCTTGACTCCGGGAGGAAGAAGGAAAGCGAAACGTTTTAATCCCGTTTTAAAACAAACCTCGGCCCATCCCCAGCCGTGCTATCCCTCAGCCGCGGGCTGGACTATTTCATAACGCGGTGCCCATGAACTTCGCTCTTCCCAGCTGAGTTGTTTCGCTTTGTTCCCTGCGCTTGTGTCAACACGGCGGGAGACTCCCTGGCACCGGGCACACACCCACCTGCCAAAGCAGCGCCGTTTCTGTTTCCTCCTGGGGCACTCGGCTTTTCCCCACCCTTTCTTCCTCCAACCCGCGGTCCCGGCCGTGCCGCTCCGGCGGGCCCCTCCGCACGCCAGTCCCGCTGCCCCGGGCCCCAGCGCCCCGCCGGGCCCCGTACCTTGGCGCTGCTCACGGCCTTCGTGCAGCCCGCCAGCTGCACCCAGATCCTGGCGCTGGCGTTGGGCGGCTGCAGCGCGGGCCGCCAGTCCCCCTGCGCCCCCAGCACGGCCAGCCGCACCTCGAACAAGCCCTCGATGCGGTCCCGGCTGCGCTCCAGGAGGCGGCTCTTCTCGGCGGGGACGGTGAACTCATCCACCCTGGGCTCCGGCGCGGAGCCGTGCGGTGTCCGGCGGGCCGCCATCAGCGCGGGGCGCGCAATCCCATCGCACCGGGAACAGCGACACCGGGAAACGCCGCACCGACCGCCCGCGTCATCGGCCCGCGACGGCGCCGGGCAGCGCCCGCCCGCAGCCGCGCCGCCATGGTTCGCACCGGCGGCCTGGCCCCGCCCCGCCCCGCCCCCGGCCGGGCTCGCCCCGCCCCTCCGTGGTTTGGGCGGCCCGGCCCCGCCCTGAGGGCTGCGGGGCGGGGCTGCGGCGGCGCAGGGTGCAGCTCCACACTGCACAGCCTTTCTGGGCAACCTGCTCCAGTGTGCAGCCACTGCACAGGAAAGAAATTCTTCCTCATATTCGGGTGGAACTTCCTATGCATCAGTTTCACCACCGAGCAGAGCCTGGTCCATCCTCCTGGCACCCCCTCTTTAGATATTTATACACGTTAATCAGGTCCCCTCGCAGTCGTCTCTTCCCGAGGCTGAACAGGCCCAGCCCCCTTAGCCCTTCCCCGTAAGAGAGATGCTCCAGTTTCTTGACCAGCTTTGTCACCCTCCGCAGGACCCGCTCCAGGAGCTGCTTTGCCTTCGGCCTCCATTCTGCAGCAGCTCCCGCCTCTGCTGCGGAGGAGCCCGGAACTGCACGGAGCCCTCACGGCCTCCCTGTCCCCGCCTCCGGGCTCCCTGTCCCCGCCTCCCGGTCGTTCCCCGCCCCTCGGCTCCTCTCCTCCGTGTTCGTATATCCCGGGAGAATGCGAGCGCTCCCCGCTGCCCTTATCGCCCGGCACAGCCCCACGGAGGGGCCGCTCCTCGCCCCGCGGCCACAGCCAGAGGCTCCCGCCCGCCTGGCGGGGAAACCTTGGTGTGACGCGCTCTTGGCACAGGCAGCTCTGGTACTGCCTGCTTGGATTTTATTTAAAAATAAATGCAGGCTTTATCCCTTCTGATGGCAGGGAACAGGAGTGTAGCTCCCATCCCCAAATCTTTAGCTCTGATAGCTCGGAAAATATAGAGGACGCATTTTTACTTAGCGTCCCCCACCCCATCCCCAAGCCGTTAAAGAGACGTGAAGGATGAGATTAGGTCTTAAAAAGTATCTCTGGGACTGCTGTTGACTTTTGAGTGCCTGGAGCTGACAATACAGACCAGCTGTGGTACAAATGTTTCCTTTCATACCATCCCAAACACAGGTTAGTGTCTTCCAAGTTCCCCTTGGAGCTATTCGATTCCTGCTTGTTTCGGCCATCTCTTTAGCATCACTGTGAACTTAGAGTTTAGCAGCTGTGCATTAAAGAAATATTTTATTCTTGTGCATTTAAATGTACATATATTGTTTTAATCTACTTGTATGTTAAGCCAGGAAAGCCTTAATACAGAAATATGAAATATCAGTTTTATTAAGCCACTTGTATCCCTATTAGAACTTTTTAAGCAAATGACAGTTTGCAGTTCTTAGCCCAGAGGAAAATCTCACTAAAATCCTATGTCCAGGTATTGCCATATACACTTTCTAATCTGAATTTGAAGTCATTCTTTGAGCCAAATAAAATATTTGTCTGTCACAGTGGTAAAATGAAAAAAACCCAAAAATCTGTGTACACAGGCTGCATTTGCACACCAACACTCATTCTGCACAGGACAGGGTTTTGACAGGGAGTGTCATATTTAAGAAAGACGCTTCCCTGAAGTAATTTCCTGAAGACAATATATTTTCCCCTGTTTTTGCATTTTGCTCTCCCGTTGAATTATGCTACAAGGCTCCCACATAAGAATGCAATCTACCATTTAGGGAGGCAATTTCTGAGGTGATTGGTGCCATCCACTGTTAAAACACAGACACTGCAGCCAACGTTTCTTTTAGCCATTATTACTTACAAATGACATTTCAAGCAAGGAACTTCATAATAAAAATGAAATTGCCAGCATTTTGGGACACAAAATATCATTCCAAAACGGAAAAAAATTATTTCTACCACATCAACACAGCCTTTTGGAATCTCTCATAAAAGAAGCCTTACTGACTTCTGAATGATGTGGATAATGCTTGATGCTATGGGTATTTTCTTGCCTGTTTTGCCATGCTGTATGTTATAAAACACAGTTTCACTGCTGAATTTATTGAATGAGTACAATTCTAGGTATATTCCAGATAAATCTGTATTCAAATGCATTATAGTGGTCTGAGGCTGCTCTCAGGGAGGTCACTGAGTGTGAGCAGTTGTGGTTCTGTGGCCCAGCCTGCTGAGACTAGTTGGCACCTGACATTGTGACATTCAAGACAAACAGAAGCCCTTTTGAGGTGGAAAAAAAAAAGATGCTGTAGAAAAGTTTTACTAATGGTTGTATACATGGGACAGTTATTAAAACAAGTTGGAACTTTCTCCCTGCATTGTTGTGATGTCGACTACAAAAAAATATTTTTACCTTTTTTTTTTTGTTTGTTTTTTTTGTTTTGGAACTGCAGCCTCAACTTAATCTTCCTCATACTTAGGAGAAATTTCAAGCCTCTTGCCATAAGCACAAATGAAGGTGTACAAACCCTGTATGTGAGCTAGGCTGAGAACGCTGGAAATTCTCTGACATCTTACAATAGGCTGCTTACAAGGTGGATTTGTTGAGAAAGAATGATTTTGTTTTCCTCCTATGGGAGGAATTTATTTTGCAGTAAAATACCTAAAGTGACAGGCTCTGTTTAGTTGCAGGGGAAGTTTCACTTTCCTGGATCTTTGGTTGTATCTTGTAAGTTTATTTTAGAGATGGAAAAGTGCAATATTTTGCTGGTAGCAGTTGAAGGAATTTGACACACCAATGCCTGGTCTTGCTTTTCTGCTGGGCACACCTGCAGGATATATTAGAGATTTTCCTGAATGTGAGCTGATGCCAAGTTTATTATTTGCATTACTGTGGGGGAAATACTGTAATGGTGATGTGTAAATAGGTGTGGGGTTTTTTTGATGTTTCACAATAGCTTGCTTCAGCTGCCTGGTGCAACTGCTTGCTCTTTATTAGAATTTCTGCAATTGAAAATTGGGTGAGTGATTTTATGAAACTGGGCCTTCCTGAGTAGTTTGGGTTTGGGCTGCATGCTTGAAACAGGAGCTGTACTGGTTGAAACAATGAGGAAAACAAAATTCCAAACTGTTTTTCAGACCTGTGCTGGGTAAATGAGCTATGGAGTCTATGAATGCACTTTACAGATGGTGCTCTGATCCTCAGTATTATGGTCTTCCGTGGGGTTATTTGTGTGCATAAATTTAAATATTTGTTTGCAGGATGTGGACTTCATATACTAGGGTATAGGAAGTACCCTGTATTAATATGAATAGCAAAACCTTTAATTTGCAGTCTTAGCACAAATAGTAGCATATTCCAAGAGTGATACCTCAAATAAATTCTATGTCTTTCAGAAGGAAGTATATAGAAATAATGTGACTAGAGCCCTCAAGTTTTGTGTGTAATATAGCCTTAAAACTTAAGGCAACCCCAAATTCTCATTAGGAAATGGTATATTTTTAACTAAAAATTTTGGTTGTTTTTTGTTGTTTACAGAACTACAGAGAAAAAAAGCCAAAAATGGTTTGAAATGGAATTATTTCAAATGCTTTACAGAGACAAACTTTTACATCTTGTTCAAGTCCCCAGTTATAGTTATGGTGTGACAGACATTTATGTGTGCTTGAAGCCCTGGTGACTAAGAAGGTGATGAAGAAGGTTTCCCTTTTGGAGAATTTGTTGCAATGCTGCCATCTTAATGATCCTTTAGCTCATCAAGTTTCGTATCAAGAGGCAAACTTTTTGACAATGATCCAAGGTATAGGTTCTGTAATTAGTAGATTCTGTAACTGAAACTTATTCTATCCCTCAATTTTAGAATTAATTACTTATCTTAATTCCAATTTCCTTTCAAAACAACCTGTTGTAAATAATTAAGTCTTTACAAAAGGAAGAAAATACAAAAGTACTGCAATTACACATGCATCAATTATTGAGAGTGGGTAGTATTTTTTTTCAAGTACTGGACTCTGCATTTGGGGTTTTTTTGAGGCTTTTTGAGTGTGTTGGCTCAAGTTTCTTAATTAGTTACAAAAAGCTGCAGGTGTATTGGCAAAGACTGTTATTTAGCCTGGGAAATGTTCCAGGAGACAGTTTTGTGGGGCTTTTTTCTAATGTAAATATTTAGCTATATTATTACCGGTAATTTTAAAGGTTCCACACTGTGTGACTGCTGTGTCACACAGTAAACATTGCAGCTTCACTTGGATGACTGACAGAACAAATGATAACCTAAGAGTACAATCTTTATTGTGAGAGGGGATTGAACACTACTGAACAACTTGCAGAAATGCCAGCTGCTATCTGAAGGGGTGTCAGCACCATGCAGCTGGCTCTGAGCAATGCAAAAAGTGAGCCATGCTCAAGTGCCACTCTGAGTTAGTTTTCAATAGAGTACTTTGTCAAAGTTTCTGCAACTACCAAAAGTTAAAGCAGCATTCTTGCTAATCTTGCTAAAACCTAGGGATTTCATAAAGCTCTTTCAAACAATTTTTATAGGTTATCAAAAGTGAGACTCTTGAGCATCACTAAGGTTTTATGACTCTTGCAGCCAAGTGTTTGGTTTTTTAAAAATTTTTCATAAGCGTTTTGCTACTACTCTGACTACTGGAATTTAATTTTCTTTCTTTTTTTTTCTGTAAAGCACTAGGTATGGTTAACTGCTGAGCAATGAGCTTGCATGTGCTGCACCTGTTAGGTGGCTGACTGCTAACAAGATAGGACCTTACAGCTGAGTTCTGTCTGCTCTGGGAGGTTCAGTTTCAGAGTGGGTGGGAAGTTGCACCAGTAATTGGAATGTGTAAAAGGAGCAATGAGCTGTGAAGATGTGCTTACAATGGCTTTTTAATGCTTTTAAAAGATTCAGTCTGTAGTAAACCTTTCTGTGGGTGATGTGCTTTTTGTTTTTCTATTTGTGCAAAGCAGGATGAGAATAGGTATAGAGACATCTGTGTCTGAATGATGTCAGTTTGCAGATAACTTGCACAAAATCTTACTGCTATAAGGTTAAGACCAAGATAAGTGAATATTCACCTGAATGTATGGTCCTGTTGACTTCAGTTTAACTGCTGAGCAGACTAAATGTTGATCTACTTCAGTAATGTTTTCCAGAATCTGGTCCTAAATTTCAGAATTATTTTAATGTTTGAAACAGTATAGCAATACTTGGTTTATATTTTCTTCTATAGAACAATATTTTTTCTTCAATTGTAGATGAGAGTTCCCTCTGAATATCCCAAGGTTTTTTAACTTTTGTGTATGCGGAGTAAGCTGGGCCAGGCTTTCTGTACAGTGATTTCTACACTAAGTGTATGAAGATGTTTCTGATATATTTACACTACAATTGATCCTCTCTTGAGGGGTATATGAAAACACTGCAGTCAAAAATTGGACTCACAGGCTTTCTGTGAGAATAAGGCTTGATGATGTAAATCAGAATATTTCTAAAAATGTCTATAAAATTTTAGTTACAACAACTGGGCATACTAGGTTTGTGTAATAGTGCTGAAAAAAGCAAATTAAGCTGATTTTCTTTACATAAAGCACAACGATGCATTTACATTTGATTCCAGTGTATTTTATTGCATGTCTCAGAGCAAAGGCATTTCAGTTAAATATCAGTGGAAGGCTTTTTCTAGACAGAGACCTCTGGAAATTGCTTCAACCCTTTAACATTTAGAAAGCATATTTAGAGAAATGGGATGCCTCCATTTATGTGCTTGCTTTCACAGTGGTAGAAAAACAGTAAAATGTTTTCAGAATGATACCATCCCATTTCACTATAAGTATTAGTATTTTATTGGAGAGTCCTCCATCAATATCTAGGAAAAATAAGTTGGAGATAATTTGCTTTATATGACTGAAAAAATTTTTCAAACCTCTGTCATTCATGTTATCCACTTTTTCATACTGCTGTTCTGTCAGTTTGCAGCCTTCTCCAGACTAATAAATCCTTAAACACACTTCCATCATGCATGTAGGAATATGTATAAGTCAGGACTATCCCCAGTGGCATTTGAGCTGTATTTTAGCACAGTTAAATGCAATTTTGCCTTGGAAATAAGATGCAATTATTTGAATTTCCTCTCTGGACAATGCCTACTCTTGACTGGTTTAAAATAATCTCTTTTGACCCTAGAACATTATATATTGATTTAAATCTTCTTTTAAGTCCAGTTAATCCATGGAGATTTATATTATTATTTGTTTTTTTATTAGAAGAGCATAGCCATGCTGCAAACCTGAACCAGTGTTACTCAGGCAGTAACGTGGGGGCCAAACTTCCTGCTAGAAATCATCAATAGTAAAAAGAAAAATCTGGGATGGAACCTGATTTCTAAACTCATTTGAAAATATACTCTTGGGAAAACATGATATACATGTTTATGACATACAATCTTACAAATTTGAATAGAATTTATATTTTGCTAAACCTCATCACTAAGCCTGTCTTGGGTCCAGTTCATTTTGAAACAGTAAACCATAATGAACATTTTTTCCTCTTATTGATTGAGTTGTAAAGTTACTATAAATGAGCAGAAATGGTTCTAACCAAGTGTTTCCCAATATACAGGTGCTGCAATTTCAATTTTGTGTGCTCTGGCAATGAACGACAAAATTTTTTCATTTCTCACGCTCTACTGCAGAGGCATCCTCATAAGAATCAGGTAAAAATGTTCCTCTTGTATCAGTGTTTCATTGTGCTTTGAGCTGAAAATGACCCATGCAAGGTCACAGTAGTACTGTCTAAATAACATCAACCATGGTAAGATTTGTGATAAAATAGGACTTAGTAATAAGAAAAGCATTCCTGTTCATGTCAGCTCATTAACTTGGCTTACTGATTTAATTTGGTTATTTTTGTGGCATAAGAACTTGTGAACTGCAGCCATTTCACTCTGCAAGCCTTGAACAAAGGTAGGTGATACCAGTTTTAAGATTAGATATGTTTAGGAATAGTCACAAGGGTGCTGAAGGTCAGATCAAGGGCAACAATGTACCCAATAATATTTATGTAGTTTACTTTGAAATAGAAAAGTTCAGTGTGTCCAATATCTTTAAGAATTTGGGGGTTATTTTTCACTTACACTGTTGGAAATAAAGACTTAACAGTATTGATGTCATTGGGTCTACTGTGGCTTAAAACCAGAACAAATGAAACACCAGTAAAAGCTCTTCAGCATTTGAGCTCTCTTTCCCTGAAAAGTATTTCAAACAATAACATTGTTACTTTACCTGCCCACTAAGAAATCCATTACAACAGTGTCTGTGATACCAGAACCATAAAACTGGGTTAGGAATTGAGCTCTGGTCTTCCACAACCCCAAGGCATGGCATGGGCTTTGTTAGCTTTTAATGAATTGTGTCAAATTGCTACCAGACATCTAACACCATCAACTTTCAAAAACCTATCAACTTTGCTGTTTGCAAAATATCACTGCTACATAAAAGTTATTTGAAGTTTGATGTAATCAGAAAAACATGAAGACAAAAAAAAAAAAAGAAAAAGAAAAAGAAAAAAGAATTGAATCTTCGTACTTTCTTCACCAAAATGTGAAACTCCTGAGAAACTTAGATTATAGATCCTCTCCAGCTGTTTGTGCTCCTGAGAGTTTCCTCTACAAGGAAAAGCCCTTCATATATTTTAATTAAAGTCCAAAGAAGAAATAAATTGTCCTTGGCATATGTCATGCTAATGAGTACTAGTTAGTTTGAAAATACATGTTCATTGGTTTTACATGATCATTCCCTTTGAACCAAAATATTGTGTTTGTACAGAAACATTTTCTGGGAGCAGTAGGGGGCATCATTTCCCTTTTGTAATTCTTCAGAGACATTAACCTCGTGCATTATGTGTGCAAACTGAATTTTCGTTTTGTTTATGGCATTAATCCTGGGGTTAAGGTTGGCCTGTGGTGAGCAATAATAAGTTTAACCTTTGACTTTGTGCAATAAGATGTAATTTATTATTTTTAGACTCTTTGTGAGTGCCACTGCCCTCACTTCTGCTTAAAATAAATTGAGACAAGTGAGCTTTAGGTATCAGTGATCTTTACATGCAAGACATAAATCTAATTTACTTATTGTCTGAGCTTAGTTCTTTAGCCTCTGATTTTGTTTTTTAAACAGTGCAAACATTTTTTGTTTAGTTGATTTATTAGTTGATTTTTGTAATTCATAGAATCTTTGCTCCCTCACACAGATTTCAAACCAGTAAACCTAAATCCTGGAATGTCTAAATGCATAGAAACTTTATGAAATGTGGAAACAAAGCAAGCAAGCTACTCATATGCATAATATTTACTTGCAAAATAACTGAGATCAGGAAAACATTTAAAATTTAATTTTCAAAGGCAATTTAAAGATGATTAAAAAACTAGCAGCATGTAAATAAATTGTTTCTGTAGCCCTTGCCTTGACTTATAATGTATATGTTATTTATAATTTTTCTTAATTTTAAGTGAAAGATTTTTAACTTTTTTCTTTCTTTGAAAAACACTGCTCTTTAATTTGCATTGAATGTTTGAGTTGCCTTTTGGTTTGTAAGTGAAGAACAAATTTATAGAAAGTACTACTCTCCATGCCCTTCAAGCAAAAAAAAAAGTTTTTAATTGTGTACTGTGAGTACTTCCTCTTTTTGTCTGTGTAGAGAAGGTGGTGACCCATCAAATATTTTGGGTGGGGTGTGAGGGATATGCAGATGTCATAAATGATTTGGTTTAGGATTATTCAGGTAGAATGATTCAGGCTCATGCTAAGACCAGAACATTGAATCTCTCCCACATCTTAGACTTTATATTTTGATATTGGGACCTGTGTTTATCATAGCAATAATCATATAAAAATACTTTTCAGTATATATGGAGTGTGTGCAAGTTATAGGGCAGAAAAACTTGAATACAAATAAAAGCCATTTATTTTAGAAGAGTACTGCTGTTTGGTAGGATTCTAAAATAGGTTTTCCAGTCTGGATTTAATATTTTTGAATGAAAAAAGGAAGTTAAACCACATAGATGAAGAAGCTCAAACCATTTATACACTCTTCCCATGTAAGCTTATATAGAAAATATGTGTGTAATTGCATAATTTCCATGGCAAGACTGCCCATGATCACTTCATTTGGTCTTCATAGCACCAAGGGTTAGTTTGAAGGTAGTTTCAATCAATGCTTGACAACTGAAGAGACTGTTAGTGTCTGTAGTGTGTGCTGGTATTTGAATTTTCTCCAGTTTGTTTGTTATAAGTTGTCTTTTGGCTGAGCATCTCACAATAGAAAAGCACTCAGTGGATGAGCTCAGCTCCTGCTGGCTTGTTACAGGTAAGAGATGCACAGAATATTACAAATCCAACAGTAACAGCTGCATCTCATGACACACAATAGACAGTGATGGATTGTCAGAGTAATTACACTCCTTACAATCTTAGAAGAGTAATTTTGAAAATCTTCCTGCAGCATGACTTTCACAGATATTCTTTGTAATTTCCCTTAAGTTTTAATTGTTTTAGATAATGAACATGTAATAGTAGGAAGTGAAGACACCATCATTTATGCTACTTTCATACACGGCAGCTGTGTTGAGTAGAACGTGTTTAAATGTGAGTTGAGGAGGAAGAAATTATTCTAGTGCCACAGAAGAAGGAAAGAAGAAAGGAAGTGCTTTTTGTTTTTTCAAATGTCACACATATGACATTAAAAAAGGCAATTTATTTTTAACAGTGGGCTGTTGTATTTGAGAACACAGGAGCTGTGTGAGAGCTGAAGGGTGTGCTCCTCATTGGTGAACCAATAAAATGTATTGCACTAA
Source organism: Calcarius lapponicus (assembly GCA_039654755.1). NCBI lineage: Eukaryota > Metazoa > Chordata > Aves > Passeriformes > Fringillidae > Calcarius > Calcarius lapponicus. The sequence continues at coordinate 13,341,776 of CM077474.1, read as the reverse complement.
GATGTAATTCTTACTGTAACAAACCATATCAAATATCTGCAATATATACCAAATTCTAAGATTAGTAATCCTCCTCAAAGAGTTAGAACATCAAGGGATGGTAACTTCCACTTGTGGCAAAAGTGTGTTTTTCAGCTAGTGATAATAAACTGTCACTTGGAGTTTGATCAGTTTTAAAAAAGGATCTCTTTCTGTGCACCAGCTATCCCCCCCTGAATTTGGAATATCTGATGTTGTTAACAGAACTGTTGTGTTTGGAAACTCCAATCTGGAAGCTGAAAATCTCCAATGAGGGATAAAAAATGTGGATACTGCATGTCACTAAAATGCATTAGCCTGCCCCTGTAAGTGGTACAGTTGAGAGGTATATACTGTAAAATGTCATAGTTCCCAGTTTGCAGCCACCTCAGGATAAGTCAAGAGGCCTTTTTCTCTGTCCTTTTTGCAGTTATTAATATTTAATGTGCAGTTATGATAAAACAATATAGGATAAAATCCCAGGACTCTTCCCAAGACAGATATTTCCTCTGACTACTGTGAGCAGATCACCCTGAGTGCTGCCACCTGGCCCGTGCAGGACACCAGGGGATTGTGCCCAGTTACCCTGGGTTTCTGAAAGGCAGTTCCTGCTTGAGTAACTTGATCTACTTCTGTGACAAGGTGACCACTTAGTAGATGAGGGTGAGGCTGTGAATCTTGTCTACCTGGGCTTAAGCAAAGCATTTGACACAATTTACCACAGCATTGTCTTGGAGAAACTGGCTGCTCAAGGCTTGGATAGGAGCCCTGTTTGCTGGGGCAGTAAAAACTGACTGCAGTGTTGGGACCAGTCATGTTTGATTTATGTATCTGATCTGGAGAAGGGGTCCAAGTGCACCATCAGTGTCCTTGCAGGTGACACCAAGCTGGGCAGCAATGTTGGTCTGCTGAAGGGTCGGAAGGCTCTGCAGTGGGACAGGCTGGATCAATGGGCCAAGGCCAGTGGTCTGAGGTTCAATAAGGCCAAGTGCTGGGTCTTGCACTTGGACCACAACAACCCCTCCAGGGATCCAGGCTGGGGCAGAGGGGCTGGAAAGTGCCTGGCTGGAAAGGACCTGGAGGTGCTGGTTGACAAGAGCTGAACATGAGCCAGGTGTGCCCAGGGGATGAAGAAGGCCAAGGGTACCTGGCTTGTATCAGCATAGTGTGCTCAGCAGGACCAGAGCAGTGATTCTTCCCCTGTATTGGCCCCTGGTGACGCCACACCTCAAATCCTGTGTTCACTCACTAAAGGAAGGACTTTTGGGTCCCTCACTAAAGGAAGGACTCTGAGGTGATGGAGCAGGTCCAGAGAAGGGCAATAAAGCTGGTGAAGGGTCTGAAGGGTCAGTCATAAGAGGAGTGGCTGAGGAAGCCAGGGGGTTCAGCCTGGAGAAGAGGAGGCCTGGGGGGGGGGGGGGAAAATCTTCTCACTTTCCAGAACTCCCTTACAGGAGGGTGGAGCCTGGTAGAGGTCAGCCTCTTCTCTCAATTGACAGGTGATGAGGTGAGAGGAATCAGCCTCAAGTTATTCCAGGAGAGGTTTAGGCTGGACAGTAGGAAAGATTTCTTCCCTGAAAGGGTTGTTATTGGAATAAAATTCCAATATTACCAGATGGAAAGTGCCTGGGCTCTTCTGGCCCCCGCTGCTTGGCCTGAGACGGCAGCTGTGGTGGTTTCCACCACAGAGATACCTCTGGCTGGCTGGATGCTGCAGCTGGGCAACCCAGGCTTAGAGGAACTCAGTTTACCTCTGGGAGAAAGTCCTTAGGCAAGGTGAAGTGGTAAAGGAGCGGTTTCAACGGAGCTTTATAATCCAGACTTTTATTCCAAGGTCACGGACATCTGAATCTCAGGAACCAGCTCCATTGAACAAAGAACCACGTGCTTTGCAGTCAGTTTTAAGACCCGGGCAGGGGGAGGGAAGGGGCAGGTGGGAGGGGCAGGGTCTCAGGGGAAGAGTGACACACAGGACAGGCCAATGACCTTGACAATGAGGGGCATCTTTTGAACTTCTGCCAACCAGGCAGTGTCCCTGCTGGAATGTTAAGATTGACTGGCAGCACTTAGGAGGAGACAAAGGGAGGGGGAGGAGGAAGGTATTGCCACACCTGGGAGGGACTGGGATAGCTTGGGGGAGGAACTTACTTTGCATTGCAACAGGTTGTCAGGTATTGGAATAGGTTGCCTAGAAAAGTGGTGGAGTCTGTCCCCAGGGGTATCTTAAAGATGGGGCACTTGGGGACATGGCTTGGTTATGGACTCGGCAGTGCTGGATTAATGGTTTGACTCACTGGTTTTAGAGGTCTTTTCTAAACTAAAATACTATGATTCTATGATTTCATCTGCTTAAAATTGTCCCTGTGGACCTAACAGAAATGATTCTAACATTGTTGCTGCTTCTCTGCTGTCTGTGTATCTTTGCTAAGTTGATTGATAAAGTAATACTGGTAGTAGAAGGGAAGGGAATGGAAAGAGAAATCCTGATCTGAAGGTGTTAGTCCTACATTTGCATTGTTGGACTTCCATCTTTCCTGTTCTTTCTCGGAATGGATTGTAAGAAATGGTACGCACTATAAAAAACTTAGTTCAAAGCAGTTTTCTTAATTCAAATATTTTTTCATTTGATCAAATAAAAAAAGTTGAGGCAGCAATGAGCAAACTGCATGACACATAATGGCTACTGTGCAGGAGAGACATATATATAATACATACATTTATATATAATAGAAATACATCTTAAATATACTATATATCAATACATAGCATATATTATATAATATTACATAATATGTATGTAATATATAATATACAGTGAGTATATATTATATTATATCTTTATATATAATATATATAGAATATAAAGCAACAAATTAGCAATCTATTAGTAAAAGTTAAGGTAAAGTGAAATGTAGCTCTGAGCTCTGAATAAATAACCTAATTTTTCTTGTGTGTTCCTCTGTGCTGTTTCATATAGAAGTTGTAATGACAGAATATTTAGAGATGTTTGATACCAGCATGGGGACAAAAAAAGCTTCCTTACTTGTCAGAGGCAGCAGGTATGAAAGTCTATCATGAGACTCTCCATTTTACTAAATAGAAATCTCTTCCCACTGGATGGATAGTAGTTCTGGCAGCTCTTCAATGTTCACATCAAGGAATGCAAGATTTTTCTTTTTGAAAATAAACCCAACAGTGCTCAACAGTATTGGGATCTTCATTCTATCTTCTTTTCCTGGTGAGTTTCTCCTTACTTACAGCAGGGTTTTTAGGTCAGAAGAATGGTTAGCCTTTAAAAATCGAGGGTTAAAGTTTGGGGAGAGAGAAAGTTTTGGCTCATGTAGAGAAGAGAAGCACTTTGGTAGCTGAAGATGAATTAAAGTCTCACAGCAGGGAGCTGCTGCTGACCTGTTACCTCTAATCATTCCAGAGCTTTTCTGGGGTGGACATTTGCTTCAGCTGCAGCTGAGTCATTGGTGTACCTGAATTGATCCAGCTTCTGGTACAGGTACTTTGCAAGAGTGAAATGTTTCAAAAAAGAATAAATTCTGGTGCAATTAGAATACTAGCTTGTCCACACTAGACATAAGTGTTGATTCAGCTGCTCTCAGTGGCTTCTTATTGGGGCATATTCCCTTTTATAGACAAAGATTTAAATGATGAGGAAATTCAGTGGGAAACTATAAAGTGAGTGAAAATTTGCTCTCACCCAAATGAAAGTGAAATGCTGAGAATTGCTTCAAAATTATCTTGTGTGGGAGATGCTGTATAATTGTGGAGGTTTATTCCTCCCTCTAAAATTTGCACTGCTTTGGCCAATGGCCAGTAGAAGAATTGCATTCTGACAGTTTTGCCTTTTTATAATCCTATCAAATACTCCTAACTACCCAATTAAGGCACTTTCTCTTCCACTAACATGCTTTTTTCCCTTGTATTTTCCATCAAGACTTTTTCCCCCTGAGTTTAAATACTTGAATTACTGCTTCAAAACGACAGTTGAACATTTTTAGGTATGCTGAGATCACTTCAGGTGATTTTTTTCTGATAGGTTGTTATGACTTAAGGGCTCTACAGATCCTAAGCAGTGGCATCTGAATGAAGTTTCAGAGCATGTGGAGTCTGGCCGTGGGTTTCAATGTGTTGTCTTTTCTCTCTATTCTTTTTTGTAACAAAAAAAAATATTTCTGGGAATTTCCAAGGAGTACAGTGCACTTAATTTTTAGTTGTCAAGATAGCTGACAGTTTATTATGGTACCATGAATAAATTATTTCAGGGTTCACATTTAAAACAAAAGCAAAGACTTTCTTTTTTCTTTCTTTCCTTTTTTTTTTAAAGCTGACATTTTGAATTTATATTAAGCATAGTATCACCTGGATACACACTGCATGAAAATGTAGACTATTCATAATGAATTATTAACCCAAAGCTTTTACCCTTTCTTAGATGCACTGGAGATGCTCCACAGGATACTACAGGGGTGTGAATGTGGGAGAGAATAGGGGGTTTCTAATAAGAGATATAGCAGGCTACAGTATCAGTGGATGTCATTGTTCAGCAGTTATTTTCCATAAGAGAAATTTTTTTTATTACTGCGTGTTGTGCAGAGACCTCTGAATATATCATTAGAAGCATGGTAATTTATAGATTTACTTTAGGAAACCTTCTAATATCTAGGTTGACTGCATAGTCAGGATTGTAGTTTAAATGTAGTCAGTGAAACTCTAATCCAATTAGCAACTGAATTTAGCGCACATTTATAATAACGATATTTAAAATGTCTAGGTTTATTCTTGTCTCAGTTCTGTTTGAAGAGTTGACAGTCTCCATGTACCTCTGCAAGACTTTTTGGAACAGTCAGCTCTTTTTTCAAAATGAAATAATCAGCTGCAGGTAAGATTCTTCAGCTTCAGGTTTGGTGAACATGGTGGTAGGTTGCTTGAAAATAGCAAAAGGGTACAGGCAGAACTTTTCTAAATAAAAATTGCAAAGTTTGTCTTGTGTTCTTTGATTCACTTTTATTAGATGAGTAACTGAAGAGCATCAAGACAAATGTTACGAGCGGAGTAAGGCTGCTATTGATTTCTGTGGACTTTGAATCATATTTGCAGGGTCATATTACCGATTGTCAGAAAGTATAAGATATTATGGGCTTGAGCCTTTTTTCCCACTGTAGTCCTAGAATATGAAAATACATGGGGTTATATAATCATCAAGCTCCATAAAAGGACCTTGACCTGAATATTATGAGAAGACTTTTGTCTCTTTTCAACTCCTCTAATGTAATTGTTTTAACGCCAAGACCTTATTTAAAGAAAAAAAAAGTAAAAAAGATCAAAATTACCCAAGTAACTGAGGAAAAATGAGTTAATCCTTAGTTAATATACAAGCCTCAACCCCCCCAGTTAGTTGGCATACAGGGTTGGAGAAAATGTAGTTTAGCAAGGGCTAAAATATGACAAAAATTATGCTGGTGAATTTTGCTCTACTTGTGATCATTTTCACAATTACTTTAGTCTTCCAAAGCATCTTACCTGGTTGCTACTCAGTAACTTTCTTAGCCAGTGGAGAGCTGGGGTCTTCTCAATATATGCCTACATGATAATTGTTTTATTTGAAAACATTATTTAGGATGTGAAATTATGCTGTCCTTCTGACTTTCATCATCTCTCTGGAGATTCAACTTTGAATTTTTAAATAATCACTCCAATATTTCTTCCTTTACCTTCTTTCATTTTTGGCTGACATTTTCAACCTGGGATTAATTAGTTTTCTGTCTTCAAATTTTATTAAATTGTACTTAGAAGTAGCAATTTCTGAGTGCCAATGCATCTGACCTGTAATTCCTTAAGAACAGGCCTAAGTCCAGCATACAGCATTAAAATAGGGATAGAAATATGGTGCTGATGCTGCCTAGCAGTATAAGAGGTGCAACGAGGGCAGGTATTTCTTAAAAAATCCTGCACAAATAACTTAAATATTTTCCTCTTTCAAACAAAATTTTTCTGTTTCTAAAAAAGGAAGTCTGGAGGTTCAGTCAAACTGCTATTTGCTTAACACTGAACACTAAATTAAGCATAGAAAAATCTGTTTTGGTCTTCTATAGTCCAGAATGTTTGAAGAGTGACCAGCAGAATCACTCAACATTCTCTGATGCTGTCATGCTTTATAGCAAACAACACTGTTTAAAGGGTTCTGGACTTCACAGATTCTTGTAATCCTTCTTCTGTACTTTCATGACATTGTGAAGGTCTGTTTTATTTGTCTTTCTATCTGCAAGATCTTGAAATTGATATTTAGGAATTATTTTACTTGTTGAGATAGCTGGGATGAATTTGACCTCTAGTTTGACAGGCTTCATTTAGCTAAAGTATGGGATATGCTTATGGTTCTTCAGTTGGAGTTAAAAAAGTCATAGGAAGCTCCACAGCTGCATTGAAGAATTTCAATAAATGTGAAAATGAGTTTGAAAATAAAACATGAAAGAATAAGAGCAGTGCCTGTTTTCAGCTTTCAACTGTAGTCCTCCCAGAAGCTTGAATTTCTACACACCAGGAGAATTAATAGCTCTTTTCATTTCCTAATTATAATGTAACCAGCCAGGAGATAGTAGAAAATCTGGGCGCATCTTGTGTTTACCGACCTATGATTCCTGATTTCCATGGATGTTCTTAACTTCTAAGAAAGCAGATACATATATATATATATATATATATATATATATATATATATATATATATATATCTTATAAAAAAATTAGCAGGAACTTCTCCCTGTGAAAGTCCAAAATGAACTTATTACTGACCTGAGTGAAGGGAAATTCATTTCCCTTGATTAACAGAACCACCATTACTGTTATGGCGCAGAAGGCAGTAATTAAAATATAGTTAATATAGTTAATATAAGCCACCCTCATTTTGAAGCTGCCTCAGTTTGCAGCCTGGGGGTAAGCCAAGTAATTAAGTTCGGGTGGAGCACTGAAGGGAAGATACATCTTACTAGCTAAAAACCCAAAATGGGTTGGACAGTACTGGCACAGCAGAAGGCTCCTATGAGCTCCCAGAGCACTGTTTGTGGCCCTTAATGGACTGCTCTAAGTGATGTTAATTCATGAAATGCTGGAGTTTTACATGCCATTCTCCAGGACATCCAGCCCATCCTACAAAAGCAATGTCTCTGCATTCAAGATCCTGGCCGTTGAGGCGACTGATTGCAAAAACACCCAACTTGTTGCAAGATCAGGCAATAAAAAGAAGTCACTTCAGCAGCAATTTGAGTGATCTGTGGATGGACTGGGAATGGGAGACAGAGAAATATAGATTGATAGGGTAAAGCTGGCCTTGGGAATGACCACTTCTGTGGTAAAATGAGCACATGATCCTAATTCCACAGGAGGTTGCAGGGAGTACCCATATCTGAGGCTAAATTTTGTGGAACTTGATATTTACAGGGAAGATAAAAACAGGACCAAAACATTCACACTTCCAAAAATGTGCAGATATATCCTCAAGGACTGCAAGAGTTTGAGTGAACATTTCCAGTGTGACTGTCAGTGTCAGTCCCATTATTTCAGTTCTGCCCGTACTTTCCAATGTTTCCTGTAATATAGCTAGGATGTAACATGTGGAAGAAATATATGTATATATACATAAGTGTATTGATTGGCATAAATTCCTCATTTGCTGACTGTTGCAAATTAAACTGAATCTGCACTGAGAATTATTATCTCTAATATCATCAGCAGAGTGCGTTAGGGATTTTTTGACTCCAGAAGACATCATGGTAACAGTGTAGGTTACTAATTTCTTTAGAATCCCTATATTTTAGTACTATTTTCACCACAGTTTTGTTCAGCATTCCATTTGCAATGTTGTGTTAGGTGGTATGAAACACCATGTCTTCTAACTGAAACCAGTTAACACATCTGATGTAAGAGGATGCTTGAAGAAAAACTTGTCTCAGGCCTTTTCTTTCTGGTGAAAAAGAACAGAAACAAACTGTCTTCCTGGGCAACAAATCTTCTCAATAAAAGAACTTCTATTTTCTATGAACATATTTGAGGTTTTGCTGAGAGAATTTTGGCTGCCACTTTTCTCTGTACTCAATGTGCTGTCAGTAAGATACTTTGTTAAAAAGTTCTTTGGGACACTCTGTCCTTGAAGAACTATGATACAGAACCAAATTCTGTTTTATTTGTGTGATATAGAAAAGAAACATATCCATGTGTTCACCATGATTTTATATTTATTTATTTTTTAATCTATTTTGGACAATTAGCTGTGGCATGATTGATAAATTCAGAACCGAAAGAATGGTTGCATGGAGCAGGGAAGGGACAGGCTTGTCTGCCAGGGTTTCACTGAACTGTAGCCAGCTCTCAGACTGACCCTACCAGAGAAAGAATTCAGTGTACATTATGGTGATAAAAATGAATAGTATAAAGAAGAAAAATCACGTCCAATTATACTCTACAATTTAAAATTAAGTGCAAATTTACTTTACTGGTGTGGAATTTAGCTCCATGCTAAATAATTGCTGCTATCTCTATTGATTTGGGGAATAATTTAAAGAATTCTTCCAAACCTGAGTCAGACTCTAGCTGTACTCAGAGTGAAAGTGATAGGATGATAGGATATGTCTGTTACAAATTTAGCACATCTGCTGGTTTTTTGAGCTTTTCAAAGGAGCTTGAACTCATGTAACTTTGTCCATTACACTTTGAAACTCCTAAAGCATGGACTGGGGAATGTGTGTGTTTTCATAATACATGCTTTTCTTGAGACTGGGATTATTATTTTGCAAAACAATTCCCACCCTCAAAATTCTCCAGTAAATTCATGGAACTACAAATTCACTGTTATGTTTTTAGTATCTCTGTGCACCACCTGTGAAGGCTGAATGGATGGTCTGTGGTATGCAGAACACAGAGAACTGGTGCTGCAAATGCTTTTGATCCTTGGGCAAAGTGGGAAGCCACATAAGGAATACTCAGTCAAGGCATAAGGTTACCTAAAAAATATTTTCTCAATAGGAGAGCTTTAACTTATGAAAAACATTTAGAATATCCACAGGGAACATCTTTGGTTCTTCAGTTTCATATTTAGATTACTGTAGCTGGAAGTTAATTAGCCCTGCTAGCCTTTTTCTTTTGGGCTAATTAGTAAGAAAACTGAATATAAAAAGTCAAAGTCATTTTGAGAGAAAAAACTTCAGCATTTTGTACAGAGCAGTCCCTTTGGAGGATATTATCTCCATAATGACCATAGGATGCTCTCCATTCTGACAGAATGTAGTTCTACAGTCTCTGGACTCATTTAGACGACATCTTAGTCATTAATGATTTCAGGCCTAGCTGCTTGCAATTGCCAGATGAAACCACATGACATGTTGTTTAATTATGCAGTGATCAGCAGCCTTTACATTTTAATTAGGGAGCCACTGTAATGAAGCCGTCCCACTTTACATATGGCTCCTTGGGCTGAAAGGTTGTCTTTACTAATTGGTTGTTTGGAAATGTAATTTTGACACAGCAATACAGGTAGACTTGTCTTCACTTCTAATGTGTTTCCTGATCTCTCTTTTTGATTTGGTTAATTAGTGCTAATAATTTAAAAGCTGCATGGCATTCCAAAACTCCTGCTGTTTACTATGTGAATGGTAGTTTTGTTAACAGATTTTAGTACTGTTATACATGGTGACATACTGCTAGTTCCTGCTCACAATTTTCTTTGGTTTTGTAAGATCACAGGGACTTCAGCATCATGCTATCCTTTCAGTTAGCTGTGTGTGAAACAGATTCTTGATGCAAAGAGTTTAAAGAACTATAATTTAATAACCATTTTGAGTACTCTTTAGAGACTACTTGCACTGGAAAATGCATGATCTTTTGAGTTTAAGTTTTTCAATGATTAATTCATGAATATATCTGCAAGAATGCCAAGGTCTCCAAAATGATGAAAGCTTATCCTTTCACTGCTGTTTGTTTTCATTTCAAATCAAAGCTGTCTTGTTTGTTTGTTTACTTTTAAAAATAATAGTCTGTTCTTTCCACTGGTTTTTTGATAAAATTTTGACAAGTAAAATATTAATTTACATTAAAGAATCAAATAGGTAAAATTTCCATCTCCCTCTGTATTATATTGTGTGATATGATAAGCAGAAACATTCCCAACCTGCTCCACCAATCCAGCCCACATGCTATGTCTCTTTCCTAGTTGGTGCTTCAGTTTATTTTTAACAACAAAGTAGACCGGACCGCGTTCATCTTAGTTCCTCTCAGGGATGGCTGTTTATGAGGATCCTAGCTCAAAAATATTTGTCTCTGTGTCCTTTCTCCCTTAAAGCTATTTTTGAGTACATCCAGTTGGACAAAATGTAAGTTGCTTCAGTTAGTCAAGAGTCTCAGCAGGAGCATTCCAGGCAAACGTTACCGCTGCTCACTTGTTAGAGCTCTCTTCTGGTCAGACTAACATTGATTAAATCCAGGGTTACTTTCACATGACGCTCCCAAACCTTTTACCATCCTTCCCACAGCACTCCTTAGGTTTTCTATTCAGCAGCTTCTGACAGCCACACAGGCTTTAGATCTGTACGAGTTCTCTAAAAATATTGTTTCATTTCAAAGATTTCCTGTGCATTTCAGAAAATCAATCCCATAGCTCTCATTTCTTACTAACGTAAAGGTGTTAGAGTGGGGACATTTTGTGCTGTGTATTTTTATTTTTATTTTGCCTAGCAAAACAAAGACTTGAGAATGATGAAATAACTATGCAACACTGATAAAAATTGTTAACAATCTCTCAACTGTTAGAAAACTAACAAGAGCTTGCACCACCTGCTATCTGGCAGTCAAGTAATTTTGTCTCCTGTGTCCCAGATATTTATGTGCATCGCTATTGTATCTTCAGCTAAGCCATCCAGATTCCTTACTTGAAGTGAATAATGTTTGTAGGAGATAGAAGGTTACCTTGATAATTACTTCCTCTGCTAAATACTTTTTTTTTGCATAACTTTTTTTTTGTATTGGTAACTTGTTTTGGCATATACCACTAGGGTACTAGAACTCTATGGTTGTTGTTAAAATAAGACAATATCAACAAATCCTTCTGACAAAAATACTAATTATTTAATAATTACTAGATGAGATACATAAGGACTGATGTTTTAGCAAGTTTACTTTTTCCATCATTTTTATAGTTACCTACAAAATCTTGCTCTAGTATCAAGAACTGTAGATAATTCTTATATATTCAAAACTATTTCCTCATTTTCTTCAGAGTAAATACTGGATTCTGATCATTACATGGGAGTTAGAATGAAAAATTTCACTGAAATTAACATTAACTGGGATTTCTGGAAAAGACTGCTCATCAAGACAATTGAGCTGGACATCTGAAGTAGACACATCTATCAGAATGTATTTGGCCAATAGGATTCCATTGTCTCCTGCCAAAGCTTTGCCTTTCAGCCAAATTAGTTTTGTTGTGTTTATACAGAATGGACACAGGCCACAAAAGATAATAAGGTGCAAAAAGCTGAAATGATTTTATCAAAATATGAAACATATGAGGTGGTAGGGAGAATTTTGTGGTGCATCTATTGCTTATTTTTGAACTTCTTTATTTGTATCATTTCTAAACCTAAAATTTATGCTCAAGCAATTGAATGTGATTATGTATGGTTTCCTGGTTACTTCTTCACATCCAGCAATCAGGACATCATCCTTCATGATGCTGAGTTGTTTTGCCCTTATTCCCCACAGCAAGTGAGTTATTGTTTCATCTTTACCCTGGTAGCAATGTCTAATTTTATTGAGTACTTTTGTAGGCTAAGTTAGAAAAATTCCAGAATAGGCAGCAGGAGCATCTACATGCTTTGGACTTTACCAGCTCGAGACTTGTACATGTTCAAGAAATCTCTAATGGGACAATAAAGCACTTGCTTCTAATCCAAATGGTGTCTTTAAAAGAATATTGCTTTTGCAATTGTGAAGTTGCTCACACCTTCTCATTTGGAATGCACTACATACAGACATCTCTTGTTAAGTGCCTCCTGCCAGGGGTCTCCTGTGACACACTGACACATTTACACATTGATCTGAGGGAAAAGAAAAACTTCATGTCATTTCAATAAACCAATACAATTCAGCTCATGCTAACATGAAATGAAATCTATTGGGCTTCTGGTTTTGTGGGTTGAAAGTTTTTTGATGAGAAAAAAAAATCTCTGTGAAATTTGTTTCTGTTGACCATAAATACTTTTGAAAAATGCCCTCTTGATCATCCATGTTCACTTTCTGATGCATTTTTGATGTTCTTTAAACATTTATTTGGAATTTAAAGAGCTTTTAGTGAGCTGCTCTTTTAAAAATGTGGTTATCACAGGGTACTAAAAAGAGGATAGCAATGTGAATAAATATGGCCATTTTATTTTCTCAAACATGTCAATGTCAAACCTGTTTGATATAAGCCTACACTTATTTACCCTGGTAAATTTGGAACTCTTTTTCTCAGCTTTCTAGATTTTCAGCTTGATGTTTCCAAAATATTTAAAATGAGAGGTCCAAAGATGAAGATCATTAAATTTGCATGGAAAATTGAATATCAAATATAAATAATATCTGGATGTTTCAGTAATGTGAAGGTCTTAGAAGACTGATCATGCGAAGAACAATCTTTGCCAAAGAGCCCTCAAATGATAAGCAGTCTCTGGAAAGATACGAACCACCCCTTTGCATTATGGAGAGATGAGCATTTGATCAGCATGTTTCCAATGTCATGGTATCCCTATAGATTTCCATAACAGGGTGTGTTTCTTTCTTGGGGTTTCTGGTCTTTGAATACATAATTTAGTTGGAGTTTTCTAGAATGTATTTGACACTTTTTAAAGCTTTATAATCACTGCTCATTAACTGTTTACTAAAATAGAAGTACTGTTTCTTTTATTAAGTTGAACAATGCCAAAACAGGGCTTTTTAAAGCTTAAATGTAGCATTCTTGCTTCATGTAGCCTCTTTGTGAGAAAAATTAAGAAATTTAATATTTACGTGATATATGCAGTTATATTTAAAATTTAGGACGAGTTCAGTGGAACTGCCCAGGAGATGCACTTGGCTTTACTTATCATAAACTCAGGACTTTGATTTATATCTCTTCTGAGGAAAGGATGGTGCATACACAGTTCTGACTTCTACAACATGAAGGATTCTTGTGTTGTCAGTAAAATTATATGCAGTGGTTAAGAGTGGAAAAGAACAGGTCAGCATTCAGGCAGTTTCTTTCCATTCTGCATTATGGCAGATACTGCAATGTCTGATAAGTAGGTGTCACACATCCTATGACACCTTATCTCATAACTGATACCACATTTTAATTGTAAATCCTTGGAAAAAGAGAAGAAAACCCCCACAATTTAAAGACGGGCAAGCACGCATCAAATATTTAGATGAAGTAGATGAAGGTACTCAAATCATTAGCTCGTGATTTGCTGATAATTATGTCTGCATTTCAGGTTTGTAACTCTATTTGCCAGAATAGATATAAGTAAGATACTTTTGCATTCAAAGTAACTATCTAAATTAAAAATATGCTGCCAAAATTTTAGTGGTTGCATTAGGATTTTTATGTTCCTGAATTTTAATAGTGCTATATCAGCACAGCTGGTAGAATACCTGAGAAGCATGAACAGGATTATTATTCCCAATGGTTGGCTCAAAATATTAAGTATTCAGTCTATATCTTATTTGTGCATTGCACAGCACTATCTGGCATCAGAACAAGATGTGATTTGTTTGTAACCCCAGTGAGGGATGGGGATACCTCCTATAAATGCTTAGCAAAGGACTAAACTGAAGTCTGCCAGCATCAGTGGGAGCAATTCTGTAGACTGAGTTTGGAACCAGGGCTCAAGTCCACCCAGGTGGTCATAGGGGATCCAAGTCTGTGTCTGCAGCCAGGTTAACTGAGAAATGCCACCAGAGCAGGAGCCAGAAACGTTTGCTTCATGCAGAAGTGCAGGTTCCAGAGCCCACATCCCTCTGATTGGATGTGTTCTCCAGGTCTGGCAGAAAACTTGCTGCTCAGCAAGGCTGAGAGAATGAGAAGTTCCTGTGGCTTAAAGCAACTGGTCAAGCTGCTGGATAGAGATAACAATAAAGCCTGACATTGACTGGGAACTACAAGTGGTTCTTGGTCATGCTAAGCCTCTTTCCCCAATCTGTTTCTCTCCTTTTTACCAGATCAAGTGGAATATTTGATAATATAAAAGATTTTTCCCGGGGCAATTAAATGTATGCAACACAGTAGATAAGGCATTAGTATGATAAAACAACCAGAGTGGTATGTCTTGCTAACTACAGCAACTAATGAATTTTAAACACAAAAAATATGCTTTAAAACTAATTTAAAGTAATTTCTCTATAACTGGTTAAAGTGATTGTTATCTTTTGAAAGATGATTAATGGCATTATCACCTAGTATATATCCTTAAACATATATATGATATGACTTTTCTCCTATTTGGGGAACCTGAATTGTAAACTTTAAGCCTAGATGTTAAAAAGAACTGATAACAGTCATAACAGTATGAGCCCAGGGTATCCCCCAGCAGTACAGTGAGTCATGGCTTATCATTACTTGATTGGATTAAGCTTGTAATGGAATTCCCCATCCAGTTTCTACAAGATTTCCAAATATCTCACACTAAGTTCTATCTTTCTTTTAAAAATAGTTTTCCATTTTTTTTAACTGTAGTACACAACCAAAAGGCCTCATGGTTGCTATATTGTGTTAATATGAGCTGGTCATGACGAGTGATTTTCATACATCCTGGGCTACCTACATTCTTATTTATCCACCAAGACAACATTCATCCCCATCACGTAAATATGAGTTTTTGCTTTTTTTGCTGTATCACTGTTTTATAGGTAGAGAGAAGAAATGCAAGCACATTGTGTCTCTGTATAGAGAACCATTGCAGAGCAGGGTCCTGGATTGGCACTCCCAAGCCTGTGCCAGAGCCCAGGGCAGTAGGAAGCTCAAGGCAGGGTTTATTGGCTTCAGTGGCTGCTGCTTTCCTCTTAGATCCTTGTGGATTTCCATGCCAGTGCAAGGCAGCAACAGCACAGCCCCACCTCATTACATCCTTGCTACACGTTCACAGTGACTTCTAAATCAGCCTTTTTTTTTTTGTAATAGAAAACAAGGCACAAATTTTGCATCCACATCTCATAAACAGGTGCCTGGATCACTCATTTCGCTCCTTAAAAATACGTGAAAGTTACAGCATATTCACCATAGTGTCCAAATATTCTTCAGAACCAACAGTGTGCCCTGCAGATCTGTCTGCTGAATGCTTGAGGGAGATCAGCTTTCAGTTCCATCTTACGAGTTCATCCCCAAAAATATTTGGAAATCTTAGGGATTAAGTCTCTGACAGGAGGTTAAATTCTGCCTTTTGTTGTTTTACAGAAGTAAGTTTGACAACGAATAGCTGTGGAAATATATATTTATTGTGTAAAGAGAGTGGGATAGGAATTAGCATTGGAACTACCTTGAAAGTTATAGAGACACCTTGAATATTTTCAGTTTAGACTGAGAAAGATGCTTCCCATTTCAGAACTGACCTTGGTGTATCTCAGAATCAACATAGTGGGGGTCATTTACACCAAGAAAGATTTCGGCCATCAGGATAAAAACAAATTAATAGAAAAGCCCCTTCTAAGAGATCAGGATGCTCTTTTGGAGAGTCCTGGTACTGCAAGATCTGTGTGGTGCTCTGAAAATTAAAATTCCAGTCTGTTACTCATAAGAAGAATCTGCTACTTGTAAAAAGAGCACTCCTTTTTGTTTCTTCATATGAATTGCTGAATGTTAACTACAAATCTCATTATCTGTCTCTTTTAAGCTCTTGTGCATAGCAGCTTGTATTAAATTATCTTTTTTACTAACTTGGTGTGGTGAAAAAGCACTGGCTAACAAATGTGGTCACTAAAGGTTGTTTTTTATTGTTTGAAGCTGCTAGTTACATAGGTAATTACATCTCAGCTATTTAGGACAGTTGACATCATGTTAATCCAATTAAATATTTTAAGCAGTGACTTTATTTAAATAACATTTTTCTTCCAGCACAGCTGCCCCTGAGTTTGACAAAATAATTTTACTGCATGGTGAACTTTGCTGGTACAGAGAATAGCTAGACCAGCTAATTTGAGAAAATTCAATATTTATTTTTAGAAATATATTTTTGTTAATATTTTATTTTTCCTGCTTTATACTTTCCTAATTTCATGTGTGATTTATAAGAGCTAATATATGTCCTTGCTGCTACATTGTAACAAGACAATATAGTAGCTGATTAAAAATAAAATAAGTGAAATAATTTTAGCACTTGTAAACACATGAAAATAAAACATTTATGTTACTTATTATTCAGCTATTATATTGCTGACATTTATTACAAAAAAGGTATTTTCCAGAGATATAAAAAATTGTGAAACTGACCATTCACAAATGTACTTTCACAAAAAGCAAAAAAAAAAAAATAGGCAGGGAAAAGGTCAAAAGTTAAAATTTAGTAAGAAAACAAGATTCTGACTTTTAACTGGCTCCTAGATGTTTCTGAAAAATTGAGGTAATTGCTATTGGTGCCCTTGTGGATGTGATCTCAGCTGTCCCTACAGCAGATCTCACACTGACTCATGGGGACCATGCCCACTGAGGGAGCTCTGAGGATGGCAGTGGCTCTTCCAGCAGGACAGAGCAGTTTGCTGCTCGTGCCCTTTGGAAACCACTAATGCTGACCAAAATACAGTCAACTTCTGGTTCATTGTAACACAGGAAAGGGGCAAAAGCCAAACCTTGCTTTTTCCACAAGCTTTAAGTTTTATTTTACAAGCTGTTGTTGGAGTAAGGAAAAAATTAAACTTGAAATTTAGTCTTACTTCTGGGAAGTGAATTTTTAATAGGAACTTCTTCATAGGACAAATTTAGTGTGAGTTCCTATGTTTATTTCTTTCTGCAAACATGGACTTTACTTGCCTGGCAAAAGATATTTTTTCACTTGTGTGTCACTGCAGGTTATTGAAATAAATTACCTAATTTACATATGCAAAAATATTAAATTAAAAAGTCCCTTACAGTGACAGGTACAGGTGAGTTACAGAGGCCTTTAAAAATAGCATATATTTGAAACATAGGTGAAATTTTTATAACTCAAGTCCATGTTAAAGAGAAGATAGGTTCTGCAGATTGGTTCAGGTAGATAATTCAAGGAATTAATCTATTTTTACACAGTTAGAAAAGAAGAGCAGCAGACCAACCTTTGGTTGGACCTGATCTCAGAGATCTTTTCTAGCCTTAACAATTCTGTCATTCTATGGCTTTCTAAAGTAAAACAAGATAATTAGAACTATCAATAGAAAAAGGCCACAGCTCATCCCTGTTTGTTAAAGAAGCTATTAAAGTCAAAGTTTGAAATGTACTGGACTGTCTTTTAAAAGCAATATTTTGAATTCTGGTTGAGTGAATCATTTGAACCCATGCTTTATTTTAAGTAAATTCTTAAACTTAAATAAATTCCTCTAAACTGTTGTTGAATGGGAACAACCCAACAAGTATAATATTATTGTTTGTTTGGTTTTCCTAATCAGAACCTCATTGTTCTTTTAATTGGTATTACTTTCTGAATGCAATACTTTTCCATTTTCATAAAAAACTAGCATGGGAAGCATCAGCAGAAACGATATTGTTTCTGCATTTCTCAATCAACTTCAAAGCTGTTTGCTGAATAATATTTTAAAGAAAATGGACATTTTTCTAACAAATATTTCTTGTGGTTTTTCAATTCTTCAGAGGACTGCTTTTGCTGGGTTAGTTGACTTAAAGGTTTAGCACATCTCTAGCAATAAACAAGCATGTTGGACATGTTGTTTGATGAACTTCAAAGATTTAAGCACTCAGCTTTAATTACTGATGGTTTTAGCAACAGCACAATAACGATGGGCTCCTGCTTCACTAAATCAAAGAAATGTGACTGAGGGACTTCTGATCCAATTGTTCTCATTTAGTTCAGCTCTCACAAACGTGGC
The DNA here is from genome assembly GCA_039654755.1 of Calcarius lapponicus. NCBI lineage: Eukaryota > Metazoa > Chordata > Aves > Passeriformes > Fringillidae > Calcarius > Calcarius lapponicus. The sequence goes on along the minus strand of CM077474.1, from coordinate 13,323,675 downwards.
TGTAAAATATCGTTGTGGCTTGAGTTGACATGAAACGCAATTGACATCAATCCATTAAATAAAAAAATTGTGAGAATCAATACATGACACAAACCTGGTAGTTCCAGCTGCTTAATCAACTGCACATATTTGTGTTTCGTTTCCCTCCTGCCACTTTTTCTCTCCAAATTCTACTTTATTTTTTTTAAGCACTTGTCGTCTGCAATCTAGTAAAACTTAGCAGCTGCTGAGATGAAAGGATCAATATTTTCCAATCAGGGTGTTCTGAAAGACACCATTACTATATAGAATTTAAGTGCTATTGTTACTGAGTAAAGCTCTGTACCTTTTAGTTGTTCAGTGATAATAACAATCTTTTGTCTGCCTGCTGATACAATTGTGCACACTATATTAAATAGTTATGATTGTGTGGCTTGTCAGCATTCCAAGGTTTTGCCAGAGACCCGGCCATATGAACTCATTCAGAGAAACAGGGCAGGTTTAATGGGCAAGTTGGATGAAGCATGAAGCCAGCTGGTGTCAGCTGCCTCTTAACAATTGTAATATGTATCAATCACTCAGCATGGATTTTTTTTTATTGGTATATTTTTGATCTTTGAGGTCTTATACCAGTAAAACATAATTACTGGGATTTAAAGGGGCAGCATTATTTGGAGGGAGGAGATGAAATATTGCTTGAATGGATAGTCTTCAGCATTGCCACCTCTATTGCTAGGAAGATAATTCAAAGGAAACTGATAGAACCAAAAAAGCTTCTTCTCATTGGATTCTGCAGAGAGATAATCCAGTGCATGTTTTCTAAGGACTGTGGGGTTCTAAAGGATATACGTTAATTTTTTTTTTAAAGCCAGGTAACTTCAGGTTAGAAAACTGGTTTGAAATACCTAAAAGATTATCTTGGAATTATCAGATCACCAGATTTCTAAGAATACTGGCTAATATAATGCCAGGAATTTATTTTTCTGTGCTATAAATCTGACACCAATATTGTATGTCTGATATGGATAGCTTAACAAAACTTTCGTACAAATCGTACAAAAGGTGAAGTAACATCCCGATGAGGCTGAACTGATTATTGTTCCACCATTACTTGTGTTGACTATGTTGTAATCTATCAAAACAAATGTCAGCCATGTCAAAGCAGAAAAATCCTTCCTGAAATCTTGTCTGAACTGTCTTCATCAAAAATCAGCCACAAACTACCCCATGTACTGTAAAATGTGTGATTTAGTCCAGGCAAGATGCTCAGAGTTTTTGTATTGCTGTGTTGAAGGCAAAGAAGAGGAGGAGACAAAAATGTAGCCAATTATCTAAAATGGTACAATTGGTGCATTCTAAGCTTGATGGGCTCATTAAGCATTAAAACTCCTTGACATTTCCCTGTTGTACTGATAAATAGAAATGAACAGTTTGCATTTTATATTTTACTAAATTGTATGTCTTTTTGGCTTCTTCATCTGTCATGTTTTACATGTTTAATTTTACATCTATTTCATTAAAAAATTCAGCTCTAAAGGTTCTTTATTCTTCTTCTAATTATCTTCCTTTAAAAAACTCCTATTTTTGTATCAATGATATTGTTTGGTTGTAGTTGAAGTGTAATAGTTAATGCTCATTGTTAAATTGCCAAAAGGATATAGACTAATTTAGCATATCGTGGCTGCTTGGTGAAAATGCCATCATTAGTGATCCATGAGTTGTAAAGAAAAATAGAAAAGGAAGAAGGGCAACAGCCTCCTAAACACCCCAAATGATTTTTAGAGGTCCATTTTTATTAAAAGGGTTTTGATGGAACCCTCCTTGACATCATTAAATACATTAAATCATCATCTTTAAATGGAATTATGACTGCATTGATTTAATAAATAGGAAAGAACAAAAGGCAGATTGTGAATGAGATAGTGGTAGACTTTTTATACAAATTAAATTAACTTCAGAACTACCTTTCTGTACTATTCCTTGTTCAGAAAAAAATCCACCTGGATTGGATATAGTGGCATGAACTGATAAAAAAGACCCTCACATTTTTTCCTTTTTTTTTTTTTGCATTCATAACTAATTTGTTCAGAAATCCCCTTTTGAATTTTCACTCGTATTCTCTCTCTCTCTCTCTCTCTCTCTCTCTTAAGAGCTAAGCTCCTGATAAGTCCTTATTTTCTCTAGGTGTTACAGGTCAGCAGCAGGTTCTGTACACTGACCTTGACTGCCTGACCACTCGCTGCCTCTCTGAAAGGTCTGAGTGTACCCTGCAGAGATAGCCAGGCAGGCAGGAGAGGGGTCTGGAGTGAGCTAATGAAGTTGAGCCTGGTATTTTCCCTAAGTAAACTTTTGTCTTCTTTGTTTGCCAACACCCAAATCAATAATCAAATATTTATGTTACTGGCAGTAAATTAATTTGTTCTGACTTTAAGTCAGGTTTACCTTTAGCCACCTTTTTTTGACGTGTTACAGTATTCAGCTAGATAAATGTGTGGTGCTGCAATAACCTTTTTTTTTCTCATCTAGCACAAAAAGTAACTTTAAAAATCTCTGTTAATTATAATAATACCCCTTTTTACAGTTCTGGCAGTCTAATGGGACTTATGGTAATGATTAGCATGATTAGCTCTCATGCTGGACAGACTGGAGTAGCCAGTGAAGTGCTGCAGAACTGCCGAGGTTCTGTTCCCACACTTTATTAGTTGTTCCTATGCTGAGGGCCTTAGGCTGACTTTATATTCCCTGTATTCTACCACATATGATGTAACCAGCTCACACAATTGCTCTCATTCAGGTATATGGAGCTGCCAGAGATTGTTCAGTTCCGACGCTCATGTGAGACACTAACAAAGCTTCCATGAGCACTGTCAGGATTACTCCTCATGCACTTTCCAAACCCTCGATACTCCTGCAGCAACATGAGCTCCTGTAAATGACAACAAGGCCCACAGCCATGTTCTGTCTCATTATGAAATGACAAGGCTGTGGGCTGACATGAACTATTTTTTATGAAAATGGGGGCAGGTGGCTGAATAAAAGCCTTGCAGAATGTTTTTATTCACTGTTTTAGAGGCTTCAATAAGTGTTAAATTACAAGAAAAATTTAAAAAACCCAACAAACCACTTGCTGCATTATTTATTTTGGAGGGATGTATTTTTTTATTCTTTAGAATTCTGTTGGTCTATCATAATGGCTATTACTACAGCTTTGTCTGTGGTGATTTATCACTATGTTCTTTGCATTGTCATAGGCATATTTGGCACTACTAACATGATGTTTAAATTTCAGATGGTAGAGTTTGGTGCTGGGGTCATACCAGTTTGTATATATACCATGGTTTGTACTAAATGCATTCATTTCTGTGTGGTATGAATTTCTGTATGGTCCCTCTCCCTTTCCTTCTCCCTCTCCCTCTTAATTCCCTGCAACATCTCTTTCTGTCTCTCATCCACTCCCCCTGTTTTCCCCCTTTCCCTGGTGCAAAACTTCTACCTTTACATTATGGTAATTCTATTTATCTCCTTGGAAGTTGTCCCAACCTATCTTACATTCCACTTAAATATATATATATATTATTTCAATCACTTAAAGCATATATCATTATGTAGTTTATATATTTTTCTTGGAAAGATTTTCACCATATGCAGGTTGAAGAAAGAGGTTCAAAATATTTACCCACCATGGTGTGTATTTAATAATACAATATATTTCCCTTTTTGTAAAGAGGCTGAAAACAGGACCAATCCAGCTCATGGAATGGAATCTATTCTCATGATACTAAATTTTGATTCTCCTTCCTCACCAACTCAAACTTCAGGTTAATGGACACTCATATTTAGCCAAAAATTCTCTCCAGTAATCATAGAATTGTGAAAAGAAAGCAAAAGAAGGTGTTTTCTCTGTGTTCCTATTTTAAATGATTTTTCCTTAGTGCTGTGTTCTCTTTTTTTACAGTGACTGTATTCATCTGTCATTCTGCTTAAGCAGTCACTCTTTAGGTCCTGATTACCCTTGCTTTGGGCAATGCCTCCTCTTTTAAATAATATGATGAAAGCAGATCCATTGAGGCTTACACAATGAGACCTTTGAGGTGCTGCTCAATCCTTTCTGGTCTTGATGAGACAAAAATTGGTCTCTCTTTGCACAGGATTCATGATCACAAACACAGCTGTTATGCTTACGAAAAGTATCCTATAATGCAAATACTTAACAACTTTATCAATGCAAGAGACTGGCATTGCTCTTTCTGCTGCTGCTTGATTTGCTATTAAGAGAAATGTTTGTTGGTTCGGGGGATCAAAAACATTTCAATTGGGAGGCTCACTGCAGTCATTCTGGACAAACACTGTATTGCCTCTCAACGCACTTTTGATTAATTTTAACAGAAAAAAGCAAAAAGAAATTAAAATTTTAACTGTGTTTCACTGAAATTGATAATACTCAATATCCATGTGGGCAGGTTGGTTCATGTCCCTCAGTGGAATCTTTGTGACTGTTCTGGGATCTTCAGGCTAGATTTGTAACTAATAGTGATGGAAACAGGGTAAAGCCCCACAGGTTTGTCACCTAGTTCAGAGTTAAAGCCAACAACACTTGTGTGCCTCCTGAAGCCATTGATTAAAACTTCTAAATGCCTCTTAAATGTGTGTTACACATTGTGAACGGTTCTGAAGCTCTATTATGTGGCTGAATAAACAATTTAAATGGTGAACAGGCCAGACTGACCTTCACCACAAGTTGGGATGAAGAGTCCCAGTTTGTTTTAGCATCTTCTTGGGGTTTGGAACTGGGGTTTAAAATCCTCCACTGCTTCACATCAAATCCCTCCTTCTGGGAAGTGTCTGCCTGGCCAGCAGGGCCTCCTCACTGGGACTCCCTTGCAGGAGGAGTGTGAGTGTTGCCTGTTCATGCAAAGTTACCAAGTCCTTTCCTGAGGTGTTTGCTCCCTTCTTTTGTCTCTTTGTGCACCTATACAATCCCACTCAGGGTCTGGCTCTTGTGTAATCAGTTTCTGAACAGAAAATGCTTATAATGCCTTAATATATTTTTTTGCACTTCTAAACCTTGAAATGAAAAAAAAAAACCATTGCTGTTCAGAAGTGTATCTAACTCAGTTTAGCTTGTGGTTAAAATCTATTTATTGGAATGGACTCCGAAGGGGTGGTTGAAATTAGCACATTCTTGTAAGTGATCAGTCAATTTTAATGCTTTGATAGCTGAATTTATGGAGTTAAGACAAGGGATTTTTTTGTTTTGCTTGTTTTGTTTAGGGAAAGTTTCATAGATCTACATAAACATCATCACTGAGGATTTTTAGGTTTTTTCATGGTGCCATTGACACCAGAGAAAGAAGACAAAAATACATTTGAAGCCAGAAAAAACCCCGGGATTAGTACAAGTAGAAAGAAAATATTAAATAATTTTTAAAATAGGAATACTGAATAAGGTGAATTCCTAAAATGAAAGAAACTGTATACATTTTCCTCTGGCACTTTCTGGAAAATATTTTTAAATTATAAAAAGGCAGAAACAATAAGTTGCACCAAGGTTTTTGTGGGAAATGATGAGATTTTCAGATAGGAAAGTTTCCACATCAGAAATGCAAAGCTAGGCTAGGTAGAAATACCAGGATTTTGTCTTAGGTGAAGTTTATAAACCTGCACAGCCATTTCTTTTGTCTTTGCTTTGAGATGCTTGGGCAATATAAATATTGCAGGAATAAAACTTTAATCACAATAGCATAAGACTCCACTGATGGCACCTGCCATCAGTTCCTTACCTGTGTTATCTCTACAGTGGCCTTGGCTTTTAAATAGTTCTTTCATTGGAGAGGAAGGAAAGGTCAGTGATCTCTTATTGTTTGACACCACCGAGGGGTTTCCGGAGATTGGCAGCCAGCAGAACCTTGCAGGAAAGTGCTGGATAGTGCTGCCAGCACAGGCTTGCATAGATCAGCATTTCATTACAGAAATAGCAAATGACTGATGTATTTTCTAGGTCAAGGTGGAACAAGTTAAATAAGGATACTGACAACTTGAGTAGGGGAAGGTGGCTATTGTGTGCTGTATTCCACCAGCTGTGGATGGACAGTGTAATCCTCTTTTCTTTCATTATATAACAATACTTAAGTATTTCTTCCCTGAAACTTATTGTGTGTTTGGATATACCAGAGGAGCTACAAGTACTTCTCTAAAGAATTTTTGATTCTTTATTTAGTCATGATTTAAGTTTAGTCATGATTTAGAGAGAGAGAAAAAAAAAGCAGTTTAGTAAAAGCTTTAAAGTATTTGCCTTTTTTCCAAAATGTTCTTCATAATCACAGCATCTCATCTGAGCTGGTAGTATTGAGGGTTTCAGGGATGCAACTTAGGAAACTGAAGCTATCAAGAGGAAGGATGACTTCTAAGGCAACAGGATGGTGTGTCCAGATCTTTCAGTTTAGAAGGCTCAAAAATAAAGAAAAACATTGGAGGACCATTGAAAGACTTAAGACAGATAATTAGTTCCTGTCCTCTAATTATTGTTCAGTTTTATCTATTTCTTGATTGTTTCACTTTCCTGAAAGTAAGAAAAATGAAGAGGTTCTGCCATTAAAAAAAATCAGAAGAACAATTTTTGCTGGTAATTTATCAGTTCTGTGCAATGCCAAGGAACGTTTAAAGTGGATTTTGGCAAAATTTAATGAAAATTATTATCTTTTCAAAAGTGTTACAAATAATTGCCTTTCTTCCATATCCTTTTGCTCCTCCTCTGTAGAAAGAAGCAGATGAGGTTAAAGTTTGTTTGTTTCTTTAGGATAGCTGTTTGGAGATGTACACTTAGAATTTGCACAATTCAGAGACAAGTCTGTTTAAATATGACATAGACCCAAGTGACAGGAGCTGATCCTTTGCATTCAGAATTCTTCTCTCAAGGCTGTTTTGATGCAGAGCAGGTGGCTTGGCAGATAGAGCTCCACCTGGATAAACCATGGGACATCAAAATAGCCTGTTACCTACTGACATGCAGGAACTTCAACAGGAAATTGAGATACAGTACAAAAACCTTTTTGCTACAAATTCAGACAGCTCTTCTGCTAAGGTGGACCAAGGAAAATGTTATAAATTTCTTATTTGGGTTAATAGTGAATGTTTATTAAATTTCTTTTTTTTTGCACTAGTTATTTTTGTATTTATTTTTTTACATTGGTAATCAGTTTTGGATTATCACAAAAGCAATTGATGGGCACAAAACTTAGAATATATTTGTGTATTTGTGATTGCAGAGACAGGAGAGCTGCAGGTTTTAATTCTGAGGTCAGAATCCCCATCAGGTAAAATCTGGTGAGGTTATGTTATGCAAACTTGAGTCCTCTTGAATAAATGAAAATAAAAATTCTTTTTTTAAGTTGAATGTATTTCAAGTTTTAGAAAATCCCATTTTATACTTAGTCTTCACAAAAAATCAGTTTTGTCCACAAGACAACCTAAGAGTTGTCACCAAGCTGCCAGATAACAAGCTTATATTGTTCAGGAAAATATATTACAATTTTATCTACTTGTACTGTTCAATAAAACATTAGTATCTCAGCATTTTTATTTAACAATAGGCAACCCTAGGCCAGTAATTATGCAACAATTATAATAATAAAAACTGTCCCCTGCTGCTCACCTAGAAACACGAATATATTAAACCAGTACTAACCATCTAAAAGGAAAGCAACAAACTACACTCATTTTTAATGCCCCTGCAGTGCACCATGGGAAGCTAATAATTCACCCTCTAATTAGTATCCCTTCTGCTGCTGTTGGCGCAAGGACAGACAAAGAGGCATCCGCTTCATTACAAACTTGCCTTGGTAATCTTTACATGTCTTTCTTCTCTGCAGGTTGAACGCGTGGAACAGGGGCAAATAGAATGTGCAATTAAAAAAGGTTTGCTGGTACTGCTGGTCTGACCATGCATCCTGAGTCTAATGAGTGCTCTAAAAAGTGAAAAAAAAAAAGCCATTTGAATATACTAATTCTGGTTTTGGCTATATTGTAATTCTTCCTTCTTTTCCTTCATTAGTGTCTACACTAGCAGAAAAAAGAGAATGCACCAATGGGGTAAAGATTTGATAACTTCACAGCATACCTGCAATGACAGTGTTGTTTAGACTTTGAGTGGCTGGTGAATGTTATAAATCTAGTTCAAGAAAAAGTGAATGACAGTAGGCCTTAATTAATGCTTGATAAGATTAATTGTTTCAAGGGGAGTGTATCAATTTTAATACATTTCTCTTTTAAAAACCAGAATTATTTTGCCACAGGGCACCACAGGTTTGAGATGTGCAAAGCGTTTCTACATAGTGTTTAGTGCTGTGGTGGTTATAGTGATCATACCATTACAGTGATGCTTTCTTTTAACTGTCTTGTTTACACATGCTCAGTGTATTTGTTGACTAATTTAAGCTTATAGAAAATATTGCATGCCTGAGGATATTTTCAATTTGCCAATACACAGCTGATTCTAATTATTACAGAGAAATTTTGGTTTTCACAATGGCCTGCTGCTGCTGTCCGAAACAAGGCCACCAGTGTACTGGACAGCACTAGGACTTTGTGCTCTGGTTCAAATATGGCTTAAATCAGTTGTGTTATTTCCATTTCATTGTTGTGTTCTGATCTCTGTGAAGCCCATCAGTAGGCTCATAACAAAGCCAAGTGCAGTGTTGCCTCTTCTGTTAATTGTGAGGATCACTTATTGAGTAATCAGAGGACATGCTTCTTCATCCCTACTTAAATCCAGTCCTGCTCTCTGTGAGATTCTGCTTGTGTAATCACTAGGACCGTTGAATATCATGTCACATTCTTATGTACAGTCAACAGAAAATTTTAAAGCTAATGACCAGAGTAACCAGCTCAAAATTTTACCTTCTATTTTGATATATATCTGTAATGCTCTCTGAATACATAGGTAATTAAACTTTTTTTTTAAAAAATAGATATGTAGTTGGAAGAAAGTTAGTGGAGCCTCATAATCCTTCCACTTGGATATTATAACCTAAGAGAAGGTGAATACTGGATTATCTGTATGTAAATTACTCATAGTAGTAAAAAAGTTCCTTAGTTAGTTTTTAGTTTTAATATTAAGTAAAGGAGCCACAAGGGAAATGAAGGAATGTTGTCTGTAAAAAGAAATACGATCTTCATTTGTTGTTCCCTCTATCTAAAATAAAGATATTCCAGAGGTTCTTTTAGAAGAGTAAAAGGACATATGGTACATGTGATAGAAAAAAAATTGTTTGCTTCCATTCATATAGTGCTTCACTCTTGATCCTAGTTTGTCCTAACTCAAATGTGCACAAATTAAGAAGTGAGAAAAGTTGTTATCTTAGGCTGTGTGTACACTTGAAAAGGAAGTTGATGCCATTTTAGATTATCCTAGGATTCACGTTGGGAAATAAAAGATCTGGAGGTGGTCCTGATGGTAAAATCAAAGAAGAAAAATTTATGGAGAGCTTACAAGTTTTTATCAGTACTGTATCTGTCTAGAGGATAAATGGAGGACTTAATCAAATAGTTCAATAAATTTAGGCTTGACACTAAATTCAGTTAAAAATGTCAAAATTGGATTTGGTTGGCAATCAATCATAAAAAATTACTTTCAAAAGAGAGTTATTCTCCATTTCTGTTATTGAGTATCTTGGTAAGAAAATAATTGGATATAAATTAGAACATGTTGGTTTAGTGCTGCATGAAGGCACACTTTGCAGGAATAAGAATGGAAGCAAAACTAAAATCCTAATGATAATCTCTTCTAAAACAAACATACATTTGTAGTAATGACTAAGCTACAGGTCACTTGGTTAATTGTTAGTGACATGGTGGATTTAATGGATCTGCATGTAGCACTAGGACACTTCTATAACTGGCCATTAATCTCAACACAAGTGCTTTCTGCCTCAGTCATTATTGCTTATTGATCTGACACACTTGAGCATGACTTCCTGTTATCTTGTGAATGGCTTCTCATCCAGTTGTGTGGTGCATTGCATCAAGGTACATTGTTTTCCATAAAATATTATATTAAGTCTCTATTTTTATGCTTGACTAGAAACAGCAACGTCTGGACTGGTGGACAGACTCACAAATGTGTCCTTGGCCAGGCCCCAGCTCCCAAAAGAAGGAAACCTTTATGGACCAAAAGATTAAGGAATCCATATGCAAAAGTTATTTTTATTGCCATTCCTTTCAACAGAATAATGCCTGGATTGCCCACCATGATGTATTCCCTGTGGAGTCTGTTCCTTGATTTCACTTTCCCCGAAAAGGTTTACACTCTGAAAGAGAAAAAAGAAATCTACACACAACTTCATGGTTTTTTATTTTGTAACTCCATAGAGTAATTTTGTAAGTCCATGTAAGTTCCTGAGTCTCAAATGTGACCTTCTCTGACATTCTGGCCAAAGAGGAAGATGTGCTCCATTCGTGTTCTGCCTCTTGTGTCACCTTCAAAGTTTAATGCGGGGAAATTCTGCTTGATTTTGTGATGATTGGTGGCAACTCAGGCAATTATTACAATAGTAAATATATTAGAGTTATAAATATTGGTAAGTATGTTTGTATAGATTCCAGCTTCATAACAGTGATATTTTAATTATATCACTTTATTTATTTTTTTGGCCTTTATTCTCAGAAATTCCACTATTCTGCAGAAATTAATCATGTAAATCAAATTAATATTGATAATTTTTAATCTAGAGAAAGTGTATTTCTAAGCATTGATCTAGATAAACAGCTTACAGAAGGTTTTAGCTCAAGCCTGGGGTTAAATTTTTGAAATTGTTATTGGCTTCTTTCAATTTCTGCTACAAATACAATATTTTTCTCAAGCACATCTCATGTTTCTCTTTGGTGAAAAGTGAGAATTTTCTGAGGAAAAGAAGTAGTCTAGAACTACTTAATGTCTAAGTTGATCACTACTTCTAGGAAATTAATTTTGCTTGTTGCCTTGACATGGCAAAAAGCGTAGCTAAGAAGTCCTGGATACTTGTGAGACAATTTTCTTGTGTGCTGCACCATATTTGAAAGGTCATGCACCATTATAAAAGGTGTAAAATTGTTGTTGGGAAGGACAGAAGGCAGCAATGGAGTTCATGTCATCAGCATTCTAGATGAAGTTTTTAGTACATCTAAGTCCTGCCAGATTTCCTGCCTCAGCCTCCGCCAGCTTTAGAACACAGCCTTGTGCCCACTAAGTCACTGACAGCTTTCTCTGCTGCTTTCAATGCAACTGCTTTAGATTCCTACTTTCCACAGTCAAACTAAGAATGAACAAACAAAAAAGAAAATGGAATAGTAATTAATAAAGCAGATAAAAAATAGAATTGTGACATCATTCCTAAGTAGCTTTTTAAAGAGATCTATGCTTTTCGTACTGATCCGTTTTTCTTCCATCTCACAGGTCTCAAAAAATAATTTGCTTTGTGGTATAGTAGACACATAAGAAAAAGATAACTAAAAGTATAATTATTGTTTCTTAAGGTAACTTTCAGAAGCAAACCTGCAGGAGCAAGCTAACACAATATTATGCTATTTTTTATACATTAATAGCTCCTAAATTCCTAATATTTTTTCAAAAATTCTTCAGCATAAAGCACATATTGGCCTAGAACACAGAATTAAAAAGCTTAAACCACTGCATTACACACTGTTGTTTATATTGCTCAAATTTAGAGTATAAGGTTGCAGAATATTTAGAACATCTTAGGCTTAGCGTTCTGAAAATAGAGGAAATACATCCTAAAATTGTATGATGTAAAAATGTTTGCCTAATAATGTGTAATTGAATAGTAAATTTGCCACACTGTCACATACATTGTCACATATATGGTTGCTTTTAAAGGAGTGGAAAAGACCAAATGTAAGCGGTGACCATGAAGTTCTGAAGGGCTCTTATAGATAGTGACAATTTTGACTTTGTTAAAATTTATTTGTACCTATTTTTGAGCTGTTGTTTTTTGCAACTCTTATTAATAACACATCATTTAGCACACCATGGCCCTTTAGAGGACTACACTGCAAATTACATTTCTTTTCTGAGTTGGGCTGCTGTTACTGGGCTGAATATGCTGTGCATGCACAGGATCGAATGATTATTAATAGTTCTAGTCTTTCCTGGGTTGCTAACTGCACAATAATGAAAAAAAAGCATCATGGCCAAGGTACAAATCAGATGGAAATATCACCTGTGAACTTCTCATTCTAAATTTGTACAAAGCAATTAAAAGCCCCTGTACTTACATATTTCTTTTAGACTGCTCTAATGGTTTGGAGGTAACAAGGTAAGATAGACATTCTGATTAGAAGAGACCAGCACTTCCCAGATCAATAAGAACAGAATGTCCTAATAACTCAGTACTTCTGGACAAGACATTTTCTTCCACTGGCTTTCAGTTTAGAGGTACTCACAGAAATTTATAACAGTAAAAATTTAAAACAGTAAAAATTCTGAAATACTATAAATTTGCCTACAAATAGAGTTGTCCTGCTATACATATTGCAGTAAAATTCATGTGTCTCCTGTCACATAAGCTGTTGAACTTTTGGGCACAGGTGTATCCATGTCATATATGTGATAAACAGGTGAAGGTTCTCTGATATGCAGTGGAAAAAGGGACTTTTTTCATTACTTTAGATATGATTCGTGGATGAACAAGGGTTGGAACCCACAGGTTTTAGACAGTGAAACATGGAACAAACATTCCATTTAGGGAAAATGAAAATGTTATGATAATTATCTAATGGACAAATCACAGTTTAGAATAAAAAGGAGTAAACTTTAATCTGCTTCTCACACTCCTCTTATTTATGATATTATCCTCTTTCAAGCATAATTCAATTTTGTCAGATGCTTGCTTGTGAATGTTTTTCATTGAATTTTTTGCATTTGCCTCTCTTTTTGTCTAGTCTATTTCTGATTTTTTCTGATTTTTTTTTCTTTTAATCTGTACAGAAAGTCATTGATGCAGCATCTTTTTCTCAGCTGAAAGAAACAGTTTTTAGGAGTTGAATTGCTGTTACAGGATTGCAACAGCATGTTAGCTCTGTCTGTCTTGCTCCTTTAGGAGTACTGCTGGCTGCTTCTTCTGTGTAGGGTAGTAATTATTCACTAATTTACTTCAGTTCATGTTTTCTGTCTCCAACCTTTCCAATCCCTATTATACAGGATGAAAAGAGAGACTTTAAAGTAGTAGTTGCCTAAGGAGAAGGAAGGGTTTTGATGCTATTCCTAAGACAAGTAATGAAGGGCTTGCATTATCTCAGGGCCAGTATCTCAGTATTAATTATTTGAGTACCTGTAAAATAAATTGAGAAGCTTATTTCCTCTATGGAGCCGAGTAGGAAGGCAAGGGATGCTCATCCCTGTACATTTGAGCTTTTTCTATAAAGAATCTGCTGTGCTATTTCTGTAGCATTAGAGCCATACAGCCCACCACAGGGACATGCCTTTAATGCCAAGTCATTTTGGCCTGCTAAGCCTCACATTCTTTCAAATGTGCTGCTCTTCAAACCAGTCCCTGCTTCCATGGTCCCACTGTCTTTCTTGCTGTTGGAGAATGTCTGTCAGCCTCTTTAGAGTCTTTCTATGATTTTTCAGGATCCTGACATGCTCTTTGACCCAGCTGCCTCAACATGCTGCTGCTGCTGCTCTCTAGCCTCTCTTCTTTTCTCTAGTCCTGTACAGAATTTGTAGCAGTTGTACAGCCTGTGCCTTGTGTTATGATTTAAAACTCTGATGTGATCTTTAACATAATTACCTCAATTGCAGAAGTTTAAAATAACAAGAATGTAGGATTACTGCAATATTCCCTTGTGCCACCTTGCATGTCCCATAAGGGTTGCTCTTGGAGCAGGCACAAAGGTGGAGCAAGCTCTCTTCTGCCTCTCCTTGCGTCAGCTCTAACATTAGGGCGTGGATGAAACATTTCCAATTTCTCCTAAAGGGCTGCACAGCAGGATACATTGCACCAGCAGTTTGCAGTATGTGTCAAAAGGCTGCAGCATATGCTCACTCCTCGCTGCACTCACCTCCACAAATTTAACTCCAGCAACATTAACAGACGCTGAGCCTGAGATATTGGGACAAGGTATTGATACTCAGGAGGGAATCACACTGCAGGCTTTCTTTCCTTCCTGCCTTGCTCACAAAACACTGGAAACAACATGAATCTCACTGTTCAGGGCATTGTAGTTCGTGAATGGAAAGCTATTTTCGTGCCTGTAAGAAGCTATGAAAACTGTTATTCTAAAAATATAATCTACTGTAAAATTTAAGTAATGCTCTCTGAAGCTGCTGATTTCCCTGTGGCCTCAAGTGCCATATTAACTTTTTAAAAACTATTCCTAATAAGTGAAGATTCTTATCTGAGTCTACTTGCTTTGAATTATATGGAAATGGAGTTTCTCACTACAATAAACCCAGATCAAAATTGTTTACTTTTGAATCCAAATCAGCCAGATGGGCATCTCTAACTGAATACATTCATGCAGCTCATCTCTGGTCTTCAGCATAGGTGGGAGTTTCATGTGGTTAAAGGGGTGTAACTTTTTTTACACTGAATAATGTATTTATATACAATTTGTGCCAAACAGCCAGAGCCAGAAAAACATCCTCCAGTAAAATAATAAAAATTACTGTCCTTTCATGGAACTCCAGTTTGACAAGGATCCTTTAAAGATTTCTAGTCCCAATTACATTAGATGTTTTTTTTTACCTAACTTACTGCACTATCAGCCAATACTTCAGGCAATACTCTACTGCTGCAAGCATCCTTTCAGTGTGTTCCTTTTACAAAGAAGGACCACAAGGTTACTTCAAGAGGATAATAATTATAACTATTTTGTATAATATATGAATAACATAGGAATTGCATGCACTATTTAATAATTCATTAGTTTTTGTCTTTTTGTTGAAATACTGAATGAGAGTGGTTCTTAAGATTTCCCATAAACATCACAACCACCCAGGCTCTGCAGCCCAACAACCAAAATTGTGTTAGCAGACTGGACAGAGTAAGATACAGCTTAAAAGGCAAAGAAAGTATATGAACCTATGAGGCGTAATATATTTCAATTTACTTACCATAACTAAAATATTATCATTATCATCATTTATGTTATTTAAAAGCTTCCCTGGAAGCTATTATCTAATAAATGTATTTTTTTAATACTTTGGATGGTAAAACTAGTACATAAGTTTATTAATCTTTGTCAATCAAGATTAAAAAAAGCTACCAAAACATTTTCAGCCATTGATTGTATATTTTGACAGTATGTGTTAAACAGCTGACTCTTGCCAGCTTACACATTGTAAACATTGGCAATCTTGAAAGGTCCAGCTCTCTCAAAACAGATATTTTTGAAGAGGAAATATATTGTATGCAGGGTGAAACAATCTGAACTTGCTATGAAGCTGGTGACCCAGAGAGTCACAGCTTGGCTTTCAGTTTACTTTGCTTGTGGGCAGTGAAATTACCTTGTTCTTCATCTGGGGTCTCTCCTACCACAGTCAGGTACCTGGCAGTGCCCTTTCATGGGCTGCCTACCACATGCACAAGGCATCCTGCTTCTTCCTCAGGACTCTGTCACAACAGCATTTCCTCAATAATCCCTGTAGATTGTAATTTTTTGTCAATTCTGTGTGCTAAAAAATTGGAAATAAATCCAATTTTTCCTCCTCTCTACCTGTGGCAAAACACAGTTCTTCTGTCACTTGCTCAGGTCAGTTTGTGGATTTACCTGTTAATTTAAACTGCTTTGTACTGCTATGATGGTGCAGGACAGATGTGTAACACCCATTCACATAGCATATGTAAACTAATGACAGAGTTGACAAAGATGTTTTGAAACAATGCACTTGCTTTTTAACTCATGTTGTGTCCATCAATTTGGCCCAACTGTTAATGATTTAGGGTTGGAGGGAGTAAGACATGGCAAATAATTAGTTTGTTTAAAACAAACATAAAGTTCTACTTAAGCCTGCCTTACACTTGCATCTTAGTGCTTTCAGGATCTCTGTTACTGAGAAGGATTTTTTGGAACTTATTTAAGTGGAGGTTTATTATATTTGTACTGTAAATGAGCTGTTCTGGAGGAAACCCTTGGAGAATCTCCACCAGAATAGGACACAACAAATACAGCAGCAGCTGCAGCATCAGCATGCTCCTCACACTTTCAGCTAGCAGCTCAATGAAACATTTTGGCAAGGCAGAGGACCCAGTGGGTGCCAGATTGGCACTGGTACCTATTGTGTTTTCTTTGCCTTATAGGATTTTTTTTTTAATTTGTCCGTCTATTTTTATGATACTGCAACTTGAAATAAGGTGGAAAGGGGAAAATAATTAATTCTTCTTTAGGGTCTCTTCCCTGTCATGGACTTTTGTCTTTATTCTTCTACCTTCTTCATCATGCTAATTAGGAAAAATATTCAAACACCTGATGTTGAGGACAGTTCCTGGAACATGATGATACATTTTAAGGGAGAGAATTTCCTTGACATCAACATCATAGCTTCTTACATCTGTTTTCAAACAGTCTCTGTTTTCAAACTTAAGTGTTTAAGGCGTGCTGATCTCATGCAGTACAGCAGAGAACAGGACTGCCTTATTTCCAGAACCAGAAGCAAACAGCTGTGCCACTGTGGTGTAATGCTCAGGCTAAGTGGGGGACCTGCTGAGGACAGAGCCTATCAATTCAAGAAAATTGGCAACATAATTGGCAATGCATTATGTTTAACATTGTGTAATTGCTAGAAAGGGGATGGAATGGAATTATCTCAGTGAACATTCTGTGCAGTGTCTTGGAGTGACTTCTAGATCTATATATATATGGGCTTTCTTTGTTGACAGTTTCAGCAGGAGATGTTCCACATTGAATGCAGTTAGCTCCAGTCTAGGAGCTAAATTTGCAATTAGAATTCCCCTCAGTATCTGTCTTCAGGGGTGGAAAATATGGCTACCTAATGCAAAGTATGACTACCTGCTCTTTAAGTAGTGCCTCACATGAGCATCCTCTCTAGAGGCTCTGCAGTCACCGCCAGTTCCCAATGAACTTGCAGGATAAGTTCAAGCCTATTGGCTTTAACCTGTAAATCCCTAGATGCCTTGGGACTAGGCCAGCTGACACCATTTGTGATATTCCTGCAGGAGTCATCAACAAATCATCATAGTGACATTTTCTTTGCACTAATGTGCCATTTTCATCTGCACTGAGCAACAAGATGCTGAACTCCATGTCTTGTCTTTCACATGTGGTGCTTCTGTGGGTGTGTTAGATGAATGGTGGCATAAAGGAATAGGTGAGCAGTTTATGCACAGGATTGTGCACAGTTAGAATTAATGAATTAGAATTAATGGAAGCCCACAATAAGTGTAATTAATAAGAGCTCTGGAGAACCTCAGAATAAATAAATTTCTTCACCCTTCACACTAAAAAATTTGCTTGTGACAAATGCAAAAAAGATAGAAGTTGCCTCTGCAAAAGATATGAAAGCATTTAAAGTATCTAAACAGTTGATTGTATTTCATGTTATGAGCAGCTGTACTCAGAAGTATGTTTCTGGAGAAAAAGAAATGCTAGGTGCCAGCACATTCCCGCCTGGATCAGAACTCCAAAAGATTTGAGCAACAGCCTATTTTTGGCAGTTAAACTTGTGTTTCTTTAAGAAGATCAAACCAAGTTTTATATAGCACAGCTGTTTCAGAATTTTAAAAGTCTTTTCTACGAGTAGAGTTTGACAGTCTTGTTTTGAAAAATGTATTTTAATAATTAATTCCTGTATTTTCCAAAAACAAAGACACTTGTTTGACTTCATGCATATCACTGAAGTCAGTGAATTTATGTATATAGAGTTAAACTGCTTACATCTTTATGCCACTGAAGACTTTGATGTTATTTATTGTTTAACAGTTTTGTGGTAAAATTGTCTTCTCAAAGCCAAGTGAATGAAATGCAGAAATATTTACAAAGGGGAGAGAAAAAAATCCTAAATGAATGACTGCTTATTGGCCACTGAGAATTTTTTAGCAAGATTTAAAACAAGACAGTGATGGTAATTATTATTTGCTGCGCTTTATTTTCTGGATCATAAATTAATGTATAAGCTAAGTAGATCGTTACCTCTACTTTTGTATAATCATAGATGAACTATAAGGAAAAAATATCACTGATGGGAAAGTGTGCCTGTGCAATTATCTGCTTGCTTGCTGTTTACTATGTCTGACTATAAATGTTTTATTTTGTCCTGACCATGTTAGCTTGAGTAGGGAGGTCAGAACCATTAGAAGATTGATCCTTCCCTCCTCTTTTTTATGGCCCAGATCCATTGTTGTTTTCACTCCAATGACTCTTCTATTTCTCTTTCAGTACAGCTAATTTAAATAAACAAATTTGGGGTTTTCAACTCTGATTTTCCTTTTCTCTCTCTGAAGCTGTCTTTTCTCTGAGCTGTGTGCTCTTCAGATGGTTGTTACCTCCTGTGAGCTCTTACTGATTTTCAATACTTATGTTAGTTTTTGTGACTTTTGCTATTGGGTAAAAGTGTTGTATCTTAGATCATCTCTATTAATTTTGGAATAAGAATGTTTCCAAACTCTTTATTCACTTTTCTCTTGTGGCAAGCTATAAATTTTCTTAAGCATCTGAATTCAGCAAGGACACCCAGTTGTCATTCAACACTCTGTTATTAGCTGCTTTAATTCTTGAGAATCTGCATTTATTTCCACATTTACATGCTTATGTTTTAGTCATTTGTCTTTTACTGTGGCTACAATAAGATAGGAGATACTTTAACACACAATTAATATTTATCCTGGCAAATGTGACTGAATTGCTCATCACTCTTATAACAGTGTTTGATCAAACTGCCAGTCATTCGGCTTATTAGTGTCAGTGTATGTTACTGATTTTTATTGTTCTTCAAGCAGGCTCATTTTCAATTCACTTGCCAGTATCCTTTTGTTTCTGTACTGTAGAAACTTCAGAACTCTTCAGCATCCAGGGTCTTGTTCTGGCCAGTATTTTCTTTCACCACAGGACCCCCTGAGTTCATCCCCCACTTCCAAATGAAGCAGCAGACAGAGTAATTGCTCCTCTGTCCTGTTTCATAGGACATGGTTTCTCCACAAATGTTTACAGTGTCCTCTCAGGAACTGGTAGCAAAGTAGTGTGCAAAGGTGAACATTTGTGCAGGAACCCTTCCCAGGAGAATGGTTGTTCCTCTTCT
The DNA here is from genome assembly GCA_039654755.1 of Calcarius lapponicus. Lineage (NCBI taxonomy): Eukaryota > Metazoa > Chordata > Aves > Passeriformes > Fringillidae > Calcarius > Calcarius lapponicus. The sequence goes on along the minus strand of CM077474.1, from coordinate 13,304,447 downwards.
TGAAAGTATCATGGGAGTGTTTACTTTCCATGCACAAAGGAACAAACAGCTTGGAGAGAATTGTGTTTAACAGCACCTTTGAAGTAGAGTGCTTCTGATAGAGTAAGTATTAATGAAAGGCAAGAGGATGACAAAATAATGTTAGATAAAAATCCAGATATGGATTTTTGGAAAGGATTTAATGTCAAAACGGCATGATTCTGGAGGAGTCCACAGAATCCAGTGAAATACAGTTTCCATCTTTATGGAGCCATAATGCAGAGACTGTAATACAGAAAGGAAAGGATACAAATGGGATGGAGTTAACTTCCCATAGCAGCCCGCATAGAGCTGTATGTACAGAAGAATAACACAGTGCCATCATATGAATTTGTATTTTCAGTTCTGGTCACCTCATCTCACAAGAAGTATAAAGGGGAAGAAAAGTGGTTCACAGAAATTATAGTAGACATAACCAAGTGATATTTTAGTGTTATGAACCAGTCAGGCATAAGAAAAAACCCTTTGAATTTTGTATTTAGTGCAGAATCACAGATGCATATTGGCCCAAGGCCCTGTTTGCGTGTCCAGTGCAAAAGAGCTTCATACACATTGGAAATATTAATAAATCAAATGAGAACAAATATGTGGGACTGTAATTTTCTGCAAAATAACAGGTGTTGAGTGCATGTATTAAGGCACCTGTTTCATTTGGCTGTTATTTGTCCAGAGATGCTTATCCATGCTAAATTTAACTAGGCTGTGGCAGAGCATGAGTTCACTTGGGAATGTGAATCTGTGAAATATGCTTTCACTGGAGCATGGTGAATAATTTAACTCACTAAATCTCTTTTTCAGCTTGCCATTTAACTGTGAATAGATTTCAATTTTGATTTATTTTGTTCTTCAAGTTATTCAACAAAAGGTTTATGCAAATACATTGCAGCCTAAGGACAGCTCATATATTACCCACAGTGATTACCCACTAGCTTCTGCTGCTGCTGATGGGACTGATTCAGTGCTCATTGGAGTCGTTGTACAGGCTCCTATACACTTCAGCTACCAAATCCTGCAGATATTTTTTTCCATTGACTTCAGTGAGGATGGGATGAAGTTGTTCTCAGCTGTTTTAGTCATGGTCTCTGTCTGGTCAGATAGCTCATGTGAAGGGGTTTCTGCTGCTTAACAAGATGTCTTGAAAATCCACAGAGAGTCCTTAAAGATTATCACGAGACCATTCCCTCAAAAGCTGTGCATTTCTTCATGGTATTTCATCTTTCTGGAGAAAAATTTTTGAAACTCTTGCAGTACAAACATGTCTGCAAGAAGTGATTTAACAGCTACATAATACATTTCTAAGTCATTGCATTTATGTTGTGTATTTACCAATTTACAATCAGCTTAAACAATGCCTACTGTGAATTTATGCGTTATATGAAAGGAACACTCTAACATGCAAATAATTCCTATTAATTGCAATATATAGCCATGAAATAATTTAAAAGAGTTATTGATAGCATTGTGCTAGTATTTTGGAAAAATACCTGGTTTCTTGTCAGCAGTGCAGATAGTATGGATTTCATTTCTTACACTCCAAAGTCTTATTGGGAAATGTATCTGAATAACAAATACAGGATAACAACTCTCCATTGTCTGATTCATGCAGCTAAAGAATTTATGTCCTTTTATATAATTTCCTTTAATAACTGATTTTTTTTTCAAGGAGATGAAAATGTAAACATATATCTAAAATAAAATCTCTTGAGATACTTAGGAGTTTTTTCCTATGTTTATGATTTAAAAGAACAATGTGTTCATTTGGATTCTGTACCATCAATTCTAAGAAAGACAAAAAGATTAATTATGAATCTGATTTTATGATTACTAGGCCTTACTTAGTTGTTCATAAATTTAGAAAAAATTTACTTCATTGTTTTATTTTCAGCGATTAACCATAGAATAACCTGTGATGATATTGGCTGCTTAACCAAGTGAAAGATTTAAGTGTGTGCACATTTCTTTAGTCATTTGGCAATTTTTATGGCAGCCAATTCTTTGAATTCTCCCCTGACGTGACTGATGATGAAATATTTGCATATAATTCATTTACATGCAAAAGTGTCGTTTGAGCTATCAATATTATTTTGGTTCACAAAGTCCATAATAGCTTATCAACACTTTCTCCATATCCACCCATCATCTGGATGCACAGTATTTATTTTGATGGTGAATCTTTAACCTCTCCTCCTTTTCCAGAAGGAAATTCTTACCTGAATTCTTAGGGGAAGTCATAGAAGGACATTGTTTTTTCAGTGATTACTTAAGAGATTCATGTGGTCAAACCTCATCTTGTTTAGCTCAATCTGTTCTTTTAATGCCACCAAAACTTCTTTCCATCCCACTCATTTTTCAGTTTATTTAATATATACCTTTTTCATATTAGATATTTTGGTGGTGGTTTTTACATCATAATTCTTTTAATGCCATATGCTTGCTCTGCTGGATTTTGGATTTCCTTGGATATTTGCAGAAACTGTAAACATAGATCTATTTTCTTTCTGATTTGTCTCATTGCTTGCACGTTCCAGGCTTCTGTTTTCTTGTAACATTTAGCAGCCAACAGTCACTTCCCTCCTGGACTGTTCCAAGTACTCTGTGCCCATGTGGGTTCTTGAAAGTATCATTGCAAACATATTGAGAAAAAGGACCTTATTTCTTTTGTTTTGTGAATAAGCTTTTGAAATGCACCTGGCAAAGGAAAAACAGCAGGTGCCAAGTGATTTGAAGTGTCTGCACTACAATTTTCTATTAAACTAACTGGACAAAAAACTCATCCATGTACAACAACCCGCAGATGAGAGATTTTGTTAGGTTGTATTTTAAGGACTGTAGTTAATTCAGTAGATGGCACTATTCCTCCTGAGTCACTGAGTTAATAACCCAGATACAAGGTGGCTCTCCACTCTGAGAGTTATCTTTTTTTTCCCTAGATGAGACTGAATAAAAGTTTTGCATCCATTACAAATTCCCATGAGATTATTTGCAAGAACATGGGAAGCTTTCTGCCAAGATTCTAGTTTGATTATTTGATTTGAATCAATTTATAGGTGTGTTCCTCTGTGTCTGGGCACTGCCTGCACCCCTTTTGGGCTCAAAAGATTAATGTGGTAGTTCTACATATGGTGATATGGTGTGGTAGTTCTACAAATCATGTAAGCCTGCAGAAGCTCTTGCTATTGCTTCAAAAAATGCAGTGATCACTCCCACCCACATACTGCCTCTGACAGTTCATGGTGGCATGAACGTGCCTATGTTGGGATTGGTCTGGATTGTAACCAAGGAAGGAATCCCCCTGCAAGTTATTTGGCCTGGGTACTTGGTCTGGTTCATGTTACAGTGACCAAGAAAGTGGTGTAAGGGAGTGGAATCAAAGAGGAAAGGATAAAAGAAGCTGACAAGATGAATTCTTTTACTAACATGAACAGTGTATAGCAGCTTTAAGTGTTCATAGCTGCAAACACTAGTGCTGAATTCAAGATTTCAAATTGGGTATGGAAAGAGTTCCAGTTCTGCAAATTCAGATCCTGGTTGAGCATGGGCTCCTGCTGTGGAACCAAAAGGGCTGCAGCTGCATGAGGCCCTGACCAGCAAAACTTCCCTCTGTTAATGTGTTTGATCCCTGTAAATCAGGCCTAAAACTCCACATGATGTGTGAGCAAGGTGTCAGGAGCACTGCCATGTCAGCAGGCCCAGGCAGCTCCTGCGCTGATCTGGTGTGAGACACAACAGCACCGTGGCTTCCGAGAGTGTGGGAATGCCAGAGCTCAAACCTTGGTCAAAATAGCATTGATTAGGAGAATCAAATAATGAGAAGGAAAGTTGTATGTGCTCTGGATATGCTGCTGTCCTCAGAAATAAGAAGCAGCATAGCCTCAGCACTTTCTCAAAGAAAACTTACTTTTATTGGTTTGAATTTTTCCCACTAAAATCTAGGCATTTTTGTCACACTTGTATTGAGATAACTCTTTTCTTTTCTTTTCTTTCCTTTTTTTTTTTTTTTACTTTCAAAATGTGTGATTTAAATTATTCTGTGATTCTACTTTGTTTGGTGGACATGAGTGGCAGACATGGTGACAGTCTCATTGCAGGCATTCAAAGCTGACAGAATAAATCCTGAGTCTCTCTTGAAAAAATATTACAAAATGAGAGATGAATAAAAGGAAAGGAAATAAAAGAGTCCAAAAGACTATACCAATGATTTCCCAAATGTCTTTCATTTCACCAGGTGTGAAGTTGCTTTTTTTATACATGCAAGTCTAAAAGGATGGGGTTGAAAATTTGGTGCATTCTATATATTCAAGTTCAAGCACTGGAAATGCATGGGCAGTTATTGCATTTATTGCATTTTTTCCTTGGCCTAATAGTGGTGAGCTAAGAGTATCTATGAATATAATATATGTTTTCTCTGTAATGTAGTGCTGACTTTTTAAATTAAGTAGAAAACAAAAGTTATTTTAGAGTAAATATAATACAGGCAATCAAAACCATTTTTCTTCCTTTCAGTTAGATATGATGTCTTCTAAAAGAGTCCATGGTCATAAATAGAAAAATTATTAAAGATAATGGGCAATTTGAAAGGTAAGGGTAGAATTTATTGCTATGTCTCAAAATGGCCTAATCTAGAATTAATTTTCTTTAATCACAGCAATAACATTTCACTTGCTTGTTTTGGAAATGTGGTGGGAACACAGCTGCTTTCTCTGAGGAATGGCTTGTAGCAGCTTGTAGTTTCCCTCCTAATTTGCAGGGTTGGAACTAATAGGCAGGTAGATATTTAGTGCAGCAGAACACTGGGGCAATTCTTACTGGAGTATAACTGAATACCAAGTGCTGTTAGACAGCAGAGTAATTAGATGTTCTTAGTGAAGAGAGGGTGGCTTATAAACACAAAGGTTTGTAGAGATGGCCTTTGGATACTTACATATTTTTAGATTTTATAATAATGGCTTATGTCCTTATGTCACCTCCTTGAAACAGACATCAGCATTGATTAAAGGGAGAATGATCTGTGATTAAGACATAGTCAGGGGATTTGGGTAATCTGAGCACTATCCCCAGTTTGGTTTCTAATATCAGGTAAATAATTTATGCAGGTTGTGCAATGTTTTGGAGCTGAATCATGGTGATATTCAGGGTTCTTATGCCTCATCCTACCACCTCACAAAGTGAGTTTCTCTAGCCAAGTTGTCACTACCATACTTTAACTCTATTCCTTTTACAAAATAGGAGCAATTCCATTTTATTTAGAAAGCTTCTTCAAAATCTTTAACTTCTCTGATATGTCTAGCCATAATGATGTGAATAAGCTGTATGGTTACAGTAATTGACACATGATTTTTTAAAAATCAAAGTATGCTAGCTGATAGGAAATCTGTGATAAATAAGAGGATGATAGATTTTTTTCTCCCAAATCAATAGATTTTAAATTTCATTTAAGATGTGTAATTAAATGCAAGCTTTTTTTCTTGATTTTATTGGTATTTTGGTCATATCCTCCCATTACTGTGCTGTCATCTAAAACAGCCCTTAAGAAGCAGTATTGCACAGTTTTGATGTGTAAATAACCTGAGCTTGGTTTGAAATAATGAACCTATTAAAAAACCCCAAACCAGCAACTATAAATAATTTCCTCTAGCTTTCTCACTGAAGTCTTGAGAGTTATATCACTCTTTTTAAAAAAAAAAATCAAAACAAAATCAGAAAATTTCATGTAAAGATTTTATTTAAATAGGAAGGTCTTTAAAAATAACACATCAGTTGCCATGAAATATTTAGAAAGTGGGAAAATGTTTTTTCCCTTACATGAATTTTTATATAAGTGTGTATAATGGAGTGTTTTACACACTGTGCCATGAATGGCAGTGACCCCTGTATTTCAAAACTGGTGAAATAAGAACAAGGTAGTTACTATTGATTTGTGTTAATTGCTTGATGTCCAAGCAGTGATCCCCTATTGTTTTAGGTACTGTATATACAGTATTAAAATTCTTTGCCATTCTTCCTCTGACTCCAGAATGAAGATTACTGCTTGTAACAGGGCAATAAATGATCAGCTTTGTATTTTCTCCACTTAAAAATACTGAATTACTAACATTGTGCTGGTTTGCTGTCATTGGGTTAAAAAAAGGAAAGAGTCTGGCAATAAATACATTTATTTTCTGTACAGAGCAGTAATGATTCTCCTTGCGTTCTTCCAAATTCTCCCAAATTCTGTCACTCAGTAATATGTTGCTCTTGTCAGCCTAAAAGGGTCCCAGATGGGCACAGCAAATCAGCTGTGGATGCATCCTTCCTTCATTTATATTGTTTAATAAGCTGATACTGTGTCTTCAGTCAGTACTTTCTGTCAGGTTCATGTGTGTTCTTTTTAAAGCGCTTCTTATTCCATAGATAGATCTCTGTTTGAGCTGTCAGAGTATTCATTGTGCAAGACCAACTTTGCAACATTCCCAAGGCAAAGCAATTAAAACTGCATTTCCCTTAGCCCTTCTGGCTCCTAATGGCTGTTTATATTTTCTGTGAGGGTGATGGAAGAATGAAGAGATAGATTTGCTCAATACAGAGCAGGGGCATTAAATGATACTGACCTTCTTTAAAAATGCATGTTTTGTTATGCTGAATGCTTTCTTATCCTTTCAAACCATGTTTGGCATGGCAGCTTGTTCTGTCCTTGCAGATAAAAAGTGGTTCTGTGCTAATAAAAAGTTAGCAGCTTTTTTAGATCTAGTGAGAGGAAGAAAGTTTCATTTGCAGTTGTGCTGGCCATGGGAGATTGTAATTGCTATGGCTTGTGGCAAATTTGTTTGCATCAGAATATATCCACATGGGTGATTCAGAGTTAATTTTAGCTGTTGGTGAGGCCCTGAAAGCTTTACACATTTTTTCTCTTTAGCGATGTCCAAGGTTCTCCTGTTTTACAGTTCCAGTGCTTCCTCTGTGAAATTGAGGCATGTGCATGTGACAGTTGGTTTTCATGAAGACAGATCACTGTCTGTGCAAGGTTAAACCTCAAATCCATGAGTTTTGGCAGCCACATCACTCAGAAATGGCAAAAGACCATCACCTTTCAGTCCCTTGGCTGTCTGTCTTGTCAAAAGCTTTTCTGGAGCATATTATGTCATTTAGAATGTCTTTATAATGAGTATGCAGAAGTAATTTGGCCCGGGTATAACTGCTACAGGGACCACAAAGAAGAGAAATTATTTTGAAGCCACACTGTTGAAGAATGTGGACAAGAAAGGGACATGAAAAGCAGGCTTCACAATTTTCCTATAAGGAATAACAGGAATATCTAGAAATGAGGATAGACCTGTGATTTATACATACTGAATATCCAGTGATCATATGCACTTGAACACAAGCCGTAGATGCTCAGACTTCTGAAAAGCATCTGTTAAATAAAAATAAACCTTGAAGAGTCCAAAGCCTAATTTTTAAGCATTTGAAGCTGGAGGCAGAATTTTAAAAGATCATAACTCCAACTAGGGCATGCAAGTCAGGACCAGATTTTCAAATACACTCACCAGCACAGTTCCCATTGTGACACCTAAGACCCAAGTTTTAAAAGACTTTGGCCCTCAGCATGCTTAGGTCTTTTTAAAAATTTGTCTGCCACTGTGTAGATGTAATAGAACTTCTTTCTCTGAAGTATAAATATCTAAACCCAAGAATGGAGTGAAAGCTCATAGAGAACTTTCCTCAGATTTTTTTGAGTGGGTGAAATTCAGTCTTCCATTCTTCTGTTATTCTCTCACTCACCTAAGGACACCTGAAGCTACAGAGAAAATAATGAGTACTGGGATAAATAAGATTTAATATGTAAGAATAATTATGCATTCATCTATTTACAAATAAAATAAGGAGACTCAAGACCTCCTTCTCTAGTTTCTACTCAAGTTTCTATATTGCTTTTATTCCTTCCAGATAATCTTTGTCATTAGTGAGACCAGGATACCACCAGTAGAAGTTCTATTGGAAAAGCATGGACTTATTTATGGTTAAATTAAATTTTTTTTATTTTTGAAACTGCTAGTTAAAAATGACAATGCAAATGTTATTTATTGAAAGGTTGTTTTTTCTTTTTTTAAAATAAATTTCACTGCAACCTTTTAGAAGTTTTAAAATAAAATCTTAAAACCAGGAAGTAGCTGACTTATTGATAATATCGTTCTTGAGAAAAAACTTTCAACTGGAAAAACTTTATGTATTATTCTCAATTATAACTATTAGTTAACTAACTCCATAGTTAACTAGGAGAATGTGAAGTATATAAAGTGAAAGACAAAATGTCAAATTTTCATCTTCAATGGCAGGCTATTTAAAAAATCTGTACCTGGATTTAACATTAACCTTTTTCAAAAAAACAGAAGATTTTTATATCACATTTAACAGACGAAAGATGTATGAATGTATACATTTGAATATCTTATATGGTTCTTGAGTGGAAATTAGAACTAGTATCAAAGAATGCCCTGAGTGTGTAAATATAATTAGTCTGGCTATTATGAATCAAATCCTTCATAATCCTCATACATACAAAGGCTGAAGGATGAGATCTGTTTGTCTTTATAACTCCTGAACTAGAGTTGATTTGCAATGGCTACGCTAATTTAGCTTATCTACAAAATAAGCACATATTACAAGTGCTGTTTTATGCTTCTAATATGCTGTGATTAATTTTATAACTAATTTAAAGCCTTAGACACTAATTGGTTCTTGGGCATACACACACAGTACCCTGGCAAAAAGCACACTACCACAAAGCCTTGGGGCAAGAAAAGACACCAGATAAGCTCTTGCAATCTCTTGGTTGATGATAGTATGAGCAACATGCATTGTAAAGGTTCAGCAAAGAGTAAAACACATTTTTAAATGTGCTGTCCAAATAAGGCTGCTGCAGAACTTTTGGAGGCATTAGGGCATAAATTTTAGTACAGCTCCACCTTTAAAAACAAGATTAAAGCCAAGACAGATCCTGAGACAGTTTTCTTCATTGGAGTGGTTGTGTAAGGGATCTGTGGTTCCTCTCCTCTCTCCTACTCACCACATATTACATTGTTACTGACTTGAATTAATTCTATGCAGTAAATAACATAATCCAAGAAGATGAAAAGCCATGGAATTAACACTGTGAGGCAAAAATGCTGCTTGAGCAGAAGGAAGGTTTTTATCATGTAAATATGCAAATATCTACCAATACACTGACACTGCAGTTTCAAGTGTGTTGATACCTACGGACTAGGGGAGATAACTTTTGTGTGGTTGAATTCAGTCAACTGTATTGAATTTCAGCATAGTGTTGCAAAATGCCTCAGGAATGTTCTATGTTTAACCACATTCTGAATGTATCTGAAATGCCTGCAATTTTCTTGAGGTAGTAAATGAAATAAAGCCTTTCAAAAAACTTAACACAATTCAAAGTAGATGATATAAATTCGTTGTTTTGAAGATGAGTAGTGTCAGTATTTTATTTGGCAGCATTATTTGTTGGGAAGTGCTATTTTCATTGCATATAAGTAATTGTCTGAACATTTGCATTTGTTTTTTACAGCCAATGTAGGTTACTACTAAAATACAGTGTCTCTGACAGGTTTATAATTTTGCTGACACAGGTTGGCAGATAGATGAGCATCTCACATGGAATATAAACATAAATTTCAATGAATAAATAGAACAGGGTCTGTTAGCACAGTCATCAAAAGAGAAAAGCCTCATAAGAAAATAACAGAAGGCTTTTGACCCTTTAAATTATAGCTCACTAGCTCACTGCTACAATGAACCGAGCTCCCAGGCACTGCTGGTACTCTGACTCCCGTCTGGTATCTCCTTGCATGCTGTTCACATCAAAATCTCCATGGAAAGTCACATGCTCCCAAAATTAAGTAGCTAATAGACTTCCCAAATAACCCAGGTTCTGGGTCAAAGTCTGTATGTTAGTCTGCAAGATTCAGGATTGACTGTCTTTAGAAAACTGTAGGAAAAAGGAAGGCATAATTGAGTATTTCTGACTCAATTTTCTGTTTGGCTTTTGCCTTTCTAAGGTAAAGCTCAAAGCAATTAGAGTAAGGAATTTGAATGAACACAAAAGCAGGGAGGTGCTGTAAATATTGTTAATTAGCACTCATTTTCTTAGAACTATCTCCCAGGCATTGTCCCACTCACTTTGCAGGGGGCATCCTGGGTACTGACTACCAGATGATCTGCTGGTGTGACTTTAATGAGTGAGAAACGCTGCCTCACTGCTTAACTTTTAACACATCTTTTTCAATCCCTCCAGGGACGGTGACTCCCCACTTCCCAGGGCAGCCTGTTTCAATGCCTGACAACCCTTTTGGTGAAGGAATTCTTCCTGCTGTCTGTAGGTGTGTCTACAGCTGCTTGTAAATGCAAGAGTCTTTATTTCAGGTCTGAATTTGAAACCCCGCTTCTTTGGGGACATAATTACCCTAAGACAGGGTTATAGATTGGGTTTTTTATTACTTAGGAGCTGGTGCTTGATACCTATCTAGATATTGGCTGGCTTCAGGACGCTGAGGCTGTTACCACACCACTTATGACATTCACTTATGACATTGGGATTGTTGCACCAAAATTTACAGGCATCCTTTCAGACAGCTGGGATGTGTGACTGTAAACACACCTGAGCTAACGTAAAGCTGCCTCATTACAGCCCTGCAATGAATGAGCCCATCAAATGTGGAATTTGGTGTACTCCCGGTCCTGACTTTCAATGACTCTGCCTTCCTGCCTTAGAGCAGAGTCCCCAGCTGAGCTGTTGGAATTAGAAGTAGTTAGAACATGTTCTCTAATTTTGCAGACATTACTCCTTTTACAACCTGTTTTTACTTTCCTGACTCGACTTTGACAGTCCCTTTACTGCTTTGTAGTGTTCCTCCTAATTGTCATTTTCATACCTGTTATTTATATTACTCCCTTTACTGTCTTTGAACCTTCAGTGAAAGACTCATCTCTGTTGTCACAACAGCAAACCTGGGAACTACCATAACAAAAGACTTTTTATGAATCAGCTAGTTTCAGTTATTTACAGTAGGTGCCTTGATGTAGAGGAAAGACATGTGGAGCTTTTTTTAAACAGAGATTAATTATAACTCTTAATGTTTGTAATTCTTCCAGAGACGAAAATTGTTGGAATTTTCACAATGGATTCAATAATATATATGGAGAAGCCTTGTTTTTCTTTTAAACAAATCCTGCCTATCAGAAGGAAATTTTTACAGTGCTAGATCCTTGATTTCTTTACACGAGGTTGTTTGTTTATACATTTTTCATCTGAGTTATTGTAATTTTGCCTCTGGCTGATATTTTTCATTGGTACTTTGGTTTTTCATTATTGACAGATATTTTTGAAAGATACAGCATATATATGTTACATTTCTTAACAAGGGTATCTTGGGTAGATAAGGCACAATGTGTGGGAATGTTCTTGAAGAAAATTGGGAGGAGCAGGGATTTTGATAATTAACCTAAAAGCTGAGAACATGAATGCAAACAACTGACAAAAATGTACTGTTAGATAACATTGTCTACCAGGGAGAATTTAATTTTTTTTTCCATTAACAGCAGCTCTGTTCTAATATTTTAGCTTCTTTTACTAGCTATATATCTTAGCACACAGACCTTAGTTCTCATTTACATTCAGCATCTACACTGATGTACTCTTGTAAACTTTTACCTCTTCTTCCTATTCTTTAAATATTATCCCAGTTAATAATTGCAAATTAACCTGGGAAAAAATACTCTGGAGGTGAGAAAAAACTGTAATACACAATAGATTAATTTATTAATCTATAAGATAACTTTAAGTTATCTTATAGAACAGACCATTTCTTTAAGGGGAACAGGTCATGTTGAGGGTTGTACTTGGCCTTTAGCAGAATTTGTAGTGATGTGCATGAGTTTTTATAAGTGTGTGCTACTTGGAATAAAGTACCTTGTGACTCCTGCTGTCATTTCCTGGCCTTCTGTGCCTGATGTTTGCAATTGCTTCATTATGATTTTTGTGTGTATTAAAACAGGACCTGATGTAGAGCTGATGTATGTGTAGTCGCAGAGCTTCAGTCAATCACCTCTAAAATAAATTCAAATTCCCTTTGACTTTATGAAGAACACAATAAAATGTGTGCAGACTAAGAACATATTGATAGGCTTCCCATTTGGAAAAGGGTTTGGTGGTGAATCCTGCAGTCTTCATTCAAACAAATCTTTTTGTTGAATTCAGTGTTAATGGCATTTGGGTGACATGTATGAGTGCTTCTACTGTTTAAAATACCACCAGTTTTCTTTTGTTCCTTTCATAGTTCTTCAAAACAGACCTATCACAGGTTTGTATTTGATGTTAGATGTTTTTTAGTCTTTTTGAAGAGTAAAATTTCTTTCTTGTATAAACATCCTGTTTCAAAATAGGTGCACTGCCAGAGGCCATACGAAGAGGCAATAGATATGCAATATAAAATCAAATCCAGTTTACCCAGAGTACAAAGGTAATAGCAAAGAGATCAGATAGAGGAGAAAGGGGATGAATCTCTTGTACTTCCTGACTGAAGTTCTTAATAAAGTGTGCAAATTCTAAGAGTTAAAAACAATAAAAGTATTTGAAAGAAGACTCCACTAGCTTCCAAAATAGGCTAAATACTTCCAATCTCTGTAGTCTGCTGCCAGAGCTAGAATGCAGTATTTGAACTCTCCTGTTTCATTATATTTGAGTTAACATAATGTGACCTTCCCCTGTCTTTTAATTGAGCATCACTGCCTTGTCTACTTGAAAGATTTCAAATGCTGCTCCCATTTTTCATTGGCCCTGTATAATTAGGGCACTCTCTTTTTCTGTTCAGAATTTTAATTACACATTTTGTGTTCCTCATGATGGGGTGTTGTGTAGGTAACTTCTGTTTCAAAGAAGGAAATTCTCCTGCCTTTACTGATTCTTAAGACTTTTTTTTTAGTTCCTATGAAAAAGGACTCCAAAGTGTTGGGTTTTCCATGTATAAAAGAAAAATGCATTGCTGTTCATAGCAACAATTTCCAGACCCAAAGTGGTCAAGTAGCAACCTGAACCTAAACAGTCATGTTGCATTTCAGTGATAGGACAATAATAGGACACTTGGAACATTTTATGGTTCTTACACACACAGATCTGCAGTAAGGTGAATAATGAGACATGAGATGCAAACAAAATTCTTCCAGCAGCTGTACAAAGGCAATTACTGCATAATAGTTTTTCACACTGGCATGGTTCAACCCTGAATGAGATAAAATCTGTGTTGTAACATACCATGATTTGTGAATAAATAAACCGAAATACACTGTTCTTTATGAGAGCTGTGAAAATCTAGAAGCTCAAAACTTAAACACAGTAGAGTTTTACTTATTCCTTGCAAAGTTACTCCTTCCCTTGAAATTTTTTTCCCTTTAAGATTGTTGTAAAGCCATCTCTTTACCCAATGGAAACTAGAAATTGAACTTCAGCGTGTTCTGGCAGGACAGATCTCTCACTCTCCCTGACTTATGCAAAAACACACATTAGTTCATTACTCTCCCCTGAGCTACTGCAGTTTGTAAGGAGAATAATTAGAGATTCACTGGGGAAAGGAATGAAGTGTTGCATATTTATTAGGACACTGCCCAGCTCAAAAGTCACAGTTGCCTTTAAACTGAAGGTTGTAGACTCCAACCTACCAGAAGTAATGAAAACTATATCACTAAGTTGACTTTTTCACTTAGCTTTCACCACACAATAAACAGTCCATTCCGGCCAAATCTATGCACAAACTTTCAGTGAGACAGAATCCCTTTCACATTTTAAAGAAGAATATTATTTCCCAAAATTCTGATATATATTAAGAAATACAATTTCATTTTGCATTTGTGATTTTATTGAGATAGAGAACAAAAGACTTATTTAGGGCTTTGGGGTAGGAATCTGCTCACCTGAGAGCAAAAACTTAAACACAAACACATGAAAATTATGTTATTCTCATTTATATGGTTCTGTTGAATTTGAAATACTTCATAAAACTGAGGTTTTTTTGTTCCAGAATTTAATTTAAAATAAATAACAAGTCCTTGAAATTGTTGACATGGGACTTTACAATTTCCTTTAAAATTTGCTTTTAATTTCTTTTAATGGGTTTTCATTATAATAGAATTAAAACCTTTTTTGTTTGTTTTTGTTTTTGGTTTTTTTCATGATTATACGTTGGAGTGAGGAGCTTAGTAAGTTTCAGTCTTAATTCTGATTTAATGAAGCAAGATTTTAATCCTCTCATGCTTTTAACATCCAGTGAATGAACACCAGAACTGCCTCAGCCCTTTGTCAAACAAAAGTTTGGTGGTCTGCAATTCTACTAAGCCATCTTGTAGATGAAACAGTGCATTTTTCAACTGCTCTTTCATTACTCAATGCACTGACAGCAAGTTTTTGTAAAAATCTTGAAATAATTAGCATAAATACTGATTTGTGAATTCTCCTGAGAAGTGTTATCAAAATGATGAAGTGAGGCACAGTCAAAGTAAACTGGTTATTTAATGAGAAATGTTCGGCTTGATTCTTCTTTACTTCACTATAAATCACTAATAACTGTAGTACTCTCCTAAAACAAATTTAAATGCAATGGGAAGTAGCGTTGCAACAGAATGCTTTTGCAAAAGAAAACATTCCTGGAGATGTTGATTTGTAACAATCATGCCAAAATTGTGGAAATACTTTGTCTTACAAAATTTTTCTGTATAATACACTCAATTATTTTAAAATACATTTAAATCTGATTCCATTTATTAGCAAGTTTCAGGCAGATGAAACATTTTTTCTGGAAACATTTTGGGAGATGTGCATTGTTCCACATGCTGTAATTCCACTGACTTACAGCTTCTGCAGCTCAGGAAGCATTTCTAGATACTCCTCTGTTTTATTCATAGCAAAGGAGAAGGGTTTGCAGTGCAATCTCACTTTTACAACATAACTTATAAATGAAAATAGTTTTACAGTGAAAATTTATGGTGCCAGAGTCAATAACATATACTCAAATTTAAAGGATCAGATATTATGGTTTTATAGACGTGTTCTTAAAACCTTTCTCACTTAAATGCCATCTAGACAGAGAGATTGAGAGATTAAATAGCCATTTAAGCCAAGAGAATTTCCTTGTGCCAGATCAGAAAACCTCGATCTCTAACCACATGAATATTTGATTTTGTTTTTAACTGTGTCATTTGTAGATTATCAGACAGGCCTATTTTAATTTAAATTATCACATACTGCTGATTCTTTCAGACTGACACACCTAAACAAGAGTACTGTTAATATATAGCTGTTATGTAATGTTTTAGATTTAGTACCTACTGCTTCTAGGTACTAAAGGTGTTTCACAATCACTAATTATTTGGTCACTACAAACATATTATTATCCAGCAAGATAAAATTGAAGCAGAGTGAATAATTCCTTAGTATTAACATAAAGACAGTGAAAGAAGGAGCATCAAGATTCAGGAATCACCATATATTACAGCTGAAGTATTGTTATTTTAAATTTATTATAAAACAAGGCAAAAAACAGCCAGTGACATTATAAGAAACATTGGAACAGGAAAGTGGGGTGAAACCACAGGAAGTATAAACTGCTTTAGAATCTTTAGGTTCTATGAGTCAAAGGAAGTGAAAACATTTGCATTTATGGGATAGGATGAACCCTTTCAGTGTTATAAAAGTGGAGAGAAAGAAGAGAAGCAAGTCAGGAGGAAATATTTGATACCTCATCTGGCTGCCCAGAAAATGGGCCATGAAGTTGGTGACAGGCACTGCTAGATGCATATGGAATTGTGTCCTTACCATGGAGTCAACTGTCTCTGAGCAGGATCAGCAGCCATGAATTCACACCTTGTTCCTGGTGGGCCATACGTGGTACTGTCTGTATCTTCAGAAGATCTAAGAGACTGTGGACAAATCTGGTTTGGCCATGTGAGATGGAATGGGGATAAATACTGAATAACAGAATGAGCAAGGATAGGAAAAAAACCCAAAACAAGGACCAAAACCTTAGGTGTTCTGTTATGAGGATGAGAAATGGCTTCGAGCATATCCAAGAATATAATTTTGTGAAGTATTGGAAAGAAAACTACAAAATGGACTTAAAGAATGGAGAGGCTGAAAGAAAAGGAAGAAAATGCTAAATTAATAATGAGGTCACCTATTGTACAAAATCTTACCTCCTAAAATCTGTTTGTGCTCTCCTGTCAACCCCATCTAATTTGCATTGAGAGAGGTTAAAAGGAGATGGCAGCTGTGCCCAGTGTACCAGGGCATGAGAGAGTTTGCACATTGTGCAGTACACTTGGTCAAACTGCAGCCTAGTGCTGGCACTGGCCCAGAAGGGTGAGAAGCACTGGCTTGTGTTGATCAGCAAGGATTAATGAAACAGTGTGAGAGATCAGAGTGAATGATACAATCCTTGGCTCTCTAATTGGCATTAGCCTCTGTGTTGGGGCTTTTGTTATTGTGTAACTGACGGCTTCTTGTGACAGATGCTGCACATGTGTGCATAAATACTTACATGCACATATATACATGCAGAGAACAGGGAGGACGACTTTGGGTTAAAAAATTATGAAAATTCAAAGTATATCCACAATATGTAAGATTGGTATTTCTTAGCAATGGCTGTAATGCTGCAAAATGTGAATAATGGAACTGAAGAGGAAAAAATAAACACCACAGAAAGAGTGAAAGGAAGGAGAGTGATAGCTGAGGAAGAAAATACATTGAAAGATACTGGCAATTGGCTGGATATAAAATATATCATGTGGAAAAAATAGGAGAAAAATAGCAATTCCAACTATACCTGTAGGTGTTAATCCCCTGCTACTGAGAACAGCTTTATGGACTTCAATGATCATAGATTGTTGCCTTGACAGGATTAAGACAAATAATGCATTAATTCAGTTTCCCCATTCTCTTCAATTTCAGTAGCTAGCACATTAAAGAATGTCTTCTGAGTGAGTTGATTTTAGGGCTGTCCAGTGTTAAAAGGGAATGGAACTTCTTTCCTAGATGAACCCACGTGATAAAACAACTTCAAAACCTTCATGCTCAGAAGGCTACAGAGAAATAGACAGACAAAAATTTCATTTGAAGTGAATTCTTAGTTTATTTTTGCAGCTGCCTACTGTCACCTTTATTCATGATGACTTTGCTGAAGCAGCACTGCCCCTGTCAGTCTTGCACACTGGAAGGACTACATCGAGGAGAGCAGGTTGACTCAGCAAGTGTAAGACCAGCAGGCTGGTTGCAGCCAATTTCAGCAGGAGGATGTGAAAGTTATATAATAACTTGCTCTGCAACCTGTTCAGCAAAACAGATGGAGAGTAGAAGCAGATGCAAGGGCAAGAAGGAGTAAGAAAACATGGGTAGTAGGACAAAGAGGGGAAAATCATAAAGGGAGAAAGTGAAGAGTGAAGAAGAGATAAAAGAGAAAACAAGAGTCCATATTCATTATCAAAGATAAAATCATCAATATTGCAAATTTGGTGGAATGTTATTTCACTTTGAAAATCTTATTTATTCAGAGAAATTCTAGAATAGTTTTACTGAAGTCAGTGAAGTTACTTATATTAAGTGTAATACATATACTATATGAATATATACTATAAGAATATATATACTATGAGAATATATACTATAAGAATACTACACTGCTAAGTATTTTGGAGAGGTTACTAATATTTCCTAGGTTTTGCTGGTATTCATATATATTGTTTAGTATAATAAGTTGGTGTTTGGCAGTTAAAATAACCCATCTAAGCATCATTCCTACATTACTCATAATTTATTTAGCTTTTCTTGTGGTCCACATTTTTGTTACTCAGTAATTCCTTTAGGATATATTTATTAAAAATTCGAGTGCAGTTATCATTCTGCATGAACTGGTTAGATTACTTCTTTTTACATCTTTTTGCTGTTTGCATGTCTCTACAAACTATCACTGTAGTCTTCTCTAAAGTCTTCCAGAAAAAAGTGAGGGTTCTTTTCAGTGCTCACCAAGACTTTAGGATAAGCCTATTAACGAATCTGTGCTGTAGTTTCTCCTACAGCAAGGGTACACTAACCAAGAAAGAAAGATAAATTCAGCTTATTCAAGACAAATCCACACTAATTGTGCATTCCTGTGATGACATTGGCAGGATAATTTGCTAAGAGTTTGATCTGTGTTCTCAAACTGTATTTCAAGATCAGAGAAGGATGACATTAAAAAGCGCACCACTAAGGAAAAATACTAATCTAATTTTACTGAAGATGAACAAAATTAACCTTCATTTGAATATGCAAGCACTTATAGCATTTGGCAACTCAAAACTGTCCTCTGAGGACACAGAAGGCAGTGATGAAGCTGCTTATATTCCAGCTCAAAACTTTATTTTTGAAAGCTTTTACACATGAGTAGGTGCTAAATAATAATAATAATAAGCAGAGACTGAAACTAACTGCTGGTATCTGAAGGGTGTCAATGCAGTCAAGATAAAGAACTGGGAGCTCTTCAAGTGAGTTGGGGTGTGACAAAATCTGTGCTGATGAATGCTGACATCCTGAATAAAATCACTACACGGCTTCACGTAGGTCAAGAAACTACATTGTTTCCCTGAGCCACAATGACAGCGGGGTGACAGAGATTAATAGCTTTGTATTGACTGAGCAACTTCCAGTTCCTTATCTTTGTCAAGTCAAGGCTCTGTCCAAGAGCTGAAATTGTTATTAGACTTATAATTGCAAAGACATTTAAAGGGTTTCCCCTTAAGGGACTATGAAATCCAATAAACCTTTCATAAAACCTCAAGCATTCAAGTGCAAAACCCTTGTCTCAGAGACAGGCACGCTCACATCCATAACAGGGGAAACCTTGAAGCCTTGTACATTGAATAATGTTTGATTTATGAAGTTGGTTTTGAATTTGTATCAGTTATTTTATTAAAAATATATGAAAGAATGTTTTAAATATGAGTGAGCTGTGTTCACTTCTGTCTTGATCAAGTACTCCATGTGTCTGAGCTGGAGGTCTTTCTTCACCTGTCACTTAGATTCATGAGGGCTCAGAAATACTGATTTTGTATTGCTAATTTAAGGCGGTTAATTCAATTTGGATGAGATTAAATCTCAATTTCTCACTGAAATTTCAAAATAAAAGCTGTAGGATCAGGCTTGGATTTCTTTATTATTGTTTATTTGTAAGGAAATATTTGCAGCATGTAAAGAGTTTTAAGTGCTATATGTCAGATTTACTTAATGAAACTGTTTGAATGAGATGATTGAATGTTTTCAAGCAATAGATTTAATGCTTATCTCTTTGGCTTACTTAGAGTCTCTTCCAGTACAACAGGGTGTAAATTGAGAGATGGCACTGGCCTCAGGAGATATCAGTCTTTCTTTTGTTTAAGAAGCTTGAGCTTTTCTAGGAAATTATTGTGGTTTGCCAGTAATCCATTTTGTGCTAAATTTTCTGTTACTCTGTTTGTTTACTGCCTTCAAAGCTTAATGGGCTTCTCTTGATGCCAGTCATAATAGTGGTGACTGCAGTCATTTGGCAGCAGAGCAAATGATATTGTATGGTGCAAAATAAGGTAGAATCTGCCCTTGATTTTAAAGAGAGGAAACCTCACACAAATCTTCTGCTGTGTTTTGTTTTATTTTGCTAAGACATTAAGAAAACAGCTAACATAATTAAAAACTACATCTTAATAGTGATAATCTGATTTAATAGCCATAGTATATTCAGGCACATGCCTTTTATTATTTCATTAATTCTTCAAAGCTGAGTGTCATTCTCTAGAATTTCTTACTCCAAGCTATACTGGTTTCTACTATGGTGTCTGCAGCTGCACTGACTACTCTTCAGATATTTCAGAAGGTATTAATATATGTGTTACCTCCTCATTTCAGCAATAACTGTGCTTGCCACCTCCTCTAGCTATAAGCCTTGTTCTAGGAGCATTGGAGTTATATGGAGATTACGCCTGATCTTCCATTTTGATCCAGAGAAGACATTTAGGGCTTTTTGAAAATAAGAAAGTATTTTAGTTTTAGGGAGCTGTAAACCTTAGCACTGAAGTGACTCCACTGCATCTTTGCATTGAACTGGATGTCCACTGTATTATATGAAGTTTTATTTCTTTGCTGTGTGTCCATTTAATTCACATGCATGTTTTAGGCTAATGCTACCATTATCAGATTAAAACTTTTTTCCCCTACATAAGGAAGAAGGAAGTTGTGAGAATTTACCTCAGTTAGAACTCTCCTGTGCTATAAAACAGCATTCTGTGCATATTGGCAAGGGTAGAGAAGAATGGGAACATTTCGTGCAGTTGTAGGAGCACTCACTGAGGCTGGTGTAGGTGGTGAAGGTTCTGTGTAGGGCACAATAATCAGAATTTTAGTCATATTCAATTAGGGACATGGTGTTTTCCCTGTTGCCTACCCCCTCTTTCCTACAGGAAAGGAGTAAACAGGAAGGAATTAACAAACTGGAATGGACATAAACTGGAAGGAGCAATTAAAAATGCTGAGGTATGAGGGAAACTGAACAAACCCTTAGTGTTTCTATTTGGTGTTTTGGAGTCCATGGAAAAAGGAATAATATCATTAAACCTTCTGAGTATTTCTCTAAATATTAGATTTATTATGCTTTCTTCCTTCAGTGTTTTTCATATATCAGTGTCAAAGCTAGGTATATTGCCACAAATTAACTTGCATTTGTTACTCAATTTTGAAAAAAAAAATTAAGCAGAAAAAAGGTGACTTAGAGAAAACTGTGATCAGTTAAGTTAGCCACTGGCAAAAGATGTGCAGTTCAACCATCTCTTCTCTTATTGAGGGTTTACCAGAAATTTTATATTTATGTATTTTATTTTGTACATGTTCCTGTATATACTCAATTAGAACCCTCTGGATGCTCATTCACATGGCTATGCTGTGCATTTTCTGTCCATAATTGTGCCTAAGAAAGAAATTTAAAAATACATCAATATGTATATCCATAAGTTATTTGGGTGCTGTGCTGTTTTGTAGTTTTCTTATCAGAATTTTTGCCTGTTAGTGCAAGTCAAGAAGCCAGGAGCTGGTGCCCTATTGATCAACCTGCAACAACCACTGGAGTGAACAGACCAGCCTGATGTCTGCAAAGTACACTTCCAATTCTTAGGCCAGTTTTGAATTTGAATCCTGAGGTAATAGCTTGTGGCAAATAAAATAAAAACTACAACCTGGGTGACTACTTAACTCAGCATAAAACGCCAGTTGGCCTTGTGATTAATAATCTAAAGGTGGGACAGTAATTGCAGCAGGTTCTTGCTCTCCATTTTTTTTACATTCTTTTCCAATCATTAGTTTTATGTTGGTTCACCTATACAGCCAAGTTTCTTAATTGTGGTTAGATTTATGTATTTATTGGAGTAACCACTTAAAATTCTAGGAGCTTCTTTAACAGAAGTTCTCATAACAAATCCAGAGGACAAACTGTAGTAAGTAGTAAATTAATATTTTAGTAGCTATATTTTGCTTTATGGATCCAATGATCAGTTTTAAAAATCATTCATTTTAGGAATTGTAGTAACAAAACATTCAAAACTCTCTACTCATTTATTTTTTTGAATCTGGAGGAGAAAATTAGTAATTTCAAGTTCTGTTCAGCTGTGGGCTTTGTACACATGTTCAGAAAACCCATTTAATTTTGGACTTTCTCTGTTATCTGTGAAATCTAGATATTGAGCTTGGATTTCAAGATACATTACAAACATAACCAGGTTCAATAGCCACTCAAGATTTCACATGGTGCTTTTACAACATATTCTTACCTTATGTAGAATACAGAACACTGGTGTGGCCAATCAGCAATTGGAATCCTCCCTGTCTGTCATTCCCTACAAAATCTTACCAAAGCTTAAGGATGGCAACATCCTGCAGGAAGAAAAGTTTTCTGGAATGAATAACTAATTTATAGTAAAAATCTCAGGGTTCATTCTACAACTGTACTTTGTCAGTAGTGCTAGGAATCAGTTATAGTGGTCATTTCATCATTTATCCCAAGGGATGATTTATTATGGATCATTTTTCTGCAGCTGGAGATATTCAAAGCCCTGGCAGCAGCCTGGGAGCTGAAAACCAATGTGGTGTGAGTGTAGTTAGGTGATCTCATGCAGCTTGTGCCATTACCTTCCCTCTCTGGTTACCTCTTATTTTTGTAGCCAAAGGGGATCTAAATGACACATTAAAGATCTATGATCTCAGGAAATAGAAATAGTGATTGGTGTGTATAATGAGAGGCATATGAATGGGGTTTTTGTCCTGTAGTGAGTGGGTATCCTACTGTCACCACCACTGAGAAACCAGCATTTCCCATAGTTATTATGTAGTGAGAGCTGTGGCAACCATGGCTTTCTCTTCACTGCTCAGGAAGTATTGGCACTAACCCTGAAGTTAGGAGCAGGCTGGTAAATTTTGATTAAAGTCTTATTTTTTAATAGCTTTATCTGTGGGGGTTTTTCTTGTGGGGGTTTTTGGGGTTTGGTTTTGACTGTTTTTTGATTTGAAGTTTTCATCATTCCACAGGTGAAAAATGTTCAGTGGGTTATCTCACTATGTGAAATAAAGAGCATTGGCAATTTGGTTAGTGAGTGATATTTTTGAAGAATATTCAAACAAGCAGTTGATGCTGAGAATGGTCCAGGCCTGTACAAAGCAGTTTGTTCTAACACTTGTTTCACATTATTTTCTTGTTTATCCTGAGATGGATTTTAGTCAAGCTGCTGAGTGCAAATGAGGTTTGCCAAGTTATCCAATTTTCCTTTTTAAGTTGCAGAGGGAACTACAAAACAGTTGTACTCCATTCATAGTCATATTAATCTGACTGTAGAGAACTACGGAGAAATAGGAGAGGATAAGATATAATTCATTGCACTTTTATCACAGGATAACATGAAGTTTCTTCAAAAAGTTTGAGTAGAAGAAGAAAAAGATGAAAAAATAAAACCAGGCTGCTTTCCCTTCCAATTTCTTTTTCTTCAGGTGGCACTTAATTTAAGAAGCCTTAAAGGATCATAATTATCAAGGTAAGAAGAGTTCCAGTTTTAAAATAACATAAAGGGTTTCCTGTTCTTAATTTTGGTAATACAAAACTTGAAAGATTGCAGAAAATGACCTTATGTTCCTCAACTGTTGCAGACATTATTAATTGCATAAATATAAACCCAGGAAAGAATTGTTATTATTGATTATTGATATTGTTTTCTCAGTATAACTGAAACCTAATTTTGGACTCTGTAGCTACTGAATAAATGTGATACATTTACCAGATGCATCATCAGAGATGATTCCTGCTCTGAAGACTTAATAGCTCTTGTGATTCAGTGACTTGCACAAATATAAATCGCAGCAAGGCAATACATTTTCAATATATCTGGTAGTGCACTGTAAATGGGTGATGCAGGATGAGGATATGATGGATCATAGGATAGGCTAAGGCTTTGCTAGGGCAGAGCCTTATTTAAAATCAGGGACCATAAGGACAGGTAACAAACCTTATGAGGGAAAGGAAATGCAGCTGCCTGTAGCAAATACATGAAATCACGTGTGTCACCTCCATGCAAGAGTCCGCATTTAAATTCAACAGAATTTGCAAAGATATTTGAAGCTGTGATTGTTACAGCTTTCTAATATTTAGTGTTCTTCAGGAGAAGAAAAGGGGGAAGGAATAAATAGAAAAAAATGCTGTGAAAATATTTTGTGAAGAAAAACTTTTGACCTCTCTATTGATTGCTAATATTTTTCTTAATATGGAAAGTAAGAAACATTTTATTTTCAGAAAGTATTGACTTCAAGGATCCTAGGTCTGGGAGGAGAATATTTATTAGTTTATATAATCAAAATGGTGAAAATGTTTTTTTTTCTGTAGCCTTAGCTCTGTTTCTTTCTTAAAAGTAATAAACACTGTACACAGGAGTATTGCTGAAGTAGACATCTGATACCAACCTGGGGTGTTGGATATAGTTACATTGCTCTGGGAAAAAAAATACTGGTGTTTTATGAGTATTTCTGTAAATGAAAATGCTGGAGAGAAGGTGGGGGAAGGGGATGGTATTTGAGATACCATTTGAACATTGCCTGAATATGTGGCACTGTTTCTCACAGGATGCCTATGTAAACAGAATATTTTTAATATTCTGTGTTTACCAGAATTTTCTTGCTAGATGCAGGTTATTATTGTGTGTGGAGGGCTTCAAGTTATATTACTTCCCTTCTTCTTCAGCTTTCTCTTTACTCTGCAGTTGGTCAAATTTCTACTTTCACTGTACATATAAACATGTGCCCACCCACTCGGTGACAGATGAGACAGTGCCATGTGGGACACACTTCCAAAGCAAATGGGATTAGCTAATGCATAAAAAAGCTCAGAAAGAGTTCCAGCAGTTCTACTGACTTCACTACTATTACAATTTATGTGAGCAAAAAGTTTATTTCAATTTTTTCTGCCTCTCAGCCTGGCATATTTTAGCTGCTTTTTTAAAAGTGAAATGGGTTCTCTACAACATGAGCATCATCAGCACTAATGAGGATGTTTCAGACCAGATCAAACTCATGTTCAAATAACTTCCTTAATATTCCCATGGTCACCCCAGTGGGCTAGAAAAAGGATTAATACAAAGCATGTTCAAAAGAAAAGTCTTATAGTCATAATCAAATATCTTGCTTCAATAATTTTCTGCTTGGTCAGTTTTTGACCCTGGACTTGCACTGAGACAAGCAACAGAGTAGGATATAACCAAATACTTTGGAATTTCTTTTTTTTTAGAAATTGCTGTAATATATATATATATATATATATATATCCTTTTTTTCTTACTGCATTTAGCTATGTACCTATTAGTCTTTAATAATAACTTTAAGGCATGCTAGTAGTACTGCAAAAGTTATTATATAAGGATATTTTTGATAACAGTCTTTGGACTCTACTGGAAAATAAAGACTAGTGAAAGTACAAAGTATATTTAAAATTAAGTAAATATGGTAACATTGGTAATCAAAATGATGAAACAAACAAACTTGATGTATTAGTCTGTTGCAGAACTGATGCAGATGGTGATTTGAAATGATCTACGATAATCTGAAGTTCATGAGCTGACAGCTGATTTGTTGATAACTCAATAGAATATCTCCCACATATCTGAGTTTGGGAACAAAATAGTAAAAGAACCACCAATGTTACTGAGTATAAACAGCTGAATTTGCATTCAGAGAAAAGGTGGTAGTGGTCTAAAGATTCTTTTGAAAGTCAACAGTCAGAACAATGAAGAAAACAACTTTGTCCATTACAGAGACACAAACAAGGGATGACTGAAGCTTTCCTTTAGAACAGTTGTTGCTGTCTCAAGAACAGTTGCTGCTTTAAGTGTAGGGGAAGAGTTCTATCAAAGAAATTTACTGCTGTTAAGGCTTAATGTGTCAGTTGCAACTGAATATTCAAATATTTTACATTAGAAAAAAATGTAGAAGGACAGCTTAGTTAATTGCTTCATTAGTGGGAAATGAAACAATATTATTGTTACCACAAGGATTTTTTTTTGTAAT
The DNA here is from genome assembly GCA_039654755.1 of Calcarius lapponicus. Classification (NCBI taxonomy): domain Eukaryota; kingdom Metazoa; phylum Chordata; class Aves; order Passeriformes; family Fringillidae; genus Calcarius; species Calcarius lapponicus. The sequence goes on along the minus strand of CM077474.1, from coordinate 13,278,787 downwards.
TGGGGTTAATAATGGTAAAGTATTGTTTGGAGTTTGTTATGGAATTATGATCCATTCTAAATATACTTAAAAGGCTGCAAATTTTCATGTATTCCTGCTGACATATGTAGCCAATAATTTCCATCACAACATCTCTGTGGAAATTGAACAAAATATCTTGATAGGAACAAAATTAACACAGGTCACACATCACTCCATATGGCAAGTCACTGTGCCAAGACAACTCAAGGTGCTTTGTAGTAGATGGAAAGTCACTAACAAATACCTTTCTCTGTCAAACAGTGTTTCTGTTATCTAAAGAAAGTTTGACATCCATGTCTTCAGCCAAGATCCATCAGTGGTTTTCCATTACTTTATTACATTAGCTTAATCTGACCTAGAAGAAAATATAGATGCCTAAGCACGAGCTTTGTTTGTATCCTTGTGTACTCACCTCTAATACCTTGAGAAGGAGGAAAATAGTTGGCATTGGAATATTTAAAAATAATAATTATAAATTCTTCCAGTGCTTGACCTCTACATACTCAAGTTCTCTTCCTGCCCCTTCTTTTGCATTTCAGCTGGGAGAAAATGGCCATTTATTACTTTTGGATCATGTATGGGAAACTAACTTCAACTTTACCTCCCTTCAGCTTTACCTATGAATGTTCACCGAGAACAAGGATGTCAGGTTTTTTTTCTGGCTCATCTATACACATCAGGCTGCAAAGTGAGGGTTCTATGATGAAGCCAGACTAATTCAGCCTCAGTATCACTGAATAGAAAATTCCCCATTGAACTTCTGCCTACAGGATTCAACATTTATCTCCTCCCAACTATATATTTATACACAATACTATCTATAAAAGAACTGCAAAGCCTATACTGAATCCATGATTATCTCTGGAATTACTAAACCCCATAATACCGCCCCTAGCAGTTTCCTGCAGTATTCTGCATTCAGCTTTAGCGCCACTGTTTCTGAAAATGCTTTATAAATATAAAACCCACATTTTGATGTGGTTGCAAAATCAAACATAAACATGCACTATTTGCCACTAATTTCTGGTTTGCTGAGATCACATAATGGTTCTTAATTTGGTTTTCAGGAGACATCTTGGTACATTTGAACTGCTCTAGCACCTTCTGCATGAATAATCTGACTGTGTGCTATGGCATTCCTAACTTTGGAATATTGTTATTCTCCAAGTAACATACAAGAATTAAATAGATATGTTTGATGGGGTATTGACAGCAGTTGTCCTAGTGAGATTGTGTTTGAATGCAGTATGGTTTGTCATTGCTCTAATTAGAATAATCACATCCCAGAATTTTGGAGATCTCATTTACATAACAATTTAGGTAAAAACATAGTGCATGTTTTTATTTAGTGGTGATTGTAGGAGTGTCACCAGAGGAAAGCTAAATCCTTTCTGTGAATCTATAACCGATCCATTTCTCATAAGATTGAGAGTGATTTGCTCCTTATGGAGTTCAAGTGACTTTGACTTCAAAAGAATTTTTTGTTGGCCTTATTGAGCGCTAAAAATAGCCTATATGTTATTCTGTCCACTTACACCTATAAGTAAATAAACATATAGAATACCCATATTAAAAAATAGTTTTTAAAATGGAAATGAAACAAAATCAAACGCAATGTTGTATTGACAAATATGGCATAAGTATATATATATATATATATATATATATATATATGTATGTTTGTATTCCTTTTCTTCTATTACAAAAAAAACATTTTGTAAAATATTTTGTGATATTCTCAGAATTAAAATTTCCCAGAGTATGCATTCACAGTAGCACCAAGGAGCAAGCAGGGTTTCCTGTTCCATTTTTTTCCTTTGGTCTGTTTGGTAAGGAACAGACTTGACACCCATCCTCTTGTTACCCTTTATGTGAACCTGCCTGTTCCAACTTTGTAATCTCGCAGATCTGGATTAACCTCCTCTATAAGCCGCATTCATTTTAGGGGGATTTGCTCACAATATTGAAAGACAGGATGATATAAATGGATTAGAACTCCTGGGTCTTGCTCCCCATCTCATTCCCATTGTGCTTTGATCTTCTTCAGGAAGATCTGTTTCAGAATGAGAAAAGGCTCTGCCCATTAAGCGTGAAAAACCTCTGATGTTTGATGCAAGGAGAGCATCTGCCATGTTAATAGATTTGTCAGTGAGCTAAGTGCAGAGGTACTAGCTTTTGTTCTGGATTTGTAAAGTGCCTAAAAAAAACAAATTAAAGAAAGTACTGACACACAACTGAAGCTCCTGAGAATGTTTTCTATTTGCTGCCTTTGATGGGAAGCTGGCCCTATGAAAATTGTTTAGAAGGTATTTAAATACTATTCTTGTAACACTCAAATTCCTCATATGCTACCTATTTATCTCCAGTCTGTGTAGATTCATGAAGGGTTCAAAACATCTCTGTTGAAAGAGTTAAAATATGGGTGAATGCTCCAAATGTTGATCTGCTCAGAGGCTTGAGCTTGTTTCCTCCACAAACACCTATGCTCCCTCCCTTTAAAACTCAAATGTCACTTGGCTGTCTCTGAATGATAGCATTGCAACTAACTTATTCCTACCAGAAAGCCTAAATTTAACAGAGCTGAGTCTAAAGATTTAACAGATACTGTTACTCTCTGCACATTTCTCAGATTTTTATTGTACATAACTTTTTCAGAATTTTGAGCCTCCTGTGTAATATAAGGTGTTAGAAACTCAGGTTATTACCAAAGTGGCAGCCTCAGGCAGAAGAGAAAATTGGCACTGAAAGACCCACGCTTACTCTTCATCCTTTTTTCCTGCCTTCTGGCTTTACCCTTAACTAATGTACCACAAACTTCCAAAACTCTGCTTTCTGAAATATGTAGACTCCTATTGTTATCTTTGCTGTATTGACTATGAATATTTTAAATGGGAAAAAAGTATGAAAACATCACTGTCTACACATATTTCTCTGTAATTCAGTCTATCAATTTTTACATGAAATTGTAGCAGAGTGCCACCCCTAAAGCAGCAGTTTAGCTTTCCAACAGGCTGCCTCAGTTCCTTTTCCTGTTTTTTTTCAAATTATTTGTAACTTTAACTTTGTTTCTGTTCACAAGCAACTCTTCAAACCTTCTCCCCTTCCCCACAGGAACAATATGGCAATCTTATTTCCCTAAGGCGCTGATTCAGTTTCTGCTGAAAATTGAAGTATCTTCACTGACTTCAGAAAGATCCAATATGGCTTGTTCAAAGACAGATTAAAAACCTCCTACTTGATTAAAACTAAAAACATATTAAAATGAGATTTTTTTCTATCTTTTGGACTGCTGAAATATCCAGATTTTCATAACCAAATGGAAATAACCAAAGTTTTTATCTGTATTCCTTTTCTAGAACAACTAAAATGGAGCAAAAGATGCAAATTTTGCTAAAATTCCCTACATGAGGAGCTCACCTATGATATATATTAGGATTCATTTTCTTTCTTTTCCTCATACAGAATTAACTGGCCATGGTTCTACACTAAGACTTCATGCAACTAACTTTTGCATTGCATTTATAGGTTTCCTGATCTTCTGAAGGCTATCTCTGATTTTTTTTTTTGATGGTTACAATGTTGAAATGTAATGTTGTAGTTTTATTTAATTCCTCCACTTCATCAGTGGACTGAAAGAAAGTCAGCCAAATACACCTGCAAGCTATTATAGTGCTTATGTGTTACTACTGTGAGAGAAAGACAGGGAGCTGAACACCTTCAAATTTCCTGAAGTAGTTCTGTGGTGTTGCTCACAGGTGGCTGGAATTAAATTGACTAAGTGACTTCTCCAAGCACAGTACCTGTCATATCTTGTCTCCTTTTCATAACTTCAAAGATATGAAAGTCATAAAACCAAGACCCAGAAAGGGTCAGAAGCCACATGCTCCTTTGATTGATGTTTTGTCATATTTTGGTTCATTACTTCACCAGAAACCTTCCCTGCTAAATTTCAGAATTTATGAACTCCCAGAAAATAAATATTATTAAAAATTGGGGGAAAGGGTGGTAGTGAATCAAACCCACTTGCATGAATCAAACAATTAGGCCTCCAGGATGACCTCAGAATAAGGAGATACAATAGAGATTACATTCAATGTATTTGTTATCTATTTCTTTGACCTTACAGCCACCTTAAAATGCTGAACCACTGTTGCTGAAGGAAATATTTTTTTGCTGCTGTGTACAGAAGTTTCTTTCTAATGAACACCACAGGGTTTACTGATCGCTCTTAATGAGTTAGGAACAAGTGTCCTGCAGGTAAATTGTCACATATTTTTAGAAATAAACCAATCAATGAAGGTGATGTATAGAATGATAGTTATCTGTACTTCTCCGAAAGAGAAAACAAATATATCAATGTCCTTAATGCTTTATATAAAAGACACTTAAGGAGCTGGCAAAAACTCTGTTTAGACCTGTGTTTCAGCCCTTAAGAATCAATAGCAGCAGTTAAACTGAGATTTAGGGACTCTTACAAACATAACCAGGAACAATATTCAAAGGAATGAAGAAACTGAAGGTTGTCAGAGGAGAAAAAAAGTCTGATTTTGTCACAGTGTCGATGTCTTTTGGAAGAAATAGCTGCCTCTGAATGTTACTGTAAGATAGTCTTTTTTAACAATGACCTTTCTGCTGTGTCTTGGCAATTTGACTACCTTAGTTACAACTGGTGGATTTCAGCTATTCTGCTAGAATTCAACCAAGGAAATAATTGATGTACACTTTTTAGCAGACATATTATTATCTGAGTATATATACCAGGATCTACTTTTTATGAAATGCACCTAATTCAATTGTGTTTGGTGCAAGGGAGATACACACTTTAAAAAAATGCTGAATGCATTTATAGAATTAATTTTCTGTGGAGGGATAGTATGTAAGAGAATAGTGCAGAAGGCAATCTCACCCCTGAGGAGTTGCAGCTGTATTAATCACCAAAGATTGGGAACAGGCCTGCCCTTAACAGGCCACAGCTGTGTCCAATGAGAAGATGAGTGCTACAAAAGAGTGGGTTAGCTGGTTGAGGGGAGTTGGAGTTTGTTGGCTGTGCTGTGCAAGGAGCTAGTGCTGTGAGGAGCTGCCTGTGAGAAATCACTGAGAAGGTATGGAACTTCTGAAATAAGATGGCAGTATTTTTCATTCTTAGAGGCAGATTTATGTCTTTGTACAGTTTTTGCATATATGTGCTGCGTACATGAAGTTTGTTTTGTCCAGCACTGAAATGCAGGAGGCTTTGGCCACTGTCTGATGCACAGGGAGTGGGAGGCTCCTGCTGGGGTTTGTGCAGTCCTTCCTGGGCAGGGCCCTGTGTACAGGCATGTCTGTTCTTCCTGTCACACCAGGCTTCCTTTAGGTTTTCAGTGGGAAAGTCTCATGAGTTGAGGGTTCTATTTTCAGAATTTGAGGATGTGATGCTTACATGATAAACTATCTGATAGAGCTTATATTTTTAAAACTTTTAATCTGGTCCCTTACTCCATACAAGTGAAATGCCTTCGGAAGAAGGATACTGGGCTGATTTTAATAAACTTTCAACACACTTCTACCTATCTTGTACACAATCCTTAATGCGCTAACTCCCTCACTGCTTAGGCTTTTTACATACAAAATGGAGAAATGCGTTACTGTAAAGTCTTTCAATATTTTCCTTTTTTCACATGTGGATGTTATTTTGCTTAATTAGATAATATAGCTGTTTAAAGGCAGAAAATCAGGCTTATTTTGTGTGTGAAAATGTAATGTATTACAGACCCCCTTGCAGCAAGACTTTTTTAGGAGTTTGACCATGATTTCTTCTGTCTTTACATAGAAGTTTTGAAATTGGTTCTGTCAAACAGATTAGGCAATTCAGAGTATATAGCATAACCTCCTAATTATGTAATAAATACATAACTAAATTAGTTTTTGTGGTTTTCCTTTTATACGTGGATTTGTCTCTGTTTTCTTAATGTTGGGATTCTTTTAACTTGTGGAAGAACAGGCTTCTGCACATTGCTAAGAGCTACATTTATTTATGCAAAAGTAAGGATTGGCATTAAATATTTATATATCTCATTTATTTGAAGCTGCTGTCCCATAAAGAACAGACTGCTTTGGGGTTGCTATTAACTGGCCAGGTTTTTCTGACCTCAGTTTAATTCTCAGACTGCTGTGCTCAAAGTTGTCACCTTTTATGAAATATTCCAAGAAAATGACAACACTGTTTTGAAGTGTAAGTGAAGAGTACATGCTTGTCCTGCTCAGTGACCTCAGAGCATCCTTTACATACTTGTACTTCTGTTCTCATGAGTTCAGTTCAAGAATTTAGTCCTCATGTGAGGGTTGATTGTTTTCCCACTATTTAGGTGTGTTTAGGAATTTGCTTATTACTCAGATCCTCATTTAGTACCCTGCTCCAAGTGACAGACATTTGCCTGTGAGTAAGTCCTTGCTTGCTGTAAATACTTTGCTCATCTGCCTGCATTTGCTGCTTTGTTGCCTGGGGAGAGGCAATGTGGAAAATGTTATTTAAGGAAAAAGTACGTATGGCATGCTGCATGAGAAAGTCCTTAGTTTCAAAGCAGTAGGGCTAGAGACATGGACTGCTCTTAATGACAGGCTTGTTATGAGTTCTTTAGATAATAATTTTGAATGTTACTTGTAATTCAGTTCTCTGAAATTTTTTTTTTTGTGGAAAAAGCTCTGCACTTCTATAGAGTTTTTCTTCTTTGGTTTTACTTTTTTTGGGTTGCAGAATATGCCATTGTTTTATTTATGTCTAAAAATTTTTAATCTATGTACACTTTTCTGTATTTTCCTGTTTTAAATGATGTCCTGCACTGTGAAAGCACTTGAAAATTTGAAATACAAGCAGTAAAATGCAGAGTTCATGATGTATCTGTGGAAGTTGCTGGTCTGTGAAAGTCAAAGGTATTGATACGTGCTTACATGTTTTGCTTCACAACAGATTAATGGGTTATTTTGCAGTAGCATGGCATTATAATCTTCTTTGTTTGTAGTAATTTTTGTTGAGTCTTCCTTGTAGCATATTTCAATTTTTGTTATTTACCCACCAGATTTTTCTACAGCTTGTAAAATACTATGGGTTCAGGTCAGAAGTTGACCTTCCATCTATAATTCAAATAAAACCATTATTTTTGCTAAATATTACAGTGTATTTACAGCTCCATCATGAGGATACCTGTTCAAGTGATTAGTATAATTGTAAATAATTAGTATCTATTGACTCAGTATTACCATTTGTTAAAGCTGATTTTACTTCTGGGAATACAAATTTACTGAACCAAACTGTATTTTTAAACAAACAAGATGTTCATGACTTGGTATCGTGACAAAATACGAGATATGGATTTTGTATAGTGTTTAACCTGTATTTAAGTTGCATGGTCAGAATTAGTGATGCCCAGTCCTTGAATGTTTTTTTCATTTATAATAGGCAGGAGCACAGAATTCTACCTGGAACTTTGTCTAGGTTGTTTATTTAGCATATAAATATAATATGATTATTAGGGGAGCTCACAATGCTTTGAGAAGATTATTTTGGGGCACATAAAAAAATCCTTCTACTTTGATTAGCTGTAGATATGAAGAATATAGCAAAATGATATATTTCATATTAAGTCCATCACTTAGACTCATGAGCACTGTGAATGTACTTCTCTAACTTTTCAGTTTGCTTTGAAAGATGACCTAAGTAAGATTATTTTTTATCTAATTTGCTTTTCTTGCCTCTAATGAGTCTGAGTTGTAACTGTTTGAATTGTAGCTGGTGTTTCTATTTGATCTGTTAGTTCAAATATGCCATGTCACATCATGGAACCCTTGATTTATTTCCACATCCCTTGCAGATGGATTTGCCAAGCAAACAATTTTCTTAGAATTATTTAGGTTATTTTTGGCCTTTTGTATTTAGTGAGAAAAGTGCAATAGATCACATTTTTATTAACATTTCTAAACGCGTGCATATTATACTGTATTCATCTACCCCCAAAATCAATATTGGTTGAAGCTTGTTAAGATGACTGACAGGCTGGTTATTACTTCTGCCCTCCAGTGACTGTCCACATGGATATTCCCAGCCATTCACTAACGCTGGCTGATTTTGTCTTAAAAATGAACTGATCCATAGATTTATAGGCTGTGCTTCCTTTCCTCAAATTAGTGGTGTATAGATTATTTTACTTTAAAAACAATATTTGTTTTATAACTGAGACACATACAACACATATAAGAGTTTAGAGTTGAGTTATATAAAATATATTCAGAAAATGATGCCTTTATTAACAGTTGTGGTGAGAAAATAGAAATACTTGAAATGCTTGAAATTGCTCAACTGAATTTCTTTTCCTAAATCACCATATTAGTGAAACAAAAAATTTATTAAGTAACTTTAAAAGCTGTTTGAAATAATCTGTGAAATAGATTAGGAAGTAAATATATTTCCAGTTAATTGTGCTACTGTTTACTGAATCCTCAGTAGAGAAGTTGTGAAATATGAAAATCAGATTTAAAAAAAAAGTTAACTGGCAAATTGAACAAAACTTTTTTTTCTCCTGGAAAGGGCAGATCTGACAATAAGGTTATTTACATACAGCAGAACAAAATCAATGAAGTAATTTTACTTTGTTTTCTCCTCTGCTGTATGCAGGTGTAATAAGTCATCTTGACTGGCTGAGCAAGGAGGGATCCTGGAGGCTGTGGGTCTTTCCTCTTTATTTTTGAACCTTTACATACAGTGGCTCATGAACAGACTCCTTTTCCAGCTTAATTTTCTGCAATCCTTTTTATGCTGAGTAGTTCATTAAAAAAAATTTAATCATACCTTTCCTGAGATGCCCTTTTGCACAGCAGTTTCTGAGTTTCTCTCTCTGAGGCTCAGCGGAGCACGGTGACATTGGCCCCTCATCTGGGCACTAATAAACACTTCAGTGGGGCTGGCAGGCACTGTGTCCTAAACTGCCACAGGCTGTGCCTCAGCCCTTCCCGTGCCCTGGAACTGCTCTGAGAACTAAAGAGAAGGAGGCTCTGCCTTTCACTCAGGTGTCATAGAACTGTCCATCAAATATGCAAAGGGGAGGGCTAATCTTCAGCAGTTCTTACTTTTGTTAATCAGGGACAATGTAAGACATTATTGGTGAAAGAATCTTCTCAAATCCTAGAAATGAATTTGTGAACAAGTAAGTGTTCTGGAAAAAGAGCCTCTTCGTGAGCTGCTTTCTGTGGGTGCTGCCAAAATATTGTTTTCCACAATCCCAACTGAGTTTGGTATACTTCCCATTTAGCTGATTGCACAAAATTGAGTATTCACACAATTGTTAAGTTCTGCAGAGGCTACTTTTAGATTGATCATTAATTTCTTCAACAAGTCTGGAGACAGACCCATGTAAGAAACAGGCAGCATTCCTTTTAATACTAACAGCTAATGCAACAAAAGATGCTTCTGGTTTTCAAGCACACCCATATTAAATGGAAAGTAGGTCAAAGGCATGGGTACTGAACCTACTTTTTCTTAATGTTTATAGGAAGCAATTGGAAAGAAATTATATTCTGTGGGGGAGTTAAATGATATGCACTGGATCAGTGCTCTGGTCCTGCAGGAGGTAGAACTTGTTCAACTGCCTGCAGGATGCTGAAGGAGATCATGAGGTTTCCCCATCTCTATTGATCATGCGCCAATTCTCTATAGGCAGCAGCTATTTCAAAGAGATTTAGATGATATCACAGGAAAGAAAAGATTTCTCCTTTCCAACTGAAATTCTTTATATGCTGCAGGATACTTTGGTATCTTAACAGCACACAGTATATATTTCATGATGTGCTCCATTTTTATGTGTAACTGTTAAAGAGCAAAGTTTAGTTATTTTTCTGGTTGTTTTTTTTTTTTCTTCCTCTAAAAATTAGTTTGCATTAATTTTTTTGAGAGGTGGGGAGGCCAGGTTAATCAGTCTTACTAAGTGATAGAAACTTTGACTACAAAATAAATTCAGCAATGTACCTTACAACACACAAAAGCTTGATCATAAAAATAATGCAAAGGTACCATCCTCATTCATTCCTTAGCTCTTTGTAGTTTTGATCTAAAATACTGCTAACATTTATAAACTGTGTAAAGAAAAATATCCTGTATTTCTGAATTGCCTGCTGGTGCTGAAAGTTATGGCGTTTTCCTCTACATGTGGGCACCAGAAAAGAATCTATTATATGTGGGTAGCTGGAACAACAATGCAAAGTCTTGTCTTTACAAATATATGGTACAGAAAGATTTTTTCTTTATTGTTCACTTTTAAATTCAGTGATATTAAAATGGCAAAATAACACTGGAAACTTTCACTAAATAGAAAATGCCTTAGAAAGTGGGCACTTTCTATTTTCCTCTTCCACTTTCTACTCACAGAATCAACACTGAATTGAAATTATGCATGTGTACCTTTTTCCTTGAAATGTTTCCCTTTCTCAAAAAAATTTCTGTATTTAATAATGCTTCTCCATAGAGATCCCTGGATGTTTCAGCACTGCTCAAGTCCCATTCTGAGAATTGAAACAGTGCTTTGATCCCCTGCTTTGAATCTTTCAGAGGGACAAATCCTCACCCCCTGTGAATCTGTGCCCCTCCCCTATGCATTGTTTTCTATTGTCAGCATTAGTGGTTCCTGAGTTACTTTGTCAATATGGGACTGTTTCCTCCATGTGATTGCAAATCTTAATTTTTAATTTAATGTGTCTTGGAAACCCATTTCCTTTATCTGAATCAGTTCAAAGAAAATCCAGTGAAAGAGGAGGGAAGGAGAGGTGATAAATACTAAGGCTAGTCATGTTTTAACTAAAAATATTGGGCTGTCTTGCCTGGGGAAGACATCAGGAACAAGGCTGATACTTCCATAATGACTTTTTTAAGGTAGCAAGAGTCAAAGCTTCAGCCTTTTCCTTGTGTCTTGTGAATCAGATGAAGTTGCCAATACCCATTCCTCTATATCAGACATTTTACTTATTCTGCAATCTAAAGGCTCTTTGCTGTCATTATTTAGAAATTGGTGTTGTTATCATCTTATATGTATCAGAATTATTGAGAGGGTGCAAAAGCACACAGTGCCTCATCTGCTTGATCTGCCACATCTGTTTTTCTGGAAACTGTTGGAAATCTGGAACTAAAACATTTCCTGTTCTTGAACCTACTGCTTACTATTATATACAGTCTCTTTATTTCTGAATGGTTTCTCAACACTGTTGGATAGATATGGTGATCTACAAAGGAAAATAAACTCAGTTTAGGATGTTATATATAGCATGACAAGCAGGGAAAAAAGAAAGAAATATGTGCCTTGTCTAAAACTCCAGGAGGGAATCATTCACTGAAGATGTGCTGCTTGTTGGAAATGAGGAAACTCTAAGTACATAAAGACACTTCTGGTTTTACTTCCTTTGGTTCTGGGCTATCAATTATGTGGCACAGCAAGTTTGGTGCTCTGGAGGTTTTTTTAGATGCTGAAAGTGGCTTTGAGTAAACTTTTTATATTCTCAGAACTTCTGGAATTGGATGCTTAGTGTCTCAAGTGGAATAGCAGCACACTTTATAAATCAGCCTTCTGTGGGCACCGTATTGTCTGTCCAAAGGCTGCAAGGAAGATTTATCATGCAGTGTTTGTGGCATGTTGGATATTGACTCTCTCATTGCACTTAATAAGAGGAGGAGACACCAATATAAGGGTTCTAGCTTAACTGATTATTTTCTCAGTAATCAGCTGGTTTTTTCAGTAGTTACTGAGAGAAAAGCTGTCCTACTGAATCAGTGTGGATTTCAAGAGGATCTTTTCCTGGGAAATTTTCTATTTGCTCCTTTTTATGGCAAGTATTGTGATTCTTTGGTTTGTCACATTGAACAGCAAATTAAAAGAAAAAAGGCACTAGAGTTTCTTACCTAGACAGCAAACAGTTACAGTCCTGTTTAGCGAAGATGGAAACTGCAGCAGAGGTCTAAGAAACAAGGAAGTGCCAGACAGAGGGGAGTTGTGGCTGTCTTCAGTCTTCTGGAACTAATTTTCTCTGACATCAGATTCCAGGATTGGGCTGACTGGGACCTGAACAGCTTATTCACTGTGCTGCCTGTTGGAGACAGTAACTTAAACCCAAACACAGTCTTATAAAATCTATGTGGTATCTTTTCTTCTTGGACTGGGTTTGAATTTGGACTGTCCAGGATAATACTGTTATTTTTAGAGTGACCAGAGGATCTGAGTCAGACAGCAAATGAGCCAAGGTGAATTACTCCAGGAGGCAGAGACATTAAGGTATAAGCAAAGAATCAAGGTCCTTGTGTTGTAAATGATAGTTTAAAACAGGGCTTTCCATTATTTGCCTCCCCTAATTTAGAACATATAACCCAGAACAGAGAGGTGAAGCAAGAGAAATTGATGTCTTCTGTGTTTACTGGCTGCTTTGGGAGTTTTTCACCCACCATTTCCACTGAGCTCACTGTATTTCCAGAGAGTACAGTGGGAGTAGAATTTACAATTGTACTTTCTATGGTTAATACATAATCATTCTTGCTAGTATTAACTTAATTTTTTAAAATGAACATAAGATCAACTGTGCTAGAAAATTTCTTATAAAAGTATGGAAGGCTCTGGATGATGGAACTGGTTTTTTCCCTCAAGAATGAGTAAGCATTTCTGGAACACTGATCTAGAAATTGTTACTTTCAAGCTGTCCTGAAAAGTGCTGTCCTTATGACTCTACCCTTGGTATGTGCCTCCTCTATAACATTTGAACTTCTTGATCAATTTTAAACAAATTTGGCATGGGTGAAAGTCACAGAGGTTGGGTATGTTCACATTTCATGAAAATGAGAGTTAGATATTGGAGAGAGAGAGAGAGAGAACTGTTGTCATATCCTCACCCAAGGAAGACAACAAAATTGGTCTTTGGTTAAACATCAGGGACTCTGCATAAACTCACTATTGAAACAGAAGTCTCAATTATGATATTGGACTGTGATAGTTTGGAGGCTCAGAAAATAACCAGGTGTGGCTTGGGGAAGTTTTTTTCCCCTCCAGTTGAAAAGATCATCCATATACTTTGAACTGGAATAACTTCAGACATTAAAAAAAAATTAAAAACGCAATTAGAGCTTTGATGAGAGCACTCAGGTCTAATTTAGAACAACCTGGACTGAGCATGAAATCACTCTAAAAATAGCAGGGCACTTAAACTGGAAGAGATACATGGAGATAATACGGATTTACATAGTTAAAAGACTGAATGAGTAAAGGTGGAGATTTGCTGCCACTATTTTTGTTGCCACTTCATCACCTAAAGAAGAAAGGTGAGGACTTTACATATAGTTTGGAGTTTAAGGAATGATTTGTCATCCCTGAGTTACCATAGCATCTGGTTTCCCTGGTTACCAGTGACCATGGAAGGGACACTAGGGAAGCTGAAGGCTGCTTATATATTTATTTTTTGAGAAGGGAAAAGAGAGGGGTCAGAAAAGATTTGTGTGTGTGTGAGAACAGAATGTGAGAATAGTGCTGGAGGATAACAGTTGGGAACAGATTTTGTCTGAAATGGAATTTATAGATTTCTTTTCAGTGCAAGGAGTTAAGTAGTTGAAAGAAAAAGACTGGTGGTGAGAAACAGAAATTCTGATTAAAAAATGATGAGAAGAAGAGCCCTAAGGCTGTCTGCCTGAGATACTGGAGGTTGTGTCAATACAGATGACACAGGGTGTGATTTGACCAGATTTCTTCTTTACCAGGGTAGCACTGGACTGGTCCTTTCTGAGCTTGGGGTTTCACAAGCAGAGATTTACAAATCTACTTATGCCACAGACAGCATGTTTCTTGCAAATCCAGAGGATGGGTGTGGCAGTTCTTGTGGAAGAGACTGCTGAATGGTTCCCAGAATGGAAATTTAGGAAAACCTATGTTTCTTTATGGCCTGTTGAATTACTGTCAATAGAAGAATAGATATGGCAGATTATAGCAAGGAGGGTTCTCAATGAGTGTTTTGTTTGCTGGTTTTAACAATAAGAACATTGCTGATTTTCCCTTTTGCTTTCAGACTTACCTATTTCATGTTCAGAAAACCTTTTGAAAGATGCCACATGGTAACTGACACCATATGCAACAAACACTCCTGGGCAGCTTTGGGTTTGATCTTTAGCAGAAAGCAAAGGAAGGCTGTAATTGCTTTCATCCTTTAGACTTGTTGACACTTAATCAGAGCTCAGATTTCCAGGGAGGAATTATTCAGGCCTGGGGAGTTTTTGACACCTCTACATTAGTAAAATATTTTTTTAGACATTTTAATATTCTTATTCCACAAGGACATGTTCATGTCAGAGAATCTCATACAGAAAATTTCCACTAATGCAGGAGTGGCTCTGCTGCCCTAGTTCCAGTATCTGAGGCAGCTTAAATGGAATAATTCTGTTTTGTCCCTGTGTTTTATCCATGACACACATTGCTTTGATTTCTTCATTTCTAGGACAATTTACATGTACTTGACTGGACCAGCCTCTCTTAAATCAAAAAAATACAAGGGCTTAAATATAAGAATACTAAACTTTATCATGTGTAAACTCTTGTTTATGGCTGAAATTGTAAATCTCTGCCTTTAAAATGGTCTTTTATTTCTTTGCACACAGGCCAGATGGTAGGAAACATGATTTTACTAGTTGGATAATTTTAAGCATGTGATTACAATGCTGTGAGTAAATATATCATTTTGCTATGTTTCCTTACTGGGCTTTTGATGTTCCATTCAAAACTTAGTAAATAAATTTTATTTTTCAGATATTTTCTTAGTTATTTTATTTTCAAGATGATTTAAAATACCAAAAGGCACGTCATTGTAGCTGGAATAACAATGCAAAGTCTTGAACTCTGTGTTGTCTTTCTTTTTTTTTTCCTCTAAAAATCTCTTCCAAGGCAGAGATTTTTAGAGGGGAAAAAACCCCCCCAAAAACAAGACAGTGTGTATGAGCCTTTAAATTCATTGAGGCAAATTTACTCTGGACTTGACCCTCAAATGCAAGGGTTTGCACTATTAGTAACTATGATGTGATGATGATTTAAACATCCTGAGCATTTCAGTAGTACACAGAATACCTTAATTCACTACAGACCAGAGGAGAAGGCTTTTGTAGATTGTAGTAGCACTCTGAGCTTGTTCATAACTAATAAATTACCAACTACCATAGATTTAGATTAGTAATTTTGGTGACTTTAGTAGATTTAGAGTATACGAAGGTAGAAAGAAGATTTACATTTTGATTCTTTGGATTTGTTTTGCTTATATTCCCTTTTATTTGCCAGTGTAAATCAAAATGTTTGTTTCCAAATCTGAGTTCAGATTCCAAAATTCTCTCAATTTTTCTCATTTATTGTATGTTTTGATTGCATTTTTGCCTCTGTATTTTTAAAAGAATATCTCTGTTTTGATCCTGATTTGCATGAGTGCAATGTCAAATGTTCACATGCAAATTGGGGGGGTTATGTCTGCAAGCCATCATGCATGCAGTCCCTCTTTGTATTGGCAGGTAGGCAAGAGCTAAAATGCAAATACAAGTTAGCCTCAGTGTTGTCATGATTTTCATTTGTATGACAGCAAAGGAGAACTTTAGAAATGGATTGGAGAAAGGTGTTTATGGGAGGCCTTCCCAGCCTGATAGGCTTGAATCAACATTGTGGTCCAATTAAGTGAAAGAATCTACTGGTCCCATGCACTGTCTCATTATTCCCATAAAGCATTTTTTTGTGTGCAGGAATAAATTGGATCCCTTATGGAAACTTCTTCCTCAGTAATATTTTCACTTTGAGATGAGACAAGCTTTCCAGACAATGCATCTCTGCATATTCTACACTTTGGTGCCCATGGCCAGAACTCAGTTCAGCACTTCCACCCTGGGGGCTGGAGAGGTCCAAGTGCCACCTTGGAGTGGCAGAAGTGAGCCCCAGGTGCCAGGGCCACTCCTGGGTCTGTAGGAGAGGGCAAAGCCACTCCTCATGCCTACAGTGACACACACAGTGTCCTCCTGGACTCAGTAATGGGAAATTCTGCTCATCCTCCTGTGCCAGTCTCATTCTTTCCAGCCTCTGATCAGAGGTAGGAAGGTTTTCAGCAGTGAGATTCCCTCCCCCACCCTGACATTTAAGGTAAAATCTTCCTTTCCTCAGGCAGAAGTACTTGTGTCAGGCTTTGTTGATAGGCACCAGATAGCTTTCAGTTTATACATGAACTACATGTTCTAACCACATTTAAAAAAAAACTTATAGAAACATTTTTCTCATAGCTATTCTTCCTGAAACATGTCTGTCTTGTTAAATATTATTCCTTGTATGCTGCTGAAAAATATTTTATTAAATATATGACTTATTTAACAGCTAGTATGTCTAGGTTATAATTTCCTTGGTAGAAAGCTTTTCCCCTTTATTTTTCTTTCAATGTTCAGATACAAGTGAAAAAAACCAAAAAATCCTCCAAACCCCCAGCCATAATTACCTAACTCCAAGACCAGCACAGCATACAATTTTGAGGAAAATCTGCCATGAAAAAGAAATAGAACATGTATTGGAAAGGACAGAATGCAGTTAAAATGTTGCCAGTGTACATATTTTGCTTCTTGTTCATAAATAGTAATTTAATTTTCTGTTCTGTTTTGCTGACATATTCCAAAAATCCCTGTCAGAAGGTGTTTTGCTGACCTTAACCTTTCTTACTAAATTTTACAAGCACGGTGGTCGTCACTTCCCTTGAAAAAGATATTGTTGCCAGTAATCATTGCTAAGTGTAACCCCATCTATCCCATATGTGACAATAAAATTGGCCTTTTCAAAAAAAAAAGATGAGAAAACAAGAAGAGGAGAGAGAAGAAAAAACCTGTTATTCTGAATTTCACAGTTTATCAGAGGAGAAATTTTTAACAACCCCACCCCCCCCAAAGTCCCACCTGCAGCTTGCTAAGTAAATGCTTGGTGAAGACACCACCCTCAAACTCCTCCAAGGATCCAGGTGTTGCCCATTTGTGCTGATTTGTAAGTGAATCCCATCAGAAGGGAGGCTCAGCAGATTAAAGCTGAGGTATTTGAAGAAGCTTGGGAGGGAGGATGGTGGTAGTCCTCTCCTGCTAGAGCACATTTGCCCAGAAGGTTGCTAATTGCTGTGCAAAATTTCTCCAGAGATTTAGAAGGTGTTGGTAATTGGTAGAAAGATTTCAATTTATTTTCCTGGGTGAGATGCCTTCTGAGGTGAGAAATAAGTTTTATTTAACAGGAGCAAAAATTAAGTAAAAGCCGGAAGGATGGGAGGGAGAGGCTCCTAGCAAAGTGTGATATAATAACATTTTTGTTTTCCCTGCAAATAGGCAGGAAAGTTGTACTAATGATTTGCTAGAAATGCTTTAATGTCTCTTGCTGTGCACAGTTACCTTTGATTTTTGTGTCCCAGGAGGCTGCAGAAGGGGAATGCTCCTATACCATTTCACATCAATCACTGGTCCTGTACAGAAAGTTGGCCTTACAATTTTTTTAGATATGTCCTGAATGCTTATATTAAAAATTCAGAATAGTTATTATTCAGTTAAAGATATATTTTGGATGTATGTTTCTGTATTCCTAAAAGATGAACTCTTTCTAAAGTAAAAATATCATTAAATGAAGGTGGCAAGTCAGCACAACCCTGTTGCAGCAGTATCTTCAGAGCTGCTTTGTTTTATGCTGTCTTTCCTGAGGAGATCAATAATGGATGGCTGACATAATTCTTTCACCACTCAGAAATGAGAGAGCCTAAATGCATTTCTTTAGGGCAGGCATGTTTTTCATCCTGAGCTGAAAAGCCTGTAATTGAGTGAGGTTTATAAGTGTGATTGCTATTGGTGTGTGTTCCAATCTGATGTGCCTCTGAAAGGTTCCACTGGCATTTACCTGACTCTTAGGAATGTTGACCTCATCTCCCGGGCTAGCCAGGATGTGAAATGTCTGTGCTGGGAGACACATATACAGAACAAATCTCAGAAGCATTGAGGTTTAGCTTATGAGTGTGTTGGTAACTTCCTCAAAGTTTACTGGTTCTACCTAATTTGCATATGCTGTAACTTCAAAAAGAAAGCAGAGCTGAGAACAGAGGTCCAGCCCCTTGCAATATTGACTTACATTTGTATCTTCCTGGTAAAGTGATTGGAAAGGTTTATCAAGCTTCCTGTTGGTAAGAATGTGAGAAAACTGGAAGTCTTCTTTAACTGGGCTGTCCTGCTGCTATTCACAGGTCTAAAAAATTGGGAGGACTGTGTGCCTCTAAAATGATGTGTCAGTATGGATGTACATATAGCACAAGACTCTCAAGTACAGTTCCTATTACTAGCAGCTTTTAGGTCTCCAATAATTTCTACTAATGAAAATGTACCTAAAAGCAAGCAGGGGGGCAAAGAATTACAGGTTCAGTGTGACTCCAGAGTGCTGAGTGTAGCCCAGATCCCTCTCTCAGGGAAGCTGTCCTTCCAACCACCCTGAATACCTTCCCTTTGTCCAGGAAGCCCCTGTGGCCCAGCTCTGGGCAGGATGCTGACTATGCTCCTACCAAATGGGCATTCAGAGGGCCAGAGCTTTTTCCAGACCCAGGCAGACTGTGCTGCTCTTGCCTAAGGGGATTTTATTTAGCTTTGTCTTTTGGAAGGGTTTCTGTGGTATACTTACAATATATTCTCTAGAATGGTTCAGGTATATGGAGGCATTACTATGGCTGTAAGACAGACTGACACTGTTGAAGGCTTCATCCTATCTGCTGATTTTACCTATCTTTTAAATCAGATTAGCAGTCTGCTTTGTACTATGATCATCCCAGAAGTTTCTTGGAAAAAAACAACAGAATTCTGTAATTTAATGTATTACTGGTTTCATCTGTTGTTTTGGAAGGCTGTGGATAAAACAGATTGGTTTACAGCATATGTGAAATGCTGTTGAAATACAGAACACAGACGCACTTGGGTAAAACAGTTTTCTTTTCACAAGTGATTACTATTGCTGAGAGATGGAAATTCAACTTTGTTAGCATTTTTGAGGGACTGGTTGGGTTTCTGTTGTTTGTGAAAGGAAGGAGTCATTCTGAGGGGTGTGATGGCAGTCCTGGCTGATGTCACAGTGGTGGTTCTGTGGCTGAGGAGGACTACCAGGTGCAAAATGATCTTGAGGGTCCTGTGGGTCCCAGCTGTCCCTCCCAGGTGTTGCTGTGGCCTCTGTGGAGCAGCTGGGGCTCCTCCATGTGGGACAGGGCTGGTTCCAGATGGTTCTGGAGCCACTCTAGCACAGGGCACAGCTGAACCCCCCAGCGATACCAGTGATGCCTCTGTGGGAATGTGTTTAGGAGAGCAGAAAATGCTGGGCAAATGCAGGAGGGGGGGAGGAAAGGCAGAGAAAGAGCAGAAGGAGCACCACTAAGGTGCATGCCATCATTGTGTACTTCTGTGATTGAAGGTGATGTGTTGCTGTTAGTTGCACATATAGAACTTTATCTCTAGAAATAAAATAACCCCCTAAATGCTGTAAATCAGCACCACTTGTGAAATCCACAGTATGTCTTTCCTTGCTGTGTGAACTCTGTTCCATTGGAAGCAGTATTCCCATGTTTGTTTTGATACACAGTGGAAATAAAGTACTAGTTCTCTTACCCACAAATATGCTATGTGTTTGTGAATTGAGTTTCAAACTCTTTTATCAACACTGATTGCTGCCTGGGGAAATGATTCCAATATATCAAAGCCTGAGAGAAAAGAAAGCCAAGGGTAGCTGGATATTTCAAAGCAGAATAAAAAATGAGCATTAGAATTCATGACAAGTAAAAGCAATTTGTACTACAGAGGTGGGCATTGTATTAAATAAATGCATTTAAAATATTGCATGTAAATGAAGTAGATGTCTGAATTTAAGAAGGAAGAGCAAGTGCTATGCATTAGTGTTTAATCAGGTATTTGTAAGTAGTAAGAGACTTAATTTAAAAATAGGATTACCTGTAATTCACTCTGAATGCTTAAATTTTTTTCTTTATCAGAATGAGTCACATTTACTCCTATTGAGAGATTTTATTTTAAAGTAGGTTTTTTCATTTGCTCTACCTATAACACAAAACAGTGTTCAGTGTAGAAACAGTGGGAAAATATTCCTAGGAGCAAAATATTTGGAGACAGAAAAAGGGATATCATTCACTTTCTTCATTATCTTATGACAAGGACAGCCTCCTAGAAGGAGTGAAAAGTACTTTGAGTGCCAAATTGAATGACACTCACCATTTAATTTTTTTCCTCAAGCATTTATTTTCAGCTCATGAGTACATCTATTGTGTATTTTCCTGTTTTCCAATGGAGATGTGGCAATGTCATGAAAAAGACACTTCTGCATAACCTTAATTCTCAGTGTCAATTAGATAATTTTCGAAGTATGGCTTTGTCTTAGATAATGGTAAAATAACTGCAAATGAGGCAAAATACAGAAAAATAAGCCTTATTAAAATAACTTAAATTAGTATATTTCTTGCACAATTTTAGGATGTGCATAGACTGCATTCCTGATTTGCCTTATACATTTTGGATGTTTAGAAGGGCAAGAGCTGAATCTGGTTCTTTTAACATGTTGTGTAATAGGTGTTCATTTGCAAGGAAAATGCTTTCTCTTTGAATGTTTTTCATTTAAAAGACATTAATTACTTTCTGATCTTAAGAGACAGTAACCATTTCCACCACCATGTGGCTGCTATTTGGGATGTGTTCACCATTTT
This sequence comes from Calcarius lapponicus, assembly GCA_039654755.1. Taxonomy (NCBI): domain Eukaryota; kingdom Metazoa; phylum Chordata; class Aves; order Passeriformes; family Fringillidae; genus Calcarius; species Calcarius lapponicus. Next base: position 13,258,006 of record CM077474.1, on the reverse strand, counting down.
TATTAGATTCCAGTGTTGAACTTTATTTACCTGAAAACCCTGGGGTTTACTTGGTGACATACAAAATGTGTGTACATGCCTGTGTGAGATTTGAACAGGCAGCCACTTTCTCCTTTCAAACAAAGGACATCCATAACAGCAACGTGAAGCATTGCATCCAGCCCTTGTTTCAGGGTTCAAACCTCTGTATGCAATTGAAATAATTTTGGTTTTGCTCTCTAACAGGCATTTCCATTTTGGAAAACTCTCTTCAGATTGGTCAAAAAGCACACCTGCCAAAATGACACATTTTGGTGGCAAAAAGGTTTTGAAGCAGGAAATCTTCTGTGGTTTGAATGATTCCCCAGCTTTAAAGCCCAACAGCACAACATGAAACATGCCAGTATTAGAATAGGTTGCAAGTTGATTTCAATTAGACTGTATGATGTGCGCTTAAAAAAAATATTAAATTCCTTCTCAGCAATTCTGAAAGCTTTTATTTTAGTGTGTGGAAATACAGGTGTCTTAACTGCCTTGAAAATAAGATCATGGTAAGGCAGACTCAGACCCTCTTTCAGTCAGTATGGCAGTGATCCTGTGGAACTCAGACTCATTGTTTAATACATAAAAATACAAATATAATCTTTAGGCATTGACACGTTTTTATTTTTAAGAAATTATGTTGATAACTTAAACATGAAGCAGTGCTGTCAGATATATGTGGCTGTGTGATGCTATGACTTCAGTGTGTCCTGGGGAATCTGTCCTGCTGATTTAATGCTTGAGTTGTAAAGCTCACAACTTTCAGCCTCTTATTCCAATCAGATTTGATCCTCAGACACTCTTGTAAGCACAGCTCATGTGTTACCTGGACTTTATCATTTTGTCTGGTCTCAATTTACTGTATGCTTGTATGATACAAGGCCCTCACTTGTGAATATTTTTTTTCAGATGAACAGCAAGTGGACAAGTTTGTGGTGAAAGTTAAAACACTTTAAAGGACATATAATCTGCTGTGCTTTTCAAAATCCCCAAATAGGTAAGATAAAATCAAATTTGATTCTAGATGCAGTTTTGCCAGTCAGGCACTGTTATAATTTGACGGGCATGATGTGACACAATGAAGTCTGAATGACATAACCTACTGTGACATATCTGATAGGCCAAGGTATAAATTTAATAAACATTTCCAATAAGTTTCCTGTACTTGGCCTATCATAGCCCCAGCCATGCCTCAGTGTTCTGCCGATCTTTAGGTCAGGTATTTCATCTTAAACATCACAATATGTAACAGGTTGCTTATTCATGAGAAGCTTCATAGGTGTTTCCATGTGTATTTCCTGGATATTCTGGATCTGAATAATGTTGCAACTATATAATTATTCCAGTGTAGGCACCTGTAAATCATTGTACATGGTCAGTAGAGAAGCTGCTGAATATATGGAATCACTTAACCTACTTACATATAATCTGCCTAACACTGATATACTGTGTTGTGGCTAGCTATGACCTAGTTGGCTTCTTTCTGAAGTTCTTAAGTGTTGGAAAAAAAAGAAGAAAAGACACAGCTCCAGGGTTTCTTTCCTATAATTTATCATGACAGCGGCTTACTCAAAGAATTAAAAGCAAGGTATCTCGTCATCTACTCCTTTGGATTTACATTGCTGCTGCCATGAGAGGATTCTCTTCTAATTCAATGAAAACCAGTTGGTGCAGCTAAACTCCCAAGCCTCCTGAAGAGGCATTTAATACATAAAATTGAAAGAATATAAAATACCTTTTAAAAGAATTCTTCACACTAACCCTTCAGCCAGTTATCAGTTATGCCTTGGCCCCTTTTCTAACTACTTAAAATTAATGATTTGAATCCAGAGTTTTATGCTTCTAGAGTCATCTAATTCTTGTGATTTCAGTGGGAATTGGCAGGCTCACAAATGTAGTTCATAATTAGAATGTATTTATCATATCTGTGTTACCTACCTATTATATAGAAAACCATATTAATATTGCATATCACAAAGTATTTGCAAATATTATTTCTAAGAACTTTATCTAAAAGCCTTGTAAACAATTTGAGTTCTTTTAAACAACAAACAATGTTATTTACAGCACTTATGAAATAATTGCTTTTACAGCCTGGGACAAAACTGCTATGTGGTCTATTGCAAATTAGACTGTATAAGAATTTGCTAAAAATGGACTGGGCTATGGAAACCAGAAAGCAATCTTCATATATTACTTACTCTTTCATTTGAAATATAAACCAAAGAATTGGTAAAAATTAATTTATTATGCTTATATCATCTTCTGCCAAAAAAAACCTTGTATATGTAAACCATTGTCAAAAATGTCACAGCAAAGTATGTCAGGAATAAACCAAGTTGTTCTGTAAAAAAAAGAAACTTATCTCCATGTGATTCCAACAATGAAGGTGACTTATGCTTTCCAAATAAGTGTCCACAGAGTCACTCTGCATTCATATTTCATTTGAAATTCTTGCCCTTTATTATGGAACAGCTTCCTTGATGAAGGGCATTCAAATAACTCAAGTCCTGAAATGTGCTGGTTAAAGACAGGAATAAACTGTGCCCTGCTTCTGTATAGTAAGAGCACTGCAACTGTTCAGCCTCACCAGGCTGACATATCTGGAATATCAAACTCCACGCTCGTGTCTGCACAGAGCAGGGACAGCAGAGGTGAGCACTGTCACCTTTATTGCAAGTAGCCAGATGGTCCTGTTATTTCAGTCTCCTGAATAGATAATAGGTGGCTCAGGAAAGAAGTTCTTATTGTCAGGTGAGGTGTAATAGGTTCTGGACACAGACTATCACTGTTTATATGTCTTCTTATTGTTTTAGTTGCTATCTAAAATAATTTTCTTAGGCCCACTAGATTTTAGAAGCTAAGTTTAAATGAAAATATTGCATGGTATTGAGTCATGGGAATACTAATAGTCTGTGTTGTTCAGGGAAATAAGTCTCAGGTACAAATGTTGTGATCTGGTATTATATTTAATTTAGCTATTTGTCATTATAAAGCATTTTTGAGGTGTTTACTTGATAAGCAAGCTATGCATTAAATTTCAGTAAATTTGATATAAATTTGTAGGGAAGAAGTAAAGACAAAATGCAGGTAACAATAGGCTCCAAAAGAGATTTGGGAATGTATGTTACTAAAGAATACAAATCTTTGTAAGTGATATTGAATGGGTGCATTCAGCAAGTCCAAAAATATTTTATTTTGAAATCTGTAGCTGTATTCTTCTGCTTGAAATATCTAGCTGTGTTTTTGTCCATTTTCTACCTATGTGTTCTCTGCTCTTGTGTTTTTATGGCTTAGCCCCAAGAGGATATGCAGAGGTAGTTCTGTGGCAGACCTAGCTGAAACCTCTACCAGCTCACTGATGCTCACTTGTTTTAATTTCTTCTCTCTTCTTTCTTCCTCTCACCTTTCAAACCTTTGTTCAACAAATAGTCCAGAGATACCTTGCTAGTTACTTTGTATTAGATGTGCTGACTACCATCAAAATCAAAAAGGAGTTGCAGAAGTTAAATTAGGATTTAACTAGTCAAGAATGGGCCAAATCCATAGAATGGTTTGGCTTGGAAGGGACCTTCAATATCATTTAGTTCCACGCCCTGCCATGGACATTGATTCTGAAAGTAGCTTCTCTAGAGCTGCCCACCTCTTGAACTGCTTTGTTTCCAGCTCCTCCTTTACTCATAGAAACAGACAGTTTCACAGTACTGTTTTGATGAGTAGAAAACTCCTGAAAACACAGTTCAGGTGCAGTAATCCTACGGCAAGATGTTTAATGCATCCAGTAATGCAATACTTCAGAGACTGTGTCTAGGAACTACTGTGTCAGAAAGGAGATGTGTAAGAGACACTCACTGACTGGAATGATGGCATAATTGTCCAGTGCAGGAGGATTTGCTGCAGTTCAGAAGAAAATCCGGTACGATTGCCAGTGGCAAGAGACTTGAGGTACTTGAGACGGAAACCTATAGCTTCACACCATTCCAAGAATAGATTTGTGCTCATACAGCTGAATTGCACCTTGGGTATGTTCCCACTCCTTTTTTCACCCCAGAAGGAAAATACATGTAATATTCTATGCATTGCATGCATTTCCTTTTCTGAGGAAAGTATTTATTTTCCCTCTCTTCTGTGCGAATTGGCAATAGAATGAATCCTTGGTAACAATGAATCACTTACACATTTTTTCCCAGATTTGCTAAGGGTTTGTCAGTGCTCTGTTCTGATTATGCTTAATATTGTAGTCCTGGTGAAAAAGCTATTATGTTAAAGGTGCTTTACACAGCTAGAAAATTTCTCTTTCCTTGGATACAAACTTTGGTTGCTGAGCAGAGTTTATGCAATTATTGTAAGCCTTATCTTCAAGTATCTGCATTTACATCGTGCTTGCTGTACTGCCCTGGTATAGCTGTGAAAGGAGCCTCTTTTCCCCCACCTGGCCTCAATATAAACTAGATCTAAGTTACCAATGTGATAATGAACTATACATTACAATTCATTAGGTAGTCTTAAGTCAGGTGGGGGAACAAATGAAATTCATCATTAGCAATTGAGTTTTAGAGTGAGTGTGTGTGGGTGCATGGGAATATGTATGCTAGAAGAAATATATGCAGATTAAATCCATTAGCAATTTTTTGCACACCTCATTAGGCAAAATATCAAATCCTACTTAGCTCTTCTACTGCTCTCATTAGATAATTTAAACTGTACTGTTCCATACCATGGAAAGAATAAACCAATCCCTAGAGTAGTGTCCCACAAGTGAATTCTCAATGTCACACCAGCTCCTTGGGCTCATCATGTTGTCTCAGTGTACATTGCTCAGTCTGCTGAGAGAGCCTGGCAACCCTAGAGGGGCTCTCTGAAAACAAGTGGTTTTTACTTCTCACAGCACTGTCCAGGCTCTCTGGAGCTGTAAGTGGCTTAAAACATTTGTGCAGCTCTATGTGTGTGTTGAAAATGCCTCCCATTGATAATTGTGGAAGAAGTTGCTCTGTCACTACCCCTGTCACAGCAAAGTATGAAAATACAGAGTTATCAAAAATTGAAGTTTTCTTTCTGAGGATGACACTCTTGTTAGAGTTTTTAATGGAATAATTTATTGGGTTGATGTTGGGATATCTGATGTGGCTACAACTGTGTCAGAGGTTGTGGATTAGCCATAAGTTTGTCAGTTTAAGTTAATTCTACTGCTTTGGGAAGTGTTCTCAACCTGTCCTGATCTGCAGCTCATTCCTGTCCTCCTTCATGTGCTTATGCTGGAACAGAAATGGACAAGAAAGGGGGATAAATTGGCTTAAAATTATCCTGGCAAAATAGGACTGCATTAATTTTGATACAGCTAGGTTTGCTGGGCTGGCTCACCATCTAACCTTGCAAATACTCCATCACAAAAGAAGGAAAAAAAGTACAGGCTGAGACTGCAGAGAGGGAGGACACAAAAGTGCTTCATTTAACTGTACTTCTAGCAGTGAAGGTTTCCATGATACAGTGGCAATAATATAGTCAGTGGTTCAAAGGAAGCTCTATAATGCAAAGTTGAACAAAAGTAGGTGGGAAACTTTAAAGGGAGTCTGATAGCAAAAATTTGTCATTATTTTTGCAGGGAAAGGGGAAGAAATAGGGCTTCCTCTTAATACATTTACACACATCAAGAGGCATGAAAGGAAGTACAAGCCAATATTGTAACAGTCTCTTCTGACTGAAAGCCTAAAAAGTATGGAGAGACTGTCTTTAATCCTTTCTCTTTTCTGGTATTTGTTACTCTTTCTGATTTTGAGACTGAAAAGTGCTAAATACCTTTCCTTCCATGCCCAAACAATCTTGTGCAATGCAAGCTTGCATAGTTTAAAAGCATAGGACTTGCTTAACTAGAAGATAGAGCAGAATGAGAGGAAAAATTCTCTGCTGAGTACTCAAGGTTGTAGTCCAATTAACTTTTCTTTCTTATTTATGAGTAAAAATGCAGTGGAGTCAGAAAACAGTAACAAAGGCACTTACTTCCTCTCCATGTACGGTATTAGAGCAATATTTAACTTTCAAACTAGGTTAACAGTATTTTTAGCTTCTGTCCTCTCCTTACTTCTTGCAGATGCTGGAGCAGGTAGAATTTCCATTTTTACCTCACTCTGGAAGCAGCAGTGTACAAGAGAACAGCTGAATTCTTGCGGCGCCACATGTAGTGTTCTTTGCTGCCTTTGATCATTTGTCATTTTGATCATTACACTTTGAGCAAAGTAGTTAATTGATCCTTTCTCATTGCCTCCTTCATGTCCTGCCTGCTATCAGCTTTGGTCATTTCCTTTATATTCAAAAATGTACAGGAAATAGTCCTGCAGGTCTTAGCACAAATGGGTGTGCCTGTCATTTTGCTGTGAAAGGAGTGTTCCTGGCACTGCTCACTTGGTCAGGAATGCTTTGGAGCCTCACCAGGGTGTAGCTTGTACCTCATTATGATTTCTGTAGCTGGTAGGTGCACCTCACATGCTGAGAAGAAGGGCCAGAAGAAGGAATTGGCAGACAGGAAGATTTTGAACAAAGGCTCCTGAAGCCTCTATCCTCTGTTCAGTCCCACAAAAGCAGATCCCATGTGGGATGTGTGAAAGTGGCCAAGTAGAGATTTGTGCTCTTATAGGCTTTGTGTGGACTTATGAGGGTTATGGTTCCCAGGTATCCTAGTGAAACTGGGACAGTCTGGACAAAGTGGAAGCAATTCCAGTAATTTTATATGAGTACAGCTTGTACTGTCCCCACCCCACGTGAGGGAAAGGGGCTGCTGGCTGGGTCTGACAGTGTGGGTCACTGAAACATAGGCTGGAAAAGAAATGGGCCCCCTGAGGAGACCTAAAGGATGGAGTCTAACCTTCTAAACAGAAAATCTAATTTTCTTGTTTTTCTTGTGTGTCATCTGGCACTCCAAACAGGGATAATCTTCAGCTGTTGCATGCTCTCTAGGTTCCTTGGCCTTACCAAAGAAAGGGAATTCTGTCAGATGATGGCATATGGGCAGGTGCTCATAGCCATGGGGGTGTTCATGGCACAGAACAGGCCCTCAATTGCATTTAAATCTGGGGATGGAAAAGGAGAGAGGAGGAAGAAGAAATTTCACTTTGCGTCAGGACTGCCTTTTCTCCCACACCATAACCCATTCCAAATCCCTCTGTTAAACCATGAATACATTGTATGCTAAGCAAATAATTTCTCCTATTATATTTTACATGCAATTCTTCAAATTCAAAGGTCACCAGCCAGACATGTAAAATGCCTTCATGAATGACTTCAGCTCGTTAATCATGCCTCACTGTTGCAGTGCCTCTCCTCTGTTCATTAGAATAACATTTCTTTGCACTTTATGGCAAACCATCATTATAATACAGAACAAGGACAACAGAGTGTGAAAGACTTTTTTTAATGAGACTTCATAGCTGCTCATGGTGGGACTCCTCATCCTGTTTGCTCTTGAAAGAGCTGTCTGACAAAGGTTCAGGATTTTACCTGATGAAGAGAGCCACAAAGAGTTTCACAGGGAAAACTGTCAATGAGCTTACAGAAAACTGCATAAACTTGGCTGCCCTGTCAGCTGAGCTGTCAGTCTTCAAACAAATGCAGGGAGAAAATCTTTAATTGTACTCATCACACACAAGACATTTTATGCTGTATCATTGTCATTTGCAGCTGTTCTTAACTCAAGGAGAATAAGCAGTAGCTCAGGATCCCCAGGATCTTGGGTGGACTCTGGATGTTTAAGAAGGAGAAACTCTGGACTTTAATAATTACCAATCATTGAGGAAAATAAACTGTTAATCAGAACTTCTTACACTCAGTTGCAATCATCAATGCTTTTGCTGTTATTTTAATATTATTTTAGTCCTTACCTTGGATATACCAAAGAAATGGAATCATTACAATAGTGCTGGACTCAGACAGCTAATTTAAATCTCTCTTAATAAATATTTTAAGGGATGTTAATAATATTTTAGAATCTTTCTTCTTTAGCTGGAATAATGAAATTGCAAAAGTGGCTTATAAAGTTTTGTGGCTGTTCATTTTTAATTAAAATGTTCTTCCCTGTTTTCCCTCAGGAGTGGAGCGACCTTAAGTACTAGAAAAGGATACCAAGGTTCCTCAGAAAAAGTACCAGTCTGACTATTGCCCACATTCATTTCCTGTCTGAGGCCAGTCCAGGTGCTCCCAACAAAAAATAAATACTTACAAATCCAGGCTCTAATCTTGTCCTCATGACAAGATTTCAGCTTCCTTTGAAGGCAAATGCAGTTTTAATTCATATGGGAGGCAGCATCAGAACAGTTCTGCAATATGCAGATAGAGGAGCAATAATGATGAGATATACTTATTTTATTGCCAACCTCAAGAGATAAAATTGAACTTTGCAATCAATGGATTTGTGAGGTGTTTGAAAATGATTGTTGTTCTTTCCCCCTGCCATCTGTTTGTTCCTTATTGCCCATCTCCATTGTTTTTGATATACTGTAGATGTTTTTGCAATATACCTTTCATCTCCTATTTATTAATTTCTACATGTTACTTCCTAATACTTTTTTCTTCATCCCTGTTAACTCAGTATGTGCCCCTAGTTACTAGATCCTGAAGCAGATTTCACCCTAGGCCTCAACAGCTTTCTCCCCAGCTTTGCTGCTATTTTGTCTCTGCAACTCCCTTGAAGTTCTATATGTCCATCTTTTTCTTCCTCATTGGCCAAGGTCTCTTTCACATGGGTACTGCCTCATCCAGAGCTAAAAAACTGTATTTTTCAAGCCTGGAGTGAGGAAGTAGCACAGCTCTTTGTTCCCCCAAATATTTCTGTCATCACTGGGGGAAGCAACAGAGTTTTATTGAAATAAAACAAGCTGTTTAAAGTATAAAGTATGGTTACTAAAGTGTTCATGAGCTCCTTTCTTCAGCTGCTCTGTACTCCAAATCATCAGGCTCCTTTTTGCTGCATCTCTTAGGCTATTTTCCATCTTTCTCTCTGATAGGCCAAGAAAAGGCTCTTTTTTTCCTTGTAATCTCTAGTCCTCTTTCCCTTGTGTTGCTCTGATCTGCTTTGTCAAGTGATCAAAGTCCCTGCACAGGTGAGCTGTTGCTTAGTTACCACCTGCTTGGAATTCACTCTTGAAAAATTGCTTTGTCTTGAGAAGTAGCCATACCTTTGTTCCTTGGTGCTCCATTTAAATGGATGATCAAAGTTTATCAGCCTGCTCTATTAGCTCTGTGTTCTGTGCAAAACTTTTTCTTGTCACTTCTATGGATTTTAGGTCAATCTGGAGAAAAGAGATGGAAGAGAAGGCAAGAATGCTCTGCAGTTTATAGGGAGTGTTTGCCAGAAGGCAATCTTGCAGGGAAACAAAGTACATTGTCTCCAGCACCAAACAGTCTGAGCACAGTCAAATAAATCCACAAGACAGTGAAGATATTTTTGTGTTGGGTGGCTGATGGCTGTCTAAGGGGGGAGATGAAGAGCAATGACTGCCACTGCTTGGGAATTTCTTTTGGGAGGTGTAGGGGCCTGGGGGAGGTGACTGAGATGATCCTGGAGAAGGGTTTAGCAAGGGCTGCATATTTCTCTCTCAAACCAGCAAGAAGCCAGTTCTCACTGTACTATTGCTCAGGTCCAGAGCTGTATTTTCACTATTTAGGAAATATAAATAAATACTGATTTCTGTGACTGATGAATCTTTCTGATATCTGAATATAGAAGATATGCTTTTCTTACACTTCTTTTATGGAATAGAGCTGTATTTTGTGAGCTAGAGCAATTTTCCCAAGTGGCATTTAAGTAGTAACTTCAACTAGCACATTTCATAATGCCATGTAAGTTCTCCTAATGCTTTTTTTGTGTTCGCTAGGGCTGTTTTTATGTAACATCCATGTTAAGTTCCTATAATCACAGCACTTGCTGTATTAACTGCTGTATCAACTTATTCATAGAAATATGGAAACATATGCTGGTAAAATTGGAGAGAAGTGAAGGTTGAAAAGGGGCTTTGAGAGATTCAACCTCCCCTGTTCAAAGCAGGTATTTGGCTATGTGTCCAGTGGAGCTCAGAATAGATCCAATAAGGAAGAATCTACAAACAATCTGGACAATTCATTTTAATTTTTGTTTATATTTACAGTTAAGAAACATTTTTTTAAGCACCATTTTCAGTTTGTGTCTCTTGCCTCTGATCTTTCCCTGTGCACTGGCTCAATTTCTTTTTCTTTCCATCAGTAATTTACACAAAAATTTGAATAAATGCAAACTTATGCAAATCAAGAGGATGATTCTGAGGGTCAATAGAATGTGCTGTGGGTATAGTGTTATCCAGTTTCTACATGGAAGACGTCGCAGGGAAATGAAAGCAGAAAAAGCACAGAAAAAAAAACCAGTTACATCTGAGATTTGGCCAATCTTGGTGCACTTGGTTCTGGTGCAGCTGAGTGAGATTTTATTTGTTGTCTAGGTAAATGGTTTTGGGGGAAAGGAGATTGTAGAGGTTTCAATGCAATGCTAGCTTAGTGCAAAACTTCTGTTGTTCAGTATCCAGTACTGTCCATTTTTTTTAAAAGCTATGTTAAATTTTACTAACAATGGGGTACTATTAAGTATTTTTGTTGTTAATTATGTTGCACAGGTACAATGTCAGCATAAAAGCAGCTGGCTAGGGAGATCAAAGCTGGAAAGGATCAAACATTGGGAACATAGTTTTTATATTTCTGACAATTTGTCAAAAATTACTCGGGTCTGTGTCGTATAAAGGCATTACAGAGCATTACAGATTTTTGGAGAGCAAACAGTTTTGAAGATGTATTAAAAGGTTTAAGCTAGAAGCAAGATTATTGGTTTGATATGCAAGATGGCTTGGATACAGGTGGAAAGCAGGTGGGAAAAAATGAATAAAGATGAGAGCAGTTTATGTAACCTAAGTATGTAGAAATTCAGATAAAGGGCCCAAACCTGTGTCAAGGACCAAGTGGTGTAGGTACTAGTGATGTAAAAAGCACACTGAAGAATCAGGTCCTCTTCTGTTTAAAATAGCAGGGAAAGCTCTATTTTCCTCTGTAGTGCAGCTTTTCTTTCTATCGCGTACAGGGGTTCTCAGAACCAGTGTCAAGGCAAGCTTTCCCATTGAATGTTTCATTATAAAATTTAGTTTTTATGAGGCAACTAGATTCTATTTATGTTCCATATCTCATAATATGGGATAGCTTTTGTTAATTGTTAGGCTGTGAATCCTCTGATTAACCAACCCAAATACTTCCATTTTTAACTAATGACAATAATAGGTACTTTTTGACTCCTGTTATTTTTGTTGCTAATAGCTGAGAGCCTTGTAGGGTTTAAAAATAACAAACCTTAAACATCTTTTCTCTGAGGAAGCTCTAAGGCATGCAATTTGTTTGCCAGCTGATGTTTGCTACATTTAAGAACAACAGCAAAAATTCCAGCCCTGAAGTTAATTACATATTTAGTAAACATTTTTATAATCTGTTGTTACCATTGTATTTTGTGTGATGTGTCAATGTAGATGCTAAAACTGTGAATTTAACTAAGGAAAACCTTTCCAGCTTCTGGTAGAAAGTGGGACCTCTCTTTTTCTGAATTTGCAATCTGCCAAAGGAACAGGGCCTTAATTGTTTATGACTGCCTGGGCCTGGAGACAGGTGTGCCATACCTGGGGATAAAATCCATCTTTTGTGAAGATGTGTGTGACCGAGGAGCTTCTTGGGGAGGATTTCCTGCTGTTCAGGAGAGGGTGCTCTTGCATTGGCCCCCTGCCCACTGTGTAGTCCCATTTTGTGTTCCATTCTGCCAACTCCAGTTGGCTGCATATCCACTAGAGCTACATAATTTTCCAATTTTCTCTGGTCACAGGGTTTTGTAACTGGAAACAAAGTAGTGAAGGGCTCAAACAGCAAGAAAATGGGATTTTTTTTTATTTAGTATGGATGTGCTTGCTTTTCTTTTTTGTAAAAACTGTTTATCTTCACTTCCCCCATTTTCTCCCTGATTTGAAAGCAGATATGGGCAAGATCTGTGTGTATTTAAGTGTATGTAACCTCACACTGTCAGCTTCTTAGAAAAGAAGAAATTAGAACAAAATCTCTGATGATTAACTGTCACTATCTTCACTTCTGATGACAAAGGGCGAAGCAGTTTGGTTTCTTGTGTTTTGTTTCCCCTTTCTACAAGGTAATTGCCTCCCCAACGAAGGTAGCTGAGCTCCAAGACCTAATTTGCTCCAGGTTCTGAAAAACCTGGTCTTCAAAAATTATCATTGGGAACCCGGCTCTAGGATTTACAAATGAACTGGTTTAGAGAAACAAAGGTAGTTCTTGTGCTCAAATACTGAGTGGCAGTGCAAAATTATTCATAGGAAGCTACTGTGGTTTCATATCAGAGCCACAGGAACTCGGGAGGGATGTCTTCTAACATCCAGCTTGTCCATATACATGGTAAATGCATGAGAAAATGTATTCAATCAGTAATTACTAGGAGAACTTTTTTTCAATACAAATTTTGTGGGTCATGAAATGTTTTGTCCACTTTAGATTAAAGACTGATGTGCGCATTACTATCTCCAGCATGTTTTCAGCAAAACTGGTTTTATTAGCTCTTTAAATATTGTTAATAATTTTCAGCAGAAGAATTAAGGATGCATCTCATCTAATGTAGAACTAAAAGTAATTTTGTTGACAATTCTTATATCAGGTTATGCACCTATGATATTTTGAAAATGTAGAACCTAACAACAGCTTCAAAGCAAAAAATATTTGTTTGGACTATTTTTTAGTCTAAATACTATAAGAATTATTTCACAAAACCTGACAGTCTAATATGCCAAGAAAAAGAGGTAATGCTGCAGGTAATGCATATTTTGTATATACATGGGACCTGTAGTTCTGAGTATGGGATTCTGCATAGAAATCTTGTGTTTATATGAACCCCAGGGATGCATACACACATCAGATGGGCTGTTTCCTTCTTCCCAGAAATAGTGCATAGACTCATGACTGGTGTCTTACAAACCCAGGACTGAATACTGTACCTAAAACTATACATATAACAGTGATTTGCAGAGGCAGAGTCATAAATGCAGATCCTGAGTATCTGAGCTAAGTTACAAGATCTACACAAACCAGGGAGGAGAACATCTCTTGAAGGAATTATTGACTCGATGCTGAAGCTGTGGTTGTTCAGCTCTTGGCACAAGTCAGAGGAGTCTGTCAAGCTGAGATTTGATAAAGCAGAGCAAAATGCTTTTATGCCTTACCAGTGATCTTCCCTCCTTGGCTGCCTCTGCTGTTTGTGGGGGTGTGAGCTTGTCCATTTGTACACCAATGGAAAGATTCCCTGCCCCCAGGGAATGGAAGAAATCCACAACTTGTATTTTGGCTCTTCACACTGCCCAAGGGCAGAATTTCAAATACCAAGGAATGCTGCTTACTTTTATTAGGACTAGTAAATAAATGTCTGGATGGTAAATTTGCTTTATCCACAGAAGTGTTGGAATTCTCACATAAGCCCAAGAAAAGGGTTCTAATGCTTTTCCATTCTGACAGCTCTCTAGGTTATGCTGGGCCAGTGAACATGAGTAAATAGATTTATAATCCAATTTCTAGAAAGCCTATGAATAGGGAAAATTGAGGTGTTGATTCACCTGTTTCAATGTATTGAGTCTGATGTATCTCTGGTTTTGTGTTTTTTTCTAAAGAAGTCTCATAAGGATGATTTTTTGGTGCCTATGCTGTGCACACAAAAAGGCAGTTATCAAGCCACAGAATAATTATCTGGAACCTGTTATAATGCTCACTCCCAATTTTAAAACTATGTGTGTTCATGAACAATGAATACAGTTGAGAAAGAACAGGAGAAGCCATGAAAATAATAAAAAAAAAAATTCATCTTCTGTTCCTTCATAAAGTTTTCCATCCTTAGTGTGGAGGAGATTGCAGAGACAGGAGAGCTCAGTTTCCAGGCCCATTGTCCTCTTAGTGTCTGATGGCATGGACCCCAATTAATGTCTGTTCTGAACAGGACTTTTAAGATGTGAATTCTTTTCCACCCAAAGCTGCATATAATATAATATTATATTCTTTCATGTAGGTCATCTAAACAGCTGTTGAATTGTTGAAGCTTCCAGCCACTGCTGATCTGAGTCAGGTCTGAACTGATGACCTGCTGATGAAAAGCTAGAGTCAGATTTCAGTCCCCTGAGTCATTTAGACTGCCTGCAAATGCATAATTAACATTTAAGATGCAAGTCTTTTTTTAGTAGCAGGAGATGAGGGATGAAGGTGGCTAGTGTTTAATAATCTAGACCGTCCTGATATAACATTGTAAAGAAAATGTCTGTACAGCTGGAAAATGCAAACTTTGATGTTAGAAAGGAAAAATATTGAGCTGCAAGTAAATCAGTATTTCACTGGAATAAATTTCAACACTTCATTTTCACTGTTTGTTAAAGGATTAGAAGAGAGAGCCATGGGGTGGTTAGGACACTCATCTGAAGTATTGGAAAAGTATTCAATTCACTTCTTAAACAAGGTCCCCCATATCTTTGCAAAGGTCTTGCAAACACATTCCGTGTAAGAGACTAGGAGACAACATTCTCCTACACAGGTGTCCCTTTACAAAAGATTCTGAGTTCATTCTTGTGTGGAATGGTGGTTTTGGTTCTAATTCAGGGTATTTTTGCAGGAGGATAACTAACCTTATGCTGTTTATGAGCAAAGATGTACTGTGGGGAGTTTGCCAATGTCCTTCCAAAATAGTGTTCACTGCATCAAGCAAAGTTCACTTTCAAATTTGCAGTGATGGAATTTCTGTAGCATCTTTTGGGAGACTTTCTGATAGACTAACAGATTTCAGTGTGACTGAGTTTTTGCTGATAATATTAAGAGAAGATATAGATGCTCAGTTTGTCCTATGACTCCTGATTATACACCCCCAACCTTTTGCCCTGTTTTTTTGATATGTTTACAGAATTCTACACCTGCAGATTTTCATCACAAATCACCAACAGTAATGGCCATCAACAAAGGCCAAAGGAAGTTATAATTCAATTTTACACAGAAAGAAATGTATAGAAATGTTTTAAGATAAAGGAGAGGCTGCGAAAAGACTTGCTGTTTACACTGCTCAAACCTCTCCAAATCCAAAAAGGACTGCCTGCTTTGTCAGCCTCCTTTAGATAGATTTTTCAGGTTGAAGTTGTAATTAAGCTGGAAAGATCTTCAGCAGGGATATGATGGCAAATGTTTTTGAGTGAAGTTGTGTCTGTCAGGCTGTGGTTCCCAGCTGGCGAGGTGCTGTGTTTGTGATGTGCTGTGCAAATGAACTCTGCTGGCTCTTACTTGACTTTATGAAGAAGTAAATTTGCAGTCCTTCTGCAGCATAACTGAGTTGAGAGTGCTGGGATGTGTGTTGAAAAGGATCTCATTGCTTCTGGAGGGTGAGGTTATTCTACCTGTTGCACATGGCAGCAGAGCTGCCAGTGGGTGGAAATATCTGCTCCCCAGGAAAGAGGCCAAGGAGGAAGAGGAGAAGTGGAGTAGCAATGAAAAGTTTGATCTAGTGAAATCCTAGAATTTCCTGAATGTTTTTCAACTTGATTTGCAAAGAATAGGAGGAGTTGGTTTATGAAAGGTTTTCTTGAGGTGAGCCCTTTGATTTAGCATATGTTATTTGTGTAGGGCCTCTACCCAAGAAACCGACTGATTCCTGGTTGTGTGTGACGAATAGGGCAGAAAATAAAGAATCATTGCAAGGGGCTTCCTCACTGCTTCAATTACTGAAAAGCCCTTTTCTAATTTTTGGCTTGAATTTATTCACAATCTCTGCTTGCATTTGATCCTTTGGCACCATTGGTCATTAACTGAGTGCTCTTCTCCCAGTGATGTTTTTCTCCCCTCACATGCAGAGAAAGCCATCAGCTTCCTCTCAGCCTTCATTTTGCTGGAGTGAGCAAGATGAGTTCCTTTATTAACCTCTTTCATGCTCTCCATTCACCTCCTCAGTCTAATGCCCTTTCTGACACTTTTCCATCTGAAGCTCAACTTTTTAAACAGAGGTCATGATCAGTATTATAGATAATATTCCAGGTAAGACTTTATTTTCCTTTCTCTCACAAAAAGATTATTCACTTTATAGTCTGGCAGTAGTCTCACTGAGAATGTCAGGACTTCACCCAGGTCAGAGAGGTGTCCCTACTTATTAGAGCTTTAGATATTCCCTCCTTCATTTTGTCTCCTGATTTCAGTTACTTGTGATAACATGCACAAATTTTTTTTCACCTACAGAAGCAAAAACAAAAATGAAAATTATTAATTGTGAAGGATCATTATTTCCTTTTATCTTAAATGCTATGCAAGATTAAAAACACATGTACTAATGTTCTTAATAGAAAGTAGCCATCCATAATCAATAATTAAAAAAGCAAACAGAAACTTATTTAAAAACACTTTAAAATAATTTCAGCATTAAAAAAATACTGCAAAGTGTTCAGTTCGTTGTTTTCTGCATGGAAAAATGTTATGTTTTCCCAATAATCTATTTTTAGTAAATAATTTTAGTAAAACTAGTTTTATTAAAACATGCATGACTTATGTACCTAGAATTAAGAATACAGCTTTTAAAGGGCATGGTATATTACTTTCAAAATGTCCTGTTTTGCTATGAAAGATAAAAGAATATAGCTCTCCACTTTGTTTTGTTATATGTCATAATAGAAGAGGTAAATCATATGGAAGTGAATCAAAAATAACTATAGAATTCATAGAATTACTTGTGATATGAGATACAGCCCCCTGAGTGATGTTCTACCTCTATTGAAATCTATGGGGTTTTCCCCTGACAGGACAAGAGAGATTTTTCAACTTAGTGTATCATAATTGAGGCTTAAGGCTGCTTGCTGTGACAGGCAAAGTCACCATATTTAATTTACTTACCTTATTTTTTAAAAAAAGAGTACCTTCTCCTCATTTACATGCCTAACCAAGAACAGTTTAGACTTGCATAAAAGAGAGACAAATACAGCATGAACACTGTAGCAAAGAGAATAATCCTATCAGGATGCATGGGGAAAAATGTTCAATTGGAAAATAAAGGTGTAATTGCATGAATAGCTAATGTAATTTTTACTTACTCAGTAAGGATGTCAATATCATAATAATAACCTCCAGATGGATTGTTAGTGAATTACTATTTGCAACAGCAGTGGAATATTTTTAATGTGTCTGCTCCTGGGAAGTCAGGCCCAGGGCAGGCCAGCACTTTCATCTTTAAGGAAAGGACTTTGGCAAACAGCCATAAGTAGGAAGGGGTTAAGGGTTGTGCCAATGGTGTGGGGGTTGTACTTCTCTGGGGGTACTTGGGGTAACTTGTGTCTCATTAGGGTCACATCAGTGACAATGAAACATGCTCTGATTGATTGTTTTTATTTTTTCCTCTGATGTTGGAAGCTTTCTTCTTTCTCTTAATTATATCATGTTTCATTATATATTTCACTTGTGAGGGAGGGGGTCTGGACAGAAAACAAATGTAAAGGGAAAAGGTTTAGGCCATGCAATATAATTTGTATAAATTAAAAAAAAAATCCCTTAATATATAGGCTTTTCCAAGACAATATTTACATTGTATCAACCATACCTGTCAAAGACACAGTGAAGTGATTTCAGGTACATTTGCAAGTGCACCCTTCTTTTTTCTAACCAGTCTTATGTCAGTCTAGTTCATCTCTGAAGTGAAACCTAAACTACAGAATGCAAGAAAAGTTTCCTTCTGTTTATATCCTTTCTAGAAAAAGACCAGCATCTGGGCATCTTTAATGCTTATTAATAGGAAAAGATATTAAATATAGTCTTCACCTTCATGTCCTGACTGCAGTGGAAAAAGGTCAGTGCTGAGCTGCAGAGCTGACACTGCATATTACACCATTATGCTGTAAACAACTGTACACAGGTTTGCTTGAAAACTGTAGTATTTAGTTTGCTACTTGAAGGAGAAAATATAGTGCCAGTAAGAAGAAGCAGATATCAGGTAACAATTTCTTCTATTTGTTCTTTTTTTATTATTGGATGTGTTTCCCCCATCCCCATATTTCAAATAGTAGTAGAAGGAACCGTAGGTAGAAAAACATGGACATCATGTCCCTTCCTGGTTATGCCTAAATATTTGTGTACAAGATGAAAGGGCCAAAGAGGGAGCCATCACTGGTATTCTATAGTTTTTAAAATGAAGCTACCCAGTATAGAGAAAAGCTCATCTGATACTGAAAAACCATTTTTTTCCTAGAAATTAAATGTCTGGGTCTTTTAAAGTACTTCTGGCTAATGAAAACCACTATCAAAGAATTTCAGACTAAGAATTGGACTAGATGTGAATTAGACTGTGAAGGTGTGTAATGTAATCTCCTCTAATTGCAAGAAATAAATGGAACAAAAAACCCAAGAAATAACACCCAATAACCTTGTCACCTTCTAGAGGATGTTTAAAGCAAGCTCTGCCAAGATTTCTTGCAAAATTTGTGCAGCCAGTGCAATACCACTGGCTTCAGAATGGTGAAACACTAGTGCTGTCTGAATCATCTAAATTGCTTTGCAGGGGAGTAGGAAATATACTGAATAAGCCCTTACAGGCTTTCAGCATTGGCATTGCTCTAGTTGGTGGAATTAACAGGTACAACAGGTTGTAGAAAATGTAGTCTGGTGCAGTTTTTCAGTGTTAAAGCAATTTTGGACAAGACAAACTCTGGTTTCTAGACAAGGGGCTTAATGCATCAATTGTGCCAGCCAGACAAGAGAAAGAGAAGTAATGGTTTCTGGGTTGCAAGCGCATGCTGCCACGTCCTGCTGAGCTTTTTGTACTCTAACACCTCCCAGTCCTTTCTCTGCCCTGCCTGTACCTGTGGCTTGTTCCTGATCCCAGGTGCAGGACCCTGGCCTTGAATTGCCTGAGGGTCTCCCAGGTGCACCTCTCAGCGCCCTGGCTGACATCCCTTCCCTCCAGAGTGTCACCTGCACTGCACAGCTTGCTGTGCTCGGCTCTGGGACACCAGTAAGATCCCTGCCCCGCAGGTGTGAATGTGTCTCTGGCTCCTCTTGTTTATTCCCTGTGCCACATGTATTTGCATAATCATTTAAGTTGGACTCCTGATGAAGCTGACCTACTGGCTGGGGTTGCTGGAATTTCTTTGTGCTGTCCTTCACATGCTCTCTTGTTGATCAGCAATCCTTTTCCAGGGTCTGGGCATCTATTGCTGGCATTGGCATCAGACTGGAGGAAGCTGGGTGGATTGAGGTTCTCCTCAATTTCAAAATTCAATTTCCTTCTAGAGAGCTTTAAATTTAGCTACCAATCCACTTTTGCTTGAGTTAATATAGTCCACCAGAAACTACAAGAGATTTCTCTACCAAATGAAGACATATGGAGGATTTGGCACAGATTTGCCCAGTCTGAGCAAGGAGCTGCCAGGCCATTGGAGTTAGGATAGGATGTGAGGTTTACCCTGTTATGTAGATGCAGCATATAGGCTGGGATTTAGGTTGTAGCACATTTTAGAAGTTCATTATTTATCCAGGCTATAAGTTCTGCCTGTAGGCATGGGAGAGATGTAAATACTTTCAGAAGGTAACTAACATCACCTTAGCATAAAGATCTCCAGTAGCATGCTTGACTCTGGAGGTCTTTCTCTTGGTCTTTTTCACCCTGTTCCTCTCTCTGTTAACTTTTGGGGCAACTACAAAACCAGCTAAGCTCAGGTTTCTAAATCTCAGTCAAATTAAATTATCTGACATGTAGCTTTAATGAACTTAGAATTTGGTATGTATGTCATCAATCACTTCTTGAATTATAGTATCTTGGGATCAGCTGAACAGAAATCTTTACTTTTCCTGAAGTGATGTCAGGTTTTTGCCATAACTTTTAAGAATTCTTTCCTCCCTTGAGCATTTCCTTTTATTTAAAATTGCCCACCAAAATACTAATTGGACTATATTTCATTTGTTTAGCTTATTCTTGTATGGACATATTGATATCAACAACATTTGTTCCACTATTCAAATTTGCATAATGATGCATGCATGAGATTTGTAAGGCTATTATGCAATAATAAGCTTTGTATTTCCATAATTATGTCATAAGCAATTCTGCCATGAGTAGTGTCAGTGAAGTCAAATAGGAATGACATTACAGTCATAAAACATGAGAAAAACACTTGTCTGCAATAATATTAGTAATGACCTTACAGCTTCTGGTGCCCCAAGTGAAAGTGGGTTACTGCAAACTGC
The DNA here is from genome assembly GCA_039654755.1 of Calcarius lapponicus. Lineage (NCBI taxonomy): Eukaryota > Metazoa > Chordata > Aves > Passeriformes > Fringillidae > Calcarius > Calcarius lapponicus. Next base: position 13,237,699 of record CM077474.1, on the reverse strand, counting down.
GTAGTTTTATATGTACTGTAAGTGGGTTTATTAAAATGAATTTTTGATCGCAAGTTTTCCATAAATACCATTACAAAACAACAAGTTCATCCTTTTATTGAATCCTCTGGACAAAATTGGAGGAAGCTGCATGTTTCTGTGATGAACTTCAGTCAGCCCAGAACATATATATATATATGATATATTGAGCTGTTGTGAAGAAAATGGGATGAAATTTAGAAGTGCTTGTTTTTTTTGGTTTGTTTTTTTTTTTTCAGCCAAATCTTCTCTCACTCATACATAAAACATTGTATCCCTTTCTCCTCCCCTTTTTCACCTTTTGCTTCTTTACAGAAGCCTAGTTGGAGAAGGGGGTTTGAATTCTTTGCAAGATACCTATTTGTAATATAAGAAATTGTACGGGCAGTGCTGCCAGGCTTGTATATGTTTTTCTTTTCTTGGAATATGAGAATGCTCTCTTCTTTAGCTCAAAGGTTGGTTGAAATGAAATAAATCAGGATGCCAACGTTACTGGTTTTTTTCTTTTATTGCTTTCTTTTTAGCCTTTTTTATAAACACCAGAAAAACAGAAATGTGGAAGCTCTGTTAGCAGTTAACAGGTTTTAGAGAGAGAAGGTGAAGGGAGCAGGAAATGTTTAATAAGAGTTAGCTGAATAAGTAGCTGACCTACACATCTGAGTGCTCCTTTCACACAGGTAATGCAGGAAGTTTGTTTTAAATATTGTTACCATATCAGATCATTGCTTGCACAAGCATGTCTTATTGTTTGCTTAATTTTTCTATAGCATTTTTGTTTATATTTCTGTACTTTTAGTATTTACTGAGAATAATAATTTGTTGTCATGAATCACTAGCATTTGAAGGTCATTTTAAGATACTGATAGGTAGTATAATGCAACAAAATAGAAACTAATATTTAGTCAATCTTATCTTAATTGTACATATTCATTTACTTGTCTGTAAATCATTACCCTGGTTTTCAATCTTGTGCTGTATTTTTAACCTTTAATATGCCATCTTTCATTATCAAATAACCATTTGAATATTATAACGACAATCCCAGAATTTTTATAATGAAAAGCAAGAGTGATAGAACACACACTAATCAGATTTATTGAAAAACTCAATAACATCTGACTAATTATTGAGTCAGATAACTAGTGCTGACTAGTTATCTAGCAGCTCTTTGGTTAAAGAGATGTTCCTCTTTAAAGAATTAAAAAGTATCAGAGAAGTCTTCTGAGCTTTATTTTCAACCACTGTTAATTTACTCTAAACAATGATATAGAAAGCAAATAATACAATAAAAGGACCAGTCCTCATGAGATTGTAAACAAAAATGGCTAGGCATGTCTATGTTGCACAAACTTCAGAACTTATAAATTTGTGTGCTCACATGCATTTAATCTCAATAGAAACAAAATTGTTCATGCAAGTGATCATGTAATTTTTTTACTGTATTACGGTCATTTATTTCTACACATGAAATTGCTTATGCTCACTGAAAAACTGCCATTCATCCACACATTTATGTGTATTGTCTGATTTTGCTTGTAAGGAACAACCCGTGTTTTTAAAGAAATGACAAATTGGAACTAAGTGCACATTTCTCTCAATGTTCCAATAAAAGCTTTTTGAACCAAGGGCACAGACTGCCTGACCAGTGAGCCGTATGATAAAGCACAAACAGTGCAGGAAATGAAAACCCTGGGAGTAGCAGATGATGTGGGCAGGAGGCACAGGTATTTCACTCAACTCTATCTGGTTCACTCCCCAGGCTCTCAAAGAAAACTTAAACATTATTTACTCAACCATGTGCTAGTTAAAACCAATATCTCTAGACCATCTGTTCAGGAAGATGACCTCATGCAACTTTGTGCCCCAACATTACGTCAATGTAATTCTGACTAATCAATCTCTGCTTGATCACATTGTCTTACCTATAGAGAAGAAAAAGGTCGACTCAGATTTAGGTGGGTATTTCAGCATCATTTTGTGAAAAACCGTAAGACCCTTAGTTGTGATAAAGTAACCTGGCTCTCCTGGATGATGGGAGCTTCTTTGAAATATGCCAGATGAAGGGCTTGGCTGTGTATATTCAATATATCAAACTATAATTTTGCAATTTTTCAGTATGAAATCTGTTCCTTTTCAAAACACTCTTCAGAGAATTCACTATTTGGAACCATCAGCATTTTCTCATATCTAACTAGCTATTCTCTTTCAATTATGCATTCACATTAAAGTGGGATTACTTTCACAATAAAATATTCTGGAGCTGTAAAATGGCTAAAATACTTCTGCATAGTACTGACTTTTCAGTGTAAGGTGCAGGTGTGCATTGTGAATGTTGTATGGCTGTTGGTTATAACCAGAATGGCTGTTGGTCATAACCAAAGAATCTTGCAAATAAATAAATTACAAAGTACCAAGACAGTTCAGTGTGTCAGTCTAGGAGTTCCTGAATGGAAAGAAATGCACATAATGATCAATGGTTTTTCAAATGCAGTGTGTGAGTGCTTGGGTTTCCAGGAATTTAGCCCCAAAATGGATGCCTGATGAGCATCTAGAATTGAGCCAGGAGTTTTGATCTATTCTACTTCATCTAATCAGGTTAGTGTTAGGTATTTAATCTGTGGATGTACTCTGTATCTAAACTGATGACAAAATATTCATTAATTTGCCTTTTCTTCATATTTTATATTCTGCTTGTTTTGGCAGATCCAGTATCTGCATGAATCTTACTTTAATGGTGAGGAGGATTTGATTCAATGTTCCCTTTGAAATGTTGTGAAAGCCTGGTTAGACATTCTAGCACTGAACATGGTTTTGCTGAGCATTTTCACATGTCCCTGTCACTTCTGTTTATTCATTCACACCTTTGCTCCTTTCTGATATAGTTCCTGTTTGTTGCCAGGCAACTCTGGCTGTATTATGCAGGTTCTGCAATACACCCAGAACTAAATTGCAGTGCACTGTAAAGCAATAACTGATGGTAGGCTGTACTTTTTTTCTTAATCACACCATACATTTGTTTTCCAACTGTTGTTATTAATGGTTGTTCATCTGAAGGTGAAAACTTTCCAGAAATGTACTCAACAGAAAAAGATTGATCAAGAACACAATGAAATATGGAAAAAAATTTGGAAAGCATGTTTATGTTTAATCCTGAATCTTCTAAAATACCTTTGGGGTGTGCCACTGTCTTTTGAGGCATCACTGTTTTGATGTGTTTTCACACTTCTCAGCTTAACAGTGCTATATCAGATTGTTAGTGAGCATCAGCACTACCTAGAGACAGGCAGAGACAGCCATGGAGCTCAATAATCTGTTTTTATTTACATTGTTGTGTAACTTCAGGCACAAAGAGGTTGTGTGTATGTATTTGTATAGCACTGTGATATGTGGAGCTGGGGTTGTTCTATCCATTAGAGCTGGACTGGGCATTGCAGGGAAAACATTTTGTATAAGATCCTGTAAAATCTTTCTAAAAAGACAAATAAGAAAGGAAATTTACAGTTGCTGTCAATGAATATATGTCTGATGCTGAGGAGAATAAATCTCACACACGGGAATTCATTTACATACTATTAAAGTTGACATGTTAATATCAAAGCATTAAAATATGTAAATAGCATAACCATGCACAAAATCCTAATTACTGCTTTACATTATCAACTCATTTACTCTCTGATATTTTACAACTATTCAGCTGTGTCAGCAAGCAATTATAAAAATCTACTACAACTTGATGGTGATGCATTTCTGTGCACTTCCTTTTCTTTCCAAAAACATTCTTCCAGTGCTGAAAGAGAACAGCATGGAAAAGGCTCATATTGCTGAGTGTCCTTTTTGCATGAACAACATATGCTTTGAGTTTCTAGCGGTTCAGTGGTCTTTCTTTTATAGTGCTTACCAAAAAAGGCAGATTTATATGCAGGCTAATGAGAAGTGACATTTCTTACGCTCTCTGCTACAGTTACAGTGCAAATTTAATCCATTGCAGGTGTTATATCATTACAAAACAAGCTGGAGGCATATGAGCACTGAAGAAAAACTTAACAGTTATTATCATGGAAAAAGATGCTTCATTTTATAAAGCATTGTACCTTTTCAGTCATAAAGTCTTTACAGCAGGGAAGAAATTTGTCATAAAATCTGTACTGCCAGCCTGTAATAAGACAGTCTCTTTTTTCCCCTCCCAATAACTTCAAACAGCTATTGAAAGCAGACAGCAGTGGTGTGATATTTCTTGATTTTGCTAAGTGTCTGAATTTTGATCATGCTTTAAATTAAATGGAAACTTCTTTGGCAATGTAATATTGCTATTGTGATGAGTCTCTTGATTTATAAAAAGAAACATTTCATGTCAGAGCAACTTGAGATATAGCAGATTCCATTCTGTCAGTTCTATAATGATGTTAAAGAGCTGGTGCATAGAAAAAAACTAAATCACAGAATTATAGCATGGCTTTTGTTGGAGGGGACCCCAAAATCATCTGGTTCCAGACCCCCTGCCATGGGCAGGGACACCTTCCACTAGACCAGGTTGCTCAGAGCCCTGTCCAACCTGGCCCTGGACACTTCCAGGAATGGGGCAGTCACAGCTTCTCTGGGAACCTGTGCCAGGGCCTCCCCACTCTCACAGGGAAGGATTTTTACCTAACACCTAATCCAAACCTGCTCTCTGTCAGTGGGAAGTCATTTCAGCTTGTCCTGTCGCTCTGTGCTCTTGTCAAAAAGTCCCACTCCATCTTTCCTGTCCTACTCCCTTCAGGTACTGGAAAACTGCAGTAGGGTCACCCCAAAACTTCTCTTTTCCAGGCTGAACAATGCTAATTTGCTGAGCTTTTACTTTTAGGAGGGATGCCCCATCCCTCTGATCATCTTGGTTGTTTCCTCTGGACTTGTTAAAACAGTTCCTTCCTACAGTTCCTAGACTTTGTATACAAAATATTTCTGTTACAGATAGAGCTTTAAGTGTATCAGAAAACTAGAACTCTTATTGAAAAAATTACTTTTAATTGAATTGGAAAAAATATTTTTTTAAAAAGTGTTCTGAAATTATTTTATTATTACTTGGTCATAGAGGGTTTCTGTAAACTATTCAGTTATTTTTGCTTTCCTCTCAGTAAACATGAAGGGAGTAAAATTGTGGAGGATTAGAACTGTAATCTGGCCTTGTGGTATTGCTGTGGAACTGATGTGGCAAAGAAAATAAAGGGAGCTAAGAGACTGACAGAAACAACTTCTGTTAAAGAGGAAGTTAGAGACAAAAGGCTCACACAAAACTATTTTAAGCCAAGGGCAGATGACACAAGATTCAGAATTTAATGAGCCTTAAATGCCATAGAATGTGCCACATGTGCAGTTATAGCATGAAGTTTGTACAGTTTCACATCTCCATTTTTTAAAAGCCCTTGAAGCTCACACACACATAAATTCAGTCATAAGGAACTCAGAAATGAACCCTGGACCACTTCCTGTTGTAGCCATCATCTCCCTCAGGTTAGATTTAATTTTAACTGTGGCAATTTCAAGCTCAGTTTTCCTAAGAGCACAGATGACTTCCAAGGAATATAATTTTGCATCCCCTCACTGGCAGGGTACAGGGGGTGACACCCGGGTGGCCCCAGGAGCAGCAGAGTCTCTGTGAGCTGTGCAAACACATCTCCAGCCTGTGCCTTGGAAATTTCCTCTCCAGCCTGTGACTGCCTCTTGCCCAGTGCTCCCTTTCTTTGCTCCCATCAGTTGCTGGCTTCCTCTGCAGAGATTTTGCTCAGCCACCGTTTCCACTGATGTGTTATTTTGGTTTCTCTGTGTGTTTGTGTTAGGGCTGCATTCAGGTCTCCAAGTGACAGTTCTGTGCCATTTTTGTGCTGAAGTGCCAGAGAGTTGAGACTGATTTAGATGCTTGCTCTCAGTTTTGGTAGACCTTGTGGGCCAGTGCAGATGATAGAGAGAGAATGGTGGTTTATATTCAGACCCCTGGAATGCAATCATGCCCTATGATCTCAGGTAACTGTCTCTGTGCTTCTTTTAAATTTATGTTGTATTGGAGACACTAACATCCATCCTGTTTCTGATAGATATTCCAAACAAAGCTTATTCCTATTTTAGATCACCTGAAAATACTGACTTTGAGATTTTAATAATCTATTAGTGCAATAAATTATTTTATCAACAATAATTTTTCAAAGAATGCTATTTGAATGGGTTGAAATTCTCTACTTCTCACTGCTGGCTGAGCTTGACAAGCCTTTATAGCTGCAATGAGAAAGAAAACACTGAAATTTTCTTGCACTACTTTTCAAACGTTTTGATTTTAAAATTAAAAATGACCTTTTCAATTCCAAATTTGTACAATTTACAGAATAAATGTAGGAAAATAATTTTAGAACAGCCATTTAATTTCAGGGCAAAGAAAAGATTTCTGATAATCAGAATTTATTTTCTATTTTGTGATTCAACAGCTAAGCCAAAATGTACATCAGCTGCTCCACTTCTTTATGCTTCTAATATTTACATTTTGCCTTGAAGTAACAGATCTAGTCTGAAATGTGTATTGTACCCAAGCTAAAGGAATGAATATAGGAAAAACAGAGATATTCAAGATTGTGCCTTTACTGACTGTGAGCTAAGGGGTTCCTGATTACATCACAGTGCTTTACAGAAATACCTGCAGGTCTGAGTGGTCAGGGCTGCTGGGGCAGCTCGGTGCTGGCCCTGCCAGGGCTGCAGAGAGGAGCTGTGGCTGCTCCCTCGGAGCCATCTGGCAGTGGGAGCGTGATCAGGGCCACTGCTGCTCCCCCTGGCCCGGGATCCTGTGCCTTCCCTTGGCCTGGGCAGCAGGGAGGAAATCCTTGCCATCCATCCCTCCCCTGCTCTGCCACTGTGGGTTCTGCAGAGCGAGCAAAGTGCAGTCTCTGGATATCAGCCACTTGTAATGGGAATGATTGTGGATGGGTTTTGGTGCGCATGAAATGAGATTTTTTTTCCTTTTGTCCTTCAGGAGTGGAATAGAAGCTTATTAGTAAATTTGGAAGAATATATATTTCAGCACCTAAACTGAGGGGGACTCATTACAAATATGTAGAAATCTATTTTGGGGGAAGGTATAGATTCCTGGCTATACATTAAATGCTTTACATGTGCAGTGGACTTCTATGCAGGTTCATGTTTTCAGACTAACAAAAAAGCAGTGCCAATGTGGAGATGAAGGGGGACAAAAAGTGATGATGAGGTTGAAGGATGGGCCATTTTATGCTCTGTGTGTTCCCAGAGCATACATCATCAACATACATCAAAACCAGTGAAACATCAAGACTTAAATACATGGGAAGCACAAATTTGAACCATGCTGGTAAGAGTTGAAGAAGGGAAGAGAAATGAGAAGTCCTTTATTTGCTTACTTTAAAATGGGGAGCACAAAGCTTTGTCTACTACTTGTATTTTTTTCTTCTCCCAGCTTCTTTAGTTCAAATACATACAGGAGTAATTCATTGGGGTTTTGATATTTGCTTGTTTTACACACAGACCTTTCTTCCCTCCCTTTAAAATTCCCCATATTCTTAAATAGAGAGCTACTTTTGCCTGTGTGCACTCTGCCAGTATTTTGAGGGGTCTTGTTTTTCTGTGGTAGTATCCAGATGGAAAGTGTATAACTTCTATAATAAATAATACAAATGAGATGCCGCCAAATGAAAAAACCCTGGAAACTGGGGAAAAAAGGACAGCTTGCAATCTCCCCTGAAGTCATGCAGTTATGAAAACAAATATTCTCCACAAATATATGAATTATAGATAGTTTGAATCTTTGCTGAAGTGGTTTTGACTTTCTTATCTCAAGATCTCATATTAATGACTGCAAGTCTGTGTATAGTTAGGTGTGTAAATGTACACCTGGATTGGAAGAATTATTATGGGGAGACAGAATTTCTTATACAATCTTGTGCACATCTCATGTTCCCCTCTTGCCATCCATGGTTCCCCTTGTCATGCCATTCCAAACTAGATACCATTTTTCTAAGAGGGTAGTTTTGCCCTCTCATTTAGTCTTATAATACAACCCTGAAATTTTGCATGTTTGTTCAGTGGGACATCACCTGAGCTTGTGGAAAGGGAAACAGTAGCATTTGTAGTGTGTAGTATTTGCAATGCACTTTGCTGATAGCAACTAATTAATTACCTGGTTTTGAGGTTAAGTGGGGATTATTATTCATCTGCAATGGATATGGGCCATAGAGAAATAAAGAGCTGACTGAAGCTACACAATTATTCTATGATGCAAAAAAGATTTAACTTGCAGGGCCTTTGTCTCCAGTTCTGTGAGAAACTTGTGCACTTTCTAAACTTCAGGTGTCTGTTTATGTCCTTGCCTGTTCAGTAGGCTATGAAATCCTGTACTGTGAGCAGCATGTATCTCATCATACTCACTGTCTGCTATAAAAAAATAAATTAAAATATCACTTCTGAAAGAAAACCAAGGTAAAATCTTTAGAACTGTTGTACTAGGTGTATTAGGAACAAATCCCCTCTGACAGTGCTTCATTGTTTGACCTTGCTGAATTTTTTGCCTACAACTCAAAAATAGGTGAACTGTGAACTGCATTTTGGCCTTTATCTCACAGAATTTCTCTATGGATTTACTTGAATTCAGCTCAGAGTTTAGTTCTGAGTGGATTGTAACACAGATAAATGCAATTTAATGAAAAAGAAGCTGATCTTTAGTAATAAATTGGCAACGTGTCTTGATATTAGTGGGTGGAGTGTTGCACATAAGTTAGTACATGATGCTTACTAGGAGAAAATTAAGATAACTTGTGTGCTACACAGCTAAATAGCCCAGCTGGGTGTTTCTTCCCATGTGTGGTTAGTGCTGAATTTTTTTAAAGCAGGTAAAATAAAAGACTAGGTTATGAAATTAATTTAACAGAAATTGAATAAAGAAACAAAACACATATTTTCAAGTTCTAAATTACCAAAAATACATGATTGTCATTAATAAGTGTGTTTGTGTTGTTCCATGAAGGGAATTGAAATTGTAGTTCTTAGTTCTGCCACCATATACCCTGAGATTTTGAAGGGAATTCTCCATTGGTTTCTTGCTATTTGTTCAGTGATATTACCCTGTGCTTGTGAAAAGTGACAAACAAAGAGGGATTTTCATATTTGTATGACTTAGGCTTACTCTGTGATGTTTATCCTTTTAACTTAACCTCAAGATACTGAAAAAATACTTCTCTTGCTGTTGTGGTTGGAAGTCCTGCCAGGGCTCAGGGGTCAGTGGTAGGATATTATCTTGGCCACTTCCAAATGGCTATTGACATAATCTGGTGCCAAATGAAGAAAAAAACCTCTTTATGTATAAAAACAGATTAGGTGATATGAGCAAAGATGCAGATGAAAGATCTCCAGGTGAAAATATTAATGAAAATTTAGTGGGCTGAGCTACTGTCCTCAGTTGAGTTACTTACTTACTCTGGATAATTTGACATTTTTTAATGTGGGAGCAGATATAGCAGGAGGTAATGTTGCTCTTCAGTATGTGAGAAATTGTATGACAGAACTTAGTGTTTTTTATGTAAAGGGTTTTTCACTGATAAATGTAAAAGTCTTCAATAATTGTGGCCTTGAAACTTCTCTTTGTCTAACAGTCATCTTCTCTGTGTAGTTAAAATTTGATATAGAAATAACTTGGGGAAAACAGTTCAAATATTTTTGTGGATATTTCTTTTTATTTTAAGGTATAGTCTAACTTTGTATTTGAAAGGTTTTTGCATACTTGGAGACTGGAAGTCTGACCAATGAGCTTCTGAAATTTTGGTCATTCAGTTGTGTTTTGCTTTCACTTATAATGTGTGTGAGAAGGCTAGACTAATTCTGTCTAAAATATGTGTAATAATCCTTGGGAAAGAAATCAGTGAAAAATATTGTATCACACAGTTTCATCTGTGTTTTCAGTAGTAAGAATCTTTCCTTGATATATGGAATTTTTTAGCTAAAATCAGAACGCATTCTCAGGTCTGCCAGCGAAGCAAGCATGTGTAATGTCCAGTTGTATTCAGCTCCTAAAGCTCTTTGAAATTCTTTAAAGTGGTGAAATGAACATAGAATTTTAGATATTTTGTAAAAACTCACTGAAATATAATTTAGAATGTATTTCCTCATTTTGCTGTGTGTAAAACTTAGCAATGATTTATAATCATAAAATCATGATCAGCGTTCATGAAAATTCACACAGACCTACTGTGTGATTTTATCCTGTTCTAAATTGCTTTCTCCCATAGCTCACCATTTGTTTCAGTTCAAAGGTAAATTACAATTATATCCTCTGCCTGCCCAAAAGTGCAGTATTTTTATGCCCCCAAGCAGCAGAATGCTGAATTTTGAATTTAGTAATGCTCAGGAGCAGGATTTCTGATTTGCTGATGGTGTATCAATGACACCAACTGCTTTACATGAGATTCCAAAACCTATTAAACTTGGCTTTTATTTTTTTAACAGTATGCTAAGCCTATAAACATGTACAGACTATAAATAATGCATCTTTTTCTTAGTTAATGCAGTAAAAGTGCCCAAACCCCATTTATTTTCCAACCCCCTGATGCCTGGCTGCTCATATTATTGGATTGTTTGATGCATAAGCTTCCCTTGGGGCTGGCCTTGGGAGCAAAGGCAGCAGCTTCCCTCCTTCCCTGGGTGCTCCCACCCTGAGGTCAGATAGAGCAGGACTGAGGTTTTAACCAGCATGGCAAAAGGTTTTTTGTTTCTGGGAGCCTACAGATATTCTCACCAGCTTAGAAATAGTCAGAAACATCTAGTTTTGCTTTTCCATGACTTTAAGTAGATATGAGAATGCTCAGATTTTTTTATGAACAAATCTTGGGCTTTGACTATCAGCTTTAGTTTAATGGGGGCCATTGATTGCAGTATTGCTGAAAAGGCAATGTTTTTTAAAGCACCAATGGTAGTAGCAGCACCAGCATTTAAATAAGTGCAATCAGACGTGGTCATTGTTAAATTGTTTCTTTTGTTGTTGGTCTTAGAATGACATTCTGTATGAAAACTCAGTCTTTGCTACTGGTATGTGAACCTTTTTAGGGTGAAAAACCAAAGAATCTGTAAAAGACTTTCATACTAATCAAACTGTGATGAATCCTGACAAAAAATTTGCTATCTGGTCTTTGAGTTCTGCATTTGAATATTTACATTCAACATTATTAGTGCCACTCACTAGTAGACCAAATTAAGTTCATTAGTATGGATTGGGTCTGTTATCTAAATGTGTGAGTAATTCTTTTGTGACACAAACTATCATTTCAGATCACACAAGGAAAGACAAAGATTGTTTTTACTCTCATTTCATCTTTGCTGACTTTGTATATCTCTGCTGGGTGTTTCTTTCTGCTTTTCCACAGTTTCAAAAAGTCCTCATTATTTGCAGATTTCGTTAGAACAGCCTCTCTGGTCATAAATCAACATACCACTAAACAAGTTGGAAATATAAGCAACCTTGAAAAAGGGAAGAAGCCGGAAACTCTAGAAGTAGTTGTGTTTTAATACTCTCTTGGCATGCTGCCTATTGACTTGTGCTGCAAGCAGCATGCCAGGAGTTGAAGGTGCTCATCATTTGCTAATTTGTAGAAAAAATTTTCATACAAATCATCTCAAATTATTAGTAATACAAGAAAAACTGTTAAGAATTAAATAAGTCATGAGAAATTATGTGACATAAACAAAGTTAGAAAACATTAAAATTGTTGAAAGGGAAGAAAAATGTTTTCTGTTGATTTACTACAGAAGCATGAACAGATGTGGTAGTCCTAATGGCCTTCTGTAGAATATAAAAACTAAACCACCTTTTGTTCTGACAGTTTTTAAACTGACAATTTTTAAAGTACTGTGAACTGTGTTTAGGGATACCAAGAAGCAGATGAAAGAACTTCAGCTGGAGGTGGTTTAGAGAACAATTCCAGTACAACTGTGTGTCTCACCTTAAGGTACTGGCACAGAAAGTATAACTGGTGCTCTCAGTATTCTGAAGCACTGGGCCTTCAGCGACTCATTACTGCTTTCTTTATCTGGAGCTTCTGCTATGAAAGTGCTGATCATTAACATTGTTTCAATTAAATAAAAATGATCCCTTGAACTGAGTGCAACTCAAAATGTATCTGCTAGCACTTTGAACCAGGCAAGCACTTAATCACATACAACAGCTTTGCTCTGAAAGATGCTGAGATGCTCTGCTTATCATGTCTGGGGCTTGAATGGATCTAGGAACAAGAAGTGGTTTTGACAATACTTTCTGTGAAACATTTCCTGAATGCTCTACCTGGTTCCACTTTGTGGAAATGATAAATGGTTTTGGAAAGCAAATCTATTCTTTCAGATTATTTAGTAGGTAAATACAGCTTCTCTCAGACACCTGATTGTGGTGGGGTTCAGTTTGTCTTTTGGAGAGCATCTGATGATGGCAATGTGCTACATTTTGTATTTCTCTCTCTTGGGTTTCATTTTCTCTTTGGTTCTCCAGATAAGGTGTCATTTGTGAGAAGACAGAGCAGCAGAAGCTAAGATTTTTGTCTTTGGGAGTTTAGAATACATGCAGTCATAGACGATAGCTGGTAAAACCTTAATAAGCATCTGGGGAAATGTTATTGCTCTGGAGTGTTTCTGGGACTTTGGTGGCAAAATCCTCCAAGAGATGCGTTTCTGGAAGGCAGTTTGTGTCCAAAAATTATATTTACACAGCTCCAACTTGTCTCCAAGCCTTCTTTGACCATGAATTATATCTTCCTATCCCTCTCCCTGCCTATCATCTCATTCCCCACTGATGTTTGCCTTTGGCAGCACACCCTGCCCAATAAGCCACTGACCTGTACAGTCCCTTTTCCATTAAAGGCCACATTCAAGACAGTCTGAACTAAAAAAAATTCAACTTCCTGAACCCTGAAGAACCAAACAGCTGAAACTCAATCAGTTCGTTAACTTCTGTTGCTTTATAAATGAAACTAAAAATTGTGGGTGTGTGGTAATACCTTTCCTGTATACCTTACCTTCTGAATTTTGTGAGACTTACAGTGATGTGGACCTGCTGACTTCTTTATTCTTTTTTTGGGTGGTTTTTTTGGAATGAAGAGTTGATGTCATAGGGTTGACTTGCAGTCCATGGATTTTTCTGGTCAGAAAGTAGCCACACTTTCAGACCCGAATTTCTGCTTTTGTGAGCATTGTTAACTTTGGCTCTAAAGTTATACCAGAATGATCCTTAGTTCAGACACACTTTAGGGAAAAGTTTCATTAAGGGAAAAAGAGAAAAAAAATGAAAGAAATAGAAAGAAGAAAGGCTTGGCTGGTGTCCTTATAATCATGCAGTGTCCATGGCTGGGAGCAGTGGTTCAGCCACAGTTTGGCAGCTGAACTGCAGAGCCCTGTTAGACTGAGGCTGCCTTTGCTGCACTACAAAAGACCAGTCTTAATTTATTTCTTCGTATTCCAAAGCAAATTCTTTGTCTTCAGTGGTGTCCCAGGAATGTGTGCGTTTGTTCCCAAACTATAGCCCTGACACATTTACCTAGTTAGGTGATGGTTTTGAATTGAGTCATACAAAACTGAAACAGAATAATTTTCAATTTTATTTATTTGACACTGTATGATATCACTGTAGTTGTTCTTTCTATTCCTTTACTACAATGAAACTGTAGACAATACCCTACAGGAAACTTTTATACATAGTGAAAGGGCTTTTATTTTTAGAAGACTATAGTTCTCCACTTGGTGGTCTGATGTTTAAAAGCAAGCAGTTTAGAACACAGTTCAAACCAAACATTGAATACTGGCTCTGTCACTCTTGGTTCAGGGGCAATTGGTTTCTGCAGTCTAATCTGCTACATTGCACAGGGAAAATGTTATTATGTTTTATATATATATGTAAATATAAAATATATTTTTCAATAATAATTCTGCTGAACATAATAGGAAATAAAGCATTTCCTTACAGGGATTGAACAATATCTGGGTCTTAGCATAAGATTAGTCTGCATGTCTTTTGCAGAACTTGGCCTGCAATGTTCTTACCTGAATGGGTGCAATGGAGGGAGATGAGATAGCAGCAAATCCAGAATGAAGCCCTCTCCAGAGGTGGAGGGCACAGGCTCATCTTGGTGTTAATATGGTTTTAGCAGCTTGGCTCAGAGGAAATGGGAGAGAACATTGTGTGTGTGTGAAATACTGCACTGGTATATTTGGAGATGAAGTGGTGAGGGAGAGAGAAATTCTTGAAAATTAAAACAGGGAAAGACACTGGGAGAGAGAATGCAGAGTGGTGGCACATCCCCTGCAAGCAAAGCCTTGCTGCTGTGCCAGCCATGTGTTGAGAACACAGTGCCCTGGGTCTGGGTCTCAGAAATACTGAATTTGAAACAACTTTTGCTCATCAGTCACATGCTTTGGGAAGTGTGTAGTGCTTCCTGCTGGAGAGCAAGCTAGCAGTAACTAGTAACTTTATATGCCAGGTGCTTTGGGGACATTGAGGTCCTCCTAAAAGAAATAAATATAGAAAAAAATAACATAGAATAAATAAAATAAAATAAAATATAGAAATAAATATAGAAAAAATATGGGCTGCTCTGACCACTACAATTCCAATTTTCCTATATATATATATTTACTGCAGACTATATAATTTTGTGTGGTCTCTTAATCCAGTAAGATACAATCTATGCCATCATATCATAATTTCTGCTCTGACAAGATAAAAAATATAGATGTTTAAGTTGGATGCAAGAACTCAAAAAGACCACATTTCCTTAATTAAAAAAATTAATTCCAGTATTTTTACCGAAGAAACACAATTTACAAATCCCAAGTTTACAATTAATAAGTTATTTATGAAAGTTTTTTATTTATTACATATATATCTATATATATATACACACACATTTTATATAGAAAAGCTTTCATAGATATAAAAGATGAAAGGCTGCTTTATAAAATAATTATATTTATAACCTTTATTATGTTTAATTACCAAATTTTAAATGCTTTATTCTGTTTGGACTGTAAATTGTGGATTAGTTTTGCCAAGAAAATGTACTATATTTATTTTTAAACTCTATAAACTGTACAATTTTTTCATGCATCAGAGTATTATATAATATATAGTCATTAGATACTTGTAATACATGAGATTTTATTTTTCACGATGCCTACAAATTTCTAAATTCCTGTGTCATGGTGCCTTAAATTATCTTTACATCTATAAATTTAAGAATTTGTAGACATAATGGTGCTCTATTTTGACAGCAGTATTTCTGTTTGTTTCTTCCAAACAAAACAGAAATCCAAATCCAGAATTCCTAATCCTATTTCCATGTTTAGGTGTGTAGTCAGTGAGAGACAGTGTATCATGGATTCCGGATGAGCTTTTCTTTAGTATGAAATTATGGATTTAAGCAACGCCTTCCTCTAGAAAAGGAACCCCTTGATATGGGGGTTTAATCCAGTGCTTTAAATAGCACTTCATAAAACATGCTTTTGCTGTTCAAAAGAACATAGTGCAGTGTATTTTTACAGCAGATCTGTGTTTCTGACAATAATTTAGGTGAAGTCAAGACAAAATACATGGGTGTATTTTATGGTGCCTTTTATATTTCTCCTTTTTTTTTTTCTGTTGTACATCACATGGTAATATAGGATTCCACCATTTCTTCTGTGACACTTACATCCAGTCTCATGCTTCCCCTGTGTGGTGTGCAAAGCAGCACAGTTCACTGGAAATTCCATTTTAAATGTTTGCTTATACCAGTGATAGAGGGTTAGATGTAGATTTAGGTCTGAAAAAATGTCAGACTTTTGTGGAATTGATTGTGGTGAAAGAAAATTGAATTTGAAAACATTGGATATAGAACAGCTCTTTGCAGGGCACAGCCCACCCAGTGGAAGGTTAGAGTCCTGCCATTTGGGGTGCAAAATAATTCATAAGCACCCACTAACTACAAGAGGAAAAAGGGAATTTTCCAATCATTTGTTCTTCTTTGTGGCATTTCACTTTGTCATAATATCCATACTTCAAGTTGTAGTGGTAAATGTTAAAAATATTTACATTGGAGCTCTTCTGGTGGATGCCTTTACTGTCCTGAATTTTGCTAAATCAAATACATGAATATTTAATATTCCTAAATGTTTCTACAAAGCCTATAGCCACTTTTAGGGTAAAATTCAATTGCCTCTGGCTCACACTGAAGAGAAGCTTCCTTTTGCAACAGCTATTCTTAGAAAACAGTGCTATGGAGCACGGAGCAGTGGAATTGCTATGCATAATGTTAGGGCAATTTCTTTTTGCCTTTAGGTGATATGACCAGCTGACATTTCAGCACAAGGATCCTTCAGAGCAATATAGAGAATTTGATGTGACAGTGTCTCTGAGTCAAGCACTGAACTTAAAAAAGTATTTGTTATATATACAACATATGTACTAGCCTCTCATGTAATCAAAGAGTTTTCTTTGGCTTGTTTCCACATGTAGTTGTCTCTTTTTTTATCCTCATTTTTATTTTGACTGATGCATACTTAAATGATCACACTTCCCATGCACACACCACCCCCTGTGCCTGCACTGTGCAGGAGATGCTTCATGTGCTGCCATTCCTGCTTCCCCACCTCTCGTGTTTCCGTGGGATTGATGCTCCTGCCAGGAGTGTCAGCTGGGCCACTTCTGTGAGTGCAGGAGAGCTTGCAGCTCCTTGCTTCTGAGAGTGAGAGCAGGAAATGTCACAGCCTGTCCTCATCAGTTTGGATTAAAGCTGGGTGGAATATTTGGCCAATGCACTGAAGACAAAGCAGAGCATGTTGGCAGCCTGCAGTTTGAACAGTTCCATCAGCAAAGGAACTGGCAAATCAGTTTTTATGAAGAAAAGAATTAGACAACCTGTGCTGACTCTCCCTAAATAAAAATAAGCTTTGCTTTGGTGGTGGTTTTTTTTTTTTTGGTTGGTTGTTTTTTCATTTTTTCTTTTTTTTTCCTTTGAAAATGCTCTTTGCCTAATATACCTGAAAAGAGATCATGAAAGGAAGTAATATTTAGGATGTTGGATTTCAAAGTTTCTGTCAATGAATGGGATTGAGATACATAATCTCTCCACAATGAAATCTTACCCTATTGCTTGCTTGAGTTCATGGTTTGTTATTTCCAAGTCTCTCTTTGGTTTATTTGAGAAACTTGATGTGTTCTTCTGCTTTCCCAGAGCAACAAACAGTTTTTCTGACAGGTACAGGGCAGACAAGATGCAAACCCAGAGCAGTTACTGAAAAGCATGGATTTCTTCCTTTGTGGTTTGGCAATCTTTATTCTGGTCAGCCTTTCAGTACCTGGGCGAGAAAGGTCCCTCAGTGACTGGAGCTGGTTTCCCTTTGCTTCTCTGAGCACCAGAAGAGCACACAGGTGACTCCAAGTGACAATCCCTGTAGGAGAATATACAACTGCTGCGAGCTTCTAGTCAGCTCCAACTGGGTCACGGATTCACTTTGATTACAGTGTTATCCATTTGCCATGTTAAATGATTTATGGGTTATGTTTTGTGTTGCATTGTAACAAAGCCACTGCTTTTTGATCTCTAAGGTGGATGATGCTGCTGTTCATGGAAGCAGAAAGTCATAAATGATCACAAGGTGTAACAATGCTCTACTGTACAGATGTGTTACAATAAACCAATGGGACAGAGCATTTTGTAAATTTAATGGCGCATCACTTAAAACATCATATAATTTCAGTGTGTAAGTTGGAATAAAAATTGCACCTTTGCAGGTTAAGTAAAGAATAGCTAATAAAATTGTAACAGACATACATTATACAGCATGGGGTTCATGATGAATAATTGGTAGGTTATTAGTGCCTAACAGATTAAGGGTACTTCCATTTATTACTGTGCTCCTCTAAGGATGAGCATTAATTTTTTTTCAAAGCAAATTCACTGGAAACAGACAGTTTAAAATTTATGCTTGTAATGATTGCTACATGGTCCATTAAGACCACCTCTAAGTGAGCTTAATTTGTAGCAGATAAATGTACATGTCTACATATTTTTCAACGTAGTTTATGGTGCATCCTGCACAGCTGTGCCCAACTGATTAAATCCTCACAAAATTTAAATAGGAAACCCATTACATAGACAGTATTATATCCATTTATCATACACACATTTTCAATTTAACTCTCTTTGTGCAGGATATTTTCACTGTTTCATTAAATATGTATAGCAAGGCCATTTTCTCTTCTAGTTTGTTTTGTGCTTTTGTTTTCTGGGTTTGTTTGGATCCTCCTTTTCAGTTCTATCATCAAATAATTAAGAACTTCAGCAAATTGAACATCATCTACAACAATTATCTCAGTAATGATCCTAGATGTGACAGTCACTTAAAATCCTACATCAAGAGAGCTCTTACCTCGGGAAAACAGCATTGCTATAACCACTGTGTAGGGAAAGGGGATTGGTACTAATACCCTCACTTCTCTGTCTGGATGGAGACTGGACTCTGGATTACTCTGGAGTGATAAATATGCTAGATGCTGACAAGTGTTGGGATTACAGATGTTTCTCTTCTCTCTTCAGCATTTCCCATTAGTAAATCCCATTCTGAACTGTCCAGCTTTATCTTGGCTGTAGGTGTTTTCAGTGTCATATAAAGCATAGTTTTAGCTTATAGAAATAGGATTAGAAGTATTTGTCCAATTTTAGAGACAATTTTACAGGTCAAATTTAGCTGCTCTGGATTCTTTGAAATCCCTCTTAAGGTCAGAGTTTAAAGCTGTTAACTTCCCTTGCCCTGAGCCCTATGTAAAATAGGTGGTATGAATTACTGTCAGTCAAATACTGCTCTACTTGGTTCAGACCCACAGAATTTTCTCTGGATCTGGTAAAAGTCTTGTTCATCTCATTCTGTGGTCTGCTGAAGTGAGCCTCTGCAGCAGGGCACACATTTATTAGGGTCAGCAGAGCCTGCACTGGCAGAACACTGCAAAAGAAGGGACAACTTTTGTTTAAGGTGCAGGACTAACTTTGTTTATCCGAGAATAACAATAGGGGAGCAAGATTTTAAAAGAAAGAGAATAAATAATTCTTGTTCATTCATGTCTGCATTTCCCTAATTAAATGCCAGAGACAGATTCTTTGCTCTTCTACAAACTGAGCAAACAAACAGAGCCACAAGGAAGTGTTGACCTCCAAAATCTTCAAGAACTGACAATTTATTTTGAAAAGAAATGGCTGTTTAAAATACTGCATTTTTGATAGGTGGCTCTGTTTTCTTGGTATGTCTATAAAATCAAATAATGTGGGCATTTTTTAGCAAACATGGGTATTTTAGAGAAAAATTAAAAGGATTTGGTAATTTTGCTTTTCTTAGTGCTGCAAATAGTGACAATGACTTATTACCGCCTTCTTTTTAGTCTGTTGTCCTTGAAGCCATTAAATGATTTTTTTCTCCCCAAAGTTGAGTGTCAGTTCTGTTCCACAGAAACACCAAAACTGGTAGGCACAGGGATTAGTTTGAAAACCTTTCAGATTGCAGAAACCATTTTATGTCTCTGTATTTGAAATTTGTTCTGGTACATTATAATTTTGATTATACATTAACAAAGGAAATGATTGATTTTTTTTTTCTGATTAAGATGAAAATGCTGGTGTAACACTTTGCAAACTTGCATGACTTTTCCATAGGATTTTAATGTAGGCTAGAGTTAGTCCTGATGTTTTTCAAGGCTTTTCACACATTTGCTCTGCTCAAGCCCCTTGTTTTGACTTCTCATTTCACTTATTTTCTTTTTAAAAAGCCAAGAATCTGGGAAGGAAATAGGATTTCCAAGTAAGAACACTCAGAGCCCATCTGTTTTTCCAAACATCAGCTTCAGCATAAATACAAGGACAGACATTTAGAGCTACATCATCCTTGGAATATAGTGGGGAATGAACTTCCCAAATCTTGGAGAGACGGTGGAAATGTTTTAGGACATTTCAAGGGAAAGGAAGCTGTCCTTCATGTGAGAATGTGGGATAAGAAGAAAACATTGTTAAAATGATGAGGAATTCTTTCATTATTGCAAATACTCAGGTGCTCTGGGGGCATACCCCACACCTACAATCTGTGCTGCTGCCTTGGGGTGGGGACTAAAAACACTGAGGAAACCAAATGTCTCTTGTAAAATAGGAAAGTGCATCTCTGAATAAGCCCTGTGAATGTGATACTTTGGACTTACTGTCTTAGAAGATTAGAGAAATGCTTAGGAACAGAGAAATCAGCCCATGGAAAAAATGTCCTAGGTAATTGTTTCTGTTCAAACATCCCACAGAGAAAGAAGCTGGCTGAGCTGGACAGCTCTTGAACGAGCCAGAGGCTTGGTATCCAGTTTGTAAAGAGCACTGTGAGGATTTGAGCATCAGGACCTGTGCCTCAGTTCATTCAGAGACAGCTGTTACAGAGTCCATTGTTTTCAGCAGGAGTCAGTTGTGACCAGTGGAGTGCTGTCTCCATGGTCTGGATCATAGGTGGGTTCCTCAAAACATTCAAACAAGTTTGTCATCACAGGCATGGGAAGAATTTTGCAAATGTATATGGTATTATTTCTAGATTTTAGGGAGAGAATGTTTTAGAGGATAAAGAATTATAGACAATCAGCTGCTTGCAGGTAGAGTCTAAAAGAGGAAACCTATTGACCAGGAACATGAGTGGCTATCCAGTATCTGGTGATAGTTTTTTTCATGGAAGCACAAAATTATGTCTTTCAAAAAACTCTGCAAGAGTTTTTTGGAGCCTTGTTTTTGATACCAAGGAATTATCTATGTGATTCTAGTGTATATATGCTCACTTCATCTACATGAAAAGATATTTTTCCTTGTGATGAAACTGTTTACATGCTTAATGGATAAACATTTCAGCAGAAGTGTTTATTCAAAAAGGCAAAACAGTGCAACTGGATGAACCTGAGGAGGTTTGTGTCACAATCTGTTATCTTGAAACCCTACCAAGACAAACTTACTTCAGGGGAGTCTGTTTTATTTTGCTGCTGGCAGCAGAATGATTAGTTGCAGAATAATCTTATAGAGAGCTGGTTGCTGATTAAAAAATTAGACTGCTCCCTGTGTTGTACTTTCAGAGAATCTTCCTCACATTTTAATTTTTGAGGAATAGCTAAAGCATTAATACAATATTGTTAAGCAATTATAACACTTGAAATTATGAATGTAGCTAATTATAGGTATCTAAGAATCTGCCAGCCCTTCAGTCTAAGGTTAGCATTTTGCAATAAATAGATGTGTGAAAAAGACAAACTCACTGCCTATCAGAACACAGAGGACTATATAATGATTTCTAGAATATTTCCAGGACAATGGAAGAATAAGTGGTAACTGGTTTACAGGTAGGAAAATGACCCTCAATCTAGTGAGGATATTGAATGCAATAACATTTTGGGTCCAAATTATATTAGTACTTAAATACTTCAGTTCTTGGGTGCTCAGCTGAACCATAGCCCCAGTTCCATCTTAGCTCAGCCTTTACAGTTTAAATAAAATTATCAAATGGCCAATTCAGAATGCAGTTTAAGGTGAGACTGCAGCCCCAGCAGTCAGAGGTAGGACCTTGCCTTAAAGCTTAGCTAAACAGTTCAAGCAAGTCCAGTGAGTGAGGAAAAATTTATGTCAATTAAAATAAATATAGAAAATATTTTCTGTGTGAGAAAGGGACAAATGTAGTTAGCAGTAGTTCTTCACAGGTTTTTTTCAATGGGGATTTTTTTTATCCTCTAAATGATAACCAATTAAAATATACTCATGACAGAAGCTGACCTTCATGAAGATACATTTTGTCCTCAGAAGCAGGCGGTTTGATAATCGTGTAGTTACCGCAGCACACATAAAATACCTGGCTTGGAAAGCACAATGAATCATGTTTAATTAAACTTTGTTTCAAATGAGTTGAATTACAGTCAAATTGGAAAGAACTTCCACATTTTAACAAAAAAAAAACCCCTTCAAATTATAGAAATATGGAAATATTGCATCACTGTTCTAGAGGAAGCTGTGATTAGGACTATTTAGGGTTTTGGTGGCTTTGTAGTGCTGTATGGTATATGATAATGTTTATGGTTTAGATCATGTTGCATTAATTTGAGGTGTCATGAGCTGTATTCTTTGGGCCCTCCTGTGTGTCACATGGCTTCTGATTATTCTACAGTTTTTCTTTTCCTTTCAAAGTATATATTTTTTTTCCTTTAAACCATAACTAATATATTATGTGCCCAAACATTTCATCACTGCTCACGTACGGGAAATACAAAATGTTTTCACGTAACTCTGTAATGTGATGTCTGGGAGCAACAGATTTAACACAGATTTAAGACAAGCATAATAAAACTAAGTTCTTCAAAATTTAAGTCTCCTTAGAACATGAATTATTTTTATTTTGATTGAAAACTGAAAAAAGCATGTGTTCTTTCTGTATTGCTGAGCTGTTGTGTTTGTTTCCAGATTATTCTTTAGAAGCCTTTTTCCCCCCCTGAAACCTTAACGATTTTCTCTCCTTTGATTTATTTCTTTCTGAATCATTGTCCCAGATTGTGTGTGCCTGCAAGGCTCAGTGAGCTGCTTGGAGTGGATCCCCCAGCCTGCCTCTGTCAGGGGCTCTTTGCCATGGTGTTCAGCTGTTTTGCCCTCTGTTTTGGCTGTGTGCAAAAGCACAATGTAGAAAGTACTATGGATATGTACTGTGCATAAACACAGTGTATAAAATAAACAGGGCTGAAGAAGGTGATCCATTGTATCTCTCTGGCTGAACAGGGAGCTGTCCAACTGGGAGCAATTTTGTGATCTTGCCAGGTTCTAGAGCGTGTTTCTCTTTCTTTGCAAGTTCTTAGGTCACAAAAAATTGCACAGAGTTGGTGAGTTGCTGTGCAGGAGAAAGCAGAAGGGAGAAGAACGAGTTTTTGGCTGGGTGGCAGTGAAGGAAATGCTTGCAGGTCCTAAACTTGTGACTTATTTACATTTGGACGAAAACCACCAGTCAGGTGGTTAAAGGTCTGGTTCTAATATTGCCCTTTGAATTTATCAGCTTCCATCTCCTGATTTCCAGTGACTGTGAGCTGTGGAAGTTTACATGCTGGTACTTCTATACCCCAGCAGCCTCTGGACACACCTGCCACTGCTGGGCATTCTGAATGACTGAACCTGTGCAGTGCAGCAGCGCAGAGGGGCTGCTTCTGCTGTTCCATTGGTGCAGGCACACCAGCACGTGTCCAGTCAAAAAGTGTTCACTGCTGAAGTCCCTTGTGGCCAGTGTCATCTTCTAAAAGCTTCTCAGGAGAAGCATATTCTTCCCAAGTTCCCCTTGGCAACATGAGCAATTTTTTCTGCTATATTTTGTGGCTCATCCTTTGAATCATCCTTTAAGGATATGCCCTGGGCTAAAATCCTATTTGCACTCTTAACTTTTATTCTGTAATAACTCATTTAAAAACATCAGATGGTCTCTAAATAGGTGTTTTATTAATGTTTTGTTAAAAAATAATAAATTCTGTTCCTATTAAGTCAGAATTCTGCAGCCTCTGTAATGTAACCTTGACATTTCGAAGCTCTTCTGAAGACCTTGCACAGCCTTCCTGATGGATTGAAGAGTTTATTGTTTTATCAAAGGATACACTCAGAGGAACTGCTGATTATTTTATTCAAGTGCTAATGTCTTAAACCTACTTGCACCTCAGATGTGAGGTCTGTATAAATGTATAATAAATATATAGTGTATATAACCATATTTATATTCTTCAGAAACAAAAATGGCTTGCAAAATCTAATTAGCTTTTTCTTTTTATTCTGCTGGATTAGTTTCAGTTATTTGATTTTGAATCAAATTGTTTTCTCTGATTAATTTTATAGTGTAAGTATTGAAATCTAATTTAGTTGCCTGAATAAACAATCTGTTTGGAAGTGGGAGGTCACTGATATTCCTTAGTCAGGCTATTTTCTGTAGGCAGTTCAGATGGCACCTAGGGTAGTAAAAAGTTAATGAAAGCACCCAAAATCTTATGAAAAGACTTCAAATGAATTTGTGCTGGCATAAATGAGCTTGTTAGCCCATGGACATACTCAGTCCTTCAGCTCAGTATTTATTTAATCCAGACAGAAATCATACTGCCTGTGCAACTTTGTGAGGAGGAGGCATTTTTCTCAATTCCCTTCTACCTAGGTATATGGCATTTCTATCTTTGCTACCAAACACAAATTTAGCTTGTTATAACACCCTCCTTGAGCAGTGATGGAGTCCCACTAAAATACATCTTCTGACTCCAAGTTTAACACTGTGCCTCTGCTGCTGTAGCCAATATGTTGCTGTGAAAACTCTTGGTGAGTACTTACCCAGAATTATTGAAGGACTCGACCTTCTTCTGTGAAGTATTAGCAACATTATTGAGTTCTTTTTTAATAGTGTTTTTGTTATCTCTGCCCTTGTAAGTTGCTTCTTCCAAACGTTGTAGCTTATTAGTTTATATGCTATTTCCATTGCAATTATAGCCAGAACGGGAAAGGTTTTTTACCTTTTTAACACATTGTCACCATGCATCATTTTTAGATCCTCATTTCTCCTTATTAGAGGTTCTCTAAGCCCTCAGCCCTCACTGGATATCAAAGCATACTTATGATATAAAGTGGCTAAATTTATTGAAGGATGTTGTTGCATTGGTGTCAGTCTGTGGTGTTTTATAGGGGTTTGTGTGTGTGTGATCTCTTAGGTTAGTTAAGTGTAATATAAATGTACATAAATATCAGACACCTGGTACAACCTCTGCTGAAATGACCTCATGGCTGTGCCAGGATACAAGAGATCTCTGCCTGGTACCCTCACCTCCAGTGTGGTGCCACCTTCTTTTTCTCCTGGCATAGATCAAGTAGGGTGGGATGGAATGTGTGAGGTGAGCAGCCTTGCTTGTCTGAGGAGAACTTGGGGGTCTTTCAAAAACCCCCAAACCATTGGAAGATAAAGTGAAGCAGATGAAAATTACTGATGGGGCCCTGAGAATATTATCCTGAAGAAAACAATGTGATTTTCCTCATTTATTTCAATTTTCATTTTGATTATGTTCTGCTTGGTGGCTGTGTGGCCACTGTGTATTACCCAAGCACATAATAATCACAATGATTGAAATAATTGAAATGAGGTCAGCTGGCCAGAGGAAATGTAAAGCATTGACAAGAACAAGTGCTCATGTGGCTTCAGTGTTCTTGGAGCTGATGTGGCATCATTTCTTTTAGTCTGAGAGAAGAACATATGGATTAAAATTGTGAACTCAAACATTAGGAGAGACTGATCAGGGCACATGGTTTTAGAGCCCTCTAGAGCAATCTGTGGTACAAAATTATCTTTCTATACAATCATATATCATATCTTTCTATTCAATCATATTTCATTTTTAAAAAACTCTATAGTATTGGTTTCTTACATTTTAGAACATTTAAAATGTTTTGAAAATATTGTAAAATTAAAATATTAAATTAATTATAGTAAAAGGTGATTACTGTCACTCTGAACCAATTCTGTCTGATTTCCCTGAAAATAAGTGTCTACAGGCCAGACTATACCTTTTCTAACATTGTCACTGGATTTCCTGGTAGATAATTAAAAGGAAAATGTGGCCATTTGATTCCCCAAATAGCAATACAAACAGTGAACTCTGAAGAGTATGTATTTGGGATATGAATAGTTGATTTTTCTTTTAAATTGGGTTTATAAGGCTATTGTTAGTAGTGTCATTTCCTTTTTCACTGCATCCTTGAGAGTGGGTGTTTGCAGATGCACTATTCCAAGAGCTCCTCATTGTAATATCCTCTCTGAGTAAAGGCAGGCAGCCTGTGCTAATTGCTTTACAGAGACACTCTGCAATGTAATATAAAATGTCACTTCAGCCCTGTTCATAAGTAACATTTGAGTTTCCAAATATTCAGTGCATTACAATAAGTTTTGGGTTGGGCTAAATTGCACTATTGATTTGTTTGTAATTAGGGTTTAATGAATTGTATTCACTGAAGTTTACATTTGTTGAGGGACTTCGAAGGTTGGATTGTGATCATTTAATTCACTTTATTTTTAAATTTTGTGTGTGTGTGTGTATCTAAGAGTATAGACCTCCTGGTAATATTTTCTAGGTATCAGTATTTTTGTGTTAGCTTCTTTAAACTTCAGCATCTGCCTTTCTACAGTAAAAGATGAATAAAATATGTAAGATTATAGGAATTTGGTTTGTCCAAGAGCTGATGAAACATTCCACATCTTACAAATACATGTTTTCTTACTGTTTGCTCCCCTGCATCTTTTGGATTAAACTGCTTGACTGAAACTGGTCAATAAGGGTTTTGTTGGACTTTTGTTCTTTTATAGTAGCTTCTATTTGGATTAATCTTTATCACTGGGCACTGAAAAGCTGTTTTTCCTTGTTAATGCTTAATCAAATAGCATGGCAGCTGATAATCCCTTGTTCTGATTTAGTAACACACACTGCGTTCCAGGAGATTTTCTTATGCTGTTTTATTAAATTATGTGTTTTTGTAAGAAAAGCACATGTTCTACACCAGTCCAAAAATGCTGATTTAATGATGCTTATACACCTTTGTTTATTCTTGAAGGGTCAGGGTCTCTGCTGTAACTTTGTGTTTATGATCCATTTCACACTTCAAAAGGAAAATCACATTTTTTTTCCTTAAAGTAGTTAGATAATTTAAAAGTCCCTAAACAATTAGAGATTAGGAAATTTGAGATTCTATCCTTTCTCTTCCCTATGCTAATTTACTGGATTTCCCCCATGCTGGAGATGAATAATTTTTGTTGAGTGTAGTCATGGCTCAGGAGGGGTGAGGCTGGATGGGTCAGTGATCCCTGCAGGGCAGGGCAGGGCAGCACCACCCCTGCTCTGGGCAGCCCCTGCTCTTGGGCCACTGGTCCTTCTCTCTCTGAATGGGATCCCAGCTCATCCCAAACTCAGATTATCCTGTTCCCCCAGCTGCAGCAGCCCCCTCTGCCTATAAAGAACATTTCCCAGCCGTCCCTGTGTCCTGTTTGCCACCACCAGGTCGAGGTGCTGCTCTCAGTGTGCCCAGCCCAGGACAGCCTGGCAGGGTTAGGGATGAACAAAGCTAAAGCATCCCAGAGGGATGTGACATATTAGCTTGACTGAGCTCCACAGCTTTTGGATTGGAATTTTGGGATGTAAAACTGATTTGCAATATGCAGAAATTGATGTACAAGTGGCTGGATAGAGGGACCTTCATGATTTCTTTGATGCTGACCTACTCTGTGACACTGAGTAAATAAGTCACTGAATCTTGCTGTGCTTTTATTCTTCCTATATACCTCTAGTCTACAATTTATATTCAATCTACAATATTTCAATATTTCACACCAAAAAAGCAAATATTTCTTAAAAGAAAAGAAAACAGTATTCCAGGTTGTGTTTAATTCTGTATTATTTGCACTTGCTTATGTAGGAATAAGTCAAATTAGACTCAAAAACATTCACAATAAATCTAGGTTGCTGGAATTTGGAATTTAATTTCAATAAGCATGTTCATCAAGAGGATTTTTATCTTTCAAACAAAATATTATACATACCTTTAGTTTCTTTTTAGACTAAGCCACCCCCCTGGTGAATTTATGCTGCTCTCCTTAGCTGGGAATCTATTATGTCTTCCACAACTATTTGGGCATAAGAGCCTGAACTAGGCAATTAAAAAAGACACAGAGCTTTTACAACTGTGTCTAAATAGTACTTCTAAATTTGTGCATAGCCATTTCCAGATAAAAATATGCACTTTCCACGTGTGACTGTGCAGATTAAAGCCAACAATTTAAGTTTATGGTGGGAGTGCACCTGCATGCAAGCCTTTATTTTAAAATTTGGTCATGCACAACTTTGCTTTTTAATTAGGTTTTCTTTTTTTAATTATTTGAGAAAAAATGCATATGCATATATTTGCATGTTTTGTGTCTATTTTTAGAAAGTAACTGTAAATTGAACTTACAGAATGGTAGGGTACAGTTTGGATATATCCAAGTAAGTAACCTATGTAAATAAAAACAAGGATAAGTGTCCCAAGGTGAACCTCAGGTCTGGCTAAACATGGAAAATTTCTTCGCCCTTTGGCTAAGGATGAAAGGAAATTTCAGATCATAAGAATGTGTTCCTTGTGCTTCTTCATGGTTTCCTCTGGAATACCTTTCCTTTAAATTACAGTTAATCTTGTTGTGACTATCAGAATGTTTAATGTTGATGTTAATTTCCTCTCTGACTATTAAATAGTTTGCCAGTAATATTGGTTGTAATCATGGCAAGATGC
Organism: Calcarius lapponicus; assembly: GCA_039654755.1. Lineage (NCBI taxonomy): Eukaryota > Metazoa > Chordata > Aves > Passeriformes > Fringillidae > Calcarius > Calcarius lapponicus. The sequence continues at coordinate 13,209,326 of CM077474.1, read as the reverse complement.
ACTTGTACAAAATAGTGATATTTGTTGAGATATTAGCAGCTGTTTACAAGGAGTGCTGCTAGCAGTGATTTTTGTTCTTTAGAGCATTTTAGTACAATGTTAGTAGGGGTATTTATGAGTCTCTGGGGCAGGACATGGAGAGAAGAGGAAATATTTGGAGACAAAAGCAAATATTTTGAGATGAGTAGCTTCCTTCTCCTTTCCTCTTTGAAATATATCTTTATTTTAAAATAAATTTTCTTTACAGATTCCTTTCCCTGTGACAGCCTCCTTCAGTTTAAATCCATGCAGTCTTGCAGGCCAGTACCAATTAGCTATTGGGCAATTTAGAGAAAAAAAAAATTACAGATAAGCAACTCATTCTGCTCAGTTGGTGAATGAATTTCCAGATTGATTGATAACCTTGATTTTGTATGCATATAACTTTTAACTTCCTGAAAACTATAGAAGTCTGGGGTCTTCCAATGAAGTGAAACATGTCAGAATGAAATTGAAAGAAGGATGGAAGTGACAAGAAAACAATATAACAACAAGAAATAGTATGAAGAAAACCATTATTTTCCAGCAAATAAAATCTACAAATCATAGAATTAAAAAAGTTCTAAATAAACAGAGTTTCCTTGCATCATTACCTTGTCTGTTCCTATGTCAATACAGAAAAGTTCTTTACAGCACATTTCCAAGGGTTTAATCCTTTCAAAAATACCTTAAATGACAGCATTTCACAAGGATGCTTAGAAGATTATTACATGGTCAGATACATCTAATTATCAGCATTTCCTTTCCAAATCCGGCCTTTGCTCTGTTGCATCCTATTATTCCTACCCTTTGAGCCACATTAAATGGGTTTTTCTCCCTTTCTTGGGATGTTTGGGTTTAAGACACTTAAGGATACCTTTCAATGATCCTTTAGCCTTGCTAAGAAGAGGAGAAACTGCTCCAATGGTAGAAGATGCAGGGATAAAGCATTTTTAACTGCTGGATATAGTTTTCCTACACTGCGCTGCCATACTTTTGAATAGTATGAGGTATTAAACTATGCAGTGTTTTCCTCCTTAGCTCTTGAGTTAAAGTGGATTTTTTAAATTTGATCTTTTCAATTAACTTGTGTTACAATGGTTGGATCAGGCCGGGGATTTTCAAAATGTAAAAGTTGGCTTGCTTTGTAGGTTAAATATCCTCTTAGCTGCTTTGTTATTTCTTCTTGATCCAGTGTCTCCAGGGGACCAGGTCCACCTCATTTCCAAGTGGCAGACGCTAAGATGGTTTTCTGTGAGATGTGCTGCAGTTATTTACAGCTGCACACACTGCTTTGTTGAGGATATAATTATTCCCTACCATCAGTGATTTTTCTTTTTCTTTTGTTCTTTCTAGTTATCAATGTTGCTCTTTATCTTGGAACTGCGGTCTTCCATGAAAGAAAGCCTGATTTAGTCATGAAAAGTGACCCAAACCATACTAGATTGCCAGCATTCTTGAGGTAAGAAGGTTGCTTTTATCTTTGGCATTTGCTGATGCTCTTGTCTGCTTGTGTGTTTATACTCCATGGTGAATTGTCCTTGAAGTCCTCTCCTGTCTGAGGACAAGTTCTGCAACTGAAGGCAAACAGCTCCTGCATCACACACACGTGCAGGGATTCCACCTCCCTGTCACAGTAATTGTCATGTGTGAATAAAGGGAATTTCAAAATGACCTTTGAAGGCTGCCCAGAGACCTTGTGGAGTCTCCTTCCCTGGAGATATTCAAAAGCCAACCAGACACAGTCCTGACTAATGTGTTCTACTGCATCCTGCCCAAGCAAGGAGGTTGGCCCAGAGGACCTCCAGTGATTTTTCCAACCTCACCCATTTTATGATTCTGTCCTTCAGTCAGGAAGAACCAATTTCCTTTCTGTTGTTGTTGTTGTTGTTATTATTATTATTACCTACTTTTAGAGAATAATTTCACATAGTATTTGGACAATACAGTCTGAGGGAGCTGTATAAATGTTATTGGCATTACATCTGCAAACATAAAGCAATTACTGCCCCAGCATGGTTTATATTTAATATATTAATTATATTTGCATAAATCAGGTATTTACATGGAGACCTCTAAGTCATCTCTGTCAGATTCCATGAATCTGTGAGTCAGGTAAACATCTGCAGCCAATACAAAAAGTGTGCTTAGTCAGGCAATTTATCAGGACCAGGATAAAACTGCTTCTCACAACCCTTCCCTGCTAATTGCGCCAGGACATAAAATAGCATCTGCAAATGTTTGCCTCTTGATCCCAAACCAAGGAATCATTGTCAGGCTGTTTGCAGAGTATACCTCAAATGAGATATGTTAAAAAAAGCACTAGAGCAGACAATTGAATGCAACTTTCTTAAGTACTAGAGGTAATGCTGACTGATTAAGTCCATATTAAATGTTATCATTGTTAAATCCAGCTTTATCCTCAGTAAAATATATATATGGCTATTTCAGAAAACAATGTTATCCTGGCAGTAAAAATCAGTGTCTATCCAAGGTTGTCTGCAAAAGACTTCTATTTTCACGTTGATTGGTTTGTGTCTTGATAAGATTAATGGTGATTGTTAATGATTTTCATAATCACTACTGATAGTCAGAGCTAAAGTTCTATGAAAATAAGGAAGTTTGTAAAAGTAAATATGATTTCAGATGATTTACACCTGCACCTAAGCACATTCCCCATTTTTAAATTGCTTTCAAGCTCCTTGTGTTCCAATACTCTTTGCTGTTTGCCAGTTACCTCCCTGGACAGTGCCACAAAGCATTAAAAACCTGCTCTGGAGCTGTGAGAGGCCACAGAGATCTGAGCAGGCAAAACACACTGTGCAGTGGCTTCTTCATTTTAACCAAAAACTGACATACTCCAACACTGAAAACTGAACATTTTGTCAAGATGAAAGTTTTGCCCAAGCAAATTGCATTTCTACTAAGAAACATATTCTAGAAGCTGCATATTAACTGTAGGAAAAATTGGTGCCAGCAAATAATTTGAACATTCTGTTGGGTGAAAGTGGCTCATATTTTGCTGGATCCTTAGACAAACTAATGTGAACTGCTTGTATAGGCTTGCTGGGCTTCATCCTTTAGACACAAGGACAGTGATCTCTAGACAGTATATTTATAACATAATTAAAACATCCATTTCAGGGATCCCCCAGCAAGTCTCAACAGGCAATATCATTATCACTTGAACTAACTTTGCTACTAAATAAGTTTTATGTGATGAGCTCATGGTCATGTCTAATTGGCTGGACATCTAAGCATTTCACATGAAAATGGGCTTGAACTTACTCATAGAATGTAATTGTGACAAATATTAAATCTGTAATGGTAAGCAGGCAGTAAACTAAAGAGATAGGTTTAAATACTCATTTTTAGATACAGAATGCAGATGATGGAGAAAGCATCAGTTTTTGCAAGTCATATTCCTTATATGTGAATACAACTGCTGTAGCTATTTTCTATTTCTAATAAGGTTTCTGAATTATAAAATATATCTGTTTTTCCTGTTTCATTGATCAGCAGACATGGTCAGCATCCTTTCTCTCATCTTCTCATCATCTATCTCTTCTTGTTTATCACAATTTATAGACTACACTTCTAGTACTTCCTTGCTTCTCTATAAGAGGTCGAAAGAGAAATTCAAATGAGTCTGGAGATAAGTAGTCAAGTCATCTAGTTTATCTTCTTTAAATTGACTTTTGTTCATCACTTGAGTTGTTGCTTTATAATTAGGTACAGAGAACAACATCCATACTGACCTTCAATTTTAATGAAGTATGATGGGAGTCTTAGTTTTAAACACTTCATTTGCCATTGTTATGACAAACAAACAAACTAGGGCAATAAATGGTTCATCTGGATCAGCATTTTAGGAAGTTTCTTTTTGAGAAATAAAATAATTTTTTGAATTTTAAAAAGCAGTATTTAGAGCAAAATAAAAATATTTTTTAAGATACAAAAATATCTCTTGAAAAAACACAGAAATTTCCCAGAACATTTCAAAAGTAACTATTGATTATGTTTGAACAATAGATATCATTTCTTAAAACTGGAAACACTTCTATCTCATTCCAGCTAGATGGGGCTCTATATGAACTACTGGAGCTGTTTGTGTTTTCTTTCCATAAAACCAGTTAAGTATTAAATTTTATTAATTGATCTTAGTTCTGAAGGTGACATTTTCTTCTCCTGTTTCCCATTGTATCTGTAAAGGGAAAAGCACTGCCAGTGTTAATGAAGGGAAGCCAGCTGACGTAATCTTTTGGGATTTCAGTAAAGCTTTCAATACTGCCTCTTGCAGTTTCCTTCTGGATGGAGCATGCCTCATTCAGTGGGACAAGCACCTGGTGTGAGTCCCTGGCACAAAGGTTGGGGTGACCATGGGGCCCAGGCAGGACATTGTCCCACTCTGCTCAGAGCTGGGGTGGCCTCACCTCCAGGGCTGGGACAGCTTTGGGGGCACAGTGGAGGACAGACTTTGAGCCACTAGAGAGGGTCCAGAGGGGGCCGCAAGGCAGGAAAGACATTGAGCCATTAGAGGGTGTCCAAAGGAGGACACGAGGATGGTGAAGGCTTTGAGGAGAAGTTCTGTGAGGAGCTGCTGAGGATGCTTGGTCTGTTCAGCCTGGAGCAGAGGAGACTGAGGGGAGACCTCAGTGCAGGCAGAGCTTCCTCAAGAAGGGAACAGGAAGGGCAGGCACTGATCTCTGCCCTGTGTGATAGTGACAGGAGCCAAGGGAATGGCATGAAACTGTCTTGGGGAGGTTTAGGTTGGATATCAGGAAAAGGTTCCTCACCCAGAGGGTGGCTGGGCCCTGACCAGGCTCCCCAGGACAGAGGGCACAGCGCCAGCCTGACAGATCTCAGGAAGCATTTGGACAATGCTCTCAGGCACAGGAGGGATTGCTGGGGTGTCCTGTGAGGGACCAGGAGAACTTCAAAGATCTCTGTGGGTCCCTTCCAGCTTGGGATAGTCCATTAATATCTATATATTCTGTGATAGCCCACTAAATACAGCATATCTTTGTTATATAGATGGAAATTTATGCTTATAATTTTTGAGAAATCTAAAAAGTGAGAAATTTAAAGAAATCAAAATCTAGTGAGTGAGAAACTGATCTTTGTGCATGTGTGAAAAAATCCGTACCTTCCTTCTTCTGACTTTGTGATGTTTATTTTAAATTGCTGCTTGGAAAAGCTCTGTTTTAAATATCTAAAATTCACTCAAAGGGAAAAAATTTATGTTCAGACCTTCACTGAAAACAGTCTGTGTGACCTTTGGCTTCACTTGAAGCTTTACTTACCTGAAACTTTACTTACAAAGAGGTGCATTAGTTTACCATATCCCAAATAAAGATGGTATTTTATGTCAGAGAACTTGCCCTCTAGAAATGCCCATTCCTTTCCATTGCCTGTAAAGTGATTTCAGGTAACTACCTAGATACAGATGTCTGTGCAGATTCAGACACTTAGCAGACAAGTGGAAATGCCCCTTTTATGCTGCCCTTCCCATGGTTATCTCTTGACTTCAAGAACTGAGTTCTAATCCTTTATCCTCAATTAATACAGGAATGAAAACATGATTTTCAATTGCTTTCCACTTCTATTTTAAGAAAGGAAACAATTGTTTGGAGGGAAATCTGGAGTTGGTTTATGTTAGTACTCAATTACACATAATTTAGACGAGGGTAAATATTAGGATTTCAGACTTCAGCACAAGAATAATAGATTTTTCTTTCTTTAAGGAAAATAGTCTATTTGCTTTACTGCCAAGAATCGACTCTTTCAGTATGTTCAAGCCTAGAAGGCTGAAAACAACACCACAGATGTGATTCACATAGGGCTCAGCAGCATGGTGCTTCAGTGTTCTGGCTTGTTGGAAAGCTTCCAGGGGATTTAGGAAAAGAACGTACTGAAGAAATACAAACTGTTATTTTGCCAATTATTTGGAAAGAAGTGTTTTTTCAGCATGATTCAAATTCACTTTGTTAATTGTTACTTGCTTTCATCAAAATTTCCCCACACAGAACAAAATATTTAGTCACAGACCTGTTATCTGTGTACCTGTTATAGTTAAAATGGTTATGTATCAGTGCAAAGAATTTTAGAATGCACTGTTTACTAAGGGGGCTTATGTGTCTCCTAGGTGATTGTAGGAACAAAGTGGCAGTATCCTGCATCACAGCAAGGTAAATCCATTATTACTTTAGGAATGTAGTTGTTGGAGCCTAGTTTGTGTTTTGTAGAGGGAATTTATTAGACTATTTTACACCTGTAAATACTAACCACAAGACTATATGTAATAGGTTCTTTTCTGGAACATGATTACTAATACACAGGCTTTGGGGGGGTGGTGAAAAGGACTGTAGGAAAATACTCCTCAGTGATGCTGCTCTCCTTGCCTGGTGTCCCTAAGAACTGGTGTCACCAAACACAGACCAATGTGGAGGCATTTTTAAAAAGTGTAGTTAAGTCATCTTGGTTCTGTAAGATTAAGACATATCAAAGTTTTCTCAATCTTTAGATGAATCTATTACAGATACAAAATTTTTCAGATCGAAATCAGGAGTGGTTTTACAGGGAGGGCCTTCCAGGCTTTTCACATAGTAATAAAATATGATACAAGGCAGCACGGTGTCAATAAATCTACAGGATAAAGGTCAGGTTTACATCGATGGACAGAGCCAGCAAATACATTTGTTCCTGCAATGTCTGTGTTTAAATGCCACCCTCTGATGAACCTGGTGCAGAAATACACTTCTGGGTTTGATGAGATGTCAGTTTTGTTCAGTGCTGATCAAATAAGATGAATGAAAGTGAAACAAGAGCAAAAATATTACTTCTGTCATTTATTTTTTATGCATTACAGGAAGTGGGTCAGTCAGTGAGATTTCTCTTAAACAAATAGCAATCACTGCACAATATCACCCATTGATCTATTTCACAGCAGGCAATGGCCTTTTTGTCAGAAAGGACACACAATTCAAATACCACAGAAGACGTGGAAATGCCCATGACAGGTTTAAAAAGTGTCTTCTCCTCCTTTTACTTGCCAGGCCATTCTCCACAAATCAATCTTGGCTGTAGAGGCAGGGCATTGCAAAAGCACTTCCACATCTATAGGGAAGGCAGATATTCTTAAAAAAAAAAAAAAGTGTCATGTAAATATTGTCTAAGGTAAAGAAAATCACCATTTAGCAAAAAATGATCATACATTTAAAAAAAAAAGACCAGAGCAAATTGCAATTGCATGAGTCATTTTGTGTAACTGTAGCAATTTGAAGAGCCAATACTTAGGATGAGTGATGTATCCTATCATTAACTCAGCTTCAGAAAATGTTATCAAATGTGAGAGTCTATATATCCCATAGGACTGTAAATATTTGTTAAAAAAATATTTGTGGATAGATGGTTCTGAAAATGGGATACTTCCCTTTATACTTAATTTGCTTGTGAAATGATTTTAAATCATTGAAGTGCAATATCCAGCTTTGAATTATTCCAAGCAACTTTCATGTGTCTGAAATGAGGGAACCAAATTCCAATATCACCATCTAAATAAATAAATGACTTGAGTTCCTAAGAATTTATAACCTGCGTGGAGGTAAATGTTATTTCCAGTTTATTACCTGTGTGTCAGCACAGCTGAAAGGCAAGACAGGGTATTCTCTAATAGTATTTTACAGTCAAATGTGGAAGGTCTCCTTTATAGGAGTTATTTATTCAAATAACTGAATTATTTCCCTTTGCTTGACAAGTTGCTTTGGTTGACCATAAAATTCATAGATTATATCTTCTTCTAAAGATCTGTATTTTAATGCCATTGCACCCATAAGCAGAATTGATTTGATTTAATTCTAAAGACTTTGTCTGTTGCTTTGGTATAATATTCATGGGGGGTAAATAATAAAACCTGTAACACATAATGACTGTCTGAAATAACATACCTCTACTAATGAACCAAAATGTGTACAAAATACTGAGAGCTTTTCACATCCAACTGAAATCTGGGTTTACAGATAGCCTGCAATCTTCACTTTATCAATTTTCTTTTTAGAGGCAAAAATAACCCTCACTTTCCTCTTCAAAAGAGGGGAGGAGGAGAACAGCACTAAAGAAAAGAGGGTTATAGAAACAAGTTAAAAGGAGGAGAAAGAAACCTACATTTATGTGGCTGATTTCTTCCTGCTCTGTCCACTTGTTGGAGTATATATAGATATTTAACTATTTACCGTTCAATATGAAAAGCCTGCAGACCTTAACCATGGTAACCATTCTATCACTTGCTCTTTAATATATTATTTATTCATATGCCTTATTCTTGCAATCTCCAGCAAGGCAATTAAAAGCATATGTTCATGTCTTCTACTGTATAAGGTTTTTAGGGAAAAAATCAAGATATAATACATTTTACATTCTCAATAGTTCTGCAGCTTTTCAGAATCTTTTTAAAACTTGAAGCAGCCATAACAAGAGAAAATCTGAGAATGACTCTCATTGTGGCAAATCTAGAGCCCATGAGAATGACTTCTTTCACTCTTTCTCTCCACTGTATTTTAGGAACATAGCATCATTTTTATTATATTTTAATCAATAGAAATTAAATAGTATTGGTATTTGAGGATTTTATTGGTATTTGAGGATTTTACTGTGCTTTCTATTATGACTCTTTATATGGCACTAGATAGCATCTTTACTTAAGTGATATGCTGTAATGAAATGGAATTGTTAATGAGCATAAATTCATAATATTTTAGGGCAATGGTACAAGATAGGTATTACTATACACGCTTGCATTAAATAATGAGATAATACAAAAGTAAGACAAACCCAAGACTCTTTTAAAGACTGGCTGGAGTTCTCCAGGGTCCATACCAGATATTTTAATGTGAAATCCTCCCTGTGGAAGGAAGATAGATGCACTCCCACAAGTCCCTGTTTTTATCTCAGGTCTGTGAGATTGTTGCTTGCCCTAAATCACCTTCCTTACCATCATTACCTTATATAATTGACCTTTTTACAGTCAGGGGAGCAGAGAGGGTGTGGTAAAGGAACTTTGTATACCCAGTGAGACTTTTGGCTGTGTCCTCTTTCACCTTTGCAGGGAAAGTGGCTGAGAATGTTGCAGTGACAATGAACTTGGTGGCTCTCTTTGGGACATACCAATAGTTTTGAAAATTTTGAAGACAGCCGGCATTTGGTAAGCATGTAGTGGGCTATACCATGGACTTTTTCTTGCAGTGGCAAATATTTTAACTCACCTTTGCTGACTAAGCAGTTGTTTTTATATATGGTTTCCAGTAGTACCTTATAAATGACTTTAATTTACAGTTCATTACATGTCTATGCCTCTAAATCCCCATGCAATAATTTGCATCCTTTCCCTTGATAGTTTAATTGTTTGTAATTTTTTTAATGGTAACTTCTTGATAATCCAATTGAACAACTTATTTCCATTGCTTTTGAATAATAAATCTTTAGGCATTTTTTATTCAAATTATCATAGGTACTTATTTTGTAACTCTTTTTAATGTGGTTAACACAAACAGTATTATTCTTACACTTCCTCGGGGGAAAAGAATGCACCACAAAAATGTATTTCTTTACATTAATACAAAATACAACATCTAATTAGATTTGCTAGTGTAGCTGACAAATGATCTGCATATACTATAAATGGGGCACATATATCACAGCTGCTTGCACTTTAGTTGGAGTTTTATGGTGCCTTACTACTGTATAAACATCAGTGTAAAAAAGGGTTTATTTCCAAATAATAGAGCTTTATCTTACTCAAGTCTTTATGTGGGTTTTTAGTATTTAAAACTCTGCAATACAATCCCTGGGACTTCAGATTCACGAGAGAATATTTGTGTAAAGGAAACTCTGTGGAAAAACCTAAAAGGAACAGGTCTAAGGGAAAGATTAGAAAAGGATTAAAAACCCTATGATGGCCATGTTTTATGAAGAAACTTTCTCTTCACAATGTCAATCAAGTAAAGCATTTCACATAATGGGCATGGAACTTCAAATATATCTATAATGTAATAAAGTATATTTGAAGGATAAGTCAATCCTGCCAACTTGTTAATGGCACTTTTTTACATTGAATTTTCCACACCTGACTCTAATGTCATTTCCTATCACATCAAAGATGAAAAAGTTCATGTAATAGTTGCTTTGCCCTCTCTAGTTGGTGAAAGGGTTGTTTTTTAAACTAGAATATTCACTAACACCTACTAAATACTTTCTAGCTTTTACTATGATAGGGAATTTTTGAAAAATCTGCTTTGTTTGAGAAGAGTTATAAAAATGTGTCAAAATGCAGGCCAACTTTGTTATAGTCTTTTAAGTCTTGTGAAATGAATCTACTGTTTTCCACAGTTGCTAAATACCAGATATATTAAGCTCCTGCCACATCTTAAATCTTCTATTAAAATTTTCACAAAGCTATAAAGTGAAATTAATGAAACAAATTAATGGGCATAATTCAGTCCATTAAATTTGCCCTTTTACCCTGTGTAAATAGAAGTTTGCCAATTTTTATGGCAGTAATTTTTAGACCCTTATGGGTGGATGTAACATCTTTGCAATAGTTGACATTTTATGTATTCAACTGTTTTACCTTTCTTTCTTTTATTGCTGTAGCGACTTTTCCCCATTTCCAAACTATCATTGGAATATGAAATTTCTTTCTGCATTATTTTACTATCTTCAAAGCTTGTAATTATGAGTGCAAAAAGTCCTTCCTTTATCAGTGCAAGCAGAAATGGAGCAGAAGTTTATGGCTGCTTCTGTAAGTAAGGTCATCAGCACACTAAAGTTCAGAGCATGTGAGCAGACATCCTAATAAACATGGAAGGTTTAAATGAGGCAGACAGTTTTTGTAGGATGTTCATAGTCCCTTAGAGGCAGGCTTTGTTCCATTTTTTTCCCTTCCAAAGCAAAGCCTGGCATCCAGAAATTTGTTTAAGGCCTTTCTTTTCTCTAAATACTTGGCATTTTTCCATGTTTAGATTCAGATTTTAGGATGTGAAAAAGGCAGGCCTATTGTAATCACCAATAAGTGCAACTTCTGTGACCTTGGCTTTTGTATATTGCAGATAGTAAAAAATTCAAAAGTAATTATAGGAAAATTTGATTTATCATTTATAGTCCCTACATGCCCAGTCATCATAAATAATTAGGGAGAGGAAAGACAAATATGCGGAAGGTCAATTAAAACATCACTGTGTCAGTTAGAATAAAATATGATCATAAAGAATTCTATTAAAAATAAATTTTAGGATAGAAGTGTTTCCTAAATTTCTGGCAATATAATTTTCTGATTTTTTGTCTCCGTTCTTTTGGTGTCCCAGGTCTTGGGTAACATTTCCTTATGTTCTGTTTAATTTATTCTTACTTTCTTAAAAAACTGTCCTGATGGTGTATAAATGGGTATAAGTCACAGGTGATAATTAAAAATTGACAAGAAGTTGGACATTTTACCAGTCATCTACCCTCCCTTTGTTTTTTGGGTGGCTTTACTCATTATCCTTCAAAGAAGAACACAGGATCTTACTGGCTGTAATCACAGTTATAGAAATACTCATGAGACAGTTTTTCCACAATCTTACTGCTTTTTGCATTCTTCACATAAACACAGATGCACCTGGCATATATGTCGGCAGGATTGCTTCTGGCTGAGATATAATAAACAGGGGAAAACTCTGTTAAGGTAGGATTTATCTTTTCTCTAGTGATGTCACATCACTTTAAACTAGGTTAGTGACCCTGGGAATAGGAAAGGAAAGTTCAGTTTGTGTCTGTTTTCTGAGTCTACTGAAAGTGCTCTCCTAGCAATATGGGTATTCTCCCTGGTCAGTTCATCAGAAGTAGCTGAGTCAGATATCATAAAATAACTAACCCACATGCACTTGCTAAGAGCTCAAGCACATCATACTCATTGTTTAATTTCTTTAATAGCTACAGGTTTATTGTAGCAATAAAATATGCTGTAGCTGTAGCATGTCAACTCAAAAACACTGTTCCTTTGTAAAGAGGCTGTTCAGAGATTATCAAAGTGCCACTCAAGAAAGTGGATGACTGTGTTGGTGAAAAGACTGAGAGTTTTCATCTGGGGTGGCAGAATTTATCTGGAGAAATCTGTGGTGCAGAGAGCTGAATGTATGTATCTACATTTTAATTAAAAGTTAAGAAGTTAAAGTCCTGGCTGCACTGAAATGTCACTGAGTTACTATTGGAGCAGATACAGCTGATGTCAATAGTCATTTTCAAACTCTGCTGAATCTGAAGAAGGGTGAGAGACCAGCGTTAAGTGAGAAGTTACTGATGTAACCCTCATGGGCACAGCTGAGAATATTTGTGCTGAAGGAGAGGATTACAAAAGAAAATGGTTCTCAGACAAAGTGTTTATGATTAGTGAGGACAGAAAAGGAGCTCAAAGAAAATGTTAAATAAAAAAATTTGAAAGTGGTCATACAAAATCAAGAGAGCAAGTCAGAATAGAAGATGGCACCAGAGAGAGTAGTCACTCAGGAGAGATGTCTGGGAAAGAATCTTATTGATGGGAGATTTTACACCACCAACTAAGGTTATTAAATCAGAAACCAGAGAAATCCTGAGAGAAGAAAAGTATGTGATTGATGTGAGTAAAAATATTTTGAAGAAAATAGAACATTGTTGAATAATATTGATTGTGCAGGGGAAACAAACCATATCCATGAAAAGCTGAAGTAACATCTCCCACTGAAAGGGTCAAAAATACATATTTCAAAATTGAATTATATCATAAAAGAACTTAAAATTGATAAGGGTATAGGGAATAAAACTGGACAGTGACCTTCCATTGGATGAGACTGGCATAGAGCAAAGGAAAGGTGGCTGGAGGGGTGTAGGAACTACCCAACAATTTCTGTAGTGTTGCATGTCAGCTTGTTAAACATTGGCTAGGATTTAAAAGAACAGTCAATAGAGAGGGTAAGACATGGAGGCCTCCTAAATGGGATTTATAACTGAGAATTTGAGTGACTCCCTTGCTGCTCTTAGAGATACTTATTGTGGTGAGAAAGGTGGAGTATGAATATATAAAGAAGGTGTTGAAGATGAAACCAATACCAGAAAAAGAGGTTAATTATTTTAGTAGTTTAATTATATCACAATCAGAAGCCATTAATGGATTTTTCAGGAGTAATGCTTGAGTGATTTGTCTAATGGATGAGTGGTGCTTTGAAAAATATTTTAAGATTAAAATTCTCAGAATGATTTGGTTTTCCTTAACATTAATAATCCAGCTATAACATAGTTTTTCAATAGTGCTTGAGTAATTTCTTTAAATCCTTTGTTAGCCCTGCCCAAACACCACTTTAATCTCATTTCTTGCCCTAAATCTCACTTCATCTTCTCCCTCTCTTACTTCCCACAACTGCACAACTCTGTACCCTTATTTGTACCCACATACTGCCTGCTAAGTCTGCAACATTTTAATTTCATCAGGCACGTGATCTTCCCGACCCACTGGCATTCCCTGTTTACCTGGGTCTCACTGGACAACACCAACAAGAAATGGGAATGGAAGGTAAAGGTGCAGCTCTGCTTTGAGTGGGGTGGGTCTGCTCCTGCGTGGAAGAGTTTCTCTTAAAGGCTCCCTTACAGGAAAGTCTGATGGGTTGAAAGGCAGTGATCCCCAGTAGTTTGGTGTGTGCCAGTTCTTCAGTGCTGCATTAAGTTTTGGGGTACCATTTCCATGCTGAGAGGGTGCCCTAGAGAAGACCACAGCCAGCCCAGATGGCAATACTTGTCTGTCTGGTACCTTCCCCAAATCTGTTTCTTAAACTTATGTGCCATGTTTCTGCTCAAAATGCAGAGTTTTGAGCAGAAACATGTTTGGCCAGCAAATACTTGTTTTTTGAGGTTTTCCAAAGCCTGCATTTTGAGCTGTGCTCTGGAATCAGCTGAACATTTGCTCTGCAGCTGAAGCTGTTTGTGTGGGGCTGTGTGGGACTGTGCAAGAGGGAAGAGGCAGAGCTGGTGGCAGAGCTCCTTCCAGGTGAGGGGAGGAAAGTGTCTGATCTCAGGACTTGTCCAGGAACCACGTGCTGGGAGGTGCAGAGCAGCTCCCCATGCACTCTCAGCTTTCACTTTGTTCTGTAGGTTCATGTCCACCCTGAGTGTGCTCAGGAACCCCCCTGCTCTGACAGTCCTGACACACAGGTGGCCTTTTCCACATGCCACATGTTGGAATGGAGACCTTGCAGCTCTGCAAACAGAGCAGTGGATCTGCCAGGACAGCCCTGTCTGAGCCTCCAGCTGGCACTGGACAGCCAGTGCCCCATAATGGAGGAGCAAGGATGACTCTCCATGCTTTACTCTCATCCTACTTGCTTGATAGAACTTTAAAATTACTTGTGTTTCTTCTCCATCTAATTTTCCCAGTTGCTCATATTGCACATTTGATGACTTTTTGAATTTATTCTGTGATTACAGCTCCTTTCCATTGAAATACACTCTACTCCTTTCAGAGGTTATTCCTTATTTTATGAAAAATACTAACAATATATATTTTCCATGAGCTGTTATTTTTGTTAAATTCAGTTTACTAATCATAATAATCACTGGCAACAGAGAGACCTCAAAGAAAATGACAAAAAGCAGCAAAATGAGAATTTATGCTATGAATGTGTCAGCTGCTATAATCTAGGAGATATTACCAAGCACCAAGAAGCTTCAGCCATTTTTAAACCTGGACTTTACAAAAGCCTCTTTTGCTAAAGTTTTGAATTATTTTTTGTTCTTGCTATAATATTTTTTGTTTGTTGATTTGTTGGTTTTTTTGACAGTAGAAGTGAAATATCAAGACTCTTTTCCTAAAAGATTTTAGTCCCAGTCTTAAAAATTGAATATTTTATCATTTATCTTATAAATTTAATTGTGATCCATCCTCTCTTTTTAGGCACATTTTAACTGACTTCCACTAATAACTCACATTTCCTTCTCCTCCTTTCTAGAGGATCTGCATAAAAACTTGTCTTAAGCAGACTCTGAAGCCCTGGGCCCATAAATACTGAGAACTTTTTGGAAGGCTAATTCCTTCATTTCTCCCATGTCATAATTGCTTTGCTCATTAAGAGATTTCTGCATTAAAATTATATTTGTATTTTTTTACATCTTATATTTGAAAACATGAATATATAATGTCTCCCTGGAACTCTGCACCATTATGATGAAAGATAGAAGTGGAGTCTAAGACAGACATGTTTAATTAGTGAGAAAACTTGACATTTTCAGTGTTTAGACTAGACAGGGAAAAAGCCAAGAGCAAAGAAGTGGTTTGGGGTGATTTTTTTTTTTACATTGCTGACAGAAAATAATTGTTTTAACACGAATTAAAATGAAACTTTTCAACTTTTGTAGTGTATCAAAGGCCATTAGAGTTAAGGTTCAATGCTTATTCACAAATCCAAATATTCCAATTCTTATCTAAGTGGGAGGAAATACTTCATCATTTTTGAGTGATAACCACTCAAATTCTATAAGTGGCAATTGAAGAACTATGTCTTCATTAATAAAAATATCACTTGGCACATCATGAGGGTGGGTGGTCAGGTTTTGGGTTCAACTGCTGGGGTCATTTTTTTATCAACTGGCAATGGAATTTTCAATCTTTGGAAGTCAGTTGTTCTTTGATGAGGAATGAGTGATTCAGTAGAAAGAAGCAGGAATAGTTCAATTTCACACAGCCTTCTAATTCAGGGTTAGAGGATGAAACAGCAGAACCTAGAGAATCTGAGAGCTAGGGCCCTTAGGATTTAGCTAGGGCCAACTTTCTCATCTGTGAAGTTGTGTTTTTCATTATATCTGACATTTTTTGAGGGTGAGTTTTGTTACAGATTATTAGCCTATGGCACTGGGCTGGGAAGATGAGACTTCACTGAGATACAGAACCCATAAAAAAGAGTGAACAATTGAAATTACAGGGTTATTGTTATCTTGTTGTCAAGGTAGCTTGAGGTTGGTTTTGCACTGAGAGGAATTCAGCTTGCTTTTATGTGTGATACTAGGAAATGAATTCAGTGCCCAGTATGCCCCAACACTAATTATAAAACTTTCTAAAAACAAAGAATAAACCCAAACCAACTCTTTCCAGCTTTCTTTCAGTGTTTAACTCTTCTCATGCATCTCTGAAACCACTGTATTGATTTACACAATTGAGGGCTTTAAATGTGATTGATTACCTGTATCCCCTTTTGTCCTGGGTTATGTATATTCATGGAAGGAACAGAAAAGATAACTTTTCATCAGAGCTCTGCCTCAGGGATGTTATTTAGGATGCTTAGGAGTAAATCCTGGATTCACTGCCATTAGCTTAGAAGGGAATAAGCCCATATCAGCAAGGAACTAATAACTTTCAGGGTAGCTGCTGCGCAGCTAATCAGGTAAGAAACATATCACAGTCATCAAATATTACCAGCTTATTAAATAAAGGGAAGAAAGAAAATTTCTAGGAGAATTTAAGGAGAACCTTCTGAGGAGCCTGGAGACATCTTTGTTCAGCCTTCCTTCAGCCCCTGTACGTGCAGGGGATTAAGCCAGTGAGCAGATGCTCTCTGGAGAACTTCTACAGAAATTATCAAAATTCACCAACAGTGTTTGGAAAAAAATTAGGATGTAGTCCAACTTGTACATGTTGAAGGTACTGTGTTTAGGCAGGATGACAAGATGGGAGCAAATGGCTGGGTAGAAATTTGTATTTTTAAAAGATCTGTAAGAGGAAGAAAACAATCTAAACTCATTGTCAATGACAATTGAACAAGCAGTTTTGAATTTAACCTGCAATAAGGAAAATTAAGATCAGTTAATAGAAAAAAAAATATTAAAAGGTAATGATAGCAATGCATTGGAATAGATTGCCTGGAGAGATTTTGGAATCCTTGTGATTGGAAGTTTTTCAAAAGACAGTCTAGACAAATATCTGTCAAGATTAATATGTTTGATCTTGCCTTGGAACAGAGGATGGATGAAATGAGCTCTTGAGGTCCCTTCCAACCCTGTTATGAATCTATAAAATAATGTTTTAGCTCCCAGGGGAGAAAAGAACTATCCAAGCACAGAGAATCTGCTACAAATGACCTTTGATATTTTTATTGACAAAAATTCAGAGGCGATCTCCGTATATAGCCAGTAATGAAATAAAATTATTCAAACTAACATTAATCTCTAGTTTCTTCAATCAGAATCCTATATGAAAATTTCTGTATCCCCTGCCACTTAAGACTTCTTGTAGTAAATAAAATTGGGATTCTGTTTGCAGAGTGAAGATCTTAATTTGAAAAGTTAATTAACATATTTGTTGTCCCACTGCCATGGAAATTCTTGTGCTCTCTCCAAGGCAAGGTTGTCAAGAAAGTGCACTGATAAGCTTGATTTGGTCTGGAAATGGCCTTGTGCAGAACACCATGTGACTTATTTGTGAAAAGATCAGGATCCTCACTTCCTGTCTTCAGAGACAGCTGGAATTTAACTTTAGAAAGAGATTGCTTATAAAGCTCTGCTCACTAGGAAAGCTAATTTCTCTCTGAAATTCTCTAGATCAATAGTTTTCAACATTTTTTCAGTTTTAAAAATTCCTTGGAAGGCATTGACTACAGAATAGTGATGGTAAGGTTATGAATTGGTGGTAAGAGATCTGCAACAATAATGGGAAGGAAGCCCAGCCTGAGCTCACAGGTATCTGCAGTCACAGACCAACCCCCCTACTGCACATCTGTAGCGTGACAGAGGCAAAATGTCTGTAACTCACCATAGGAAAAGGGTGAGATCTGACAACAGCCTTAAAGACCTTATTATTTACCTTGTAGATGAGTCTTCTGTGGGAAATATTATTAAAATGTAAGGGAAAATAATAAAAGTGAAGAGTTTCTATAGAAGAACAAGCTATTTCAAATTGGCAGAGAGCCCTGGTGATCTCTAGTTCAGCCTCCTCCTCAAAGCAGTGTTAACCCTGCCAGAGCAGGTCTCCAGGGCTTGATTCCCACAATTCCCAAGGACAGGAACAGCCCCTCTGGGCCAGCTCTTCCACCACATGACTTTGCTCTTGATTTTGTGGGTCTTTGCCATCTTTAGACCCCCTCAGCCTTTCAAGGGTGCAGGAAGATTTTCCCCCACAATTACAGTGTCTGTGGAAAACCAGCCAGAGCTGTTCTCAGTGTATTTTGGAATCATAATTCTTTGTTAACAAAGCATAAAGTTTAGTTGCCTTTGAGTATTTGAGAACCTTTGGTGAAAACTGTATTTATGTTAATAAAGATGTTTTACACACAAAGATATTTTACTCTTGCACAAAAAAAAAAAAACCAACCAAAAAAGTCCTGTCCCTTTTTACATCTGAAATATTCAAAACTGAAAAAATATTAGCTCAAGGCCTAATTTAATAAGAAAATGCAAGTACAATTATCTCTTAGTTAATTAAAGGACATGGAGATTATCAAAAAAGATTAATCTACCATGTTGAAAAAAGCCTTATACATTCATTCTATTGAAAAGACTTGTGTATTTGATTTCATTGCTTTCAAACAAGTTGGTCCTGGAAATACAATTAGACATCAGAATGCAGGGAAAAAATTAGCTTATTTTGTATCATCAAAATAAAAAACAACAAAGAATTGAGTACACTTCCCATACATGTGAAAAGCTTTTTCTAAACAACTAAATTCATCTTTACCAGGAAGCAACAGAGATAAATAGTTCTTCTATCTTCAAAGATAACTAATAACTTTCAATAACTAATATTCTTGAAAGAAAATTGATTATAATTCTATTTCAAATGGTATAATGTAATTTTGGAGAATATTCCTTTTTCTGAGTAATTTGCATAAATATTAAATTAAAGCAAATTAATAAAAAAACCTCTCTTGAATTCTAATCCAGTGTTCTTATCAGTCAATAGTTTAAATGAAGATGCAATGAATAAACACATGCAAATCATAGACAAGCTGCAAACCAGAATGGGATAGGGAGGGAAGAGGAGCAGGATGCAGGAACTGCAGTGTAAGTGAAGGATGATGCCTGGTGCTCTGCTCTGAATATTATTGGGACAATTTTCTATATGGTAACACAGAAAAACATGAAACACACACAGATGGAGGTTTGCTGTTTAAGGATCAAGCCTGAAAAATGGCAGGACATCACAGTTCACCTGGTGGGGCTGAGGACAAGCTCTTCACCTTTCCAAAGGTCAGGATCTCCCACTGAAGATGATCAAGGCTTTTAATGCAGACATACAGGGCCTGATGAGTGACTTCTCTGAACTGCTAACAACATTGTTTAATAAATATTTTCAGGTTTGGAAGAATTCTTGCAATGTTTTTTGTAAATAACTGGATTGAACTTGTGTCTTATAACAGTGGGAGAAGTGTCCTGTTTGCTGCCAACTTAGTTCTGACAGTGTGTTCACTGCTGCACAAATGGTAAAGGACTTTTTCCTTATTTATTCATTGGCAACAGTTTGAAGCAAAACTGTAACCCCCCCTTGGGACACTTGACAGGGTTTTTGCATCACATAAAACATGTTCTGAAAGCAGCAAAATGTTTTCTTGCCAGCTGAAACAGATGTAATATGCTGCTCTCAATTTGTTTTGCCCTAATTCTTAAACCATGTAACATTTGTTACCTTTGATAGCACTCTCAGCTAGCTCTTTAAGAATATCTTAGAATAGGCTTAACATGCTCATTTTCTCTGTGCTGCTACTTCAGTTTATATCCTCTCTAATGCATATGAGCTTTTAAATTATTTATGATGGGCAATGTTATTTAGAAGAATATGAATCAAAATGGTAGATTTTGATAAATAAAATGATCATTTTTCTATCTCTTAGGAATCCCATGAATGGATGTTGCTTATTTTGATAGAGAGGAGAGAAAGAGGTTAAATGACTTTCCTACAGAGATCAGTGAGACTGTTGAGGTGCACTCACATATGTCATTAACTTTCTCACAACAAAATAAGGCATTTGGAAGAATATTTAGTGCCCTTAAAAATTGAATCTCCTTTGATCTGGGCTCTAGTAATAACTTGAACAATAGCATGAAGTAGAAGAGGAGAACCTGCTAGAATTCTCTCAATTTACTCTTATATTTTCCTCTGTTATTTTTGTCTGTCTCCTCAGGCTGAGGGGGAGAAAATGGCCATTTTTCAGAAGCTCTGAGGGCTTCTTCCATTTGATGAACAGACAAATCAATGGGGCAGCACTCTTACACCTTGCAGTTCTTTGGTTTTACACAATAACAGTTTTTAATTTCTCTCTAAATAATTTTTGAGATAAACAAATGTGTGTGTGTGTCCCCACTTTTCCGCCCTCTGTTTCTCTAAAATCTGGATCTGGGGGGATTTATTTGCAGAATATAATAGTATAAATAAGTATCAAAGATAATGATATCAATGAGTACTGAGCAGCATTAGGAGGCTGCAGTTGAATTTGACTGCAGATTAGGATTGCAAAATCAACAGCCGATTTCATAATTACCAGAAAAAGAAGTTCAAGAAACAAGGAGTCTTTATTTCTTCTCCTTGCCTTGAAGTGGACTGTTGCTCCAGTTATTCATGATAGACAAAATAATTCCAAAACAGCCCTCATTCAGGACCTCTGTTCATCTGACAGAAGCTGACACATGTAGGGTGAGGATTTCCTCCTCTGTGACATTTCTAGGTGCGTAGGACACAAGAGATAAGCATGAGCTAAGACAGCTTTTGCAATCAAACCCTGTAGCTTGATGAATGCATGGCATTTGGGTCTATTGATCAGTGACACAAGAACAAGGAGAAAAGGCATTAAGATACATTGTTGTCAAAGCTATTCAGAGGTTTCAATTTTCCTTCTGATAGTGCTATTTAAGCAGAAAATTTATACAATGAAATGGAGAAAATGCTTGTAAAGGTATAGCTTATTAAAAAGAAAATGTTAAAAAATTGTGCTCCTGGGTTGCTGTAAGAAAAAAGTTTTAAAAACTTTTCAAATGCCAACAACCCAAAACATCAATACTGAGCCAGACTGAGGAAAAAAATCTCTTTTTGACAGGACTTCATATTTGTTCTACCTGCCTTTAGGAACACAGGAATACTTGTTAGTTGGGGTAAATATTTCAGTCATTTGCCATAAATTCTGAAATGTTGTTTGCAAAGTTAAACTATAGCTGCTGAGACACTCACTGTTAATTAGTGTACACTGAGATTTACATCTGGAGCAGTTATTCTTTGTCACTTATTGTTATACACATAAACACAGGCGGTTTTCCTCTTTAACAAAAAGATTACCCTGTAGCATGTATTTACAGTGTAATCTCTACATATACTGCTAAGTATTTCTGCTTCCTGGCAGAAATATCTTTAGGTGTTTAAGTTGTATGATTATTATTTTCTTATCATTCCCAGGCAAAACTTAGGAAATGAGAGAGAGGAATGAAATGAGGGACATTTTATGTGCTTTTTTTCTATACCTCACTGCTTTTTTTGCTGACATAGATGAGATGAACCAAACTGAATAAAACATCTTTCTCTCAGCAGCACAGAACACTGATACTTTCTCCTCTATTTATTGAAGTTGAAACCTTTTATGCACTTGT
This sequence comes from Calcarius lapponicus, assembly GCA_039654755.1. Taxonomy (NCBI): domain Eukaryota; kingdom Metazoa; phylum Chordata; class Aves; order Passeriformes; family Fringillidae; genus Calcarius; species Calcarius lapponicus. The sequence continues at coordinate 13,187,693 of CM077474.1, read as the reverse complement.
GTGTACTGCAAGAAATGTTTATTATAGGATAGTTATGTATTATATAGTAGCTCTTTATATAAAGGGATATTTCACCTGCTGTATCTTAGGCCTGCAGAGGTGTGACAATATATTTACAGCTGTTCAAATGTTCACAATTTGGGGTTTTCTTTTCTATCTGTAGGTTACACCTGTAACTAACTAAAACAAGTTAAGTGCTTCTTATAACTTTGGGAGAATAAAAAAAGGTTGCCATGTTCTGGGGTTTGCAGCAAACATAGTAATGAATCTTGATATTGAAATATTCCTTGGAGAAGACCAGATTGCTGCTTAGCTTGAAAAAGGAAATAGTGAGGAGTGGTTTTGTGCTTTGTAGTGACTGCAAAAAAAACCCTGCTAAAATAATTATGCACATGTTTCCCCCACTCTGGAGTTTTGGCACTTCCCAGCTAAAATTAGAATTGGTTTTGTTTTTGTTTGTTTGTAGTAGCATACTAAGCAATAATTAGGATTAGTTAACTCAGCAACTCAGAATATGAGAGAAACAGACATGAGAGAAAGAGGTAGCAATTTTTCTAATCCTTAATTATAACCCTTTCTTTGATTGATGACACATAAGAAATTAGTGCCTTATTGGGTGTAATTTCCAAGCACCTAAGAGGTTATACATTCATTTGATTTAAAATGAAGTCTCTTGAGTTGGTTTATTTGCCATCACAAAGAATGTGAAATAAATAGCAGTGTTCTTTGCTCTTTACTCCAGAACAGGTAATATAAAAACCTTTAAATACAACTGTGTGCCTTGGGTTTGAAATACTGGACCTTCCTGAATATACAAACATACACATGAAACCATGGCAGTGATGAATGCACAGCCTTGCACTATCCTGAAGCCCAGAAAAGGCAAAATATACTTATTGAATAAAAAGATTAGTGCTAGTTTGAGCTACACTTGGGAATCAACTCCTGAAAAGGATTACTCTTAGTTCTGTTTTCCTTTGTCACCTGAAGGAATGAACTTTGGTTCAGTGCAAGTAAATTTTCAGTTGAAAATATGCTAGAGAGTTTAAAGCTCTGTGCAGCTTCCATTTGAAGTAAATAATATAATGTGCTAAAGTTGTTCAAATTGCACACTGAGCATAAAATGAGGCTAAGTTCTAATGCTTACTGTAAGGCAAATGACACTGTAATTACTTCACCACACAACTGAGGATAAATTTGGTCCTAGGCACGTGCATACCAAGTATGTACATCCAGCATGACTGTGGTGTATACATTAGGCAAACATCTTAATTATTGAGGGAAATATTGCAATATCACTCCTTCTGAACAGTACCTTAACTCTTCCCCTATTCTGTCCTTCCATTAGTTTGACCATGTTCTTGTTAGCAGACTGTGTTTGCCATGGTGCTGGCGTTGTGTGCCAAAGATGAGGAGTGCCTGTGTATTGTTCAGGGTGAGACTCAATTCACATTGGTCTGGAACGGCATATCTTTCTTCATATCTTCAAAACTTCTTATCTTTCTGGAACTTCTTTATCCTTCCTGATTAGGGGAATTTGCAGAAAAGATTCAGATGAGAAATTAATGTAGATCTGCTACTTGTGGAGAATAGCTTGCTTGTGTCCTGCTTTATGAAGGGAATCTTAATGTAAATTGAAATGAAGTTTTTTTCAATTCTAAAATGCATCATAGAGTTAAAAATATTATTTCCCTAGTTCATTTTTCCTGTAGCAAAACTCATGTAAGAATTAAGCATATTTCCAGATATTTATTCACTGTGGAAAATAATTTTTCTGTGTTTTCTGTATCCACCTTAGACCCACAGAACGGCTTGGGTTGGAAGGGACCTTAAAGCTCATCTGGTTCCACCCCCCTGCTGTGGGCAGGGACATCTTCCACTCAACCAGGTTACTGAGAGACCCCTCCAGCCCAGCCTTGAATAGTTCCAGGGATCCAGGGGCAGCCACAGCAGTGCCAGGGCCTCCCCACCCTGCCAGGGCTCTATGGGGTGTTCTCTAGGAAGTTTATTCAAACTGCAGTACCTCAGCATCTCACAGTAACATAGCCAGTGCTGCCTCCTGCACTCCCTGTGGAGCACATGGCTCCTGCAACAATATTGACTCTGTCTACAAATCACACAACAAAGGCTGAACTGTGAAGAACTGCAGATGATGAAAAACTAGAATTCCCATTTTGCAATTCAGCCCGTGTCCCATTTTCTCTTTTTATTTCACCCTGCTTGAATAATTAATGTGGGACTATTTAGGAGATATCTATGAAAGCATATTCAACATAATACAATTGCAGAAAAATTATTATTCAAATATCATATATTTTCTATAGAAAACATTGGTAATGTTCTAATCTCAACTTATTGTTCATGATGATGGGCTTGTGGACATTACCTTCTTCTGGGGATTTTGGGGGAGAGGGGTGAACTTTTGATGTTTTAATCAAATAATATGAAATTTCTCCAGTTGTCTGGGAAATTGTTGTTGCTTCATTCTGAAGCTCCGAAGTGATATGGAGATGAATAAGTTTGGGGCTGATATTATTTTGCCATTAGCAGAAATGTATTGGCTTGAGGATGAGCAGACTTCTATTCTCATGTGGAGGGGCCACTGCTGAGAGCAGGGCAGATTTAGAGCCCACAACACACAAAGATACCTTCTGGAGCAAAGAATATAAATGGTTGTTATGAGAGCTGAGCTATAAAAAGGCTGAGTGAAATATGGCATCACTAAAATGCATAGCAAAACCCAGTGCGATTTCCATGCTGCCTGAATTTCATTCTAATTCAGCAGAAGTTTCTAGAATGAGAGAAAAGGTCAGACACACAAACATGCATAAAGCATAAATATAATAGATTTTAGTCAAAACTTACTTTTATTGACCTGATACTTGGTAAATTTTAACATGGCCAGGACTGTTATCCTCAGAAAGTCTTGTTTGAAATAAGATTTAGAAAGTGTTGATAGCTTTCTATAACTAGAAAGGTATTTGAAATAATATATGAATTTGTGGAAAATTAAACTGCAAACTGTAAGACAAATTTGAAAGGTTTCTAAATTAATGCCTAAATTTGGAGGCAATATTGTTACTTTAAGCGCAGCAGTTCTGATCTTCTGACATGAAGACAAACAGGAAAAACCCTTAAATATACATTGCTGCAAGTCATTTTACCAGTTGGTCCTTCTAGCACACATTTTAAGATAGACTACTCAAAGAACAGATAGCTGCTGGATTAATTGCATCTAACATTTCCTTTTTTTGTAAATGTGTTAATGTGTTTTAAGAGCTCACTAATATAAACCTGATGATATGCAGAATGTTACTGTTGGCTTGGTATCATGGCTCCCTTTCCAACCAAAGGGAGAAAAATAGAAAATAAGAGCTAGCCTCTTGCTTTATAACAGGCAAAGCATTGTTACAGGAGATACTAAAGTGTTTCTTCAATGTTGACTTCTAATTATTTTGGTATCTACAAATGCCTAACAAAATTAAAATCATCCTAAAAAGCAGTTGTTTGTGAGTAGAATAAACTATCTTCACCATTTGAGGCACTCCAAAATTTCTAGGCACTTATCAGAAGGTTATGGGGCTGTTCAGAGCCTTTGTATCTTTACTTGACTGATTCAGATGCACACAGGGGTTGTGCTGGTTCCAGTGGGATTTGCCATCTCATTCTGCATTATCGCTGACACCAAAGTAAAAGCTACACAAGCTCTTCAAGACAGACAAGGCTTTGCTTGTGTGGTTCTTACCATTTATTTGGCATTAATCTTCTGATCGTAAACCTAAGTGTTCCCATCAGGCACACATTTATAAATGAGTCTAAAATGATTCTCACAAACAATTGCAAGAGCATGTCAGTGACTTACCTGCCCACAGGAAACTCAAAGTCAAATTGTTCCTTAGATGGAATCCAACAGAGCTGAAGGAATTGAAATGTTCAGAGTGAGATCTACAAATCCCCATTTCATTTTCATGAGTAGTATGAAGATTCCATTGACCCTTACTGAGGTATTTCCTGGGAGTTCTTTATCCTGCAGGGCACTTTGTGGGTCTCACCTGCTCTGACATGCAGAGCACACTGGAAAGAAGCGGCCTTCAGAAGGCTCAGGCTGTTTTGTAGATGTGTCTTACTGAACTCTTGCCTTGCTGCCACAAGGAATACCACCATGTGTTAGTTACCCTTTTCTGTAGCTGTTTATCCTGTCTGTTCATAATTTCAGTTTATGTAAAGGTAAGGGGAAAATATATAAGCAAACTTGAACAAGAATTTCTGAAAATTATTGAATTCTTAAAAATTGTCCCAATCTTTTACTCAACAGACAACTTCACAAGCTGCTTGTCTCTTCCTTGAGCTTTGCTTACTGCCAGGGTCAATGTGAGATCTTCCTACAAGAAGCTTTCTTCTTTGTATGTGAAAGAAGAGGGACTTAGTACTTTTCTTGCTTATTTTATGATAATTACCACAAGCACAGGAAAAAAAAAATGGAGTAAAATTATGGATTTCTAAATGTGCATCTTCCAGTAAAGTGGAGATAGCAGTGATGATTGTGAGAACAGAGATGGGAACAAACACTCACCAGGTTCAAAAGAAAGAAAACACACAAATGAGTCACTTCATTCTAGACTTGCGTCAGGCAGCACAGGAGGTACTGAGTTTCTCTCTCTCTCTTCTTTTCAAAATTTTTCCCTAAAGTCATTATAAAACACAACTGATGACTACTGGCAATTTTTATTCCACATGCTGCTTTCCCAATAAGGCTCAGATTTAGCTTCCTGAATCTTATTTTTTTATGGAATAAAATATTGCCTCTCTTTCCTACTTACAAAATAGGAAAACATGCCAGGATTTTAAAGCATTTAATCAGTTGGAACAGAGTAATAATAGGCTCTGTTTGCTGAAACCTTCATAGGCACAAACACTAGTGATAAAAGTCACTTCCAACCTCTCTTTATGTCTAATATAATCTTCACTTTTATTTGGTCACTATTGCCATGGTTTCTTAGAAATAACCAAAATTTAAAAAGAAGAATACTCCAGAATCTACCCCTCTTTTGACCTTCCTCGTGTTTATATTGCTAAATTAAATTTCTGAAGCATTTTCTGGGAGGAATGACAAGAGCCATATGGAGAGAAAGGCAAGCTGTAGAGGAAATCCTGCACTTAGTTCTGAGCTAAAGTGTTCTCACCTCCAAGGAGCTCCTACAAAGTTTGATTTTTCCAACAAGTGTATCTGAGGTGTATCCTTCAGATCCTCACTTCTCAAGAAAAAACATTTTATTGCTGCAGCTGTACTCTGTTTTTTCCTCTGTAATTTTAAAGATAGGCAGAATTTCCCTCCCTTGCTGTCAGCACCTGAATATTTAGGAGAGAGATTCTTGTACATATAGTGCCCTGACTATATCTTTGAATTCTTAAATTATGCTGTTCTTTCATTATTAACACTTACCTACACTTATCTGCAGCTTCAAATTATAAAGTTTATTATGAAAGACTGCAAATAGTAAGGGCTCTTTACAGAAGGTGATATAAACACTGCTGCAAAAATCCTCTTCAGGTTCCATAACATTGTAGTACTTCACGTCACTTGAACATGGATTGGAAGTAGATCAGGCTTTTTAAATCTCTTTTCTTTCAATTTGCTTTGATCACAATAAAATTTCAAAAGAGGAGGGTCTCTGCAGGAGCAAGTTTTGGTGAAGACTCAAGTAACATTGAGAACTTGGGCTTTGCAAGTTGATTTCATGCTCAATGATTTATGTGCAGAGACTTCAAGACTCCTGTGCTGCTACAAAAGTCAAACTTGATTTTGTTGAGGTTTTCATGTGTTGACAATATTTGTAAGATATTTGGATAAATTATTTGAACAGGACATTTTTAGGCTTTCTTAGCCACATACAAGGTGCTGTTGATTCTGTCTGCATTCTTGGGCTTTCACACTTGTATTACACTTTTCCTCTCCAAATGCCTTGGCTTTGGTTACATTAGCCATGCTGAGTTATCATCAGAGGTCTCATTTCATAGACAAGAAAGCCAATGCAACAAAGCATGTTTATTCTGACACCACAAATTCAGTAATAAGGCAGCTCTACTGACAATTAAAGAGAGTGATAGTTTGTTAACCTTAAGAAAGTGATGTCAATGCTGAGAAGACAGAATAAACTTGGCTTTTGTTAGGATTAGCAAAAAATTCAATAGCAGGCAGGGCCAAATAAAGCTGTGTGAATTGCAAGCTCTGCTGAGATTCAGAGAAGGATTTGCTGGGTGATTACTGAGGTGAATTGCCTTTCATTCTGTTTCCAGTGTAGTCCACCATGACCTATGGATGCTCTGTCTGGATAGGTGGAACAAATTCATGTGGCACCTTGCAATATCTCAAAAGACAGAAACCTTCCAAGCTGCCTTGTAGAAGGTGAAATCAAAAAGACAGAAATGTGGAAGGGTTTGAGCTGGTTTCTTTTCTTTGCTAACCAGAGATGAGATCAGCAGCTTGTTCAGTTGGTGCTGGTGACTCTGCCCTGTGCAGTCCCTGAGAGGGAGGTTTTCCTTTCATGGTCCTCCAGACTCACAGCAGCAGTAGGAGACTATAATCTGTTAAGGCTAAACTCTCTTTTATTGCTTTCCTTTCACAATCAAATGATTTTTTGTAGTAATTAAGGTCTTTTGAAAAAACCATAAACATTAGCATATTTCTAATTTAGAAAGCAGCTCCTAAATAAATGCCTGTCGTGCAGTGCACATGTTCCACTGTGCACTTTGCTTATGTTGATACTGCTGTTTCCATTTTTATTTCAGCTGAGTAAGAGAAGTCCACCCAAAAACTTGCTTTCTAATCAGGCGGATGGGAAAGGATATTTAGGCACATAAATTGCAGAACTAATTAAGGTGGATTTGCAGCAATCCACCCTCAATCCCTGGGGATTTTACTGAGAGAATCTCCTGGTCATTGCACATATGAAAACCTACAGAGCTTGGTAGCTACTCACAGGCACAGAGAGAGCTAATTTTCATTTACCACCATTGGTACGTTTCTAGGGATTGTATTGAATCTGAGGCTTTCAGAAATGATTTTAAGGTTTATGTTTTTAAACCTAATCAGGGGATATTTATATTAAAATCTCTTTTAAATCCATTTAATTTTTTTGAAAAAACTCATCTTCACCAACTACTGATTTTAATAGATTGAATAAATAATTAGAGCAAAACTACCACTAAATTTTTCATGAAAGTTCTGCTTGCTATCTTATGTTTCCTATGTACAAAGATAAGTATTGCTTTGACAAACCACTGGTATGTGACTTGCTAGAAATAATCTTACCTCTCAGAACCCTGTATTGTCATATTTTATTGCTTATTTCCCAGTGTAGGTTAGGACTTTAAGACAGACATTGCTAACATTAAAGCTAATATTATTTCAAAGATCCCTGGTTGCTTGATAATAGTCTGTGACCTTGCTGACCTCTGTGATAAATAAGACTCCTGAGCATCTCTTTTAATTTCATTTATTGAAAGGTAGATTGTCAAGTTAAATAGGACAAAATTATTAATAAATTCCCTCAGAAATGTTAAAAGTAATAGAATCAAAGTAAAATTCTGAACCAGTTAGGCTTTACTATTGGAATAAAGCTCTGCATAATAATGTGCCAGCTTAGGGCAAACCTGTGTGCATCAAACCTGTAATGTCCTTTGTTGGGCAGACTCAGAATGGGCCTTGAATTCTCCCCTGTGATTATTTTGATTTAACAGCAAAAAATTATCCCAATTCTAAAGCAATTTCTTACATTAAATTCTTTTAATTCCTAAATAAAACAGATTGTCAGGTTGTTTTAGAGATGTTACCATTGCTAGCAGAGATCTCGATGCTTATTGAAGATACTTCTTTTTAGATATTCCTTTATGTCTAAAAGCATGCAGGTTTTATTAAATGTAAAATACTGAAAGGAACACAGAATTCATATTACATAGCATGTCCTGCTGTGGCCTTGCTTTGCCAAAGAAATGTAGCAAAAATGTGCTGGTAATATCCTTTGTCTTCATTATAAGGATCTGTGTTACTACATTCTTTCTGATGTAAGGCCATTTACCTTGACTCCCAACTACATTTAATCTCATTACATTCACTGTCATTATAGCAACATCTTTATTCCACTTGAAAGACTTTAAAGCTCTGGAGGATAATATTACAGTAAGGACAGAATATGCTTTATTGAATAGGGTCCTGTGTAAATTCCAGATATGATCATGCCATCCATTTTTATGAGCCAGTTCACATGATGCAGCAATTTTGATTCTTCCAGTTAAATACAGGGATGGAAAATCAGACCATGAATAAGCATCTTAAATATTTTGATATTGAGAGAACCAAAAAAGATGTATTAAGAGATCATAATATAGATGTTGACTTAAAAAAGAACTCCTGTACTTTTCCTGCAAAATCTTCTACCAAATCAAAACATGTATAAATACAAATGCTAATGTTAGAAATAAAAGTAAATTATTGCTGAGACAGGAAATGACATCACTGTAACTTATCCCCAATCTAGAACTCAGTACTACAAGAATCATATTGGGTTTTGTAATATTTATAACAAAATCTACGGGGCTGAGCTGAATAAGCCTTACCCACTGGAAAAAAAAATCTAATTTAGGCTTCTTGTCAGCGAATTAGCATTACATTGGAAAATTTCACTGATAAAATGTTTTAGAAAACTGAAAAGCCAAGTCAATATTGGGATTTCCAAGTCTTGTAGAGCTCATGAACAGCCATGGGGCTGTTAAAGGACCCCAGTGCCAAGCAGGACTCCCAGTAAGGTGATGAAACACAACAAGCTACTGCCGGTGCTTCTCTCTGTCCAGCTCTCTTAGGCCTGGAAAGCAGATGGCTGAAAATATGTCTTTGTTCTGGATTCCCTCTTTCACCTGCTGTACTTTTGCAGGTGGCTGGAGAGAGTAGCAAGAACAAGGTGTATGGGATCAGATAAACTTCTTTCTTCATGACTTTTCTAGATAGTAAAATAAATAGCTGTGAAATTAATGGGTCATAAGATCTTTGTGAAAAAACCAGAACATTCAGTGCATGTCTGAATAAAGCATTCTTGAAGTGCTCAGCATGACCATGCTGATAAATAGACTTACCAAATGACTGAAGGTAAAATTAGAGGTTCTTGCCTTTGGTCTGTGATAATGCTGTATGATCTTGTCATTTATTATGGTAGATTTTATTAGGTGTGTTATTATAGGCTGCCCATAAAATTTTATGTACTAGTAGAAAATAAAATTATACTTTATCAGATTACTTCTCTGCCTCTAACTATTCTAGATGGGTGAAAACATAGATTTGCAAGGTGTGGAACTTCTTAATGAATACAGATGTAGAAGAAGATGATGTTAAAGATGATTCTGTCAGCTCTTTAGTCTTTGAAGCTACAGCAGCCAGTGCAAATCCAGGGACTGACCCAAGGGAAGAGTAACATTAAAACCTGCTAGTTTTATAGAAATAGCTTCTAAAGATTTGTTTTTCCCTGGAGAGTGGCTACATAATGTAAATACTGGATATGTCTGAGGACAGTATATGAAGAATATATTTCCTGGTTTTTCAGGGGCAAGCTTTCTGCTAGATTAGTATAAGTAAATATCCATGTTGCTAATTGGTTCAGATAATTTAGGTAAATGGTGGTTTTTGAAGATTACTTACTGTGCAAGATTAGTCATATGAATAGAAATAATTGCCTATCTAGCCATCTCAGTAACCTCTGCTATTCTCTCCTTTTTATCTCACTTTACAAAGCAACTTCATCAGGCCATAATAAGCGTTACTCAAACAGAGCCTGTGAGCCTTGCTTTGAAGGGGCATATAAATGATGAAAGGGGAGAGAAGACAGGCAGGAAATAGAACTCAGTGAGGTTACAGATTCTTGCAGATTTTTCTTCCAAACTGTTATTCAGTAAAAAGGTTTCCCTGTCCCTCATGTCACAGAACCAGACTTCTGTGCTAGCTGTTCCTGGCTAATCCATGGCAGTTTCTTCCTCATTTCTATTGAACTGGGGAGACATAAGATCAGGCTGACATAGGGCTTCCTCACAAAAAGATGCATTGGTTTTTCCCCTGAACACAGCTCTCATTACAGAGAAACACAATCTAATTTCCACTTATACAATGGATGGGTCCCACAGTTCACAAAAATATATGGAGGGAAAGGGTGTCTTACAAACCTATCACTCCATCTTTGGTTACTCAGAGTTTATCCCCAAATGCCATTTGTATTTTCTTTTGATATGTAATTCCATACAGCTTTCTCTAGGAGTGACATTTGTACCAGGGTGCAGAGTCAAAGGTGACAATTCCTGGTGCAGTGTTGGGGCTCTCTGGGATCTTCTCAGAAAGATGACTCCCTATAGCAACTCATTTTGATAGTCTTGAAAAATCTTTTCTGGATCACTGTGTTGAGCAGTATTTAGTATTAAATTTCCTGTTACCTAGTTATTCCATTAAATAATTCTGTTTCATAATTAAGCAAAGACTTTGTTACTTTTCTCCATTCTGATCAACCAGGAAAACAATTTTTTGTCTTGTATTCCCATTCAGACATGTTCTGCTTTTATCTAAAAATGAAGAGATTTGATCTTGTGTTTTTCTCTCCTGTATTAATCAGATCTAGTTTAATATTTGGAGATGCCAAGTAATCCCTGTTTAGAAAGTTTTGTGTTCTGGAAATGCTGCTTTTGTCCCTCCACTGCTATCAAATAGCAACAGGTTGGCTGCTTTTGCCACTGGCTCTCCAGCATGCTGGGAACTGTTCCTGCTTCAAAAGAATCCAGAAAGGTCTGTTGGTTTTGTAGTTCTAAACCTCATGCAGCTAGAACCAAAAGGTTGATACAATTTGCCCTTTTGGGAAGAGAAAATCTAAAAATGGTAGCTGTACAAACCTGTAGCAGAACTGTAGAAACAGTTAAATCTACAGGAAAAAAAAGTGACCTGACTTTTCTTCTCAGACTTTATGTGAATTTGTTTATGTAAAAATGGAAAAAAGGAAGCATGTAAGGCATTCCTAGTAGACATGCTTTGACTTACCCCAAATGTTTTAAATTATTCCCAAATTCATAATTCTGAAGAAGCATTTTTGTTTGAAATTAAAAAAAATAAAAAGGTAGATAAAACAAGAGAAGGTGTTTGTAAAGTTGGAATCCAAATTACTCATTGACACAGAATTGTTTTAATACTCCTCCTAACTGGATTTTAATTCAGAAATTTGAAAGATTTTACAAAGCTAATAATTTGCTTTGATCCTGTGAATACATTTCCCTTGAATCAAGACAAAATCAATAGAAGAAAACAATATACGAGAGGCTGAAAAATCATTTTCCTATGCTCTAAAAACATAGCTCACCATTGACAATTGGGAGCATATTCTACAATCAGTTTATAGGATATCTCAAGGAAAAAAGTGCAGAAAAAACTTAGGAGGGTCTCTCAGTGGAACAGGTCTGTATGTGGTGTTGGAGATGACTCAGGTTCACTTTGTCCTTCGCCACCTTGTCATCAATTTTCTTCCCTTGAGCTGACTGCTGGGAACAATTTTCTGTTTGCTATTGATACATGTGAGTTAATCAACACCATTAATCTGCATTCCATATAGCAGGAAATTGTTCTTGCTACCAGGAGCATTTCTCCCTGTCCCTGGAAACCTGTGGATGGTCCTTGTGTGATCCTTTCTATCATTACTGTTGGATTTCCTTGAGTATAACAAAATTACCTTATCTTGTTTAGGAAATGGTTGGGGTTTCTGTGGAAAAGCACTGTTTAACTCTGCTGACCCCCTGACTCCCTTGGGTTTAATCTGACCCAGATGATTTCCTAGAATTTCCACAGACACATCTGGATCCACACAGAACCGTGTTCTAAACAATTTACAGGCTTTCAGTGAAGTCCCAGCAGACACTGCAACCTTAGCAATTGTAGGTTAACAAATCCTTCTCTAAGCATCACAACCTCAGCAGTGAAACCCCAGTAGCAAAGAGGTTATTCTTTTCAGAAATAGCGCCTAAACATTTTCCAAAATTGCAGCTAGCTGCATCTTTTGGGCACAGCTACCACAGGAATATTTTAAAGATAAGATTTATTAAACCTTAAATGGAATTAAGTCCATGCAGTCCTTTGCTAATTATGCTTGGTCATCCCACTGTGCTAGAGAGAATACATTTTTCTTGCTACTCTTCATATATCTCTTGGGGAAAATATGTCATGATTCTGGTTGTTAACACTGATGCAAATAGCTGAATTCTTTTCCCTACTTTTTGACTTCAGATATTCTGAAGAGTAAGCAAAGAATTCATCAGTCTTTGAAGTCCTTAAAAATTTCCATTGGAAATCCAGTTTGTGCCCTGAAACACACTGGAATTTCAGAAAATTATTCAATTTTTGAAAAACCATCTCCTATTACTTGGTACTCTACCAAATTAGATTTTCTCCAAAATCTATTTTCATTCTTTAACACTTTATGGTTGTTGTCTCCAAATACATAGAGGAGTTTCTAGCCTGAGGGGAAATGACTCTAGTACAAAAACCAGGGAAGAGTTTGTTTCTTTATCCTGTTTCCTCACCTTTCTTAATTTACTAATCTCTCATAGAGGCTTAGCAGAGTGGCTGGCAGAATACAGCACTTTGTACAGTCAGCATGAACAAACATGTTAAATTTACAAGGAAAGAAATTAGATGCAGCAAATAAGGAACAAAACACAGAAACTGTAAACTACTTCTTTTTAATGCTTGTATTTTTTCAGCTTCTTTGGTTTAATTCCCACTTGATTTAATATCATTATAATTTCTAAAATACGTGATGCATTTTTTTACGCTGTATTTTCATTATGTATTTTTCTTGCTTTCTCTGCCTGCCCTGCCATTTTGTCTCTGCTCAGCTCTGTACTGAGCTACCTTCTCTCCTCTAGCAGGGGCTGTGACCTGTCTGAGCCAAACTCCTGCCCTGCCTGCAGTGTAATTCCCATTCCTCCTGCAAGTTCCCTCTGCTGCCAGTGCAACCCCAGGAGGAGCAGCCCCAGCCCTGGCATTGATGTGGGGTGCCATGGATTCTATGCCAGGGGCAGAAAACATGAGCCAGGGTGTGACAGGGATGTCCTGGGGTGTGCTGAATCCCAGGTTTGTTGGAGAAGTCTACAGAAGATGGAGACACACTCTGTGTCACCCAGGAAGCACTTAGAAGTTTCTATGGTGATACTTTCCTGACCTAATCCCTGACAGTATTTCCTAAAGGCAAATGTGTGTAAAATTTGAAACTGGCTGAAAGGATGACCTTCTGGAGACTGTCTTGAATACCAGACCTTATATTCCTAATCATCTGCTAAATCTTGTGCAAAAGCATCTTCAAAATTTTCACCAGAAATCTCTACCCAAGAAAAACTGTGTGGCTAAAAGTTTCAGTTTTCCAGATGTATGTTCTGCCTTGTTTCTTCTGAAAATAGGATGAAAGGACTCTAAAAGGTACTTTAAATTTTCTTTTTTGTTTGGTTTTTTTTTTTTTTTTGTTCCTACCTCAATGTTACTAGTTGCAGAAATCTGCTTCTGCTGTTAATTCTTGCAGAGGTCACGTGCTGCTTTTAATTGCAACCTTATTCCCTTCTGAGGCCTGTGCAAGTATTACCCAGAGCAACATTTTAGCCTCTACATTTAGGCTGAGGCAAAAGCTAATGTTGCATGTCAGAGTTTACTGCACTGGATTTATTAACACCTTCACAGTCTTCCCCAGTACTTTTGAATTCTTTGGGTCAAATTAATCCTAAGTGAGGTCAAGGAAAATGAATTCTCAGCCTACTGTCTAACCCTGCAAGAGGCAGAATTCTAGTTCTAATTCTCTGGTATAAGATGAAACTACAGAGAGGTGTACTGCATCAGAAAAAGCAGTGGTTGTAAATATTGATGGGCATAATAATTATCCATTAATGATGAGCAGTGAATAAATCTAGAATAGACTCCAAAGAAAGGATCCCAAGGACCAGGAATTGAGTAAGGGAAAAGACTTTACTGTGTTTTGTACAGTGAAGGATAAATCTGTGATTTTTAGTGAAAGTGCTCCAAATTGTTTCCTCTTTGTTTCAGAATGTGGCTTGTTTTTATGTTATGTTTCATTAACTCTGTGAAATACGTGTAAAGTGCCAAGAAATTGATTCCTTCAGCCACGTTTATGTGGTGTCATTGATCTAAGTTGGAAACACATAAAGTGCCATTGATCTAAATGGGGGTCAGCTTGGAACATCCAAGGGGAGAGGATGGTATTTGAGTTCTGTAGGAGGGAAATACCCACCAGATTAATTCATTCACATTCACTTTTCTAAATGAGTCCCCAACTATTCTCGTGTATTCTGACAACGGAGACTTGTCTATCTCAACAGCAAGGGAGCAGAGGCAAGAGAGTCTTGTATTTGTTGCTGTAGTGAGCATTAAATTAGCAAGAGCCAACATATTAACCTTATTTAATTGCAATTTCCTTGTCTGTTTGCTGTACTGTATATATTTAGCTGTACAGTCTCTGGGTGCTGTGGTGTTTCCAGTGTAATCACAACTTAATGACTCTGCATTTCATTTTCAGGCATCACTGATGAATTTTCATCAGCCTTTAGTAAAGAAGAATTGAACTGTTTCAAAACATTAAAGCAAATACTTAAGTTTGTTCTGCTTTCTCCATATAGACTCTTTCAGGCATGTTAAGAGGTTAGATTCAGACTACAGATAACTTACAAAATAGCATATCATTGATGTGTATCACCAAATCCAGGACTGCTCAGAGAAGACAATGGAGAGGGCACAGATGAAAATGCAAATGGAAATCAAGGAGTCTGATGAATGAGAAAATGAGTGACTCAGCAAGTAGCACTCTACCAATACCCAGATGATATCAGAGAGTACTTCATAGATGAAAGTAGTTAAAATTAAATGAAATGCAAATTTAAGGTACTCAAAACTACAGGTAGGGAATTCCCTGAGTTTTTAACATATTCCAAACTAGGTGTTATGTGTAGACAATGCATGGCAATAAATCAGCTCTTAAACCCTGATCAGATGGCTGTGTAATGCGATTCTGTCTGAACCAATTCATCCTGTAGACTCATTTATTTCCACTTTCTACTGTATAGTACTGCTGTACAAAATTAAATCACTGCTGTATTGTGTCTAGAAGAGGGGATAATTTACTTGTGACTGAAAGAATATAGCTTGGTTTTTTGTGGGAGTCTCATGAAGTAAAATCTATATCAGAATCAGGTTTGGCAGAGCCATGACTTTCTTTCATTTTGAAAATTCAAGGTGTAGAATTACTGTGGGAAGTACTACACACCTAAAATTAATTGCTGTGTAGCAAAGCATTTTATGCTACTTGGCTGATCTTTAAACAAAAGTTAGCATTTCAAAAACACTTACTGAAGCCATTAGCTTTCTTACAGTGCATTCCAGTTCAATAACTTTAATGAAGAGAAGTGATACCTTCACATTAAAATTCTAACAGGGAAAATATTTTCTAGTCATCTCTGACTCCATAAGTTTGGTTTTCTTCACTGAGATGGGTTATTTTAAAGGAAGAAGTGTCCATCATTCATAAACAATATCGTAACATAAACAAGGCCTGATTTATATCTTTCCAGAGGTCTCCCAGCCTGGGGATATTAGCAGGAGATGACTGAAAAACACCTTCTGTTGTACTGTACATCCTGCTTTTAAAGTCAGAAACCAGCACAAGATTTGGTTCTGCATATGCATTAGTGACTGTTATTGTCTCAGTGGGTAATTATTCTGGCAGAGTTCATTTAACTGCTTCATTCTTGGAGTTCCACAGTCCCATGCACATTGCCCAGTTGGCAGAGGGGTTGCAGCAGCAAGCAGGGGTTAATTGGCTTCTGTTGAAGCAGTTTATAGCTTGCTCCTGCCTTCATTCTTTAGCACTACTGTAAACACTACTGTAATCTAAGATCTATTGGGATAATATTTTTAAAGATGTTTAGTTTTCCACTAAACTGTATTTTATTTGTGTTGTTTCATTTCCTTCCCCCAAGATATCTAATGATGAAAAGGATAAGGTCATTTTTACTGATTCTCTTTTTCTTAAGGTGAAATTATTATATTCTCTAGCACATTAAAGGGCAGACGTTGCTTTTTTTTCCAGAAAAATTTACATGCACTTTAGTTTTTGGAACAGAAATTGCAGTGATTCTGTAGGTACCTGCATTTGTTTAGCCTACGTAAAGTGTTGTGAAGAGATCTACAGGGAGAAGTATTATCCTTTTAAATGATTTTTAAAATATCAAATTTTATTTCAGTTAATTCTAATGGTTTGCCTATAATGTTTTACTACTATCACTGTTCAGTGTGTTTGAACACTATGAAATATTTAAATGAAAGTTTTATGTAATACACTTATTTAGAATTCAGAGGATTTTATGGATTATTATTCATAACATCTGCCACTTGTGAAAAAAGCACCTTAAAATGCTACTTTAGTATACATTGAATGAATTAGATTCAATTTTATATTTAATAAGATTTGTTTTATTTTAGAAGTTGTGTTTGTGGGAAAGATCTGTTTGCTCTATAAGTCTTTTGTAAAAGATGTAAGACTGGAAAAAGAATGACAAATAGACATTTTAATATTAATGAATGCTTACTGATAACTAATATGGGTTAGGTAGATGTAGATCCTTCCCATTTTCCTGCTGTATAAAAATTATTTTTATTAATTCATTTCTTAATAAACAAAGCTTTGCTAGAATTTGAGATAGCCACAAGAGACAGATCTTGGAAGGTATTCTAAAGCCAGACATTTCAAGCTTAAGTCCTCTTTTATTTTTGACTACAGGAAACCCCCATTGTTCTGTTTCGTGCTTGACATTGAACTGGGCAGGTGTGTCCACATAAGGTGCAACAGGGAGGATTTGCATGCTGGCTTGCTGAAGTGACAGAATTGTGCAAAATAACTGCAGTGGTCTGGCAAGCTTCAGGAAGCAGGTGGGTCTGAGGTACCTGTCTCCAAAATCACAATGCTGAAAATGCCTGCCTGCCTTCTGCCTAACCTGGGAGGAAAAGACAGGGTTTTATTTCTCTACAGTGTTATTCACCAGGCGCCTCTTTTGTACATCATGACATGCCTAGAATTGCCCCAGTCTTAATGGATCTGAGTGGTACAGCCTGTAAATGGGCAAAAATGTGATTCACTTTTATTTGACTATATGTGACTATGGTATATGAAGAATAGAAAAATTTGTATATGTGTATTGGGTGGTATAAATTTACACACTAAAAAAAGATTCTGATTTTTACAGAATACAGAAAACCAATGCACAATAGTTCATTTTAGGAGGTTTAGAAATTCCTGCTGATGTCAAAAGTCCTTGTCAGTCATCTGGATGATACAGGTACATAGACAGTAGGCAGAATTGCAGACGATACTTAACAAAATGCCTCTGCATCAGTGTAGAAGGATCTGGAAAAACTCCAGAATCTGGCTGACATAAACCTAATAAATATGAAGAAAGTGAAGCACAAAAATTTGTACAGATATAGGTGAGGAACCTATTGGCAAAGAGACAGCCAGCACTGCTGGGAAGGGTTTGGAGTAATGCAAGACTGGCAAGAGCTGCCAGCACCCTTAGCATGAATAAGGCAAATCCCCACTTGGGCTACATTATATAAGTCTGCTCCCTTCTGCTGAGGCTGCCCATCAAACACTGCACCCAATTCAGGCCCTCCAGAGCTACAGGGAGGGTGACAAACTGCAGTGGATGCAGTGGAGGATGGCCCAGGCCATGAGGGACTCAAAGCAGCAGCCCTCAGGCTGAGGGAGATGCACTTGTTTAATCTGGCAAAGATTCTAACAGCTGCTTCCAGCCACTTGAAGAGCAATTGCAAAGGTGATGGAGTCAATCTCTTCTCAATGGATTACATAAAAAGGGACGATTTTCATGAATTGTGGCTTGGGATAGATATTTGAATCACACATAGAAGTGATGGGAATGTGCTTTCTGTACTCCCATATCCCAAAATAATTTCTTTTAATACTTTCAGCACCTCAACCAGTTTCAATTGTCTTCAGCACAGAATGAGTTTAAAGCAGGTGGAATTTCCATAGTAAGTTACTCAGCTCCTCAGCTCTCCCCTGTGGTATCACTCTATTTAAGTCTCATGTGGGAGTATTCAGGTTTTCTTTTTTTTACATCGTGGAGTGAATGAAACATAAGATACCAGCTTGGAATTCCCCAGGAAAGGAATTTCTGTCAGTTTTCCTAATAGGTTTTAAGCAGATTCAAAGAGGAGTTTAGTTTATGAGTTAATAGCACATGCACTGACCTAGCAGACATTAACAGCTCTGTCTGAAGCATTTAAGTCAGTTGGGTCAACGATCACCTGATTAAAAATTCTCAGTAGTTTTTTACAAAATAGACTATCATATTCAATCAAGTAAACCATCCAAGAGTGTTTAGATTTGTAATTCAGAATGAGAATAACTATTTTTCCTAGAATGTAGTGGAGTTATGTGGGAAATAAAACACTAATAGAATTGCCAGGATAATTTACCATTGTATGACATGAAAGTGGCTTAAATCTCTGCTGGCAGATGAGCACACAGAGTAATGGTTCAAAGGGATCATTACTACTTAATCATGACACGTTCTGCTGGAAGAGCAAGGTATAATTCTTCAAAATGAGACATTTATATTTCCTCAACTCTTTCTCTTCTTCCTCTCTATGGCATATATCAAATGACAAGGTTCATATTGAAATGAAATTTGTTCAAATCAGTTAGTGAATTAGTAGAAGAATGACCACAAAGTAGTTATTGAAACTTAACTCAAATAATGAAAAGCATTTCAAATCCTTTGTTATCACCACTGCCTTGAAAATCAATAGTAAACAACACACTTCTTGTTTTTATTCTAAGCATTTATATTTTAATTATATGTTTAGAGGTGCAGTGAGGTAGCAGTCCCCAACACAGTTCCATATCCTAATTCTCATGTTTGGTTTTGTTACATTACTGTTGTATTGTTTTCTTTTTGTTCATAAGTTGTGGAACACAACTTAATTGTTGCTAATTTTAGTTTACCAAATTAACCTTCTTCAGCAAGAACACCTGCAGAAGGAGTCCCTGGAAAGCACATGAAGCTTTTTTAAAAAACTTTTTTAAACATTTGTGCTTAATATGTGACAGGTAGTTTGAAAAACTCCATAATAATCCATAAATTATTAAAAATTATGAAAACAAATTTTTAAATTGCTAGTATTTTGGCTGCCAGTTTGTGCCCAAGGGACATTAGAAAAGCAACACTTTCCAGGTGTTCTGAGTACATGCTTACTATATTATGCTTAATACATCTTCCTGGAATTATTTTGAATAGCGTGATCAAGGTGTTTTTGTTTTAATTGTAGAAGTCATTATGTGGCCAAGCCTGTTGCCTGGATTACTCAGTACCCCATTAACAAAACCCAAGGTTTGATGAAGATGTTTAAGATAATTGTACATCATTAGGCACCTCAGAGTTCTGTCTCTTGTTACGTGTTCCTAAATTCACTCTCTTGCAAAGCCCTAAAATTATTATTGAACTATTCTAGGTAATGAAAGTTATTGAGCCATTTTCAGTTAATGAAAAGCACTGAATGATGAATCATTAGGATATCTAAATGTACTCATATGTGAAACTCCAGAGCTACTCAATGTTTTAAATTAATTTGGTTTTTGGTATTGATTAGTAAAGGTGATTTGCAAGTAGATTGTTGAATGGATGGATCACCCAATATTTTGGTTACAATGGACATTGTCTTGTATTAAAAGGAGACAATGGTACTTAATGACAACTTCCAAAATAACTTTTGCCATGGAATTTTCTGTTGGTTCATTGATCATTTTGTGACAGGGACTGTTTGAAATTCTATGCCTCACAACAGGTAACAGGACTGAACCTCATTTGAGAGGACACAAGTTGTTATTTTAAAGTCTTTCTGTAAGATGGAAACAGTGAATGTAAGGTTTTAATTCACACAGATGCTTTTTATAGCTTGTCTTATAGTAGAATTAAGTCAGAATTAATTGAATCAATCCAAAGATATAGAATTGTAGAAGAGAGAAAGAGAATTACTCTGGCAATATCAGTCTGTGATGAGACTATGCACAAGGGAGAGAGGTTTACTCAGCATGAGTTAAGGGTTACTAGAAATAAGCCTTTAGTGTGAAATTCAGTACTGCACTAAGTACCAACACAGACATTTCACATGAACCAATTATGGACCATTTAAGACCGTTTCATTAAGTGTCTCTTAAATGTAAAACTTGACTAGGTCCCATCTTAAAGGTGACCAATAAAGATAGTAGAAAGGATTTTCTGTTAAATTACCTGCTGACCAGGAAAAATCTTGTTGAGAAGCTTAAAACCAATCTATAGTAACAGAAGGTTAAGAGGTATTCTGTGCTTTCACAAGTCCCTAGCTTATTTGTAATTAGGAGATGCACTGAATTTTGCCCTGCAAGGCTGCAGTCCCTCATAGAACAGCTTGTGAATTAAGTAAGAAAGAGTACTAATTGTTTGTGTGATCATTAATTAGCCATCCTGCCTTTCCATATCATCATTTAACTCCATTAAGCTTAATGTTTATACATATACTGTATTAATGATCTTGCATACAGCTAGCAGTGGAATACATAGTGATTAGTGAAGCAATAATCACATGCAGCATTATAAATTTCATCAGTAGTAATGTTAATTCCATAAATTAGCAGCATTAGAATAGAAACTGGATCACAACTGGAGATGTATTTTTAGAGATTATAGACCTAGACAAAATTATTTCCAGAGGAATGAAACCCCAGGAAAATAGCACTGTGTCTTTGTGGGGTACTCTTTAACTAAGAAAGAAACAGGGGAAAAAAAAATCAAAACATCCCCCCCCCCCCTCAAAAAAACATCACTAACCTAAAAAACAGAAAAAAACCCACCCCCCCCCAAAAAGAAAAAAAAAAACAAAAAAAACAAAGAGCAAAAAGAGCTGAGTTGCTAGTGAGAACGGTATAATACCTAGAAGTCTGAAAGTTTGCATTTATTTTATTCTGCTTTCATGACATCCTGATGATATGACAGTGATCATTTTCAAGAGCTGTGTTTCTATTTTTTATAATAGTTACTCAAAATTTTGGTCAAGACAACTGATGTATAGACTGTGAATGCTCATATAAAGGTGACAGAGCCCAGGTGATGTACAGTAAGATTTACTTACAGACCATCTCAAAGACTATAAAGATTCAGAAGTTATGAAATGACACTCCTCTGGATCATTTACTACTTCATACCATGGAGATTCTCATCCTAAAATGTTTTTTTGGAGAAGAATAGGAAGTAGCAGGAACAGTGATTGGGGTATATTCTGCTTTTTGTTGTTGTTGTTGTTTTTGTTGGGTTTTTTTTTTGCAGCTCAGTGCAATAAATGCATCATGATATTAAGGACCAATGAACTTAGAACAAATGAAAGAAATTTTTTTTATGCAGAAAATAATTAGCCCATGGGAATTTCCATGGCAGATAACCTGTCTGTATGCAGTAAGGCTGGGTAATGTGTTTGCTAATCCTGTTTGTGGCTGTTATAATGCAGATGCTTAAATCTCATGTGTCAGAGAAATATGATGGAAAAGGAACACTCCTTTCTTTTTCCTACTGTTATTTCAGATATTTTATGGGTATATAAAGTAGACACATAAAGTATGACAGGAGCTGTAGAACAGAAGATGGACCCATTATGACTAATTCTCTATTACTTGCTCTGTGAATACCCAGTCCAGAATAGCCATTGTTGCCAAACTGCAGAAAATATTTTGATTGTAAGAGTTGGTATGGACAAGCAAAGCTGATAAATGTTAGAGCTAAAATAAAACTATGGAGCAGAACTAAGTGACCCAATAACAATATCTTACAACTTTGTTATTCATGACACCTGATTTATACTGCTGTAGTTCCCACTGATTTCAATGGTTCTTTGTGATTTACATTACTAAAAATGACAGTGAGATCAATTCTTGCACAAAAAGGCATTTTCAGCAGAGATTTTTCTGTCTCAATGCTATGTTGCACAGGTTTAAGCACTATTTTCTCTTTTGTCACTTTTTGGTCAAGACATATTCTCTGTAAAAGGTTTGGGAAGAGATCTGTCACATTAATACTTTCTAACTGAAGGCATCATTTGCCAGAGCCTATATTCAGTGTCACACTCTTTAAAAGAATTGCTCTTGGCAACACAGCCTAATGGTATTACAAATCCTGTCACAATATCAATAGTGAAGTGGGAAGAGAGTTAGAAATATTAGGATGGTGCTCCATAGTCATAGAGCTCGGCAAAGAATAATCTGACTCTTCTCTTGCTCATACCAATGAAGTGTTGTCAATCTCAACAATCCTGATTTTTAGTCTGTTTGGGAGACCACTGGAATCAATCTTCACCTGTCCAAGGGGAACAAAGACTTCCAATTTAAGTGCTCCACAGTGTTCTAAATAAGAAACTTGGTGTGTAGATGAATCAGTAGCATCATTGTTGTTTCCAATTTAACAAGGAATTAAATTGCCTTAGCAAAATATTCTTTTGGATAAATTGTAAAGCAAGATCATATAATCCAGCAGACTCCATATGGGATTTTGTACATCTAGTACAATTTGTCAGAAAGCCACTTAAGAAAACATCAAAGCTGTGTGAAATTTGACCATTTCAGACTACTGACTGTAGCCTGTCCATCATAATGCCCCACCAGATAATTGGATAAGTCACAACAGAATTAAGTATTTATTTGGTTCTTTCTGCACATTTCTGAACACTAAGAGAATTTCCAAGACAGCAATAATCTAGAAAGTTCACAGACTTTCTTACAATTACATGAATGCATTCAGAGGGTGTGTACACCATTACAGATGAAAACCTCTTAGTCTTAGTAAAACCAAATGTATTCAAAATAACAAACTTGACTATGTATGTCAGAAAAATTTTTAGTGATTTAAATGAATTATTTTATATAATTAGTTTGAGTCTTAGAAAAGGTACAAGATCTTTCTAAGAATAATTGCCTATTATTATCCACTCTGATGTCACCCTGACAGGTCAAGAATCTCTATGCATTGCTGATATTCCAGAAAGTCAGTAGGAACAAGTAAGCATACCTAAAATGGAAGAAACCCTAATATATTTAAAATATTCAGTAGTTTCTGATTTTTTAAAATCAATTTAAATAAACTGTTTTAAATGTTTACCAGGGAAAAAAAGTAAAAGCATTGATAAGCTCATCCCTTAGAAAGCTGTTGTATTGTGCAGATGCAATTAGTTTTCCTTCTGTAAAAACATCAGAAAATTCAGTGGCTCCCTAAGGTATATTTAAATATTCTTTGATGAATTTTCTTGTGTCATGCTTAATTGTGCATGTGTCACACAACTCCAAAGAATGCTACAGTGGGAGCAATTACTTCTCCTATATAACTGTAATATGGTTTCATATATAGCATGAATAATTTACATACATTGGATTTGAGCAGGAACAACCATATTTAATGTGAAAAGATTCTTGTCAGTCATCTACTCCCGGGCAGATTGTTATCTACAAAGCAAGAATCCAGTCTGCATGTAAGGTAAAGAGAGTGTCTTTTGATAATGTAGTGTGCTCAAGTGAATCAGGAAGATTCAAAACAATTCAAGTATTTTTGTATTTTTAAACACCCTGAGTTTTATGTGTCCATATATCAACCGGTTCCTAAGTCAGGAAGAAAATAGAGTCTTGTAGAGAATGTTCTTGCCAAGGTTGGGCAGCATTCCTGGCAGTGGGATTCCTCATTACAGCTCACCTGGTGTCACTGCTACTACCTCAAAAGCATCCCTTCTCCTCAGAGCCTTCTCATGATTTTCATGTTCTATCTTTCTTCCTTCCCTCACCCCATGTTATGTCAGCATTGCAAGCCTGGTTAGGAGCACACAGAACTGGCATTTCTGCATCCTCTTGATTTTAGGCACTTGGAAAAGAAAGGAATTTTACCTGTTCATTAAAGGGTATACAAACGAAAATCAATAATCTTCACCAGTTACTATTTTATGTTTGAATCTGTGACCTGTGCGTATTAAATGATAATTACTGCTTGCTTTTACATGAGAGGTGGGATTTGCTTGGGATTTCCTCTCCTTGGGATTTGCTCTCCAGACTGGAGTGGCCACAGGCCATTTCCCCAGGCTGCACTCTCTGCTGCTCTCTGTGGTGTCTGTTCCATCCCACCATTATCTCCTGTGCCCTTTCCTGCCCCCAGTTCAGTCTCATTTTGTTCAGCTGTCAGGATGCACAGGCTTCTCTTGCAGCATGTCACTGAGCCTCTCTCTGCCTCTCTCTCTCCTGCATTCCACTGCCCAGTTCCAGTTCCTCTCAATCCTGTCTTCAGTGTCTTGGCAACAGCTTCTGCCAGTATCTCTCTGGAATCAAATGGGACAGCTTCTGTTCCTGGAAACAGCTGAACTTTCAGAAATGTTTTTTACATTTTTTTCCTGATGTTTTCTAAAATCAGCCTGAGAATCTTGGAAATTTCCTAGAGGTTTTAAATCTAAATGAATCCTTTTCCATAAAGCTATGAGCAACTGAGCATATGACTTTGTGACTGCAATACTCACAAACCTTAACAGAAGACAACCTTTTAGCCTTGCCTTTTTAACTGTGCCATATAACATTTTTGACTCATTGTGCCTTGTTATGCTGTTAATTCACAAGATGTGATTTCACTGAAATAGCCTCTTCTTGCTATCATGAAAATTAGTGACAATATCACTGCTAGCTATTTTTTGCTGTGTTTTAAAAATATTCAAACAGATCATTGGTATCAACACACAGGTGTTGTACCTCTAAGTTTAAACAAAGCCTTGTACACCAAGAGAATGTGTGACTGGAGGACTGAGCAGAAATAGTGCTTTTTATTACTACAAATACATCTTTTTTCTTTAAAAATAGGAGGGAGAAAGTAAGTTCTTTGATGCTGATGCTATTTTAAATTAATTTTTAGGACCATTTAACATGACTAGAAAGTTTGAAGTTTCATGTTGACACTGTACATTACGATTTAATGACCTAGACTTATTTACACATAAATGAGTTTTTTAATGGTCTAATTAACAAAATGCATCAGTTTGCCTCTTTAAATTAAGCAACTCTAAGGTAGTATTTTTAATAATTTTTAATGTTTAATAAAAGATGAAAGTCTCCCATTATTTTAAGTGAATACTTTCCCAACAAACTGTTTCCTTGTAACATGCTGTTGCTGCTTCAAAATATTGAACTTTATATTCAGACAAAACTTTAAAATAGGATCAATTCTTTTAATTTAAAATTCAGAGAAATTTGATATTTTGGATAGGAAAAAAATTAAACTAAAGGTTTACATCTTGATAAACTCCTGTATGAGTTTACTCCTGGCTCCCAGGAACTGCTCTTTTTAGGAGAAGGTTCTGTTTTCCTGTTGAAGTGCAGAAGGTCCAGTGAGTGAAATTAGAGGTAAGTTTGTCTTCTCTGCACTAAGAATGTTCTCTGCTTCTCTCAGCTGCTCAGTCAGACTTGATGGTGGATTAAGTCCAGTTCTAGGAGTTTGGTTTTATTAGGAGATTTAATTATGACATACTTCTGATTTTTAAGCATTCTTTCCAGCTGTGTTATCTAGAAATCAATTTACGTCAGAAAGAGACAATGTATTAATTTTCTGCATTTTATTATCTCTTGTCTTGAGGCTTCCAAGTACCTTGTAGAGATAAATTCTGCCCCTTTTTAAAGAGCAGGAAGCTGGGTATAGAATGAATCAGGACTTGCCCAAGATCACAGAGAAAACCGAGCAATAGATCTTTTCATTCTTAGCTGATTCTTAATATTGTGATGCAGGCCAACATTTCTGATGTGCAATGGTAATAAGGGGCAAACTTCAGGTACAAGAGGACCCCCACTGGCTTCCATGGGGCTGCTTGTATGAATGAAGCTGAGCATTCGGGGAAGGTATTTGCAGGATTAAGGCTCTACATACAGTGGAGAATTGAGCTCTATGTGTACTTTAAATAGATTCCCAATCCTTTGTGCTTCCCATTGTCCAGCGTTGTCTCTCACTCTGAAATAGGGCATATCAGACAGGCAGGAGAGCTGAGCAGACGACTGGAAGGGAGAGGGCTGTCTGCTATGAATTAAAAAATCTAAAGGCTGACCCCCCAAATCACAGGCTTCAGTTTCAATAACTTCCATGGCTTTGATATCAGTGCTGTGATTCTATTTTGGTTTGTCTTCTGCTTTTTGAACTCCTGGGGTTGGCTACACTGACATCATCTCTAAATTTGGTGGGGAGAGAAAAAGGCAAGCATTGTTAGGGCGAAGGAGCCGGCACAGCAGCAGCTGCTGATTTGCTCAGTCAACACAGTCTATTTTATCACATGGCTTGAGATCGAAGGTTTCTCAACTATATTTTTAGCACCTTAAGTAAAAGCTTGTTTGTTTTTTGACTGAGGTGATTATACCCTTGATGAGGTGCTACTGCTTGTTCTGCAAAATAATAAAGACTGTTAATCTTATGATAGACTCAGGGGTAAAAACAAGCATCACTCTAACCTCTATTATATTATATTCATAGTCAGAATGTCCAAAAAAGAGACCTGCATCTTTTAAATCATTATCATCTCTGCTTTGTTGTGCATTGCATTGCTTACAAAAGAAAAGAAAAAAGTTACCAGGGTCTCCTATTAGTGCTGGGGAGCTATGCAATGTAAGTAAATAACAGCACAGAACATCAGCAAGATCAGAACAGGGAATATGTCTGTTTACGAGGAATATTTTTAGTCTGTATCCCTTAGAGAGAGGATTTGCAGCAAGAAACACAGTATGTTCAGGGAGTTCACTGTCACCTAAATAGCCTCTGCACTGGAGACCATGGAGTGTTGCAGACCATAATTGATCATTCAGTTTTACTATCTGTGGTAGGTCAGTGATGTGGTGACAGCCCAGTGAACCTGGGCAGCTTGTGAGCTGTTCTGAGGCAGCTCTGCAGGAAGCCTGGGCAGCAGGGCTGTGCCTGTGCTCACACAACATCACAGCATCACAGGCACAGGGACAGCACCACAGGCACAGGGACAGCACCAGGCTCTGCCCAGGCTCATCCCCCTGATGGGAGCAGTGGGACCATACTCCAACTCTGCTTGTAGTGCCAGGGAATTTGGAAATATCACTACAACTCTGCTTTGTGTTGTGCACACAGGCACCTGGTGAAACAGGAACAGAGGGGGAAATCCTGGTTCCCAGCAGAGTCTGTAGGAGTTCTCACGTTGCTTCAGCTGGTTCAGGATTATACCCCTCGATGCTTTCACTGGCTTGGGGTTTCCCACCTCCATATGGATCCATCCCACAGCTGGGATCATCACATCCTATTCATTGCATTTTTTTATTCTTCATCCAACTTGTTTTGCAACTGTTATAAATGGAAGAATAAGTCTGCGGCAATGTCTTGTCTGTTTAGATAGAAAGGAACAAGGACTGCCTTTTACTGTCTGTTGCTATAGTGCCTAGCACAATAGGGGCCTGGGTCTCCATTGGAATCAGTGCAGGATCCCCATTGTAGGAAGAAATGTTCCTGAGGAGACAGAAAAATACAAGAGCTACTCTGTAATGCAGTCATGTGCTGTAATGGCATAAAATAATTTGACATCAGCCTGGTTCCATTCTGTGTGGGATCATACCCTGCTCTGCAAAAACTTCTCCAGTACTAAAAATAATCCTTCAAATGGCTCTGATGTTCTTGCAGTAGCACAGGTGATTTTAGAGACCCCCAGAGCTCCCAGTCCCATACACAGATCCCATACTCTAACCTGGGACTAAATTTGGTGAAAAGCAGCTGCACAAGGAATTAAATGTGAATTATACTTAACAGTACAAGAACTGCAAGACAGAATGGGAGCTAAAAAATTGTGCTCTGTTAATATGAGGTGGAATTAAATAGGTAAGAAATTATCTGCCAGGATGTAATTTGGCAAGAAGACCAAACTTAATTCTCCCATGTCATCCAAAATGTGTCATGTCCATCTGAATAATGTTCTCCCAAATGGAAATAGGCAGAAACTTTCCAGTAAGCACTACTTCATTAGAAAATGCTGAGTTACTGAGATCAAAAATATATCACAGGAAATTCTCTGGGTCTCTGAGTTTTTATGTTGTGTTTCGTATGGCCTTCCTCCAGCTCCAGGGCACTGATCAGGCTTCCTGAAGCCCAGCTAGGAGCTCACATATCATCCAGGTATCTTTGATAAAGTAGGAAACCCTGAATTTCTGAGATCTCTGATCCAAATGGGGGCTCCTGCAGCTTTGACTCCTTTCTTCAAAAATGTGGATACCTTAATTCCTACCCCAACACCCATCCAGTGGAGGTGGAAACCTGGTTGTCCTCAGGAAAGCTTCCCCAGTAGTAGTTAATTATTTTTCTCCTCCAGCAGTGGTCACTGTAGATCCCAAGATTGCTGTTAAAGTGAATATCCATATTTCTGAGGTTCCTACTCTGTTGGTAGGTGAGAAACAAGCAATCCCAAGAACCCTGAGGCTCTAAGTTCTGCTGTCTTCATAAGGGTTCCTGTTTCCAGGTTCCTCCAAGACTTTTACCATTTCAGACATTTCCTTTTTTTTTTTTTCAGACATTATCAGCAATAAAAGTATCTCTTTTTTCCAATGTAAAATTTTCAGAATTTTAATTCCACAGAAAAATTTGAGAATCTGCTATTTTATTTTCATTCAAAACAAAAATGTGGAACAGAAATCTTGAATTTGGGTGAAAGCATCTGCAAGCACTGTCTGGGGAATTACTCAGTGCCTGCTCCTTGGACCACATGCTCCATGCTGAATTGGTAGCATCACTCCAAGCCTGCCTGCCTGGGGATTTGCCATCTGAGGTGGTTTGAGTGAGTCATTCTCAGCCTGTGAGATGTGGCATATCCCGACTGGGAGGTTGGTAATGTTTGGCACTTAATTCTTGGTGCTGTATTGTTTACACTAGAGCCATTAAATGTTCTATAACCTTCAGATATCTTGTTTTTCAGCCATGACTTTTGCAGTGTCAGGCTGTGTTGAAGCACAGGAACAGTATGTTCAGTCATGGTGTGTGCAGAGTTCAAAGCTTTGTGACTGTTACACAAAACCTCCCTGTGCTTTCAGAGCTATAATCCTTCCTCTTGACAGAATCATTAAAAATAGCTGTGGATGTTAAACATGCTCCCTGCAACCCATAACAACAACATTTCATTGCATCAGAGTTAATAGCTGTGCAAGGACTGAGCACTACTGCCTCGTGCTGTGTGGCAAAGTGTTTGCAGGATCAGGACTGGAGAGAGCTCAGGCCAGGGTTGGATTGGAAGGATTGGAAGCTGTCAATACCCAGAATCAGAAAATTCAGAAAAGGATAGTGAAGGCAGTGCAGTGGAATTTCCTCACCAACTGTTTTGCCAAAATTATATTAAAAACAGTTAATCTGGGAATTATTCCAGCAGATCATGCACAGAGACATCAAAAAAGAAATGGTGCTGGCATCATTTTATGTATAACGAGTGAGATGTCAGCACTGTGCAGTGATTTCAGCACACTGGTGCCTAACAAGAGAGGAAAGGTGTATGCTGGGGGAAAGAGCGAGAAGAAAGAAAAGTTTCAGACAGTATTTGTTTAAAGAAAGAAATCCATCATATGGCTTTTCTAAATGAGGATAAAACTACTCTCTCCAGCTGCATACAAATGGGAGAGCAGCTCACATATTAAAATGGATCTGGGACTTTCAAGTACTTCACTCAATATGCAGAAAATTATACTGGATGTCGACAGCTTTTCTCCACAGAGAAGACAGCTGTGGGGGTCCTTTTATTAGACAGCATAAAAAAAGTCCTAAAGTGAAGTTTTGCCAAGTAAATAGGCAACTATTCGATAAAACAATCAAGTGCTGTTTTTATTTTGCTATTCAATGTGGAGTTTGTTACATTTCCTGCAAATAATACAGAAAACAAATCCCTTTTTAGGACTGTGGGAAGTACTCACATATGACAAATGGTGATGGGTACACAAATGTGCTGAGCTGGTAATGTCTGTGCTCTCCGGAGCCCATGAATCATCTGCCAGTGCCAGTGTGATGTTAAAGTAGATAAAAATATTTTCCTTTTCCATTCTGGAACAGAACCAGGGAACCTTCCTGATAATTAGAGATGACACCCTGTGAAACCACAAACCCTGTCCATTGTCAAGATCTCTTTCCAGTTCCATGTGTGAACTACACATGTCACCCTTATTCTCACACAGCAGAGAGAGCCAAGGCCTGGATTCAGGCACTCAGAATTTCAGCTCCCCTGAAACTGCCTCACCTCCACCTCTCCATGGCTGGGATCAGTGTAGCCCTAAAGGCAAACTCACTTTGTGGAAGTCCTTTTGCTCAAGAATGGCTTCCTGCATATCCCTCCCAGCTGATGGTGAAAAAGCCCATCCTAAGTACTTCTTCAGGGATTATTTGAGTCTTCTGCAAGAACAGAGGGAAAGTTGTTTAGAAAAAAAATTAGTTTATGCTATTGAAAGTGATGGTTTTATCTTTCACAAAATATTTATGATTCTTGCATGAGCATCTGGGACACAAAACAGTTAATATGCAAACAACAGAGCTAACTGGGATATTACAGAACATCAGCAAACATATACAATATAAATTTGACAAGAGAGATAAAAATCAGCCTAGCAGCTTTTAATTTCCATTTCCACTCAAAAGGCAACTTCCCAGAAACAGCTGCACTATTCCCATGCTTTACCTCTCTCAGATTCAAGAAGGGTCTTTGCATTTCAGGGAAGGAATGCTTCCTCTCTGAAACTTCATATATTAGCTCTCTTGGGTTTTCCTCTCTTAATTGCTTTCAATCAGAGCAGAGGTTTCTTTGTTGTTTGTCTTTTTGTGTTTGCTTGCAGAGCTACAATTAAATACCAATTACAATTTGGATAGGTGACAATGTAATGCCATTCCTGTTTAACTGTCTTTTTCAAGTCTTGATAACATGTGTTTTAATCATAGTGACTGTTAACACATAGAAAGCCAAATGCAACAAATACAGATGCTATTATTCAGTTTTAAATGATTGCCATTTAAGAAAAATAAAAGGAAATATGAAATTGATATACTGAGAGAGTTTTGTAAATCTCTGCAAAGGCGCAGGAATGCTTTGCATAAGGCATTGTGAGATATGTCTGCAGCTAGTTATTCTTTAAAAATCCTTACACGGGTTCAAAAATTCATCCCATTTTATGTCTTTATAATGTGTACTTTGTTCTTCATTTTCTATAGTGGTAGAAATGAAAGGCTAAAATCATCTCCATGGCTTGTCATTTCACAGGTTATTGCACTGGCTCATCCTTCAGCTTTTTGCCACAAAGACTCTTTGAAGCTTGCCCAGTTCTCTCTAACTGACTTTTGTATCTGACCTCCACCACTTAATTGAGGGACATTTGCTAACTTAAGTAGTCAGTATTGCATTTTCTGTCAAATTTCTCCAAACCTCTTTTCCCATGTCTACACAGGGCCCAGATCTTCACCCATAGCACAGCAAGGTGCAGAATGCAGCTGCTCTTCCCTGACTCACCTTCCTCTATTCCTCTCCTGTATCCACAGAGCTGATCAAGGTGAGACAATTTATTGCCACATCATTGTCTTGTGCTACATTCCCACTGGGATTTCAGTGCCACCTGGGGCTTCTCAGTGCTAGAATGACATGAATGTTTCATAAAATAAATGTAGAGAAGGAAGGGAGGCAGGTAGGAGTCAGGTTGCTCAGAAATGTTGAATAATGGGACTGGAAGGAATGCTGCAGGTCCCTGTGAGCCAAAATTCCACTCTGATGTCTCTATTTTGTCATTACACAAGGCACTCCATGGTTGTTAGTTCTGGTGGGTGTTGCACAGTAAAGATGCATTAGAGTAATTATATGGTAATGACAGAAGATCATGAGTTAAAGATGCTGTGAATTCCTGTATACACATCTGAAATTGTTTGGAGCTGATGCAGGAGGTGTATCCACATGGAATTTGATAGCACTGATATTGTAATTAAAGCTGAGGAGAGAGATGAGGTTTGCACTTATTTCTTACTGCTACCTGTGAATATTAATTAGCTCATGGAGCCACCTGACCTTAGCAATAATCAGCTCTGTTACATAGAGCAGAAGGGAAAACGTGAACTGCCCTCTAAATATTTATTAAGAAAGCCAAGATGAAAAGAGCCTGGTTGTTGTAGAGAATAGAGGTTCCTGGAAGCCAAGTTGCCTCCTCTGTGGTGGAAGGAAGATCAGAATCTTTCCAGTTTCCTCTGCTTTGTGGAGGACAAGGACAATTCTATCACCACACAGGTGACAGAAACATGCCTGGTTTGGCACGCAAATGAGTAAGAGAATGTCAGGTCTGCAGAGATTTCTCTGAGACTTTCTGTATTCCTGCTTGCCTTCCTACCTGCATGGGCTGTATGGAGAAGTGACTCCAGAAGGCAAAAAATGTAAGCCTGAGCTCAAGAGTGTCCCCAAGTCTGGACATCATGTATATTAGTCTTTTTGAGGGTCAGAGAGAAAGGAAATTATTATTTCATCATCTATGAGATGGGATGAAAAGATACATTGGGAAACCCTGCATTTTTGTACTGGGTAAAGCCCTGAGAATTGAACTAAACAAAACTAAAATTCTAGTCCCGCGTTAGGCTGCCTGGAAAAGTAATCCTTTTCTCCATTCCCACTAGTAGTGTAGTCTGGGCTTTGGAGATACCCAGAAAATTCAGATCAGGGAGAAATTTGAATGTCTGGTTTTCACAGATGGCAAGTACAAGCCGTGGAGAAAAGGAAGATTATACCTGTATCTGCAGCATAACTAGGTAGCTCTGTTTCTTTCCTTGTTAGGACCTGGTCTTGTTTGCTGCAGTCAGAAGCAGCCTTCCTAATGATGAGCCTGGTAAGGCTCATTATTGAGTTCATATTTTTGTTCTTCTCACATCTCCCTCATCTCCTCTGAAAGTCCCCTCCCCAGTCATGAGGACTGGATCACCTGTGATACACAGACTTTGGAGTCTGTGTGGAGGGCCAGGCTGTGTTAAAAACGAGGTGTGTTCTTCATCTCCTCAGGCTGACTGGAAAGTAATTCTCTGAAGAGGTGGAAGAGCACGATGCTGCTGTGCACTGGTGTCTGGCTGCTGCCCTGCTGGAGATCCATGAGCAACAACAGCACGGCAAGTCCTCTTTCTTCTTTCCTGACAGCACCACAGTACCTGTATCTTAATCAGTCAGTGTCAGACAGTGTCACAGCTCTGAGCGCTGCTCCAAGCAAAGCACAGCACAGACGCCTCCCTGCTGCTGTAGCTTAGGTTACCATTACCAGCCTGAGCTGCCTGATGTAACACTCCTGTGCTCCAGACAGGCTGAAACCCTCTCAAGTGTTGGCACCAACACGTGTTCAGATCAAGGCACCTCTAGCCCTGGGCGTGGTGGTTTCTGTGCTCTGTCAGAGGCTGCACTGCTGGTGACAGCACAGGTGGGAAGTGGGGCTGCTGGACAGGGGGGTGATGAAAGGAAAAATGGTTGCTGGGGTCACTGGTATCATTTTAGTCATACATGTTATAGGGAAGGATGAATTTGTGCATATTTTATATGAAAACATTACATGCCTCTTGGGCTATCTGGTTTGTAAATTTTGACTGGCATGGTTCAAATCAGAAAGGATGGAGGGGAAGCCGACCTAACATGAAATGGTGACATGAGATTTTTAGCAGAAACAATCAAATAGCTGACTAGAGGGAATAATTGCAGCTCCATCAAAGTTAGAGTGGTTTACTGTTTCCAGCAGCGAGTCTGGCATCAAAGGGAATCCTAAACCTGAAATCCTTGGAAAGAAGTGGGTTATCAGCAAAGACAAATTGATTCATGTAGAGAACAAAGACAACATTTTGTGAGTGGGACAGCCTAGCTTTTCCCAACTCAGTGACATCTTTCCCTTCCTGGAGCATGGAGTGGTTAGGCTTGGCTTTTCACCATGTTAACACATTTTCCTCAAGGCCCTGTACCTTCAAGGTAGGAATAAATAAAGCTTCATTTTAAAAAAATATTATATAAATTACATCTGTTCAAAGGGTCCTGCTGGAAATGTTTTTAAGTTCTGTAAATGAGTTAAAGCTGTGGTGTTAATACAGGGGTCTGGTGAACTGGGTTCACCCGTGAGCACTGAATGAATATTCACAGGAGCTTTAGTAAAAGTGTGGTGCTTAAACATTTTACAGAATAAGAGGCACAAATGACAAACTTCAGCAACTGGAATTTCTGTTTGTTGGTCCCAATTTCATGGGCCCTGCTGAAGCTGTATGGGCCTTTGTTGTGTGTGGAAAAGAAACAATTATTTGGAGCTACCCTGCTAGTAACAGCACAGAAGGGAGGCAGAGCTGCTGCCACAGAGCTGATGAAAGGAAAAGATTGTTGTTGTGGCTGATATAATTCTAGTTGCATGTTACAGAGAACAAAGAAAGTAAGTTTAGTAAGTGTGGAAATACAGGGTGATGACAGCTTTACACTGGGTGTTCCAGCTTGGCTGGGTCAGCCTTCAAACAGAGGATCTCATGTGAAGAACAGGGTATTTGGGGTCTCAGATTTATTGTTGAGGGTATTTATTCTGTCCCCTTTTAAAACAAAAGCATTCCCCCCCACTCCCCTGGTTAGGATGTGCCTCAGTGTAGAGATGTGAGCACAGTCCAGCACTCAGGCAGATGTACCTGTGCCTTCCTGCTGGGTGACACAATAACAATTCCGGGATGTCTCCTGCAAAACACAAACACAAATGGATGCAGAAATCAGTGGCACATTTTTTTACAAGAACAAGGCCATTCACCCATTTGAGCTCTGGCAGGATTAAGACCTTGTTTAGAAACAAGACATTCAGTAAAAACAGTATGTTCAATTTTCATTTTTTAAGTCCTATAGAGGTTGTAAATATTTTGGAAGCTAGAAAGAATACAGAAATGCTCAAGTACTGCATATTCAGAGGTCTCAGATTTAGTACAATGTTTTATGAGGCTACCTTATAATTCATTTCAGCTGCCCCAGTGGTAAGCACAGTGGTGTTTCAGGGCCCGATTGCAGAGGTCACAACCTTGTGCACACAATATATTGAACAATTCCATCATTCCTGCCTTCAAAGTGAATTTAGACTGACATAGCAGAATAGAAAAAAATGCTTAATAAACTAAGGGTTTTATTGCACAGACACAGTCTCATAGGTATGCATTCAGCAAAGAGTGGGCATGACTCTATAATAGGTGCACTAAAAAAAGCCATCTGTTTGTATAATATCCTCTTTCACCACACTGAGTAAAAAAGACCTTTTCAGTTATTTTACTCTCTATCCTCACCACCTTTACATTTGTTTGACTATAGTATTACCTTAGTAGAGAAACCTTGTTATGGAAAGTGATAAATATGAAATTTAGCAGAATGAATCTTTTATGGGCAGGAGCAGAGGCAGTGCACTGAGCCAAGCAAGGGAGTCAGGAGACTGTGCCCTGGCAAGGGTGGCCTGTGCATGTCCTCTGGTGAGGAGAGGAACTTTCCACTGTGCTGCCCCTCCTGCCTCCTCCAGAGCAACCAAAGCAGGAGCTTCCAGGGGCCAGCTCATCAGCCCAGATGCTGAATCAGCCCAAGAATATTTAACTACAGCAGAAAAATGGACCACACCAGAGGATTTTCTCCTTGAAGAGAACTCCACACTGTTCTGATTAGAGATGGAAATTTCTGAGATATTCTGGACTTCTTTAAGAGGTCTCAGCAGTTTAGTGGAATGAAAAATGGAAGTCATGGTCATCTTAGGCATAAACATCAGTTAACCCTTGGATGTGATAAGATTTGTAAAATCTTATCAGACCTTCACCACTTTGAAAAGATCCATAGCAAAACTATTTGATAAAACATTCCCAGTCTTTAGCACCCTCCCATTCACAGTACTTATTATGACAAAGAGCTTTAGCATCCCTCATTTCGAGATGAGCAGCTGAACTCCAGGAGTCTTAGACCAATTCCTCCAGGATATCAGTGCCTCAAAACATTTGAGAGCCTAGCCCTGACTGACCCTTTAGAGGCCAGAATGAAGGATGGGAAGCAAAACCTTAAATCTGAGGCCTTCAGGCCTTAAATGTTAATCATAAACACAGCACCATCCTTGTGCTATAAGGAAGTTACTCACCATAAATAATTCCACATTAGCAAGACTTGTAGCTAATTGCTTTTGCTTTGCAGTCTCACTGTTCTTTTGTTATGTTGCACAGCCACTGTGACCCTACTTTTCAGCCATATGTTGTCAGTCATATTTTTGCCTCTTGTTGCATTGCTGTCAGACTCTAAGCTGTTTATGAGTCCCTGAAATGTGAAATTTTGGTCTTATTTAGTTTTCAGCTAACTCTGTTGCTTAGATGCAAGAATATCACATTTACTATACAGAGAGATTTATTTAAAACCCAATTGTGAGTTACACTGAGAAATCTTCAGCAAACCATGACAATAAATAATGAGAGGATGTTTGCCTGGAGGACCTCCCTAATGAGGTTTGGTCTTAAGCAGGCATTCTGTTTAGAAGTCAAATACTTTGTTCCTTGAGATTTTCATGTTTTTCCCTATCTAGTGGGGATTTCTGTGAGGTTCCATTAATAATTGACCTTGGGGTCACTCATGATTACACATAATACAAAAAGGCACCAGGAACCTATCTAGGGAAAAAGTAATTCTATATACAATTCCAATGTCTAATATTTATTTCTTTATAAACAAAAAATCTTATCAAGATAGCAAGTTTTTTTTGGAAGCAGGCATTGACCAATACACTTTAAAAGAGACTATTTCTATAATATTAGAAAATATTATTGTGGCCCACATTTGTTCAGAGGAGGGTTTCTGCTCTGAGGTGCACCTCATTGTATTGTTATTCTTCTGTAGGTTCTCTCCTCAAATGGATGAAATGAACTAAATGAACTGTCACTTCTGTAACTGTGGCATTTGCATTAGTTCACCCTCCAAAAGCCACTTTCTCTTTTCAGTGCCAGCCTCTGTCTGCTCCCTCAGTGACGCAGAGCATCAATGGTGACATGGGCTTGTGGCAGCCACGTGGGGGAATACCTCACCAGCTCAAACCTTCATCTCTCTGTAAGGGACACAGATGCACAGTTTTCCACCATGGTGTTTTGGACACTTGTATAAGGAGTGACAGGCAGCAGCAGTGGAGGTATTTGCAAATACAGACGTGATGTGTATATGATGCATGTAAAGGAAGAAAATCTGTAGGAAATGTTGTAACAGCTTGTGATATTTGAGGGAGATGGGTGCAGTTTCACTGATGGTCAATAAAACCCCTGGTATTCTCCATCACAAGCCTTTAGATTAATTTCACACCCATTAAATGTGTTATAATATTTCCTTGTAGATTTACTTAAGGCCTGTGGAAAATAGAGGGAAACACTTTTTTACTTGAACACTAAGAGACACAAATGTACTTACCCAAAAACCCAGGGTCCTGAGCAAGTTCATTGTGCATGGAAAGTCATTTACTGCATGTTTCTTGGATCCTTCAGAGTCAATGGACATCTAAGTAGTGGGATGAGTAAGTCACCAGACTTAAGGATTCCCCTGTGGACAAATCCCCACCAATCTTTAAAGGTTGTCAGAATGCATTTGTGGCACACCACAGTTATCAGGAAGTAAAATGTATGGCAAATGGTTCTGGTTGGATCTTTCAAGATGAAATTCTAAATAAATATCCAGCATGAAGTCTTCCTCCCTGGGAATATTACTATCTTTGCTCATTAATAGTTCATTCTCATACTGGAAAGATCTCTCCTTAAAGTAGAGCAAAAGGGAAAAATACTATTGTCAGACTCCTAAATTAATAAAGCAGCCCAACCATTTACTTAGAGCAATAAGCAGCACGTTCTCAGGTTGAGGAGATGCACAATGGGAAAATCTATCTGTTTGCCTCAGCTGCACATCTGGTAGCCCTTAGGCAGAAGATAGGTTTGAAAGGCATCTAACCAGGAACTGCACACAGTGCCTGGTTCTTCAGGTAGTGCAAAGTTCAGCAGCCAAGATGAAAAAAATGCAGGGCTCTGTTCCTCCTTGCCTCCGGCAACATCTGCTCATGTGACAAAGAGAAAGCTCAGTAGTTCTGCACTTCAAATACCAGTTTGATGTCTGACTTATAATCAAAGTGCTCACTAACTCCATGCTTTGCTCTTACCCAACTGTTTTAATTTTTCACAGTGCAAGGAACTTGATAATGTAATAAACAAAAGATTGATAGAGGGTGTAGCAAGCTTAACATATCCCTCCAATTCCTCTACTGAGGAATGATGGATACTTCAAGTGAAGAATTCCCCTGGTGGCTTCATTGTTTCGTGGTACTTTCTAGATGAACTTTTCCAATGGTAAAATCATTACAAAGTACAAATGCAATCTCTCCAAGGGCTAACTTGGAAGCCCAGTCTAATATACTATATGCTATGCTATAATGCAGTAATGAATCCTATAGGCAAGCCAGGACTTTTTGTGAATGGTATTGTAAGGTGAAGAAACGAGAGAAAATGTTGGATTGAGTTAGGTCATGTTTGGCCACCTTATAATCTGGGATGTTACAAACCAAGGTCTCTCCAAAAGGTAGAGCCTGAACTCTGAAATGAGAAACCCTTAAACTCACAAAATGTGAGCTCTATGTTACATTTTTCAAAATGAAAAGGCAGTGCTGAGAATACTGGTGCTCAGCTATCTCTGATATTCAAATCTTTAACTGAATTCAAATTTTACCTCTCAGTGGCAGCTGCAGTATTTTCTGCTTCCATTCCTTTTGAGATTGTTGCAGGGTGCATAATTCCCCAGTTACATGGTGAAAAAGGCTGGGGGTATTTTATGGCTACATCAGAAGAAACCCTCTTCCAGGCACACTGCAGCTACATCAGACCCTCTGATGAGCAACAAAATAATGCTTTAACATACCTTGACCAGAGGAAAGTAGTGGGAATTCAAGCTGATATCATCCTCTCCAAGATGGCTTATTGGGAATTTTTATATGCAAAACTAGAAAAAAATCTGGCCCATCAGAAAATAAAACTCAGTGCTTGCTACCAGAACAGGGCATAAGTGAGAAAAAGAAATCATGGTCAAAATGTATATTTCATTTCCAGCATGACAGGGAGGAAACAGTTGTCTAAGTTACAGATTTACAGTGAGAGTTCACCCAACAGAAGTCTATATAAAGTTTTGAAAATTAGAGACACTTGAAAGAAATATTATTTGCTTTCATCTTAGGAAAAGAAACAATTGCAATCAATTATGTTGTAATTATCATATTGGCTTCAAACTGTTTGGAAGATTACCTTGTGTTAATAAAGCAGCTTAAGCTAATAGAAAATAAAAACTTAGTTTGCCTAGTTTGGAAAATAAGAAGTGCCTTGTTCAGGTCAGAGTGAACCCATTAGTCATATGTGTAACTAACCACAGTGGCAGTTCAGAACAATGAAATTATCATATAGTGATTTTTTTTGTCTTTGTGATCAAATTAATAGAGGAAAAAATCAGTTTTCAATTTACTATTAATTGACTCTTCTAAGTTCTAAAATTTTTGTCTGTCTGCAATCAGAGCATTTCTACTGTCCTCATAAAGAGAGATTATAACAGGATTCAGTGCCCTGCAATAAACCCTAAAGCAAGCCCACCACAATTGTATTTGGCAACTGTACAACAAAATACTTCCCAGCAAAGCTCTAAGAAAAGCTCACTATTTACTAAAATTATACTGAATGAGCATCAGGGCTCAAGTCTTTGAATGAAACTTGTATAGTGTGAAAGTGATTTTCTTTTCAGAAGATTTGATAGAACTGACATTGTGTTTCCCTTAAAAAAAGTTAAATTTGGGGTCACAGAAAGAGAAAGAAAAATCTCTGAATGATTGACAGAAGTGGAGAAGGTAGAAAGCAGAAATTACTCTATAATTGTAACTACACCATAACCACTCCCTAAAAGCCTTTTGGGTGAGTGTCTGGGATGCTTGGCCAATGCCAAAGTGGGCAATGAGACAAGAAAGAATTAAAGGTTTAGTGAGCCATGGTGTCACCTACAGGGACACAGGAGTCTGCCAACCTTCCCTCAGCACCCTCTGATGCAGTAAAGAAAGGATGTTCTGTTCCCCTGGCCACCAGCTGACTGAATGGGCCTCAGAGCTGGTTCTAATCTTGTTCAATTTCCCATGATTTCCTTCCTTTTCATGCAATAAATGTTACACTGCTAGGAAAAGTATGTGTCCTCTTCTGGTACTGCAGCAGTGATTATTGGGAAACAGCACATTTTCTAGTTATACATATACACACAATATATAGAAAATTATATATTATTACTTAAAAATATAATTTTATTATTTATATGTTTTTACTTCTATAAACAATATATTTATATGCATATTTTATAGATATACCTTTATATATATTCTATATCTGTATTATAGATATACCTATATATATTCTATATATACATATTTTACAGATATACCTTTATATGTATTTATGTATGCCTTTATATATATTCTTACATTCATACTTTATCTGCTGGGTGTGTTCTACGTTTATAGTATATAAATTGCTTTATAGAGTAGTACGATATTATGTGCATATCAAAATGTATTATGCATTTTCTCATTGTCTATGGTTAGTATATGTACAAAATGATAACATGAAAGCTTATGGGCCCTTTCTACCTATTTAAGTGTGTGGGGAGAGTAGAACAGGTGTCAGGAATACTTTTCTAAAGTTTTTGTTTATTGAGTCAGTATTAGCAGCTGCTGCTGTGTCCCAGGCTCAGGCTGGTGTCCCAGGAATGAGTGTTGGGGATCTGGAGGGAAGGGTTTGAGGCTGCAAGTGTTGTCATTGCAGAGGTTCCATACTGTTGTCTCCTTATTGCATAAGTTTCACACCTTCTTGGTGTTTCTTGTGGGCAGCTCCCCAGAGCTCTGACTCTTTCGTCTTCACAAGGTAACCAACTGACTCCAGCTCCCTTCTCAATCAGCCACCCCACCCTTTTATAGCACTCTTACTGATTACAGCTGTGCCCTGTTCCTAATCTTTGCTAATTGGCCCAGCTGCAACTCTGTAGGGGTAAGATTACTTTCTACACTGTCTTTATTTTCTTATATTCTATCCCCCTGCATGCAAGGGATGCAGCAGCAGCCACCTCTGAGCATCAAACTCGTGCTGCTCCCAGGGTCCCGGGTGGGAGGCTGATGGGGGCTCCCAGAGGCTTTCAGCACAGCTCAGCCTTGCCCGGGGGGTGCAGGTACCAGCCCAGCCCTGGGTGCCGGCTCTGTCCCAGGTCAGGCCTGTGCAGGACAGACCACGGCCTGCAGCTCTGCTTGCCCAGCGCAGGGCACGGCTAATAAGGAGCAGGCTTTTGATATTGCAAAATTCTCCATCTGTTCCCAGGATTTCTAATTACAGGCATTAATCTGTGCCCCTCCAATGAGCCATAATTGGTAGGCGTTTGCCTCATTAATCATTCAGGTGCTGAGCCTCTCCATGCACAGCCGCAGCAGCTATGGCTCAGCAAGTGTATCTGTACGGGCTTTGTATGCGGTACCATTGCAATTTTTGGAATTGTGGGGGGTTCCAAGGACATTTGCAGTTACTGTAGCTCAGGGGCGTTTCAATATCCTGAAATGCCACAAGATGGCACTGACTGATTCCGAGGCCCCTGGTCCCGGCCGCCTGGGCAGGGCTCTGCCATGGCCGCAGGTGCGCTCTGGGCAGCTCAGGGCCTGTTTTACAAACCAGCTGCACTCGGCTGCTCCTGGTTTGTTTTGATGTGCTTCGTTTTAAGCTGTGGCTATGAAATGCTACGACTCCGTGACAGTGACATAAAGCTTTTGGATTTAGGCAGATTTGATTTTCCAATGTTATATGCAATGGTTGTTGGCCTGTTAAAGGCCTGAGCCAAACTTTACAAACAGAATATGAAGCTGCCTAAGTCCACCAAGAGCTGACATTTGTTATTCTCACTGAAAGACAGAACACCATAGCTGTGGGACACTCACAGAGCCCGGCTGGAGGGGTCACTGAGTAGCTCTGTAATTCACAGTGTGCCACCATAGCGACGTTTTTATGGGTCTCCTCCTGCCACCATGTGCCAACGTGACTGCTTCTTTATGCGCCTCTTCCTGCCACCATCTCTGTTTCTTTACAGGCCCCTTCCTGCCATCATCTCTGCTTCTTTATGGGCCTCCTCCTGCCACCATGTGCCACCATCTCTGCTTCTTTACAGGCCCCTTCCTGCCATCATGTGCCACCCATGACTGCTTCTTTATGTGCCTCTTCCTGTACTGGAGCATTGGACACTCTTGTCTGGACTCTCCAGGTATCCCCAGTTGGCTCGTAAAGTCTCTTCTTGTAAAGTATCATTGCCTGCTTTTGCCCAAACCGTGCCTTTTAGGCTGGCTGTAGCCTCCTGAAGGGTGTTGCAGTGGCTCAATTGATTGATGAATTGCAATAATTACTTCTGAGTCCCTTTGTTGTGACACTGATTTTGAGTTTCACCCCTGTATAATGAATAGCCTAACAAACATAGTGTATTATTTCATTCCTTTATTAAGTCATTTATTTTACAGCAAGTTCTTTAACTGAATCAGAAAAGTTTCTGGATTGAAACAATTTACTGTCATTGTGGTGTAACATATGGCTCTTACAAGGACTTATTTTCAGCAAATCCATACATTGCAGAACCTGCTCAACACTAAAACAATATTTTTTTCATTTAACAAACTTGTAGTCAAATCTAATCTTTGTTTTGCCTGGGAACTGATTTCTTTTCTGATTACTGAAAAAGGAAAAATTCTCTTTTAAATGACCTTCTTATCCTTGAGAAGATACCCATTGGCCACATGCTGAAATACTACCAAAACTCTACTTATTTAAAAATAAGATGAATCCCACACTTTTTCTAGGTTTAAATCACACTTTTAGTCAAAAGAAAATAAAAAATAAGGAATAAATAATACAGACAGTACAGACACAGAACAGATGCTTACATTTAAACACATGCCATTCAGCAGTTAAAAAAATTATTCAGACACCATCATATCAAAGGCATATTAGTGACATATGGTGTCTGACATGCTTCCACAAATGAATACATACACTGGCTTTGATGACAACCATGAAAATTGTATCTTTCCACATGAACAGTTTATTGGGAACAGTCAGATTTGTGCCTGCACAGCAACATGTATTTTGGATTTCTTGTGGAGGACACACCATGTTGTAAGCACACAGTATGTCAAATCAGGGAAATGTGTGTCAAATTATTCTCCTCCTTGTTTCCACTGAGAGCCAGGCTAAGACTTTAAAGCATGTGAGCCCCAGCAAGCAGCTCTGCTTGGCAATAAGGGCCAGCTGGCAGCTGTGCTACTGCATGGGCCTGCATTACAGCTCCAGGAAGAACTCCTCCTCCTGGGACAGCAACCCTGTCCCCAAAAGAAGGGTGAGGGCAGGGAACCCTCTAAACCAGCCAGACAACACAGAGGCAAATTTCAGCCAGCCACACCAGGTTGGTTATTTGCCCTCTGCACTGTAGGTTTGCCCTGGCTCCTCCAGGCCTCAGCGTCTCCGAGAATAC
The DNA here is from genome assembly GCA_039654755.1 of Calcarius lapponicus. Classification (NCBI taxonomy): domain Eukaryota; kingdom Metazoa; phylum Chordata; class Aves; order Passeriformes; family Fringillidae; genus Calcarius; species Calcarius lapponicus. The sequence goes on along the minus strand of CM077474.1, from coordinate 13,143,973 downwards.
AAAACCCAAGCACGGTCTCCCATCAGTTGTCACAACAAAGTCCTCGTTTGGTGCATTTGTTAAAACCATTCCAAACCATTCACATTGCTCATGACAAAACAGGAGCCCAGGAAGAGCAGAGCCCAAGTACTGCTGCTGCTGAGCTGTTCTCCCAGACACAGGCAAGCACAGTGAGTTGGACACAGGGCACTTTCTCACTGAGGGCTGATCTCCTTTGGCAGATGGTTGGCGGTTCCAGCACATGGGAGGGGATTATTTCACCATAGGAGAAATTCATGTTAAAGTTTATTAATATTAGGGAGAATGGTCAGGCTAACTTGGGGCTACATGTCAAGGTACTTGAGTCCTGTCTAGACTTCAGCCTCTTTCAGTGGAAAAAGCATAATTTCAGGTGCTGGAATTATGCTGGCCAAAATTTGAGGTGCCAGCTCAGAGACTCTCGAAGGCACCTGGCATCAGATGTAGGGTTAAGGGAACTTTTAAGATTTTAGCTTTAGAACCCCATGGCTCAGTTTTGCCTATGCTCCTTTCTAGAGAGTCATCAGGGGGTAGTTGTTCAGTTCAGAGCCTGTAAAAGCAAGAACAGAATAAGCAAAGGTCATGCTGAAGTTTACACAAATAGCAGCAGAGGAAGGTCAGGTTGTTGAGAGAGACTTTACTGTGCCCACATATCTAAATAACAGGGACAAAAAAAAAAAAACAACCAAAGCCCCTCACTTAAAAAATCTAAATTAGCTCTATAGTTCTCCTCAAACAGCTCCAGCTCTAAGACTGATTTCAGTGGGCAGTAGCTTAAATAAATATTTTTCTCCATTAAACAGCTATTGCATTTCTTCATCAGAATATTCTTGAGACTGTCAGTTAATTCATAATTTTTAACAATTGCCATACAATCATGGAGTGTCTCCTAAGAATGCAGTAAATAAGGAAAAATGCCAAAGTATTATTCCTTCTCTAGCTACATTTAGAGCCTAACAGGGTACATGTGCTGGTCCCACTGATGCCTGGACAAGGCTTTCAGCTCAAGGCTGGCTCACATCCTGTCACTTTAGAGAACAGAGAGCAAGCTGTCCTCCCTCCCTGGGGACAGGAGTACATCTGTTCCTCAGGCCAAGGTGCTGAAGACAGGCAGCAGCTCACCAGTGTTCAGCATAAAAATGCCAAGCAACTTGGGCTAGCCTAAAGATGCAGGTTTGATTGCAGGAGCTCTGCCTTGACGTTTTCTGTATTTTGGCTCCCAAGCTTACTGCCGTTAAATAAAAATAGTGTTTATAGAATTTCCAGTTTATTTTATCAGCCTCTCCTGTGTATTCTCTCTGGTATAATATATTGCACTTTTCCCAAAAGGGGGGGAAAAGTGCAATATATTGTCTTCTAGTCACTAGTTGGTCCTCCTTTAAGGACCTTGTAAGACATTTTTTGTGTATTGTTTCCCTGCATATGTGAGCAGCTTTACTACTTCATCCCCCTTAGGACCACTTAACAACATCAGCAAAGCAATTAAGTGTAGTTTTCAGGAAAATGCCAGAGGCATTACACTGTCTGGATGGGAGTCTCAACCCAATTATTTTCAGCTAGTTGTGAACTGTGGAAAGTGGACTTTACTTCATTATAACTTCAGTTCCCACTGATTAAAAGTCTAGTATGTTACAGACGGTAAGGAAAAATGAAACAATTAAACTTTCCATCAATAAAATTGCTGCATATTCTTCAACACAGGGGTTTACTTCTCTCCAGAGAAGTGATTAAAATGAACTGATTGAACTATAATTTGATTGACTGAAGAGCTGCAATCCATTGCACTAAAGCTGAAATTCCATCTTATTGCTCTATTTAACTCTGAATATAAAAAATTACTGGCGGTCTTGCAAAGCCCTTCTGCAGTCATGCAGCTGAAATTTCTTGTTGCTCACAGGGTGCAGCAGGTTCTGTTCTTTCACTGATGTGTCTGCATGATTCACGATGGATTGATGTTGAGAAATACACAATGACATGTAAGAAATTATATCAATACAGCTTTAGAAAAAATAGAAAGGGCCTGTTATTTTATCAGGTATCTTCTACCTATTATATAATCATTTAGGGATTCTAAACACAACCACAGATAAAGCAAACCCAAGAGACTGGGGAGAATAATTGCCAGGTAATATACAGTTGTTGCAGCAGAAATTAGCATATTCTCCTGATGAAGGATGCAGCTGTGATGCTCCTTCCTGCTGCAGCGCTGTCTTCAGGAAGCTGTGAGGCTGCCAGATGCAGGGATTTGTAGGTGTGCACACATATGGATGACTCCTTCCTCTCAGGGGATACCAGAGTGCCCCACTGGGTCTGGTCTCAAGTAAACTGTGCTGGCTGTGAATTAGGATGCCTGTGTTCCAGTGCAAACACTGTTTCTTGGGACTCAGCACAAGTTTTAATGGTTTGCTTATACTGTGAGGGCTTTGTTTCCACAGATGTAGAATTCTACTGCCAGAGCCAGGGTCTCCTATGGCAGAGTGATGGCTAATGAACACCAGCTAAGGAACAATGAGGTGCTTGCTTCTGTCAGCAGGCTACCAGGGTGTTCTGGTCTATGAAATACCCAGAATATCATTCCCCCCCTGAAGCTTTAGTTGAAATACCATTTCCTGTTATGAGGTTGCCCCTCTGTTGTTTTACACCTGCTTCTCTATTCCCACCATGTATTTTGAAAGAAAACACAGTATTTGACCCATAATTACATAGGGTAAGAATATAATATTGTACTAAGTCACAGCAAGAACACCTTCTATTGGTAATTAAACGTATCAGGCTGGGTAACATGCGTGGATAAAGTTGAGCAACAGCTGGCTTAAATACTTAATGCACTTCCTCTGACAGGCAGCTCAAACTCTGAATTCAATACGTTTTCCTACTAAGATCACCAAGAATAATATTTACTGCTGAGTTCAGTTTGCTGTGGAGCTTTGAACTTCTGGATGTGCTGATCTACGAGGCTGGCTCATAGCTAATCAGGCCATGGATGTGATTTGGGCCAGCTTCAACCCTTGCATATTGCCAATCCCAGTTTTAAAGCACACCTGACCACAGTCAAGATCTATTGGCAAGATCTACACAATACCTGACCACAGTCAAGGTCTATTAATCCATTAAGTTCTTTGGTCTTAATGTTTACACCTAGGACATATCAATTCTTCTTATTTGTTAGCCAAAAGCTACCAGAACTGTGCTGGTACTGAGGCAGTATTGATCTGAAAAAATGCTGCCTTCATCCAATTTAGAAGGAACTCTTTTGACAAATTATATTTGGCACTTGCATGATTGGTCTTTTCCTTTGTTTCCTCTTTCCTTTTGATTACCAATTACTATAAATGTTATGCTTTACTCTGCCTCACCAGAGGTAACTTTGAATAAAGATGCGCAGCAACAGGAGCCTTTTAAAGGGAGACAAGGGCAAATACAGAACTACAAATTTGTAGGTATCTCTGGAGGCTGCAGAATGTTTGCTACATTCCCTGAGCTGAGTTTTATGTACACACAGCAGAGGCACGTAGGGCTCCAAACAGCTTAAATGTCTGTTTAATGCCTATTTAATCTTTCAGTTCTTACACAGATAAATTCTCTCAATTATAAGACCTTTGCATCGAAGTTGAAGCAGAAGGTGCTGTGCTTGAAGTAATTTGAATCTTATTTTCTTGCAGGACAACAAAATGGCAAAAAAAGAGGTGACCCAGGCGTGAAACTAGCCTTGAGACTTCTCTAATTCCCGCGTGAGAAAGTGGCAGGGATCTTGCAAAGCATTTATTCATCTCTAACGGCACTCCAACATCCAAGGCAGCAAACAGAGCCTGGGAAGGGCTTTTTGTCACACTGACACAAGTCACAAGAAATCTGGGCAGTGTGCAAACAACATCAAGAGCAGGGCAGGACCTTCTCCCAAGCCCAGTCTTCGCTGCCACATGAAGGAGGAGGCACAAACATCTGGTGACCCAAGCAATTGCTTAATGTGGTTCCCCAGAGAAGTATCAGCAAGTGTATGGACAGGAACTGGCAACACAGTTCCACCAGACCATGCTGGCCTGGCACACCATGGAAAAAGTGAAGAATGATTCAAGCTGGATGTGTTTTCTGTACCCGTGGGCCTCCTGGCAGATGCACAGGAATAACCACATCTACCAAAAAGAACATAATTCTGCTATGGATGCTGCAAATCACACATGTGACTCCGCTCTCCTTACCCTGTCATGGAAAGGCAACAATTTTCTGTGTTTCAACAACAAGTTGATTTCAAAATCTCCAATTACAAAAAATATACAAAAATGTATATGCCAGCAGATTTTTGTTGGAAAAAATACAGCACTTTAATTACATAGTGCTGTAATAACTCCCTATTTTTACAGAAATATGATTACTGCAATTTCTTCATTAGGGAATAGTTTCACTATTTAAGAAAATGTTATTTAAGAGGCGTGGTGTTATCTGTTTATCCCACACTGTTAACACCCCAGCAAAACACAAGCAAACACTTGAATGCTTTCCTCCTAGCAACCAAGGTCTCTCACATCAGAAAAGCAGCATACTTGTCTTTTTCTCTGCCTTGTATTGAGCCAAATTTCTAGTTTACAGCCCTTTGGCCATTCAATAACCATCAGATGCTTGGAATAAATTTTAGGTGAAAGTCTAAACTGGTGACTATGGTCACAGGGCCAGATTTTCAGGCTTTTGTGTATCCCTTACTTTCGCCGATGGAAATATTGTAAAATTTATCTTAGGAACTAAGCCTCCTTACATTTACTAACCTGCTGCATGACTTAACTCTCCAAATTACCAGCAGCTTTTACAAAGTGCTGAGTTTCTGCAAATCCCACTATGGTGAGTCTAAAACATAGACACTGAGTATTGCCTTGGGATCTCACTCTGTCTTTCAAGGCTGGGATATTGGTGCTGTTTTTACTGAAGAAATGGGAAGGGGGGGGGGGGGTGTCAGATCTCTTGAAATCTTTGCAGGATATTGGGGACCCAAAAACCCCCAAAAAACCAACAAATGCACTATCAGAATCCTCTCCTTTTCTACTTCCTTCTTTCCTTACATAAGGGTAAATTCTTCTTTCTCTCTTTTCTTATCTAAGGGAGACATGGTCTCCTTGCTAACTCTTCAAGAAAAACAGAGGAGCACCTGGGAAATCTGCCTTCCAAGGAAAAGATGAAAGATGTAGCTAAGTGAGAGGATGTGTCCTTCTCAGCACTGACAGTGTGGTCAAAGAGACAGCTCCCCCTGACTTTTCCCTGAAGAGTTCACAGACAACTGTCCAGAAGAGCGCCCAGGCTCCCGGCAGCTCTGCGAGCAGCAGGAATCACTGCAGCACTCCAGGCTGCTGCTGCCGTGTCATTCCGGTGCCTCTGGGGTCACCTGAGTGCATTAAATTAACACTGTTCCCAGGCAAAGCAAAACGTCTGCCAACAGGATGGTGCAGCATAACAATGGGATGGGAGGGGTAGCTACACACCTAAATATGAAATGATTGGAAGGAGAGGGGAGTGCTGATTCTGAGCAATGTGACTTAGTGCCAAATGTACATTCTCAACGGATCTCCCAGCAGATTATGTGTCTCTTCACCAGCACTTAACATTTTTATAGCTTATTTCAGTATTTTTGCATTTGTTTCACCCGTAATAATTTATTTATGAATTTAAGATTATTAAAAATTTGAAGCTTCATTACAAACTATCTTGGGGGAATCTCACCTGCCTCATCCTATTACATTATTATTACCAAGTGTCTAATTTATATTTAATCAGACATCAATTGAACATCAATAAAATAATAATGAATTAATAAGCTATATCTTCCTAGAAATACTTGTAGCTTAAGTATGTAAGCAAAGGCAGTGCACTGTCTGTGGGTCAGCTATCAAATTTTTCTGAGACTATCTGACAGATCAATTTAGTATTTAGAATATGATAATAAGCCATAAAAATAGCTAATTGCTATGGTCTTCAGCTAGTTCTTGTGATAATTATGACCCATACCAACCTGTGAACCTGAGCTGAGAAGTGACCCAGAGTCCCATGTAAGACAGTCATTTCCAAACACTGTAAATGCCTAAGGGACTTCGTGTTTCCACAACACGAAATTACAGAAGAATTTTGGCTTGGATAAATGCTTAATTTTTCACTTTAGCATGACCTTTTAAACTGAAATTATTTATTTTTCTACACAGAAAAATCAAAAGAAATATTTTTTAAAAATTAATGTAAGATCTACCTATGAACATTAAAATAGCATAGTTCAATGATGCTGGTCGGGTGTTCTGTTTTAACAGGATATCAACCCAAAAAACAAGCTTTGGAAAATACTTCTTTACAGATACAAGTAGCCTTATTTCTGCCTGGGGAATTTCAGTAAAGACCCTACTCCTATTCCCCCCTATGGCTCCACAGTGATTATCATCCCTAAAAAGTGATGAATGCCACTAATTGGGGACTATTTCCATGTGCACTTCTTAGGCTTATGTTTTCCCCTTCCTCTGCTAAGCCTCAAGAGTCAGAATTTTAATTCTGGATCTTTTTATTTCTTCTTCAATTTCCTACTATGTACTCTCCTTTATGGTTCAAATTTTATCAGAGATTGAAAAAGAGCCCTAGATGCAAAAGATAACCATGTTGTCAGTATTCTTCTCTGTCCCAGTCCACTAAGAATCACTTAACCCTGTTCTTCAAAATGCTCCCACTGAAGTCAGGGGAACTGCCTCAGCCCCTCACTTCACCACGTTTACATGAGGCCTTTAAGTACCCATCTATGGAACTTGAGCCAAAAGACAATGTTATCCTTCTATGACTGGGATTTTTTAATATTCACTGACTCTCCTTTGCTTTTCATCCACAACACATTTGTCTGTTTTAGCTGCTTGGGTCCACTCTGGCTGTCTGGATTACCCAAGCAAGGGTTATAAGGCCAAGTGTCCTCAGGGATGCAGCCTGGGCTCGTGCAAAATTACAATCCCATGGAAGCCTCAATGCCACTTGGGATATTGAGAAGTCCACCAAGAAGTGCCATTCAAATCTAACATAAAGAGATTCCAGTTTAACATTTAAAATTTTAATAAGATCTAAAGTGGCCATCAGACATTCTGGTCTAATCTCATATGAGATTTTTACTCAGTTACTTCTGCATCAATCCTCACAAATCCTGAGTAAAACACATCCTACTGAAATGCTTCCAGTGTTAAGATGAACAGATGTAAATGGAAAATCCATCATCTCAGTGGCTTACACCAGTATTTATTACCCCACTTCTCAACAGAACTTGGCAGGCTGTCACTCCCACTCTCCGACTTGTCCTTCCCTCCATGCAGGGCTTTGGCAGCCCATGTTCTGGTCCCAGGGATGCTGCTACACCACAACCTGAATGAGCTGGACTCATCAAAGCTATGGGCAGTCCCACCACTCAGAAATGTGAAAGCATTGCATGCTTATGTTCCATCCTCTTTACCGTGCAGGATTCCTCAAAGTTCAGAATCAATCAATCTCTTCTTCCTGAGCAGACCCAAACAACTCCTTTTTGGGACACACTCTTGGGAAAATAATAACTAGTTTAACACAGAGAGCACCTTCCCACACCTCTGAGGGATGGTTCTAATTTTTGACCAACTCACTTACTGGATTTCACATTTTCTGCCATGTAACCACAGTCAAATTTTGAAAAAAAATGCCACTCACCTCTCTTTTTAAAAATCTTCCACCATGGAAAGCAGTTTCACTGCTCTCATTCAATCAAATCACTCACTGACTTGGCAGATCTTTCTCATAAGTAAGAAAGAATAAAGGTGTTCCTTTTCTGGATGTGCTTTGCAATGGATCCTGTGAAAATCAAGATAAACAATGTACACTAATTCATCTTTAGTGAGCACAAAAATAGTCCCCCAGAATGACAGCTATCAGGTTGTAGCCAGTAAATGCTGTATAACCCCTCCTGTAAACACAACAATGAGTAAAGATCAATCTCTTACTCCTTTCTTTCTCTCTAGTGGGACAGACCCTTAATTAATAATTACCCTACATTAATAACTTCAGAGAAACCCACACAGCTGAGGGTGCATTCTCCTCTGGACATCAAAGACACAATATTAAAACCCTGCCTGGGAAAACTCCTCAGCAGTAAGTTCTGCTGATGTTCATCCCAACCAAGGAATGCTCTGCTCTAGACAGAAAGCACATACCTCCAACTCACTTCCTCCTGCTCCTGCGTGATAAGGCAGTCTGCAAAAATTGATACACCATTGAAAAGGGAAAGATTTACACCTGAAAACACTGAGAAAAAAGAAAACTCCACCTCTCATTAAACTCTGAAAATCTAGAGACTTTAGGTGTCTTACCCAGGCCTCTAGATCCTGCAGCGTTTGCCCATCTTTAGTAAGTCCATGACTGACGGTGTTTGTGACATGACAATGCAAAAACAGTATCACAAATTGTGTAACAGAAAATTGAACTAGAAATCCCCACTAGGGCCCTGTATCACCCTCATCTCTCACTGCACCACAACAGCAACATTTTAATTCTGTATGAGTAGCATTTATGGGCACCCTTCAGGTACAAACATGCTTCTACAGTCAGCTGGGAAGGATGTCTACACAAGACCCCAGTGAGGGGACAACAGGAAAGAATTGAGATTCAGGTTTGCACCAAACAATGAATAATTCATAAACTCTTTACATGTAGGAAACTTGTAATCCTTACATAACAATTACTAGAAAATTAATGTAACTGCCTCTCAAGAGAATTACTAGAAAACACCATTATCCTCTGCAGGTATGCACATGCAAGCTAGAGCTAAGTTGATGTAACAGGTGATGACACATCTTGTGATAAAATATTTGGTTTAAACTTGTTTTGGAATATGTAGCTTATTGATGATAGTCCACATCTTACAACACTGCCCATGTGGAAAGTAGTTCCTGGCAAATTATCAATTCTTAATACAGCTCTGTGCTTCTAAGTATTACTGTTGATGCTGCTTTTGATTTAGATTCAGCTAATTTTTGTCTAGACTCAGCACTGTGGCTCATCCATGTTTCTCCATTTCCCTGAGGATTTGGAAATACAAATTTTGACTTGATGAGCCTATTAAAAAATTCAGAAATGCATATGCAGCACTACCCTTGTCTGTCCATGAAAGTAAAACTGATTCAGGATGATATAAAGGCACATATGTGTACTAAAAGCCCTGTCCCCAAGATGGACACTGTGTTATCCACAAGCAAATTATACTGTCCTAAAACAACATGGTCAAGGTTCACTGCCACACTCAAGTAAGCCTGGATGTGCCATGCAGGAAAAGAATTTTTAGACAAACCACATGTGTAAAGGTAAGTTTCCTCAGAATTTCACAGCCATATGGTGATGCTGCAAAAATAAGCAGAATCAAACAGCTCTAAGCCAAAACTTAAGTCTATTCCATACCTGTATAACCATCACACAGCACACTTCATTGTCAAGAGCTGCTGTAAGCAACACAAATCTCAGTTATAACCTTAGCAGTAACATTTTTTGTGAATGTTTGCCCTTCCAAATAGCTTTTAACCAACACCATATCCAGTACTCTGTAAGCCATGATCCTCAGTTGTGGGAGCTTAGCAGGTTGCCACTTCTTTAGTGTGCTCTGGGCATTGCTAAAGATCAGGTCTCATATAATTCTGAGTTTAAAAAAAAATCTTCAGAAAAAAGAAATTTAAACTATTTATGATCCTTTTTGCAGTTTCAATCCTGTATATTTTTGATGGAGCTTTTTTACTTCAAAAACCCACAGTTTAAACTAAGGTCTAAAAAAACCCTCTGATTTGCCACAGAAATCAATCTTCTGCTGTCCAATTCCATTCTTAATGAAAGAGACAATTCAGAAACCTACAGGAACATGCTTTATTGATTCATTCACAAGTCACTAAAGCCTGTGTCTATGTTCCCTCCAATAAACCTAACCACATAGTGCTTCTCATGCACTGAATTGCAGGGAAAGGCAATGACCCCAGATCTGCTCTGCTGCAAGTCCAGTGAGACTAAACACACCCAATAAATGTAGACACAGCACACCACTAAGTTAATGACAAATGTGTGTAGGAGAAAAGAGACTTATGTTTCCTTCCTATTTCCTATTCCTTCAGCTGAGCCTCTGCCTTTATAATTTATTTACCCAGGGCAGTTGTGCCCAGATGCATACCTGTTTCTTCATGGAGATCCTTGTTTTTCTCAATTTTGTAGAAGGATTAAACAAAGCAGGAGGAGGCCAACGGCCATGTGTGAGGTCACAGGGTGACCTGTAATCTGCACTGCAGCAGATGCCCGAATCCATTCAGGTTCAACACCTAATTTGGCATAAACCTGGAGTGTAGCTGCACTGCACTGGGTATTTTATAAATATGTCTTTCAATAATCTCCCTCACTTGTTATGAAAGCAATAAGAAGCCCTAAGAACAGCAGAGCCCATTTTGGGTAAGCTTTCCTATTAAATTCCTCTAATGCATCTCAGCTGTGACCTGCAGTTATTTGGGTAACCTAATAAGGGTGGATGCCCTGTAAGAATCTGGGGTGACACACTGCCTACCTGTAAGACAGAAGTACAAGAGAGCAGTGAGATACCAGGTATCACCCAGCAGTCAGAACAAGAAAGAACTTAAAAAATAGGTGTTAGAAAATACATTATCAAGAAAATATACTTTGCACAGTCCTACTGGTACTTTTAAGTACCACCAACACAACTTGTATTTACAATTCAAAGCATTGCATCTACTTGTCCTGCTTAAGGGTATATGCTACACTCAGCATCAGGTTTTATGGTAACTACAGTTAATCCAATTATTCCAGTAGAAGTACCTTGAAGTACAGCATTTTTTCAGGTTCACCCAGGTTTTGCCAGAAATCCAGTCTGTTGCCTTCTACCTTATGACACAATAGACTATAGGGAGCCCATTTCTCTTCTATCATTCCCATATTCTTCCCCCTTTACATATGCTTTTGATAAGTGTGCACAGACCCAGTCAAGAATACCACTCTTTACTGCAAAACTTATGTGTCACCTGCATTAAAACTTAGTGGGTTTAGTAATTCTAGGGAAGAATAATTTCAGAAAGCAGCCTCTGCTGTTAAATGGATAAATAAGGTAACAAGTGTATAGTGGTGTATGGAGGAATTAAAGTATTTTTTATGCTCTTTAATGTTTCCCCTAATTCTAAAATCAGCCAAAACTCCAGCATAAAAATGACTTTTCCTTTAGAATTGCCTGTCAGCAGGGTAGTGGGCACAAGTTATCGCTTTGTGCCATACTGTATGTTCAAAGCCATCAGCATTCAATGTGCTAAGAAGTGACACTGAATCCCACAATCAGAAATAAAAATTAAAGTTTCAAAAAGATTTCAGAATTTAGATGCATATAAATAGCTGCTTTGAAGAGGGAAAGCATTTTACAGATTTACATTTTGGTCTGTTTTGTATGGATAAACAGATGAAAATATGCTTTTAAAAAGAGCAATATGATTTTCAGTTTAACACTTTCCATAATAAGATTGTAAGAAATACTTGGAGCCACAGAAAGAATTATTTATATTCACTGTACAGAGAGCTTATGTTTTGCTTCTGCTTATTACCTGAACTTCTGAAAAGGAACTCATTTTATAACCTTAACAACTATTAATGTAAGCCACAAGGTTTTTGGAAATGTACATTCCAACTATCACCTTTCCCAACTACGACGATTCAAAGAAATCAGGGCACTATCATTGTTTATTCAAGAGACTCAGGACGTTTATCAAAGGTGTTCTTTTCTTTTGAAAGACACAACTAATGTTGCCAAAGAATTCATACAAACTTAGAATTAAAAATGTTACAAAAAGTGCTCTGAAAGGAAAATTAATTGGATGGATTCATACTCTAACACTGCTTGCTGTCACTTTGCTCTTAATGACTGAAGTGTTTTTATAGTTTTCTGTGTTCTTCCTTAGTGCTTTATAATTTGATTTCCAAATCCCCTGAGAGCTCTGTGACAAACCTGCAGGGTGTTTCCAGGATGTAAAGGTCAGAGCTGAGGACAATGGGCATGGAGTGTGCAGAAGACAAATCTCAGAATTTCTCCCTTCAAATCTGTCACTGACACACAAGCTAAGGTCAAAGAGAAGTCTCTTAAAGGAAAATCAACCACGGTGGCAGCTTCCTAAGGAAAAATCAACTTTGGTGGGAACCTCTTAAAGATGTTAGTGTAATTGCCAACAGAGTCCAAGTGACATTCCTTTAAAAAAAGAAAAAGCTTTCCCAGAGGTCTGCTGCATGGAAATCAAAGAAGTTTCCAAATTTCTTGAACAAAAATCTTGTAGTGGGAAGCCCAAACTGTCACTTGCACACTTGTCTCACGTGTAACACTTGGAATTTAGGGAAATCCTCCTGTGCTATATTACTGGACTCCTTCCCACCCCAGCCTCCACAAAAGTCTTTCCTCAGCCAGCTCTTTCCCTGCTCTCACACCAGCCTCTAGTTTTCTGACAAGATATTGCTCTTTTGGGCTAGACCCAAATATGACCTTCCCTGTGCTGGCTGGCCCCAGAACTGTTAAATTAGTGCCAGCCAATCTCTATCTTAGGGTTCCTAGCAACTTTATTATCTTTTTTATTGTTTAACTAACATAATCACTTCTTAAGAACAACTGTAATACTAGTTAGTGGAACAGGTGCTGTAACCAGTAAAATGTCTATAAAGAGAAAAATCAATATCCCACCAGATGTGTGCAGAGGATGTACCTTTCAACATCACAAATTCCCTTTTGGGGACCTGAAAGTATTCTCTGCTGCTACTGCATGATGTGCCTCAGTTTTAATTCACTTGTTATTCTTTGCTTAATCAAGTTCATCTGTAGTATAAATGTGAGCACCATTATGCTAATTTCTGCACTAGACATGCAAATATATAAACATTTGTGTGCCAAATTATTAAGGTTCTGTCTATAATGTTATGCCCCTATTTACTATCTATATTTTATGTCTTATGGATTTCTAAACATTTAAATTTATATCAGTGCTGTCACATATCTGCAAGCAGAGACAGTTTTATGAGCACTAATATAGCTGCAACACACAACCACTAAATACTAATGACATAAATGGTATCCACTAATGGTCTCTATTTTTATTACAATGCAAAACTTCAATACATTGCAATTACCATTGCTCTAAGGCTGAGCCATACACACTGTATAATGCCAACTTCCATCTCTATAGCAGAAAATGACATTATTTGTTGTTCAGCCCTGTACTGCAGATGTTGACTGAATGCTCAAGTCAGCAGTTGGAGCTAAAATTCACTCTATTTACAAAGTCTTACTGTTAACTAATACCCTAAATTGTCAGATATGCCAATGCATTAGACATTTTTCAAAGCCTGCTGCACTAATAGCATGTAAGGGTAGCACATGTCTTGTTGTACCTGTCAACAGCCCAGGAACTTTGCAAAGGTAAAGCATGTCAAAAAAGGGAATTATCTTCATATGCTTCTGGGTTAAAAAAATCTTTAGTGAGTAGTTTTTCTAAAATATTGCAATACAAAAGTGCATTCAGCAGAGCTTACTCTCTTGTAACTGGCTTTTTTCCCCACCTTTTTAATGTTAAATTTTAAATTCTTCATTCATAATTTCAAGTGTCTCCTTTTACTTCAGCTGCCAAAGGGACTAAAGCTTCCTCTTAGAACTTTGAGACAGTGGAAATCTCAATGTTCATAAAACTGGATGAAAACAAGTGCATTGCAAAATCGCTCCTACATGAGTGGAGGTATTAATTTCATTTCATCAATGCATTTTGCTTGCCAGAAACTTTCACCAAAATAAAGGAGAGCTAAGTTCATCTCAGACTTTCTCAAGCTGGTTCATCTCACATAAAACAAGTGCAGTAAGATTCCCTCCCATTGACTTCAAGAATAACCTCCACAATGCTGAAAGTTCTGTTTGAAACAGGAGACATTCCTCCTATTTCCATGCAGCTGGGAAGTCATTTACACAAGGAAAACACTGGAGACAAAGTAGGTGTCAGACTGGATAGCATTTTACATGCATTTTCTGACACAAGGCAGACAACAGAAACGTGCACACAAAATATTTCCTTTCAAGGGCTGGCTAGTGCAAACAGCAAAATCAATGAGACCTTAGTGTAATTATTACAGAGTTACCAAATACTCCTTGTCCCTAGAAACAAAATCCAATTATCACTCAGCTTTTAAGCATGGAAAACCATTCCACCTGAAAGCAGGACTTTCTTTAAATTTTCTCACTCAGCTTACAAAATCTAAAGTCACACAACTGACTAGAGAAGAGTACATGATGTAAAATGAATAGAATAATTATTCTAAATCTTAAAACTGGGACATTGACACAGAATCACTTATTTTTTTATTCTTCCTTTCTCTGCCAAGAATCCTGAACATAGCAAGTGCTCTCTAATGCAATCTGAACCCACTTCAGTCTCCTAATATTTTGACTAAATAGGTTTTATAAAGAATCCCAGTTGCAATTGTACCTCTGTTGTACAATTGCAACAATAAAATATTCCAATTGAAAATCAAATGGCAGTTTTAATTTCAGAATCTAGGATTTCTCAAAAGAACAAATTCATTACTTTAAAAAGCAGCTTTTCTAAATAAGTAAAATATACTATGCATTTTCTCAACCAGGTCTTAAAATAAGAATTTTAACATAACAGCTCATTTTTGAAATTCAAAATGTTCGGGGCAAGTAATTTTTAATCCTCCCTATACATCTTGAAAAAAACCAGACTGAGTTCACTAAAACAAAAATGAAATATTTGAGTACGTGAAAAACATTTTTCTTTAATTATTCTCCATTTTTCTTGAGGAAACTGTTGGGTGACTGCAACCAATTTGAGGAATATTTTAGATATTTTGAAATTCCATCTTTGACAATCCGCATTGTTCACAGCAATTCTTTCTTCTTGCTTAAAAGCCACATTGTAACAAAGGAGGAAGTGAGCTCTTTATAATAAGACCTCATACAAAAACCAAGGGCATCAACTTGAAAGAAGATGTTAACTGTGTTTCAGTTTGTAAGTGTAATGAAAAGTAGCAGTAGGTCATGGGTTGGCTAAAACCAACAAGCGCCTGACCCATTTTTTTGTGTGCGGTTTTTGCTTTTTAGTGTGGTTTGTTTGGTTGGTTTCCTTTAGCTTCATTCCCCCTTACTTTGTTTTCACAAGTTTGCACTCATAACTCTCTAATGTGACAAAGCCCAATGTCATTCCCCTAACAGACCAAACTTGATGAGGTGCCTAATTAAGAAAGCAGCTGCCCTAAGAGCTCTGTAATATCAAGGAGAGAGAATGAGACACCTGCAGAGGCCGAGTCAGGCGTCTCTCCTCCAGAGCTCCCAAGCTCCTAACGCAGGTGTCTGAGGACAGCAGAGTTACACGGTGTGAAACCAGCCTGTGACCCAAATAGTGAGCTCTGCTTCAGCCCAAAACATCCACATTCCATGAGGGCATGAAAGAGAGCACAGGTAAGGGCACAGCAGCTGCCCAGGATCAGTTTACAAAGCTCTCCATGGGCATTACAGACATTCCCAGGTCAGGTGGGTTTCAGGACATGTCTCTGGGCATGTGTCCCACCCTGCTGCTCCAGTCTCTTCTACAGTAAAAAAGAACATCAGGTCTTGTGGTGCTTATCTCTACTTGGGTACATGCAGTGAAAACATTCTCCTTCACTGAAACAATAAAAAACATGGGAAACAATAAGAGGCTTTCTGTCCACTTCTCTGGATGGTCAACTGAGCCCTACACTTAAAGACTCCTGGCCCTGTTCCCTGCTCGGAGTATTTGGCTATAGTTTTGTTTTACACTGTAAAGACACTATTTTAAAAAGCACTCTAGGAAGGATGGCTGGCTGTATCTACATTCCTTCCAAAGAGTATTTACACCCAAGGCAATGGCTTTTTAAGGTGTTTCTTCTGATTATAACAATACAATGAAACAGCTATAATACCTGAAAGCTTTAGACTTCTGCCTTGTAACCATGCAGATGAATAGCTTCAACCTTTGCAAGAAATTGCAGTATGAATGTCTGTTTTATTCCACAGTTGTGTCTGAGCAGACTATTAATAGAATACTGATAAATGCTACAATAGCTATTCTTTTTCCTCCCCTTTTGCTTTTATGCTGTCGTCAATACCTATCCTTCCCCTGGTGCTGTCAGCTGATGCCTGTCTCATAACTCTTGGGGTAACAGCATTAGGTGAAAAAGAAATTAAGTTCAAATAAAACTGCCAGGTAGAATCAACATTATGAGATTATGGACTGAATTGTTTTCTGAAGAGGCACATATATGCAGCGTTATACCACTAATGACCTACAAAGAACTTACATATTAAAATTTAATTACTATAATATTATTTAAGAGAAGGGGAAAGATATTAAAGCTGAATTTGTTTCTTTTTTATAGAAACTCTGCAATTTTTAATGGCAAGTAGTAACTACATCTTCTCTATACATTTCCTGGGGACTGTGTAGGTAGCACCACACACCACCATGTTCACATAAAACAAAAAGCTGTTATGAAGTCTTGGTGAAACATGCACATGGCTGGTAGGACATTTACCCAGGCCTTTGCAATCTGTGCTATTCTTGGGCACATGGCTGCATTTGTACAATTCTCTTGGGTAATGAATCTAAAAAGATAGAGAGCTGCCACTGTTGGTCTGTGAGTAAAAAGAAATCAGTGAGATTATGGAGAAGAACACACCATATAAATACTACACAATGATTATGAAGAAACCAAAAAATTGGATTTCTTGCAACTGCTTGCAAGCCATGCAGCTAAAAATAAATGAGTATTTTATTATAATACCAACAGTCTCAAATTATCAGTATAGCATGCAAATGAGTGTAGTTGTTTACCATATAACAGCAGTGTTATCCATGCAGCAGTCATTGTGAAACAGATATCAAAAGAAAAAAAGAGGTCTAAGTACATCTGGGAAGGCAGGTAAAATGGACAGAGGGTACCTAAAACTGATGGGAAAGAGGGATTGGCAAGGTGCAGAAGAAACAAAAAGAAGTTGAAACCTTTATCAAGACACACATATTAGAGGATTTTTAAATATACCTTATTGTTTATAAAATGCAAGTGTTTTTCTTCAGCTAGGTTTTTTGTGTATTTATTTGCAGCTTTAGAGACTGTCAGTTTTGGAGATTACATCTTATGCATATTAGTCTCCCAACTTATTGAAACTTTTTTTGGCCTTTCACAAATAATAAGTGGTATTTTTATGTAAATTAGTCTTCAATCTTTGTTGTGATATCAAATATCTTAAATATTGGGCACGCTTCCCATAGCAGAACTATTTCAAAGAATAAAAAAACCCCAAAGAATAAATAAACACGGCTTGTAACTTTAATTATTTCCCTAAATCTCTATTTTAAAAGCTTGAAAATGTCCAGTTTTCTCTCACAGAAGCCAGAGACAGAGCACTTTTCACATCTCATAGCCACTCCCATCAATATCTGCTCTAAGAAAAGCTGAAAAGTTCAGTTCTGCAAAGTCAGGCTGACAGGTTTCACAAGACACAGTGGACCAGTGACACTCTGAGGGTACTGCCCATCCTCAGCCCTCCCAGGCTGGGTTTATAACTACAGCATTTACCTGCTACAGCAAACCAACCCTCACCTGGCATCTTCTTCACCTCTCCTTTCACAAAACCCAAACATCTGAGATGTCTAACGAGGGGAGTGGATCAGAACAGATTTAAAAGTTGGTTTTGGTTTGGTTTGGCACAAGGAAGGTTAAGAGCCCCAAATCTCCCCACACAGCTCTGCCCTAGCCAGTAAAGAGCTGAATTAAATGCAACAGTAAAGCAGAGCTGAACTTTGAGATGCATCCCCTGCACTTGCTCTGCCTTTCCTAGTAACAGAGGTTCTGCTCAAAAACATAAAGCCTAACTTGCTGGTGTAAACTAACTTTACATAAGCAGTTATGACCTAAACCAAGTTTGAACAGTACATAGCCTCTGGGTACTCTTTTGAGTACATTTTGAGTTTAAATTTAGATTTTTATTTCCCTTGGAATGCTGAAATAAACTTTCAGTCCAACTGGTGCAACTCCAGGAAGAGACTATATTAAATTTCTCTGTTCATGAAGGTGTGTGCCTTCCTTCTATTCATTACCAGGCATGCAAGTCACATAATAAAGCTGAGCTGGTTTTATTCTTATCCAATATGTACCTTATTATGCTTAACAGAATTCTGCAAGGGCAGTTCCCATTAGCAAGTGGTACCATGTAAGAGCTGAGCAGCCCATCAGGGCTCTCTGGAGTTGAACAGAGATCTGACACACCCAGGGCCTACCAGGGAATGGTCACACAGCTTGGTCTTGACTCCTCTAGCCTGGGATAGAGAGCTTCCATTTCCCTGTTTCTGCAGAATAACATTTAGAACTAACTCAAATCAAATGAAACCAATCAGCTTACTAAGATGACATTGTGGAAACACAACAGAAAAATTATACATCTGAGGTTTTAAAAGGCAAACCTAGAATTCGTTTATTTGTAAGGAAAGAAGTCTTGAGTACCCCAATATTAGCAACATGCACTAGCCTTACATGCCTAACATTCTACCAGCAAAAGAGAAAAGTGGGCCCAAGCACAAGTAACAACTCTGATGTGGGAACAACCTGACACATCATAAATTAAAAATCATTGTTTTGTCTGAGATTTCCCCATCACTTCCCAAATCAAATCTGTCCTGGATTTAAAACAATTTATCTAACTGGGAAACAGCAGCCCTTCTCTTACAGGAAAAGGAAAGATTCACCCATTTCCTTACTTGCTTTCCTTGTTTCCAACACACCAGTGCCTAATGCTGCACGGTGCAAGGCAGGACATTTAAGGTAACAGCTGCAATATGCAGTGAAGCAGAGACTGCTGCACACAAGACCAGATGCAAACCATCATTTGCCTCAATAAATAAAGTTGCTATGTAAGTTGGAAGTTAGGCAGATTCCTGCAACCTGAAAATGGTCTCTAGGGTAAGATGATGATAACCATGCTTATGACAAATAAACTAAATGTGGTGTCTTTTCATGCAACTTATCATTATTTTATTGATGTACTCCCATCAAATCTCATTCAGTTCTGCTTTTCTTTCAAGCAAAGGTCGTAAGTCTTCAAGGCACTGGGATCATGCCACAAGTTGTAGGTCCACACTGGCAGCAGAAAAAATTTCATTTGTAGGAAATTTGACAGAGGTTATACAAATCTTTTTCTGGTAATAGCAGCTGTAGCTGGTACAAAATGCAGCGTTAAATGAGAGTAGAGCATGGAACATTTTATAATTATAATTCTCCACTGAATTGTTTACTTTTCAAGGTGGCATAGAAGGAAATATTATGGTTTTAATCATGTTCATTACAGCAGAAGAGAATTTGTGATCTAACCTCTAAGAGTAAGTTTAAAGAAGAATCTGTCATTTTGATGGCTCATTTTTTCAGTGGTTTGTGGGGTTTTGGTTATTTAAAGACAGAGAGGAAGTTTGAGGACAAAGCTGACAGATTGTTTGTGTATTTTTAAACACTACCTGAGCAATATAATCAAACTGTATTGTCAGTGCTTCTCTGGTCCCCTTCACCCAGAGGAAAGTTTGTGGGTATTTTTTCTTTCTGCATACAACATAAACAAAAACTGCTTAACCTTCCCTTCCTGCTCAGCTCCTAACCTATTCACTTAGACTGGCCTAGGTGGGCTTTCTTGTGCTGGTTTGGGGGAGCTTCTTCCACCTTTTGGCTTTATTTCACACCTTTTCTCAGCTGTTGTTTTCCAAATAGCCTGCTACTTGGGGTTCCGGCCCTTCCTCCTCTTCTACAGTGTTTTGAAATTTAATTTTACAGCCTTTACAGGGTTCTTGATTTTTTTAACCTCTACTGCTGCCTTTTATTTATGCTTTTATAGATATTGATAACATTATGAATTATATTATACAATACAGAAATAAAGCTCACTCAAATTGAAACTTCCTGCCATTTTCTTCCAGTTTCTGAGACTCCCTATGAATTTATTTTAAAATCTCCTTTAATCCTCCTGCTGGACTGATGTTTCCTTTCAGAAAAGGAGGACACTGTTCCAGACATAAGAAATGACATAGCATGAAGGAAATGAGGAAAAAATTCCTGAGTCACAAAAGCAAAGAAGAAATACAAGTGAAAAATACTTGAGAGAGGATTAAAATCCACAAACTGAAGGGACAGAAAAGTAGGATGGAGCTCTAATTGAAAGGAATAGAGGACTGACTCTACATAAGAACTAGGTAGATCAAGGAGGGAGAACTTGACCAAGGGAGAGCTGAACCAGCAGACACCTCTCACCTTTTAGCTCCCTTCATTATCCTCCCTCTGCCCCAGGGAGGGCTGGGAGCCCTCCTGGCAAACCTTTCCTGCCCACAGTCAATGCTGAAGCTCCAAAGGAAAGCAGTCAGGACAGGAGCTGCTCTCAGAGGGTCACACAAGCACTGCCAGGGTGTAGGGAGGGACCTGCCCCTCCTTCCAAGGGCGGGATGAATACCTGGGCTCCAAGGAACACACGTCAGTTCTTGTTCCCACAGCAGCAATAGAAGAGAGAATCTGTATCTAAGGTCTGCAAGCCAATGCATTTTGTGAATAAGTGGTTGCCTTTCCTGCTGCTCTAGATGTCTGATAAGAGCTGAGAGCCCACTGCTAAGAGCTGCCCAGCAGCAGAGTGTGTCAGCAAGGAGAGCACCTGAACAGCCCCCAAACCACAGCACTGCTCGGGACACTGACAGCACCCTGCCCCTGCCTGCTGCAGCTGGGTGCCTCCCTCTGGCCCCTACAGAGCCAGCCTGGGGCTCCCTCAGGCCCTAAAGCTCCTTTCTACTCCTAAGCACTGTTTTGGAGAGCCCATGTGTACAGTAACTAAAGCACTCTGCCCTCATCCAAAGGAGGGTTACAGTTCAATCAGAGCCCCCAGCCACAGGCGCACCGCTGGATCTGCCCGCAGTGACCGCTCTGCAGTGGGAGCCATCAGCACCTCAAACAAGAGCTGTGCCAACTCAAAAAGCTGCAAAGGGCATCATTTTCTTCAATTATTTCCATGGAATGCACAACTGGAGTTTAAAAAACTATGATCTTTAAACATTCACCCTTCTGAATAGGAAGTTAAAAAAGTAAATCCCTCTAAGCATCACAGCTATACTTAAAAGATGAATCCCACAATAAAAAAGATTTCATATGGATAACTGATACATTTTCTACTAGGTGGAGAGAAAAAAAATACCCCAAGCTATGACAAGTTTGCTGTGTAGGTGATATATGGTAGTAATTGACATCCTAACAATAGGAGACTATAAAGATACCTTGAAATTATTTTCTTTTC
Organism: Calcarius lapponicus; assembly: GCA_039654755.1. Classification (NCBI taxonomy): domain Eukaryota; kingdom Metazoa; phylum Chordata; class Aves; order Passeriformes; family Fringillidae; genus Calcarius; species Calcarius lapponicus. The sequence goes on along the minus strand of CM077474.1, from coordinate 13,122,585 downwards.
TATTTCTTCCCTATCTGCTTTTCCTCCTCCATTTCTTCAGTAAGGCAGATCTACCAGCAAGACAATTTAATCTTCCAGGGATAAAGAAAGGCTTCCTTGTCTAAGAAAAATAAAAACTTCTACTGGTCAAGGACAGAAAGCCCAAGAGAAGGAATTATCTCCTGACAGTGAGCTATGTTTTTTTTATCTCTAGAAACGGAAGCAGCAGTGTTCTGGAAGAAATAACATTGATTTAGCAGGAATGTAAGGAAGACATCTTCTGCTTGATGTATGTAGCCTTCTGGACAAGGGTAGGACAATAGCTTGTGTTCCCTGAACAAAATACCTCCTACTGTGTTTTCTCTATCACTTAGTGAGAAGAATTTTATTCCCTTGTAACTTTTAACTCTGAAACATGAGAAACTTCATGCTCAGTCATGAGCCTGGATAGATACTTATTTAATGAGCTACCAATTGGGTAATTCTCCCAGGCACTTTTGCCATGCATAACTGGGAGAGGGGAGAGTCACTGTCCCATCCAATATGGATAATAAAGCAAACCACAGCAGCCAAAGACACTGCCACAATTTACCTCCTTGGCAAAACAAACACAGAAACCAAACCTCAGCTATTGTATAACTTTACAATGTAGAGAAAATCTTTCCATGAGTTTTGCTATTGCACTTCACAACATAGCAGCATGCCAGCCAGGTTCAACAATATTTACTGAAGCAACTTATTAGCCAAAGAAACAAACTCACTCACTTGGGCTTATATGTAAACACAGAACAAGCCTCCACATCTGTCTTCATGAACAGACTTTTGCCATCCACCCTAAAAGCAGCTGACTGTTGCTTGTGAGTCCTGCTAAAGGAATGTTCCACTTTTCAAAAGGCCACTTTTATCTGCTGTCTTAAATATAAAACAACTCTTGTACTTCCATTATATAGCTGAAGGCATAGAGAGCTGGCAATTTTATGCTTAAGTGCTTTAACTTAAAAATCAGGAAGTGCCTTGTTGCTTTCAACTCCATGGACACGCTTTCAACTCCAGTGTTTTGCAAAATGGTAAGGTCCTCAACAGAGTAACTAGAGATATCAGTATCTATCTCCATCCTTTCCTGAGGAGCCAGTCAGAGATGTGGGGAGCCAATACTTCAGCCAGAATGAACATATTACTGGTTTCCAGCAGAGACCCTAATACTGAATATCAACAGGGTTCTTCTAAACAAGAAAAAAAATTAAGTTAGAAAAGGAAAATCACAGCACGAACAACCTACAAAGGTAGTGGAGAAAACTGGAAGGGGCTACTAAAGGCAAGAATTATTTCAAGTTAATCTCAGAGATGACAGGAAGTCAATACCCAGAGGCAGGCACAAACTCAGTTAGCACAGCCAAGAGGCTCTCCTCCTGATTGGCAAGGCTGAAGAATTGGGCCTTTTGAGAAGAAAGAACACCAAAGCAGTTAAAACTGAAAAGCTGCACAACTCGTGGAGGAAACTCAGCAAATGAGCAACTGCAACAGAAGGAATATACAAAAAATACCTCAAGATATAAAGGACTGTTGCACATTACTGACGTTGTGGACACAAACTGCTGTGGCAAAGGGTTTAAAACTCTGCTACACCTGGTCAGGTGTGGCCAAGGCTTACCTTACCTGCCCAGAAGTGCTCAGTGCTTCCCACCAGGTAACATCCCTTTGCTTCAAGCTTGCAGAAATGTTCCTGTGCTGTTCAGCTGTGGAAAGGAGCCTCTCCCCATCCTCCTCTGCCCAGAGAACAGACACAGGGTTAGTGCAGCCTGGCCACAGGGTAACAGGAGGGAAACTGCCATAAACTGCAGAGCTAAAGGGCTGAGCAAAATGCCTCTGAGTCAGGCAGGAGCTCACTCAGCTGCTCAGTGAACAGCAGCCTTTGTGCAGAAGCATTCATTAGACACCAGTGTAGATACAGTGAGACAGAGACACGGTGTGATGTGATATGCTGCCACCATTAAGGTAGGATGTGACAGATACATTTGGAAAATATAAAATATATTCACACAGCTTCAAATTGAGAGAATACACACGAAGCTAACCTGAATGAACAGCCCTGCCTTCTTTGGAATGTGCTGACATTGATAGCACTGATCAGACCAGCTCCTAATTATATCAATTTATAAACCATACCCCAGTGTTGTATTTGCAACATCTTCAGCTTTGCTGAAACCACAATACAGTAAGGGAACATTAAAAGCATTAAACTAAAATTACCATTCTGCAGTTGATTTCTGATTATACAGGACTCATCTTCCCAGCTGCTGAAGCATAACCAAAGGGATTTGGCTGCATTTCCATGTTCTGGGCATAAAGCAGCCATGACCAAACTGTGGGCACTGACTAGCTGGCCTAGAGAGCTGCAGCTTCAGTTTGCCTGGTGTCAGGAGCCAACACCACCTTACACTATGACCATCTCAACCACAAAGACACAAAACAGAAACAAAAATTGTGTTTGTCCCTGATACTGTGTTCTCCCCAGTTTTTGTGAGAACTTCACTTGTTTGTCATAAAACAACTCCAGAACGGTGCAGCTATTTCCTTTCCCACACAGGACAAGTATTCAAATCTGTACCACCTGAAAGACTGCTAGTAAACAGAGGAGAGGCAGTTTCTTCCTAAAACCACTGACAGTTTCAAGAGAACTACTACTATTTATACAAATACTTTACTTGATATATGAAGTTCCAATGCTTTTTAATGGATTTTTCAAAATAAATAAATATTTTAAAGAGGAAAATTTGTCATGGGACTAAAACAGGTTATGCACCAAAAACCCTACACTGATAGACATTTACATGACAATCACCAGTTAACACTGGACCACTCTGTGACATTCCAGTTATTTAAAAATTCCCAACCAAACAAACCAACCAACCTACCCTAGGCATCTCTGGACAACAGTTTTTGGGACAACAGCATCATTCCCCATGTGTTTACCACTGAAACCATTGACTATCTCAACCGTTATCCAGAATTCTTACATGATCTTGAAAACATGGCCAAAAGAATTCAGCTGTGTTATATAAGGCTCCATGAAAAAATTAAAATGAAATGTGAGAAGAAGAAATATTAATGTATTTCTTCAAAAGTTCTGGTGATCCAAATAATCCCTGTCTCATGCAAGTGTATCTACTGCTCACGACAATTCAGGAAATGGGACTGGAATGTATTTCTGTGACAGCAGTTTCCTCAGTTCTGCCATAATTTCCCACAGTCAGAATGAGTTGCAAGAATCTGCACTGCAACACAGCTATGCAAATTTATGTCAGCAGAAAGAACTCATTTAATGACCCACTGGAATTAAAACCATATCTTCAAAACTCAGTCCTGGCATCGCTACTTTAAAAAAGAAAGATCCTCCTCTTTCTGCTATAGAGGAAAGCTGATTTTTCTCTCAATGTATTTGTTTCAAAGTCTTTTCTTGTCAATAAAGTCCTTCCACTATGTATATTAGGAAAATAAATATGACTTTCACAGGTCAAAATGCTATGTTACACCCATGCTTCAAGACAGTGATGTCTTAGTTCCATAGAGGGGAAAAAATTAATTCCAAGTTTGGTCAGAGCTGTGCAATTGTTCATGTACACGATAGGCTAAATGCAAAGCTGGTAGGTTTACATGTATTAATGGTGGTTAATTCCCAGCAGAGCTCTCAATTAGGTTAATCAAGCCCCAATAGGGGCCTGGGAATATTGCAGGAAACTCAGTGAAGGTCTCTGCTCAATGCAGCACTGCAAGAGGTTGGCCACATGACAAAGTGCACAGTTACAGGAATGAGAGTCTGCTGTGGATATAACAACTGCTGAGCCTCATCTCACTCTTCTGGATAGAGCTGGTCCTGCCATTTCAAAGGAGGTGTTTCAAAACTAGAGGCTGCAATCCTCTGGGCTGTGTGAACAATTGAGCCTTTGGAAAGGCTCCTCGAAGACTAAAATAGTGAGATTAATCACTCAGAAGACAGCAAAGGAACAATAAAACCAGATTAAAAAGAGGGACATCAGAAGCTTCTTTTTCCCTCCACCTCAACTAACAGAATTGTAGGGAAACTCAGCTCTATTGTCAGCCAGGAAACACAAAACCAAGTAAAGAAATTATAAAAACATTCACAGGGGAATTATGAATCCATACCAATCAATAACTTTAAAACATGATTCAATGCATGCTGAAAAATTTGGGGAGAATCAAAATAGGAAGGATAACTGACCCATGAAATCTCAAGTCCTATGGACCAGATTTTAACAATTACAAAATCAGGAACAGTACCACATGCATGGCGAAGAACAAAATACTTCTCCATTCTTTCAATGGAAATGTATTTATCAGGTCAATATACCAGGCATTGTGACCAACATCCTGAAGAGTTATACAAAAAAATTTGATGGAAAGAATTGCAGAGTGAGCAACATGACATGTTCATAACTTTTTTTTTTAAGCTTCAGCATTTTTATTTTATAACAGAAAGAAATATTGACCTGCTTTGGTGACAGTAACACCAAAACCAGCTGCCATGCAAATAATGGCATAGGGATTTTATCAAGAGAAAAGCTTCAGGACTGTGTTAATTTCCACTAAAATACTTGTTTTTAAAGGGGTTATTACTACTGGAAAAATTGGAAAACACTGTCAGTATAGAAGCAGCTCAAGGAGGATGGCCCTGACTTGGATGACCCTGAAGCCCAAAACATTGAAAGCACATTAAAATTTATTAGCATGAAGCCCAACAATGCAGTGAGAATTTCCACTACAACCTGGATGACTATTAATTGCAAACAAAGCAGGAGTCCTCCCATGAACCTTTAGTCCTTGAATGAGCATTGTGTAGACAAAAAAAAAAAAAAAACAAACAAACCCTGGAAATATAACTACAGCTGAAGCCCTGATACTTCTTCAAACATACTGTTTGCAACATGAATTACTAATGTGAATGACAATTATTCACATCTTTTGTCTTCATTTTTATCAAACTCTTCCAATGCCTCTTTCTTGGGTCTTTTTTTTTCTGATAGAATTTCAGTCAATTAGAAGGTCACCAACACCAAGAGCGCCATGAGCAGCATGCTGCCTGAGGACTCATGACTAAGTCTGAGCCTGTCTTTGTTAATGATGTAGCACAAGAGGCAGGAGACCCTTGGGTACGTAGTTCAAATCTACATGTTGATGCAATGTTAGACCCATTCTCCAATAGCTCCACAATTCCCTCCCCAAGAAAAATTTTACAAACTGGGTTTTTTAGAATCCCAGGTTCATCCTGAGTTCAGAACAACTGTTTCACTTTAGGAACCCCATACTGTAAGAACCTAAGTGCTGCTGGTGAAATGGGACATGGTAAAATGGGACACCACATCTCCCCAGCTGTATAAAGCTGCAGAAAGGCAACGGCATCTTCCTCTCGTCCAACAAAAGGCTCAAAGTTGTCACGAGGGAGAGCAAGAATGCTCTGCACACAGATGTGCACTGGGATCAACACGGCTTTTGACTGTGGAGAACCTGAGCAGAGGAAGCCCAATGCCCTGTACCCTAGGAATACATCAGGAAGGAAGGAAGGAGGCACTGGGGAAGGGGAAGTGCACCCACTGCAGGCGCCGCTGCCTCCAGCCCACAATGGATTTTCAGCCAGTGCCCCAAGGCACAGGGACTGACTGCTGCCAGCCTTGCCCGAGCCCTCTCCTCTCATGCAAGGTACACAGCTTGTTTCACTCCCCAGAAAAACACAAGGCCTCTTTTCCTTTTGGACAACCAACATCAGAGGCCTTTTGGCAACTCTCAGCTGGCAGAATACACACCACACTTCACCCCCTGACTCTGAGGGTGAAACTCAGTTCCACAAGTGTGTGTGTCCCGCCCAGGATTTCTGCACTACAGGGGCTTCCTCAGAACCTGAGCCTCCCTGCTCTCCCTCTGCACATCCCACTGGAGATGCGTCCAGCAAAGCCCTGATCTCTCCCCTCCCGGGCCACCTTTCCTTTTTAGTGGAAAGGACACTCTCGGAGGTCACCCTCAGAAGCACAGACACCAGATGGGGTACACAAGCTGCTTCCAACTTCCTCACGGCCAGTCCCTCCCTGGCTCCAGCCCCCGTGGCCAGCCCGCTCCGCTCCCCGTACCTGTTGCAGCCTCCACGGCTCCAGCCGGGGCTCTCCGCTCGCCGGGCTCCGAGTGCAGCTCGCAGGGAGGACGCGGGCAGGGCTGGGCTGGGCTGCCGGGGGCGGCTCCGCCGTTCGGGCCCCGGGCAGGGCTCGGCTCTGCCGCTCCAGCCCCGGAGCCGCGCAGCCGCCGGCGGGGCTGCGGGAGCGCCTGCCCGGCCATGCACGAAGGAAGCGCTGCCTCCGCCGGCTCCTCGGGAACGGCCGCCGCCAGACGAACTTATTGGGCTTGCAGATGTACCTGGGGGCAGACGAGGGGAAATTATGTCGAGTGTGCATTAACTATTCCCCGAGTTAACTGCATTTGACTTGTTCTTCTGTTGGACCAAACTCCTGCTGGAGTCGTTAATCTGTACATTCTCATCGTTTGCGCAGAAGAGAGTTGGTTTGTTTCTCCCTGTGCACCCCCTTCGCCCCCACGCGCCGTCCCTAAAAACCCAACAATTAAAAATGTGGATTCTCCCTTTAATTCCCCTACATTGTGTAATTATATTCACATTAGAAATCAATCAACATTGGTCATTACCATTAGCGATATGCTCATAAAGCAAACACTAGACATGCTAATGAACTGAATGAAACATAATTTCTTGTTGTGTAAACTCATGCTCAACGCTAATCAGCAATAAATTCAATCAGACATTACATACATCAACTGAAAACACATTAAAGCAGGGTACAGAGCAGCGGCTGCTCATTTCTGGGGGCAGCGCGGCCCCGAGCCCGGAGCAGCCCAGCAGTGCCGCGGCCGCCGGAGCCCTGAGGGGACCTGACCTCCCTGCGAGGGACCCCTCGGTGCTGGGGCGTTCGTGGCTCCCGCCCGCTGCTCACGGGCCGTGCCCGGGCTGCCGGACAAAGCCAGGCCCTTTTCCGTCCCCGGCTCCGCGCAGCCTGCACAGCGGTGCCCGCAGCCAGACCCCACAGCTTGTCCAGCTCTGCCGCTTGAAATGGCACCTACGTCCAGTTCCTTCGGCTTGGTCACCCCTCGGAGCCCACTCTCCTCCCAGCACCGGCTCGCAGGGCCCGGGGGTCCAGGCAGGAAAGCGGCCTTGCCTCACCCGCCCAGGTGCGGGCGGTTTCCAGGACGAGAACGGTCTCCGAGCAGGTGCAACCAGGTGCTCATTTAACGTTTCCATGCCAAACACGGAGCCAAAGCACCGGCCCCGCGGAGCGATGGCTGCGAGCATGGGTGTGACCGGCTGGCCTGGGGAAGCCAGCGCCCCGTTTGCCCCGGGGGCCGGCAAGGCTGGCTTCCCTCGGCCGCCCTCCCGCCCGATCGGGGGGTACCTTGGCGGCCTTCCTCTCCCTGCTAGCCGGGGGCGCAGGGATGGCAGAAAGGGGCCGTTTTTAAACACAACGCGTCTGCTGAAGGGAATCACCGGGCAGCAGCCCGGCCGCCGCTCGGGCGCGCTTCCGAGCACCGCGGCCGGGGCAGCTCGGGCCGAGCCGGGGCGGGGAGGCAGCGGGGCCCGCCCGCCCCTCCGGGGAGCCGGGGCGCGTCCCGGGCCAGGGCCCCCGCCCAGGACACGGGCAAGGGCTCCCCGGGCCGGCGAGGCGGCCGAGCACCGCGGAGGGGTCGGGGCGGCGGCAGCGGCTTTACCTCCTCGGCCGGGACGCCGCTACTGCCGCCCCAGCCCGGGGAGCATCGCTGAGCGGGGCGGGGGGGCTCGCTGCGCGGGCGCGGAGCAGACGAGGCTGTTTCAGGCAGCCACGGCGGCGTTTTATAACAGCCGCAGAGCAGCGATTTGCTGCGATCGGAGTAATGTAATATCCAGCTGCACAATATTAATGAGACGCTCGGAACCAGGGGAAAACTTTCAGCGGAAGGTGGCGGTTTTTTTTTTTTTTTTCGAGTTAAGGGAGAGGAGGGAAAAGGAAAAAAACAAAAGACAAGCATCAGCATCATCAGCCCCCGCACCTGCGGCGATCGCTGGGATCCCCCGCGGCGGGCCCAGCCGGGAGCTGCTGCCTGGCTCCGGCGCGATGAGGCGGGGAGGTCACAGGGCCGCCTTCCTTTCTCTTGCAGCCTAGTAATTTTTGTTCCTTCCCCCCGCCTTTTTTGTTTTCCCCCAGTGCCCATTCCCCGCGGTCACGGGAGACAAGGGCGGCTCCTCTCGCCCGGACCTGTTCGGGAGAGGAGGGCGCGAAGGGGGCACGGGGCCGGCAGCCGGGCGGGGGGGAGGCGGCGCGGTGTGAGAGGCTTCAGGAGAGAGCAATAAAGAGTCTCGCGTTAAGAGAGGAGCTTGCGGCCGGAGAATGCGATGCGTTGGTTGTCTTGAGCAGTTTGTAACTCCAGGTGAACGCAGTCCGGCTGCTTTCCGTCATTATTCCTTCTCCAGGTCTCAGCTGTTCCCTCGCACGGCTCCTGGCCGGCTCCTGGCGAGCTGCTGCCCGGGCTGGGCAGGGCCGGCCGCGTCTCCCCTGCGCTCCTGCGGGGCGCCAAGCACGGCCTGGGCCAGGCGGCAGCCGCGGCGTTTTGGCCCGTGCGCCGCAGCGTGGCCGGGGAGCAGGAGCTGGCAGCAGGCTGGGGTGTTCCGTGTGGAGTCCGAGGGCCGCGGCCGTTCCCGGCTCCGGCCGACCCCATCCCCACCGCCGCCCCTCGCGGAGCGCGTCCCCGCCCGCCCCGCCGGTCTGTTTCCAGGGCAGAACCTGTGAATAAAGCGAGAAGCGTTGCTTATTGTGCTCGTATTAATCTCCCCTTCTTGGAGCTAATTAAATTCCTTCCCAGGAGCCGGGGGTTCGCGCGGCTCCGCTGGTGCCGCAGCCGGGGCAGCCCCGCTCCAGCCGCCGCCGCGCCACGCACACAGCCCGGGGGTCGTTTCACCGATTTATTTCACATTAAAGTTTAGATACAATCGAAATCCTCGGTACGCACCTTTTAATAAAAGTAGTAATCTCTTTGAGTACTGCAAAATTATAGCATTTATATCTTCAAAAGACGGTAAACAAATAATACCAGCGAATCAATAGTACCAGCCTCGAGTGCACAGGGTCAGGTGGTTTTAGGCAGCCGTATAAAATGCGATCTGGTTTAGAGAATATAATACAGATAAATGCTATAAATAAGTGGGTATCGGAGACGGCGTGAAACTTCCTCCTACGGCCGGGTCCGCTCGGGCTGCGGCACCGCCCGCAGGGCCTGGGGGAGCCGCGCCCCCCGAGCCGCTCCCGCTGCGGCAGCCCCGGGACCCCGCCGAGCCTCCGCCCCCGGCCTACCTGCATTGAGAAACCTTATTTCTGGTTAAGAAAAATAAAAGTCCCATTTAAACTTTATTGAATTAAAGCAAAAATTAATTTTCAATATTCACACATATATTACAGAGTAATAGTAAAAGTTCAATATACTTCCTGGCGTTTAGTTGGGCCACGTTGTACAAGAGCAAAACAAGCATCAAAACATTTAGCAGCCTTAAATTTCACAATCACTCAGAATTACATAGAAATATTGAAATACTCTAGTCAGCCTTGGCTGTGGATAGTTCTTCATGTAGAAATTTTTCCTTTTGCCAGCCAGTACACAGCAAGAATTTTCCCTTCCATCATGGCATCCATGTATTCAAAAAATACTTTGCTTTTTTCTTTTTTTAAAAGTTAAACTCAGAGAAAGAGTCAAGATTAACATGTTTTAAAAACAAAACTACAAAATATGCTGTAAAGAACAATGAAAATATCTAAAGTCTACTTGTGTGAGGCAGAAGCCATGGGGAAACAATGGCAGATTACACCATGACACAGAGATGGGAACTAATTTTGTGGGAGGAGAGAGAAGAATATAAATGGGGGTTTGATCAATTATAGTGTCTCCCGCCTGTTGGCTGCAACACAACAAAAATAAGTAGTAATTCTTCAAAGCAGATGTACACAAACCTAAGCAGGATTAAGCTTCTGTAATATTTGAATGTAAAAAGTCTGCTGTCCATGACTCTTCAAACCCAGCTTTGACTTGGGAACTTGTAAGAGATTTCTCCCATTTCTTGGATGAGGAGTGATTTAAAGCGGGAACACTAGAAATCCAGAGAATGTTGAATACTTCCAGCCTCCCATCAAGTTTCCTCTCTCCAGTTTTAGATAAGCTCTGTCTCCTTTCTCCATCTGAATCAGTACTCCATTGCTAGCAGCTTCTCGGGTCACATCTTGGTCCCCTGCAAAGGCAGAAATCACTGGCCACCCGTTTAGCATCAAACTCACCTAAAGAGCAAGATAAAACAAAGCCCTCTGTCAATTAAAGTCAGACAATGACACCGCTGGGTCTCGCCTAACAGGCAAAATGCTTAGTTAAGGAAAGGCCTCTTCTGACAGCTGAAACTCCAGCCCCATAAAAAAGAAATAGCAGTCTAAACCCAGCTAAGGTATGTACTCCAAAGGAAGAAGTCTTTCACCACTGTTTTAGACCGACAACCACATCAAAACACCCGGTGCATATAAAGCAGGACATTGATCCTATTTTGGAGAATTTCAATAGGGTGCCTGTGTTTTCAGGCTATGAAAAGAGGTCTGCTTGTACTTATTGAAAGATGGCTTTATGCGAAACCTCAGAGGCAGCGAGGAGCAGAGCCACAGCCGCCGGAGTCAGGGCCTTTGAAGTGTATTCAAGGGGTAGTTTTCCTTTGTTAGGCAGCAAAGACAATATGCCATAACACAGTCAATAAGGTCTGCTAAGCTCACAGTAATGATCCCGGGACTGCACACCCCACATTAATAATGCACTACGTGCCCAAGCTAAAGGTGTTAAGCCACTTGCACCAGAACGGTGCTATACAGCTGTCCGCACACCTTTGCAAAGTGCATCATTATACAAACAGATTTTCTGTCTTGATTACACTACCTGGCTTCAGGCCGGTAATTTATTAACCTTACCTAGAGCAGCATACGCATCAAACCCCATAGAAAAGGCAAGTATGTACAGGGTAGCTGCATAGACATGCACAGATTCATTATTGTTTCCGTGCCATAGGCACCTCTCTGAACCCCAAATCCCTATGAAACCTTCTGCCACAGGAGAGTGGGTGAGAAGCCGGCCAGGGACCGCCGTTCCTAGGGGCTCTGTGCAGGGATGCTCCCGCCAGCGTTCCGCGGCACTGGGCAGTCCGAGGGCCCGGACAAGCTGGGAGGGGGCGGCAGGCGGCCGATCACCTCCCATCCCGGGACGGCTCATGCAGAGAGGGGCCGAGCGGAGGCCTGGTGGGGCTCCGTGGCCCCTTGGGCACCGTCCCCTGGAGCGGAGAATGGCCGCAGGTCCGCGCTCCCGCAGCGGCTCAGGGGCACGTCCCGCCCCGCCGCCCGCACGGCCCCGGCCCCGGCCCCGCCGGGCCGCCGACCCGTCCGCTCCCTCCCGCGGTGCCCGCGGAGCCCGGCGACGGCGCTCGCTCGGGGCTGACCTGGATGGTTTGCCTGTTGTACACTTTCACCACGTGAAAATTGAAACTGTAAATCCCTTTCCTGGGCGCGATGAAAGTGCTCCGCTCCGAGTCGAAGTTGCTGCCGATATTCACTAGTACCTGTAAGGGAAGGGCACCGTCAGCACCAACGCGGGGCCACCGCCGCCCAGCCCCGCTGCCCCCGGCTCCCAGCGCCCCCCCTCCCGCGGGCAGGGCCCCGCGGGGCGGCGCGTCCTCGGCCCGGCCCCGCCACCGGCCCCGGCAACTTCTCCCGCGGCGGCGCGCCCCGAGCCCCGCCGCCCCGGAGCGCCCGAGCCCCGCCGCGCCCGCCGCACCTGGTCGAAGTAGATGATCATGGTGCGGTTGCTCATCTCGGAGGGCTCGTGGTTGGTGCTACGGATGGCGGAGAAGGCGACCTTGGCGCTGCCGGAGCGCACGGAGATGCCGAGCGCCGTGCCGGTGGGGTCGGAGGTGGGGTTGGAGTCGCACACCACGAGGCACTTGCCCTCCAGCACGATGGGCTCCGTCTCGTTCTGCCCGCACGCCACCCACGCCGCGCCCAGCAGCAGCCCCAGCCCCAGCCCCAGCCTCGAGCCCCGCATGGCGCCGCGCTCCCTTCGCTCCGCGCCGGGCGGCACCGTCCGGGCTCCGCTCCGCTCGCTGCCCTGCCCCGCCGCGCTCAGAGCGGGGCCGAGCGCGCCCCGCCGGGTGGGAAGCGGCCGCGAGGAGGCACCGGAGCGCCGGCACACATAGCGCGGAGCGCTGCGGCGCGGGGGCCGAGCGCTTCGGAGCGGAGCGGAGCCGCCCGCCGCGCCGAGCGGGGCTGAGGGAGGCGGCGGGAGGCGGCGGCGCTGCCGGGGCTGCCGGCGAGCACAAAGACGGCGCGGGGCGCGGCCCCGCCTCCCCACCGGCCCCGCGCTGGCGTCAGCGCCCCGCGCCCGCCTCCGCCGCGCCCGGCCCAACCGGCGCCCGCCGCGCGCCGCCGCCGCCAATGGCCGCGCAGTCCGCCTGCCGCCGCCCGCCGCCGCCGCTTTTGTGGGGCGGCGCGGGCCCGGGCGCGGGAGCAGGTGCCCGGCAGCCGCCCGCACCGCACCGCACCGCACCGCACCGCACCGCGTAGGTAGGAGCGCCGGGGCGCGGAGGCGCCGCGCGGGGCTGAGGCAGGGCGGGGCTCCAGAGCTCCCGCGGAGCAGCTCGGACCGGGCGTCGGGCAAAGCCGGGCTGAGGGCCCGTGGGGCGGAGCGGGACCGCGGCTCTCCGCGGTGCAGCTGGGCGAGGCAGGCCGGAAGGGAGCGGGCTGCTGGCCGGCAAAGGCCCGCCGCCGCCTCCGAGCATCACCGGCTGTGACCCCGCGCCCCTCCCGCCGGAGATCGCGCCGAGGGACGGGATGCCGCGGGTACCCCTCTCAGAAGCGTTAGGCTCCGCTGTCTTCTTCGGCCGCTTCGTTTGCATCCCGCGGAGGAACGAACCGCAGGGCTTCCCGAGCAAGAAACTCCGGCATGGTCTGAGCCTTTCGTGGCCGGCAGAGCGCCCTGCTGACACGGACACTCGCTGCCCCGCCACGGGACCCGCCCGGAGCGCGGCTTCAGGGTCGGCGTTGGTTCCTAAAGTGCAAAGATTGCTTCGTCTCGGTGGACGTCTGACCTGTGTTCGTTCTGGATGTGCTGTCAAAAAATCATCATCCGGGATTGTAACGAAGAGATTAGAAACAAACGACCGGAACAGAATTAATTTCTAACTGGCAGATCTGTTTACAAAGTTAAACTTCAGAGATAAAAACTTTTGTGGAGTTTTAGCATCTTCTCTGGGAAACTGAATATCGTCCAAAACTGGGCTCCAGTGCAAATCATTATAAATTTTGGTAAATGCTTTACTTTATTTTATTGTGCTGTTCCAATTGTGTGATTCGTAAGATTTTTTACTTGGGATCTCTCTCTCTCTCTCTGAAAACTGCCATAAATAAAACTTTATTCGCATAGCTGCCCTGCAAAGTTAAATGAGTGTCTGTAAAGTTGCTCAGACAGTCTGTGCAGTCTCAGTCTGCCCGTGGGTTGGTACTGGCTGGCTCTGAGGGGACGGGATGTAGCGGGAGCCAATGGCATCAGGAGCCTCCCAGGGAGGGTCAAAACACCCCGCGCTTTGGATGTTCGGCAGCGAAGCAGTCTGGCAACCAATGTAGTGGCAAGATTATTATAGGGGAAGAACAGTGGTCAGAAAGGAGTTGGGGGGATAATAAAATAGAAACAAAAATTCTCCTGAGAAGGAGAAAACGAGTGGGTGGAGCCCAGCCTGTTAGAAGTTGTGTAATGTTTTACTTCAAGACCTGAGCTTGAGATTTACAATGTATTATTGCTGCTGACAGTCTTAACTGAGTCTGAAATCAGAATCAGAAACTTACAAAAAGAAATTTATATTTCTAAGGGGTACTAATAAAAATTAGTGAAAATGAGCATTTTGCATTCTTGTCATTTTGGTGAAATGACTTGGGGGAAATGGAAACAGAAGGAGCACTGCCCTTTTAATTTTTTTGAGCACTTGACTCAAAGAAACATACAAGTTCTTTCCACACACATGACTCATAAAAAATATTCTTGTATTTCTCTTGTAAGACATTTCTTCTGCATGACAGAAATCAATTTTCTTGTGCTATAGAGCTCTTTAGCTGCAGCTTGTGGGTTTGAGTCCAGGAGGGTCTGCCAGAGCTGGAATTTGTTTGGTGTGGTGACCCCATGGCAGGAGGCTGGGTGGGCCTCCTACCCCCAAGCTCCTTGAGCACTCCAATGACTCAGTGGATGGAGTCAGCAGCAAGAGCCAGAACAGGGGCACCTGGAAAAATGAACAAATGTGTCACTTTACCTCACACAGGAGGTGGGCAGGCAGACAGGGGGGTGCCAGGATTCCTGTGCCAGACACCCTTGTTGTCAGTGACTTTCATTCCTGCACACCTGACTAGCACTGTAGCACCCAGCTTCTGCAGCTCTGCTGTAATAAAGTAACACCTGCCATGCAAATTAGACCTGACTCCATTTTCATTAAATGTCACATGCAGCTGACTAGGCAGTTGTGTTGATTTCTCTGTTTTGACAGTCTCTGACTCATACTGAGCACAAAGAGGGGCTCAGCAGAGGGTGTAGGGACTGATACATAAGCACATGGCATAATTGGTGATGTGTGGCAAAGAGCTCCCCATCTAGGAGTGGAAATCTGAAATCCAGATGCTTACAGAGGGCCAGGAATTAAGTTACCCCATCTAATTATAAACTGCTTTGTTAGTCAATGTCATTGAGATCCAAGAGGGCAATGGTCATTGAGATATACTGGAAATGGTGTCAAGGTATTAACAAACTGTAATAGACATTGTAGATGTTGTTCTGAAATGGATATATTGGTCAAGCAGAGCTATTTGGTGTTTGCTTTAAGAAAAAACTGTTGTGGATGTGGTAAAAATATGTGAACTGTCCATTGTGTGGTAACTCACCCTGACCTCAATATTGACAGATTGACTGCAGACTATGAGTTTGTAGAACTCCACTAATGTTTCACCTAAGGTTAAAGAAACAAACAAACAAACAAAAACAAAACAAAAACACCAAAACCCCCCAAACAAACAACTTGGAAATAATCTGGACAGAAAATGAATAATTGAATGATTCTCATTAAGTCCCTGAATCACCACTTCAGGACTGGTTACTATCCTGCTCAGATCATGAGAGGGTTGCTTATTTAGTACCAGGAAAAAAACTATGGAGACACCAAAATAACTAATTTTTTTACCTCTTAGGAAGCAAGCTTAAGGCTTGCTGAACTTTTATATGTAGAAACCAAAATATAGTTTAGCCAATCATCATCATCAGCAGCATCGGCATTACCTGCCCTCCATTACAGTGTCAGTGAGCCTTAATCCTATTTTAGGAAAATCATCCTTAAAACTCAGTCTCACTACACATCTAACTTCAGCTTCACTCATGAAGAAAGTCTCTAAGGGGAACAAGCATAAGCTTCTCTGAAAACATGTACAGAGAAATCTACTGGAAACCTTTCTATTTCCTTCAAGAGAATAACTTAGCAAGAGTTTAGCTTGCTGTGTATAAATTCATCTTTTCACAGACTACTTCCCTTTTGATTTAATCCTTCTTGAGTAAGAAATGCAAGGTCTGGTCCATAACTGGATAACTTATATGAAATGCAGTTTGTTCACAATTCTGAAAATGCAGTTTGTTCACTGCTATATTAGTTTATGAACTATAAGCAGCAAAAAGCAATTCAGGAGTTTATATATGCCCACATAAACTTAAGATACTTGTCTTCCCAAGCATCTGCTGGGATTCTGTACAAAGTCTGAAGATGTGTGAAAATGAGATTTAGAGTGAACCAGCTCTTGCTGGTCCATACTGTGCTCTGTCTAGAACAATCTGATTTGCTGTTGTAAGAGAGGTTTGCATGTATTTACGGTGATTTGCTTATGGTGTCACCTTCAGCTCCCACAGCAAGCGAGGTATCTCAGGAGCAGCCTGAGTTCACTGAGAGAGTGCACAGCAGGAGCAGATGGACTGCTAGGGTGCCATCCAGCAGAATTATCTGTAATGCTCCACACTGAGCACTAGAATAAAAAAGGCCCAGGACGTGCTGTGCCTCTTGCCTGCCTGTGCAGGTTGTACTCAGCAGAGAGAAAACAAAATGGCACAGACAGGTTTGGGGCCAGGGCAGAGCAGCACCAGGCCAGGGATGGACACCAGAGAGTGCCTGTGTTTTCTGAGGTGTGTGCCTGACAACAGCCAGGTGATCATTTGTGTAAATTCCTGTCTCAACCTTGTGTAATTTTATTTGATCAAATGAAACCAGGTTGTTTCCCAACATTAATAATGCACTTTTTTTTTCTATAGAAAAATAGTTCTGATTTTTACTTTTAGATATTGCTTCTGGCTGGAGAATATCAAAGAATATCAAAGCTTAGTGTTTTCCCTGTGCCTTCATGTGTTTTGTAATGTTAAGAAAATTGTTAAATGTTGAAATAAAAATTCAGCTCTTGCAGTTCACATTTTTGGCAAACCTGAGTCTCAGGAGTAGGAATTTTTGATGGATACAGGTAGTTACACACAGAAGGTCAAAGGGCAAAGAGTTACACAGTCTTAATCAAGTGAGGATTGCAGCAGTAAATTAATGTCAAATTATCTCCCTTGAAGGATTCTTGGGCTACACAGGCCCTATACTGGGCTTGTATATTTTTAAGAACAGCACAGCTTATTAAGATAACTTAATAATAAATTTCATCTGCTGAATTTTACTGCCTGCCTGCAATACAGTATTTTACTTCTGATTTCACATATATATTACATAGGGCAACTTTAGAAATGGGAAAGAATATTAACTCACTGCTAAGGGCATTTGAAAACCCCATCCCTGAGACAAATATTAAACATTCTGGTTTATACAATTGTAAATGTCCATGTAAATGTCCAATAGCACTATCGAGCTTTTTTTTTAAAGTAACATTGGATTTCAGTCTTACCTTGAGATGTCTGTTTTACTGCTGCATTTACTTATGGCATGCACAGCAACAGATCTCTGTTGCTATATTGACTGATGATGTGAGATAATTTATCACTCACATGGAATATCAGCAGATTTTCTTTCAGGTACAAAAATTTCCAAAGTGAGCGATGATGCCAAGGTCAGGAGCTCAGTTTGTTTTTCTTGTCATGGACTTCTGTTGAAACAAGTGCATTGTTACAAATGAATAACTCAAACTGGAAATTAGTTGCCATTCACATAGGTAATTGTATTTTAACAGGGCAAAATCCCAGCCCAAGCTGCCAGAGAAGGCTCAGCTGAAGCCAGCACAGGCTGGAGCAGCGTGTGTGCTCTCTGTAATTGTAAATGGGGCCATCTCAGTCATGCTGCCTCTTCAAACTTAAAAGAATTAAGACCAAAGCTGTCCAAATGTTAACTGAAACTCCTAATAATTAAGGGTTATTAGGGGCTGTTGGCTGGCTTTATTTTCTACTGCAGTGCACTTGTATTTGTGGATTCTATTTATACACAGAATTAAGAGCTCTGTTTGAACAGGTAATCCAATCTCCTCTGTGTAATTTAGCCAATGATTTTTTTTTCCTGGCCCTTAATTTTGGCTGTGTTTCATGATGTACAATGCAACTGCAATACTAAAAATAATCTCATTCAATATACTTTATCTGAAAGGATAAATTAGACCACCTTACAAATGCTGGGTAATATTCTGATTTTTTAGGTTTATTTGCCTTATGAAGGAAGCCCCAGAGGTGTTGAGGGGAATTTTTTGTGTGTGTCTTTCCCTCTAGTGGCTGCTCTTCTCAGGGAAAAGCAGCAAGAGCAACACTTCTGCACTTCTGCATTGGGTACAAAGGGGTGGCAGGATGGAGGGAAGGAGACAGGCAGACAAACTTTTAGGTACCAGGAAATAAAAATCGAATGATGAGCCATAGAAGACAAAGATAAAACAACCATGGATTTGACCACATTTTCATGGAAAATGCAAAGTGTTCTTGAAATGTTATAATAATTTTGATCAGTTGCATGCAAGACCAGCTTCTCAGCCACTTCTTAGTCTCTCACACTGATCCTTTTTGTCAGTCAGTCATATTCCCAGTGCTTGCAGGACTCATGGAGTTGGAAAATACCTCAGTGACAGCCCATAGACCAGCTGTCCCCCATGTATCCATTCCACACCCTTTTCTCCTGTTTGCTAAATACTTTCTTCCTTTTGTCTGTCCTTTTCTTTTTGGCAGCATTAAACCCACAACCAAATGCCAATGTTCATTGTTTCCTTTGGGAAAAAATGCATCTGTGAAAAACAAAATCTCCTGATTTTATCCATATGGGGTTAGCGCGATATCAGCATTTACTGGATTTCATTGCCTATCCCACATCCCAGCACCCCTTCCCAATTTGTGGTTAAAGGAATGAGTCGAAGCCATAAATCCACAACTGTTCAGAGGATGAAGTGGCTGAGACAGCACTGCAGAAACACAGCTTGCCCAGGTAGAAAGCAAGGCTGCAGGGGGACAACCACCATGTGGAATATTTCATTAGGACTTGTTTCTGGTCTGCATGCAGCAGTGAGTGCTCACAGGCAGTGAAGCCCATGCACTGTATTGCATCTCTGCTCACCTTTTTCAAGTGTTGAACCAGTGATTGTGTGGAGGCTAAACACCTCAAATGGAGCAGGCAGAGAGAAAAAAGAAAACTAAAGACAGAGAGGGAGAAAAAAAACCTGCTGTAACTTCATTCATCACTCACATGGATGCCAAACCTAGCTTTCCAGTCCTTTAGCTGGAGACATCTTTATTACTCTTTCCTTGCTTTCACCCCTTTGTTTTCTTCCATTTTTGCTAGTTTTATAGCAGAGTTGCTCTTTCCAGCCAGACTCATTTATTCTGGCTCAGAATTGAATGGTTTAGGTCTTTGCAACCTACAGTAGCTGAGAGATTTCCTTAGCCCTTGTCATTTACTGCTCTGGCAGTCTACAAGAACAAAGCCTGTTAGATACCTCCCCTTATTCACTGCACATATTGGTCATATGTGGAATCTTGGCTCAGAAACTATCACAGGGCTACCCCAGGGTGCATCCCAGGGCACTCTTCCATCAGAAATCAAACCTGACAGGACTAGCAGATCTAGGAGGTTAACTTGCAACCATAAGCCACAAACAATTAAAATCCTGAAATATTAGTATTTCATTAAGGGCATCTTACGAGTAACTTATTTGCTATTCAACCAGTTAAAAATGTCTATAGCCTTTCCCAGAAGAATTTAGACCAGCCCATGGTTAAAAAAAAAATAAAAATAATGGATTACTTACAAGATCTTTGAATTTCTACTGGGACAGTTCTTCCTGCAGTTATTTCTCTTTAGGTTTGAATGGGAAAATGATTAGTAGTTATGTCTATCTTCAGCAAAAAAAGTAAAATAGTAAATTCTATCAAACACTGACTACAGCTACTTTTTATCATAAAATTTTACAAAGTCCCCACCAGTGAGCTCATTAGTGTAAATGATAGAGCCTTATTTCAGGTTTAAAGTCAGCAGTTTTCCTTAGCTACCAAGCAGCCTGTTTTCTTTTGTGACATGGTAATGGAGGACCTTACTCTGGAGAGCAGGGAAAATTTCCTCTCTGTTCTTGCAGGGCAGTCGAGTAGGGCTGCTAAAAGCAAGCAGACTGAGTGGGATTCTGTACTGTCAGTATCCTTCTGGAAGCCTTTCTGAAAAGGAGCAGACCCTTTGTAAGGGAGAGAAGTGCACATTGCACCCCAAGCTTGTTGTGAGGAGCAGATCTCAGGGACGATCGAAGAGAAAAGCTGTTTCGCAAGAAAATAATAGATTCTCCCTATTCTACCCTCCAAAATCTTTGTGGCATGCAAGCCCTACATGCCATGCACATTATCATCCCAGGATACCATCTCTGTGCCTCACCACACACTGGTACCTCAGTGTGAGCTGAGCTGGGGACACTGCTGCATCCTGCTGGCAACAGACACGGCTGGTGCAGGTCTCCTCCTCAATTTCCACGAGCACCTGCAGGGGCAGAGGCAAGAGGAATGGGTTGAACTGTTAAAGACACTGGCAGCTACAGATAAAGATAAAAATAAAAGTATTCAACTGAAAATGATTACTTCAGTGGCAAAGAGGGGAAAGGGGGGCAAAACCCTGAATACCAAGTAATTTCTCTTGATTTTCATCTGAAAACCCCTAGTCTGGTAATTGTGGGTTAAACGTGTTAGCCAGCACATGAACACTGTGCCATGCTGCTTACTGAACTCTGCTTTTCATGGACAGTGATTTCTGTGCTCATCACAGGGCATCACAATAACTCTAACGAGCACGGTCAGGGGCTGGGGCGGGATTGCTCAGGATGGGTTTGTTCAGAAACGGGGGGGCTGTCACTATGTCCAGCGCTCATCCGCTGCTCATAACGCAGCGCATTGCCATTCTCTGAGCATCGGGGTACTTTAGAGCTGTCAATGGCTCTGAAGGAGAACTCAGCCTCGCAGCCACCGCGGCGCGGTGCGGAGGGGCTGCGAACGGCGCCGGAGCGCAGCCCGTGTGGGAGCTCAGCCCGTGTGTGAGCTCAGCCCGTGTGTGAGCGCAGCCCGTGTGTGAGCTCAGCCCGTGTGTGAGCTCAGCCCGTGTGTGAGCGCAGCCCGTGTGTGAGCGCAGCCCGTGTGTGAGCTCAGCCCGTGTGTGAGCTCAGCCCGTGTGTGAGCGCAGCCCGTGTGGGAGCTCAGCCCGTGTGTGAGCTCAGCCCGTGCGGGAGCTCAGCCCGTGTGGGAGCTCAGCCCGTGTGGGAGCTCAGCCCGTGTGTGAGCGCAGCCCGTGCGGGAGCTCAGCCCGTGTGTGAGCTCAGCCCGTGTGGGAGCTCAGCCCGTGTGGGAGCGCAGCCCGTGCGGGAGCTCAGCCCGTGTGTGAGCGCAGCCCGTGCGGGAGCTCAGCCCGTGTGTGAGCTCAGCCCGTGTGGGAGCTCAGCCCGTGTGGGAGCTCAGCTCAGCCCGTGCGGGAGCTCAGCCCGTTCGGGTCCCGCAGCTCCGGGCTCCGGGCGCTGCCGCCGGGCCACTGCGCCTCTGCTGCCACCGAGGCACGGCCGCTCCAGGGGGAATCCGAGAGCCGCAGCCTGGAGAGCCTTTCAGCCTGGAGAGCCTTTCAGCGCAACAAACAAAATAACAAACCGGGGGATGTGGGCACGTGGATTTTGAAAGTTTGAGTGAGTAAAGGCTGGAGGAGCGTGACTGGTTGTGCCGCTTCTGAAGGAAACCCGCTATCCCTAGAGGCAAGATCAATCTGGTTTAAAAAAGAAAATAAGAAATCCTGGAAGCAAACCACCTTGACTTGGTTAGGAGAGAATATATCTCATAGAAAACAAAATGTCTTCCATTGACTAATTGGAGCAACATTGTTTAAATATTAAGCTGTGAAACAAAAAGTCACTATTAATTTCCCTGGGGTTAAGCAGTGAATTCTTACCTCTCAATTCTAGATTTCTAATTTTGCAGGCAGCTGGGCTTGTGGTACCCCCACAACAGCAACCTTTGGTGAGCTGATTCCCTGTAAAGTTCCATCCAAAGCCTATCAGGCTGACAGTCCATTTTTTTCTTTCATCTTTTCTCAGCCTTGAACTTACCTCACCATCCATGGACTTGAGTGTTTTGTGTCATTTCTGGAACTGCAATTGTGCTACAAGATTAGGGCAGAAAAAGAATAAAGAGAATTGTTTCAGATGAGGAGGACTTTTATATTGCAGGTTTTTTTCAGGTTCACAGATCACAGGGAAGTGCCTGTAGATTGCAGTAAGCTCCTGGCCTGGTACAAGGCACAGGGGAATGGGGAAGAGATTTTTTTATTTGCTGAGCATTTCAACCACCCCCTCCATGACCAGTGTGAAGAGTGTCTGGGATATGTAGGGAGAACTCATTTTCCTCAGGAGCTAAATTTACTTGTTTTGGAAACTTCTTATATAGATGAACTTTTGAGGAGATACAAATTGCACTTCATGTAATTGTCACTGCTACTTGGGCCAAATTCTTATTTACACTGGAGTAATTTATGCAAATATATTAAATACAGCAGTGGTGGAAAGAATAGTTAATGAATGTAGGTACCTAGTTCTTCATCAACACTACCTCCACAGGTACATGTCATCCCCTGAAACAAAAAAAATCCAAGTTAAGCCTGTCACAAATATCATGTCTTACATATTCCTTCCTCTAACTATACCCACCAGCAGATTGTCCATCAGTGCTGCCGGCAGCTTGTGACAAACTGCTGCTTCAGTAATTACGGAAGGTCTGTACCACATTTGTGATGCTGCTCACCAGAGCAGTTCAAACCTAGAAAGACAGACATCATCATTTTTCTT
The DNA here is from genome assembly GCA_039654755.1 of Calcarius lapponicus. Lineage (NCBI taxonomy): Eukaryota > Metazoa > Chordata > Aves > Passeriformes > Fringillidae > Calcarius > Calcarius lapponicus. Next base: position 13,100,164 of record CM077474.1, on the reverse strand, counting down.
TTGAAGCTGAGACCAAGTCTGAGTCAGTGGGCTGGCCACTGACTGGCTCAGCAGATCAGCAGTGGCACCAAACATATCGTATTTATTGAATATATGAGGGAAACAATGAGAGGTAGGATGGAAACAGCAGTGATACAAAGGGATAAGGAATCCAGTCAGGTATTGGCCAGCCACCAGCATGAGCATATTTATAACAAAGATCATTTGAGGGTCATAATCAGGTCATAAAGGGAATCTGCATTGTTTGCACATCATCATCACCACTGTTCAGCACATTTTAAGGTACAAAAATGCACATGTATTTTCCAAGCTTTTAATTAAAAGTACATTTTTTGTTCTGCACATAACTTCTTTATTATTTTTGCATCTCAAGTAAACTGGGAGTTCTTCATTTAGGTTATGTAAAATATCTACCTACAGAGAAACCTAGCTGCACTGAATGACTCTGCACCATACCATTTTCTTCCAGGGTCAGCAAAATTCTTAAAGGCTGGAGTGTAAAAACTGTGTTGCACTGCATTTGCGCATTGCCTCCCCTCCATCCACAGGACCTCACCTCACTTGCCTCAGTCCTTTTGCATCCTAGGGCTTATTTACAAATTGGCAGTAAAGTGCTGTATCCTCTTTGACAGTTTGCAATTAATTGCACACAATCTGTTTAGGTTTCAAGATGCACTGTTCATAAATGATGATATATTCCAAAAGGCAGCCCAATTGGCTGCTTTGCATATTGCATATATTTTTCATATTTCTGAGACAGGACATATGCAAAATCATTTTACTGTGGCACAAACACAGGCAAGATTATTTGGAAGAAAGGCCAGAGGTTCTGTATCTAATTCTTTCACTCACCTGCTGCAGACTGTGGGTAAGTCATCTAATATTTCTCTGCCTTTCTTCTGCATCTGCAGAAGGTTGTTTATTCTTCTAAGAGCTGGAATTCAGTGAATGAAACTGTAATTTATTATTATTAATATATTCCAATAAAATGGTGTTGCAGCGCTCTAGCATTGCTCTGAAGTCAGTATTAAAGAGTATTAAAGAAATAAAGAATTGGAAGAAAAGGTAGTTAAGTCCATCTGATATGCTTGCATGGAAATGCTATTTGTGGGATAACCTCCTCAGAACATGAAACTAATAAAGGCATATGGGCTACATGGATCCCAGAGCCCTGACAAGCTTCTTCTCTTTTTACTTGTCTTGAGTAAAGAATGCCATGAGTAATGTGTCCCAAACCAAAAAGCAACTTTTACAACATAAAGCATTTAAATATGCCAGTAAATACCTCATATTGACATCATATCTCTCACCATTCTTACAATGAGCTCCTATTCACTTTAATTTTTCTCTCTTTTCTCCAACCCTGCCTTCCTGCTGTGAATTATGGGCACCTCTCAGAAAAGCGACACCCTTTAATGATACATGTAATACTATAATTGAATCCAAGTACTTTGTTTCCCAAAAAGCTATTCTTTATTTGCTGGCAGGCTGCTTGTTTATCCTACATAATGTTTCCTAACATTGTCAGTCACATCAGGAAAGCCATCTTAGTCATAAAATAGCTATTGTAGAGGAAGCATTACTGGTTCTGTACAGGGCTTTTTAGCAGTAATTATGTACAGCTTTTAGTAATTTTGAGAGTCACCCAAGCATCATTGATACAAACCATTTGCAATGACATGCAATGATGCCTGTATAGTATTTTTACAAGCAAAACCAAATAAGACATTTTGGTGGTAGCATGTAAATTAGCCTTGAGGCTTGCAATGCAATGCTCATCAAGTGTGTAACATTTAATTACAAGACCACTGAGCATGAGTGAGGTCCCCTGAGCTTTTCATCCCCACAACAGAAAGATTCTCCCACTGAACTGATCATTTGAATCCTCTCATCAGATGTGGAGTGAATTCACTGCTCTCTCAGCAGGCCAAACTGGCATTTAAGGGTCTGCTGTGTTTCAGGACCCTGTTGGGTAAAGTACTTCATGGAGCCACTGCTGCTTGAGATCCCTTGTTGAATCCCATCTGCCAGGAACTGAGAACTGCAGTTGAACAAAAGTAGCATGTCAGGAGGAAGGAGAGTTTACAAGAATTTGATTTAAAAAATTGATTGAAATTAATTGAATTAACTTCAATTGATGACAAGAATCAAATAGAAAACCAATTAGCCATTTCAAATTCCCAAAGTGATGCTGTTTTCCTGTAAGAAAGAAAACATTACTCAGTAGGTTTGTTGGAGATAGGAGTTTCATTTTCAGTGTCTATTATGGCAAATAAATTTGCTAACTTACTTGTTATAGACAACAATATAGACAATATTATGTGTGTGCTGTCCCAGTTCCTAGATGCTGGAAAACGAGAAGCCTGAGGGACTTGCTGCTCTGCTGGATGTGGTGAGGGACAGCTACTCTTAATGTTCTGCAATGTCTTGGCTTCCCAACACTGAAGTGTTACCTTTTTATGCAAATGGTAGTGGCAACAGCATGCTCAATCTTTGCTATTTCATGATTAGTGTTTTTGTGTGCAATCAATAAATGCCCAGAGCCTCTCTCTGAAATGGCCACCTTGCTCAGCCTCTCCAGTAGGGAGGTCTATTTAGCAGGCGGTTTTAGCAGACCAAAATGTGGAATCAATACCCTGAGAATAATCTGCCCACTTGTCCTTATGAAATATTTGTATTTTTCCATGCACGTTCTAACAGACTGAATGACTTTTCCAATATGTAAGGGTTTAGTGCCTTGTATGGAAATGTGTCAGCTTCAAAATTGCCAGCACATCTGAGAGGATCTTTCAAGGTCACTACTGGATGGACTGAAGAGCTTCAATAAAGCTTCAAAGTCATGCAGATACAGAACCCACCTAAGTGGTTACAAACTGCCTGTGAGCCACTCCAATGTGTAGGTGAGGGGAGTCTGGGTAGGACACAGAGCTTTTCTCTCCTGAGCTCACTCCCCACCCCTTCTCTTGAGGCAAAAACGGGACCCTCTCTGCTGTGTGCATCCCTCACCTAGGGAAGGGACAGTGACTGCAGCCTGTTTCTCTGTTGTTTTTACCTGCTTGCATGGTTTCAGCCCAGTGTGGGACAGCAGCCCTCACCTCAGTCTGTCCCTTGGGCAGGGGAATCCTCTGCATTCTGTCCCCAGAGTATCACTCTCTGGTTGTAACTGTACCATGACAACATTTTTTTCCTTTGAAAAGTAAATACAATAATATTAATAATTTTAATAATAATGGTGATTTAGAAGGACTTGAAAGTTATTCACAATTAGTTTTTTTCTTGACTCCATTAATATAGTCACAAGACTCCAGTAATCTCCACATTACTTTCTGATCTAGGATATATCTTTCTCATCATGGCTTTCAAAGGGGAAGCCCTCAGCAAAGGGTATGAGGTCACATTTTCATTTTTAGCCTGGTTTCCTAAGGAAATGAGGGTCATGCCATTACTGTCTGTCTGTCTGCTCTTATTTTTCTGTCATATTGCCTTACAGGAACTCTTGAGCCCGTCAGTCAACCCCAGTCAGAGTAAAAAAAGCTTTGTAAGTCTCCAGAATAAATACATGCCTGTAAGACTTCATGGCCAGTTTTGGCTGGGGAGCAGAAGGACACACAAATTAGAGCTCTTGCTGAGCAAAGGTGAGGAGAACTCAGCCAGTGCCATCTGCTTGGCAGCAGCAATGGACAAACCAGGGCTGGCCACTCACCAGCACCAGGCTAAATTTGGACAAGGCAAGGCAGGAAGAGCTTCTTGGCTGGAGAGGGTGGGATGGTGGGTCCAGCTGCTCCCAGGAGTGGGAGGCTCCAGGAGCACAGGGCACCTCTCCCTCACAGGCACATCTCTAATTCTGTGCTTCACTGTGGTAATTACAAATCTGTCATCAAATTCTGACTTCCCTGCCAAAATAGTCAGAGTGTTTTGCAGATTACACACAGTGATACCATTCCTGTTCTAGAGAGATTATAATTTAGGGATATAAATTATGGTCATTCCTAAAACCTACTGCCTGTCTAAATTTTGAGTTAGAGACTGGAATATAATCACATGGTATCAAAATCATCCAGAAATTCTCAGATAGTGTTTAATCCAGCTTTTTATGTAGCTGAAGTAGAACTATCACTGAGTTTAGTAATGCAGGACCAAACTTGGGCTGTATTTGTATTTGGTTAGTAGCACTTGGCAGGATGAAATAAGCACATTGTTTGTATATACTTCATATGAAGCAGCACTGTGTGGTATGGAAAAGCACGGAGAGAAATCCCCACAAAAATAATTAAAAAACCAAACAACCAGTGATAACAAAGAAAAAAATTCACCCTGAAAAAAGCCACAAAATCAATAGATTATGAAAGCTACGCTGAGGCTTCCACTGCTATTATCTCAAGGCTTTATTATCAAATATCAAAAAATCATTACTGCAATATCAAAACAGCCATAATAACAATATAAAAACTCAGCTCAATCTGTTCCTGCAGGGAACTGATCTAAAAATCCACAAGAAAAAAAACAGTTGCTGTGAAAATGGCAGCTAGCCAGTTCAATCATGCTGCCAACCTGGTTCTATAATTGTACACCAGTCACTGCACCTCATGCCACTACCATAGATAACTTCAAAAGAAGTCTTCTAGCAAACAAATAATAACTAAATCAGACAAAGAATAAAATCTTTTGGAAAGGCTCATAACTGCTATTATCAGGTGCTGTACTTGTGGTTTTGGCTTTTTCTACACAGTGCAACTGATTCCTTATCACTTAGAAATGTAACTTAGACACTCTGCCTTGTGTCCTCCTGCAGAAGGTCAGCTCTTACCAACTTAAACATTCTTCAGGTTTCCTTACCTCAAAATTGAGAGTCACTTCAGCTTGCATGGGAAACCATCATCCTTGCTGTCTATGGGAATGTAGTTTTAAGGAAAACAAGGTTCTACATAAAAGATTTCTGTTGTTTGAGATTTCTGTATCTTTAATGAGTACTTATCATAGTGTTTTCCAAAATCCTCTTGGAACCTACATGCAAAGAGAACTTGTAGATCATAATGGTATTTGGTGGGTGGGAGAGAGGGAGTGAATGCCATCCTCCATTTTTTAGTATAAGAAGAAAAGAAAGTTTTCTGGTCCAGTTTGTCCAGAGTGACTTGGTTCATTCTTGTTTGACACCAAAGCACCAAGACTGGCCTGAGATATATAAGCCCACTCAGCTCTTTGCAGTGAATTGTTATATTTAACAGTTATCTATAAAAGTCTCCTGCATTCAGGAACAAATCATAAATACACACTAGTAACAGATGTTAGTCTTTTCTTAAGCTTGAAATAAGTAAGACTCATTATAATTCCATTATAATTTGCAAAAGTCATACCTTTTGTGTGTGGCTTTCTTCTTGAATGTGTGGGTAGCAGATGGCCCTTCTGAATTCCAGAAAATGCACAGAGGTGGCTGACTAAATCAAAACAAGAAGTTATAAAAACTGAGGGGTGGGCACAGAAATGACAGGGTTAAAGTTTTCAGTCACACAAGCTCATATGAGCTTACTCTGTGATTTTACACTGTTGGAAAAGACCTGTGGGAAAAGTACCCAGATCCCCCCAAAATGAGAACTTTGTAGGTGAGGAACATGAAATCAAACCAGCCTGCGAGCAGAGAGCAGCTCTGCTTTATATTCTATCCTGCCTACATGTCCTTGGCTTCTCTTGTGCTGCAGGCAGGCTGTCTGAAGTCACCCTGCAGCCTTGCAGCCCATAATCTACTTCCTGACAACAACCAGCAAAAGACTAACGCTGCACTGGGCTCTGCAGTAGACTCAAAGCAGCCCAGAGGCAGCAGGGCCAGCCTGCTGCTAGGCTGTTTGTTTATTTTGCTTGACATTTTCCTTTGTGGAGAATCTGTTCCTTGTTATTCAGGACATACAGCCCTGCACATATCCTATGTGTTTAACTGTCTTTGGATAAAAGTGGGTATTTTCCCATGTCAATAAATGTTATGGTGTGAAGCTGTGAGCTGGACTCTGAAAGAACCACCCCCTGCTGAGCATCTCACTTTTGCATTGAGTTTTCTTTGTTAGTCATGTGCAAAATAAAAAGGCTTTCTGTCTAGCAAAAACCCATCATTAATTTTTCATATGAGCACTTAAATTTTGAACACAATCCTCAAAGAAGAGAGAATAATACCAAAGAGCTACATTTTCTTTTTTTTGCATCTTAGTTATTTGATATTTTAAGAAAACTTTTTAATGCAGAATTACAGTTCTCTCAGCTTCACAGTGATAGATTAATTCTGAAGGCTACATTTGACCTTCAACTTTGTCCTTCATTAGCAGGATTACACCTAAACACTCCTTCATTTTACTGCAAATGAGACAGATGCAATGTGTATTCTGTTCGGCCCCAGCATTAGGATTATCCCAAGAGTGGCATTTATGTTCTTGTAGTTCCTTGGTATAAATAAATATCAAAGTAGGAAGACCAATCTGTACTCCACTAGGAATAATAAACTAAAATAATATGGCACTGATTCTGTTTGGGTTGTCTAAATGTGTTTTTATGATTGTATATGTTTATGGCTTTCTCACAGCCACCATGAATTCCAGGCAATTAAAAAGGACATGAGTTCTGAAGCATTTTAAAAGGGGCTTTGCCTTCCAAATGGTATGTATTAAAAGTAGAATATATTTTTTGACAGAACTACTGCAAAATCAACAGTTGCATTTTTGCCCTGCTTCAAATTCCTTTCCCTTCTCCCACCTGAGATAACTAATTAGAATATTTCTGTAAGTTGAAAAGAAAGGCAGGGAAGGATTCCTTATGTTTGCACATATATCAGGTGCAGTGCTAGCAGAAGCTCAGCCTGGAGGCCCCACATTTGAAAGTAGCTCAGAGGGAGAATTTAGCAGGTCTTGTGTCAGGTCTATCAACCCACCCATACTCTGCACAATCTGTTTTTTTCAGGCTGAACCAGTCCAGTATCACCACAGGAGGGATGGAGAACACTGTGCTGCTCACACTGCCTGGCCTTCACCCCCACTTGACTGAGGGACACAGATTTTTCAGTCATGGGTGCAGAGAAGAGCTGTATTTAATTGGACAAATAACCTCTGTGCTCTAACCTACCTCAAACTGCTCAGTCTGTATGGTGTCATGAGTTATTGAACAAAGAAGTAAAAGTACAAGTAGTGAAGCAGTAAGTTTGATCAGACTGTTAAATGTTGGCTGGCTTTGGCTATTTACATCATTTCAAAACAGGGGAAAGGGCCAGGAGAAGAAATATTTTAAAATAATTTTCCAGTTATGAACCAAGTCCAGTTTCAAATGGTAATGTTCAAGAAATAGTTTGGAAGACTAGAAAAAAACTAATTAGATAGGTACATCAAAAAGGAACATTTTAAAAGGCAAAAATACCTTGTTTCTCCCTCAAGTCAAATTGTCCCACATGACTGAGAAAAAGTGAATAAATGAAAGAGAAAGGGCAATAAAGCTTGATAATTTGCTGCTCCACACAGTGCCCCAAACTGTCAGAGGAACAATTCATGGACTTCAGTAGTAACAGTATAAATTTCAAAATTTAGAATTCAGAATTAAAAAACAACTTATTGAAGAGTATGGCTACAGCTGTCACTAAACTGTTAGTAACACATCTGGAACAAGCACCTGGAATCGCTGCAAGGTCTGGAGACATGATGTAGTAGTTCCAGCAAGTGGATGGCACAGCCTTGGATGAACAGTGGATGTGGGCAAACATACCTAAAAATTCTGAGCCAAGAGCACTGAAATTCAGAGTCCACAAAAAGTCATATTTTGTGACAAAATCACTGAGGATTTCTGCCCCTTCAGTTGTAAGATGTTGCCTCTGCATTGTTCACTGGGCTTTGGTCCATCAACCTGTTGCATAAGTACTTTATTGGGAGCACAGTCATAAAGAGAACTATTAGCCCATTGTGCTGAAGTGCAGAATGTCAGCTGTTTAGTGGAAATGTATCATCATGTCATTATTAAATATTTATTTTGTTGTAGCACCAAGAGACCAATCCTGTCAGGTTTCCTCTGTTAAATTTTTTATGAATGATAGTCCCTGACAAGCTGACAGGAATATGAAAGAGCAGAAATTGACACAAGCTTCTGGTGTTTCCAGAGGAAGGGTGTAAATCCTGCCCAGGACTCTTGTTTAGCAATGAGATCCCTTCTGGAGATGAAACAGGCGCTGCTGGGATAACCTCTGCCAGGAGCAGGGCAAAGAGCAAAAACCCTGAAGAGCCAAAAGTGTTTCCAAAGGCAAGAAAAAGCAATCTAGTCCCTCTGGGGGTTTAGGAGGCAGGGAAAAAATGTAAACAGAATGGGGGAAGTCCATAGTAATTTTTTAAAATTATACCCCAGTTTTGACTGGTTTAATCAAGCTCTGAGCCTCGCCCAGCTGGGCACAGCCAGGGCTGGAGGCAGCAGAGCCCAGCCTGGGGGAGCTGCCCTGCAGGAGCCCAGCCCTCCTCCCTGCCCGGCTGGACAGTCCCTGCCTTGTCTCTTACAGCAGGAAATGTTTTTAAATCTGAACAATGCAGCAGATCTGAGGGCAGACAGCTCAGATAATGAAAAGAAAAAAGAACTATTACTTGGAAATGATTGTTGCTTTGTCACTTTCCCTTAATTTCCTCAGTAACTGGTAGAAACCATTCCTTAGCAAATATTTAGGAAATAACATCCATAATACCATTTCCCTGCCTCAGTCTTAGCTATTGTTTCCATCCTTTTACTTTTGATGACAGGTGAGTTTCAATTGTAGTCCTTTTTATGAATACCCAGTGTATAAATTATGCAGATTAAAGTTTCTAATTTCAGAGTAAAATTCAGAGATTCTTTTCTTCTTGTGGTGCATAACAACTGGATAGCATTTTTATTTAGTTCTTCAAAGGCTTTATGATCAAAATGTTTGTTTTAAATAATGCTAATAAAGTCCCTATGTTCACTTATGAAAGCAGACGCTGAAATAATTAAATAAAAATGTTTAATCTTCAGTTAATTTGTTAGGTAATAATACTGATTGTATACAGGTAAATAATACTGATGTTTGCACTGTAAAATGTAATTTGGAAGAAAAACCACTTTTTGTTGTTCTTAACTGAGTATGGTCCATGGCTGGAACAAACTGACCATCAGTTACATCTTCACTTGGTGCAAATATTTTTGAAGATAATGCAGCAAAAGCAATGTACATCAGCAAAGAGCTAAAGTATTATCAAGGCTCTGACTCTGAAAAACACCAAATCTTTGTTAACCCAGAGTGAAATTAGGGAGTTTCATGGAGGGGACAAGGATTCAGCTGTTTGGATTTTAAGGCTTAAGGCTCAAGGTTTAGAAGTAATTTCCTACATGGCCATTTTTATTCTTAAGCCTTTCTATCTGTTTCACTGCAATACAATGAAGAAAACCTTCCTCATTCCACTAAAGAAAATTTTAGCTACCAAACAAACTTCTTGTCAGACATTGATATGGAAGAGACCTCTCAAAGCCACCAACTCTAATGGCAGAACTTCCCTGTCATTCATAGAAGAGCAGTTCTCAATGGTTATTTATCTCTGTACAATGAAACAGTTGGAGCAGGAGCTGCAGAACACAGCTCTGGAGCAGAGCAGTGCCTGCTGGCTGGTGCCTTGGTAAGGATGCAAACTCAAGTATTTGTGTGCCTGGTTAATCTGGCACAGAGATCTGAACAGCAGGCTCCTGAATTTCTTGCATGAGCTGCCTGACCACTGTGGTTTTGGACACCAGTGCAGGCCAAGGCCTCATGTAATTTCAGCATTGTAAAATCAGTATTTTAACTCCTACAGAAGAACTCAGGCTTTGAAATTCGGTGCCTTACAGTGACACACTATTTATTGGAATATTCCCAGTTAACCTGACCTGCATGTTTTGCTATTAAAGACCAAAAAGTTAATATGGCACCAAACCAGAGGAATACAAATCCATCTTGAAAATCATGCACAGCTTCCTTTTGTGTTGGATCACAATAACACTGCAGAAAGTCAGTCACAGCTTTGCACTGTTAGGTTTGGGTTGCTGTGCATCACAAGCCTATTCACAAGCACCTGACAAATCTTTCTCATTAATAACAAATGACAATCTCACTGGTACTACAATGCATGTTACATTTAATCAATTTGCTATTTATATTCATTATGTACACCTCCTATTTTGAGTAATGAAAAATTGAAGAGTAATTACAACATGGAAAAGTATCATGGATAACAAATGAGACAAGATGAGAAGAAGTACTAATAACTGGTCAGTTGTGCTTGTCAGTACATTTAAAGCAATTAAGGCAGGAAATGAGATAAGCCTTTGAAGTGAAACAGAGCATCAGGAAAACCAATGGTATGGTACCCTGGTTATGACAAAAATGCAACCATCTAAATACAGGCTTTAAAGAATTGTTTAACTACAGCTGTTACTTAAAGAAGTCAAAGTAATTTCCCTGAGTGAACTGTAGTTGTAATGTCTGGCAGCATGATCCTGCTGTAAGTCTGCCTGTCACCATGTCCATTATAGACACCACTGTAGCCAGGGGCAGCTAAGTCATCTTTTCCAGATTTGAATGGCCTCAAAGAAGGCAAACAAATTAATGACTCAGATGTCTATTTCTGCACTAAAATAGGAAGACACAATTAACTGTTTATAATCAAGAGAATACTAATAAAGAGAGTACCAAGATGCTGAAAAACTTGGGATTTAAATTGCATTTTCTTGTGAACCTTATAAAATGGAAGTGGGAGAAACCATGTCTCTGAGAGAGAACAAGCTGATGCAGTTTTGCATCTTGGAAAGATGTTGAGAAGGGGAACAGCCACAGTGTCTGATTTAATGAACAGCTGCTGAGCTCCTAAGGCTTTTACCAAGCCTATTAGTTTGCATTCCCTCTGTTGCTGGAATACATAAACACATAAGATCAAAGGTCCATTTTAAGAGAAAAATGTACCTAATTTATTTTTGATCAGAATTTTGAGGAACTTACGTCCTGGGAAGGCCTCTGTGCAGACAGTCCCTGTGTCCCAGGGTCCCTGTGCCAGGCAGGACCAAAGTGAGCAGAGTGCCACACCTGGGGCCAGCCAGGGCATGCAGCAAGCACCCCAGTGTGCTGATAAACACACTGGATTTGGCTCCTTAATAGTGCTACTATGGACTCTACCTCAAATTAAAATGTCTAACACCTAAGATAGTTCTCAGAAGAGTGGACTGGTCACAGGCAGTACTCAGTGTCTGCATGGCAGATCTTCAGAAACAAGAAGAAATTAAAACTGATGCACCAAGTTCTTAATAACTACATTTTTTCTTCTGAATTAAAATTCATCCTTATATCATGTTTTAGGTGAGGCAGGGGTCAGAGCTTCCTGCAATGCAGAGTCACAGGTATAATCTCCATTTCTGCTTAAAAGGGTGGCTTTAAGGCTTAATTCAAGCAGAAAACAGAGTAAAGACATAACAACAGAAAAAGACATGGCTGACAATCACTTTCTTGAGAGAGCTATAGTGACAAGGGAGGGCAAAAGTGCTGAGGAAGGTGATGACTGTATTGCTGTGACATCTGGAAAGTAGAGTTTGGTCATAAAAAACTGCTCAGCATTAGCAATTATAGTAGCTTTTCTTTGACATTGCCCCTGAAGTTTAGAGGGAATATCATTGATTTCATAATGAAAGCTATTCATTTTGCAAAGGTTTATTTTAAAATGTCATGAGGAAAGGCATCCTCAAGACACTAAGAAATACAATGAAAAACCTGCAAAAAGGTGTAAAGAATTCCAAATCACTGCATTGTCTAGATATTAATGTGAGTAGGTACTAAATGTACGAGCTGATTATTGCTTCATTCCTCTTAAGGAAAGAGAATTAGTAAAACAATACTTAAAGAAATGCAGATGTGAATAAAACCTGTACTAGCAGCACAGTGATTACATGGGAAAGAAGACTCAGTAAGGCTAATAGGCTTTTTAGGTAAGATTTGATCTAAAAATTAAGGGATAAAGCTATTCAATGAGGCCACATGAAGTCTTCATTACCTTCAAGTAAAACATCTTTTATCACCTAAGTCCCTTTCCTACTCTGTGTGTGTATAGAGTCTATTCCCCATCAGCAGTGGGGTGCAAAAATTCTCAGCTTTAAATCATTCTAGAAAAGAGTCTCAGCTTTTTGGGGAGATTTTTTAAACTGCCTGTTCAAAAGGATTGCAACTGTTTATTTGTCACCACCCTGTAGTCAACAAAAATGATAGGTTTTTGCGGAAATGTAGGAGTATGAGCTTTTTGAAGAAGAGACTGTGCATTTATGTCTACTCTGAAGGAGGACAAGCATGTCTATGTGCTGGATACAAGGGTTCGTAAATAAGGCTCCAGATAGTTTATTGATACAAGCAAAGGAGCAAAGGCAAAGCTAAAAAGAGAAAGTGATATACAGGACAGGATTTTCTAGACTGGTGTGAACTTCAAATGGAAAGAGAAGAGGGTTTTTTGTGTTTTATAGGACATGTTCCTACCAGCCTCAGCACAATAAAATGTGCTGGCTCCCAGCATTTCCCAGCATTTGCTGGGCCAGCAAGACCTCGAGCTGTGCTCTGTGTGTCCAGCTGCTGCATCCATGCAGACCCTGCCAGGCTCTGCAAGCACAGAGGCCCAGAGCTTGGAGGGCTGGGACTGGAGTTGGTATATTTTATATGCAAACCCATAACAGATATTCCAGGTACTACAAATATTAGGTGATGTAATTATGTAACTTAGGACCACACATCCAGACTGCAAGATTTATTAATATATTGTCTGCCTTGGTTTTATTTGGAAGAAAATTTATATATCAAGCACTCTGAATGGTGGTATACCGAGTAGTACTCAACTGCTATTGACTCCCAGCTAGTTGGGAGTAATTATATGATTTCTCAATAAGCATCAGAAGTCAGCCATAAAGTTCAATTATTTTGACATAAGAGATCAATAACAGGAATCTGAAGCAATTATAAGCCCATGATTCAGAAACTGCTTGACTAAAAACGATCACATGGTGACTCAGTCCCTGATAACTGCTCCAAGTTCAGTCACTGGTGTGGCTCTTCACATCAAAGCACATGTAATCAATGCTTTATGCTACTAACATAAGCTGTTATTTTGCATTTCCAGAGCACACCTCGCACCATGGACTGCATCCTGGGCTGAGCACATCCTTTCCCAGAGTAATTCTGAATGTGATATTGAAATCTGTCATCATTGATATCTGTGAAAAGCACAGGAGATAACTGTGTACATTCACTTTTAAATCAGCATCAATGTGCTGTCTTACTTTAAATATTAATCAAACTTCTGAGTCAACAGATTTCATCACTGGAGCAAACAGAGCACCCTTCAAGTTTCCTGGACAGATGACTATGAAGAAAGCAGAGCTTTATTTAGAAACAAGCAGAAAGACTGTGTGAAGACAAACACTTGAGCAGCATAGCCTATAAGGAAAATACCTTATGTTTTTAAAACATTGCATGTAATTCTGGTTTATATCCTTATGAACTATAAATGAAATTGTTGGTTTTACAGTAGTGTCATCACAACAGCAGTATGGTCTTAATCAGTCATCATGAAAGCCCGTCTCATTTTCAAGTGTGGGCTCATTAACCAGACAGAAAGATCAAACTTCTTCAGACCATGCCTTAAACAGTGTGGCTGTGTCCTGGTTGTGCTGTGGGGATTTCTCAAATTAGAGCTTTGCTCTGCTATTTTCCCAAAGGCTGCTCCTGTAAGCACACATGCTCCTGCCCATGTGGACGTGCAAGGTCACTGCAGCAGCTCCTTGTTTCTCTGGAGCCCTCCTTGAGAACCGTGCTGGGAAACTCCCAGGCTCGTTAAGGATAAAGTGTGCCAGCAACCCAAGCAGCCAGCCAGCTCCTCAAAGGAATCTCACAGCCTTGGCACTACTCGAGTCCTTTGTCCAGGGACAGAACATTTGTTTCTTGAAACTGGAGCAACCAGCGTAACTCCACAGCCAAACCAGGTCTCACTGCCTGGACTCCTTCCTGGCACCTCTGCAACCTCTTCCCAAGCCAAGGAGGCATTCCAAAACAAAACTCCTTTCTGGCCTTGCCCCAAAGAGCCACTCACTCATAAACTTCCCCTGACCACTGGGACATAAATAAGGCAGCAGAAATGAGACTTGGACTGCCTCTGTTAAAAGGAGGCAATGCCTCCTGCCACCTGACACCAGTATGCAGGTTCGGTTCTATTCTGTGTTTTCTGCTATGGTTTTTGCTGTTTCATAAATATTCATAGGCACATTTTATTTGGGAGTTGGTTGTATATTTTTTTTGGGGGGGGGGGCATTGCTAATTTGTAAAATTCAAGGTGAAGTACCTTTGTTTTTTCCTTCTGGGGATCTGTGGAAGGCAACAGTGCTATTCTCTATATATTTGTGTGAGCCCCAAAATCCATCCTTTGAGAGACAACTAATTAGTCACAGGGAGATTTAAGTCTTGTTCCTTAAGGAAGGAGGCAATGTCAGGGCAGAACTTGTCACCTTTGCCTGACCACCCTGAAGGGAGGAAGATTGTTACCAAATCGACCAATCCCTTTGTGTGATGGGGAAAGGATGCTGGCTTATCTAGGGTGGAAAAGGTAATAAACTAAAAAGATTCAAAGAGAAATCGTCTCCAAGCAGTGCTAACATTTTCAGACAGCTCTCCCTTCCAGTGGCACGAATAAAAGAGAGTATCAGAACTAAGTGATGGGCAGTTATTTAATGAGTTAATCTCATTAGGACATTTTAACTCCCAGAAGAGACTCAACCCATTAGCTACATAAGAGCTTGAAAAAAAAGCCTTTCAAAAGGATTGTAAAAATGTGTTAAAAGGTGGTTAATACACTGTGGATTTAACCAGGCTGTCTGGCAGGAGGAAGAGCAAGAGGTTATTACTGGTGAGCACCCCTGTAAGCCCCACAGCCCACCAAGTAACATCACTAACAATTTGGATTCCTGTTTCTAAGGTTGTTTGCTATTCTGTACAATTCCACTTAGCTTTCCAGTTATGAGTCCTATAGTTCTACCTGATCTGGATAGTCAAATCTAGACTAGTCTTACTTTGTATATAAAACAATCACCACCACCTCCCATAAACAGTTTTAAGTTACTTAACCTCACATTCTCCATAGTGGTGGAATCCCTTCTAACCCTTTCTCTCTTTTAACTAGAACTTAATTAAAATAAATGCAGACTGCGATTAACTGCACTAAGAACAGCATCAGTCTCATCTAGAACAGCATCTTGTCATTACTTTGATTTCATTGGGATACCTTAGCTTACACAATTGTACCTTTGCAATTTACATTCTGTAACTAGTTTTGTTCTTTTTAGTTACTTATATTAGCTTCAGTAGAATTATTCACATTGCTAAAGTGAGCAGTATTTGATCCTATAACATTAAATGAAAAGCATTAATAGCAGAACCTAGAGAATATCTTCCAGCAATAATTAAAAATCAGGAATTTTTTTTTTCTATCATCATTGAAAATTTCATTTTTCCATCACATTGAAATGTGGATACCTAATGCCTGATTATCCAGATCTGCTCCACAAAAGCAGTCAAGAAATTTCTACCATATAATTGCTAATGCTAATTGCATTTAGTCTATGGTTTCAAAAGCAGTGATATGAAAGGTTCTGACTGTTTAGAGTATTGTAAAATGTAACTGGTAAGTAATGCATTTTCAAGAGTTTGGGGAACATTATTAAGGTTCATTTCCATGCTGCAGCTGCAGGAGTTGGAATTATGAAAGTGAAGAAGCTGTAAAATTGAAAAGGTCAGTAATGACATTCATCTATTCCAGCTGTCAGATCAAGGGAATGTTAACAAAACTAGTCTCTGGTAGAAAAGCTAATTGTCTCCTTGCATTTTGGCTGCCCCAATACACATACTCTACTGTGGCTAATCCATAGGAAAGAATACAATGGAACAGTGTATCATTTTTTGAACATGCCTCTTGCAAACAAATAAACCTAATTTTCCTAAATGAGAAAACTCTAATGATTCTATAACCTAAATTTGTCTACAAGGCAGCCAAAATTTTCAAGTTTAAAGAAAACAGTATGTGAATAAAGTTCATGTAAACCTGGAAGCTGAGTCTCCAGAGTGCTCAGAGTACAGAGCAAATTTAAAATTTTGCACTAATACAGTCTTGAAAGCAGCATTTCTAAAATATCTCCTACCAAGGCATGTTTTATTATAACAACATATAGAAAAGTTTCTTTCACAGATCAAATCTTTTCTAGATGAGCTGGATTTAATGATCCCACAGTGAGAAGGACCTTGTCTTCAACAGCCCTTGCCCATGAGGTGAGACAGTACAAATGGAACACAGCTATACACAAATCACCAGTGGACACTGAGTCTAAGACCTTTTTATTGAATGACAGGCCCCTGCCATGGGCAGCAAGAGGCCTCATCAAGAAACAGTGAGAACCTTGTGCTTTTTATGATGCACCAAATCCTGCCTTATTGAGAGAACGATATTCCTCAGCAACTGAGGCCAAAGAAAAGGGCCCCAGATCTATGGCATGCCACTCATTCAAGGGAATCCTGTGATTAATCTACACAATTTTATTGCAAGCCCCTCTGGCTATTTTCTATTGCTGTCTGGTTTTGTATTTTCACCCCATATGCTGCAGCTGCTAGGAGAGGTTTATGCTACAAGTGGAACAGGCTCACGGAGCCAACACTCAGTGTGAGGACAGGATTCCCATTATATGCACCACCTCAGACTTTGATTTGTCCTGTTTTATGAAACAGAAATGTGACAGAAACAATCCAACTTGACCAATGACAACATAATATTAGGTCAGTATGTAGCTTTCTGGGTAACATGTTAAAAATCTTTCTGTTATCTGTCTCCTTTCCTATGCAGAAGTATTGCAAAGGCCAGAAACAATACTGGCAATTCATGAAATATTCAGATGTACAGTTGCAATTCTTTAATAAATGGAAGTGACCTTCAAAACAGACATCCCAAAGATTAAGAGAACTTCTCAAAAGATGGCATTTGTCACTAATCAATGACTTACACTCTTCCTAGCAATGAATACAAAAAAAAGACCTTTCCGAATTATTCGACTTTAAAAGCAAATAATTCATAAAACCTACACAAAAGAACATTAATGAGCTAGCAATACAACAGATAGAAAACATCAAACAAGGAAACTGAAAGAATAAATCCCCTGTGCCTATCAGTCTCCATGTCTGGAGTGCTGGGAAGCCACTGGCACATCCATCTGCTGTTTCCAGGCCCTGGGTGATGCTGCCTGCACTAACTACATATCTTTTATTAGGAAATTGCACATCAAAATATTTATAGCATTTTACAAATGGGTTTCCTTTGTCACAGTCACACAGGTGTCTTGGCTCTAACTGGGTCACTGTGTGGGAACAGATGTAATCTCAGCAGAATACAGTGGGAAATCTGGGCTACATTAATGACTGATCCAATTACAGTGGAAAGCTCTAGAAAACCCAGATTTATTAAGAACCTGGAGATAATTACAATGTACTTCTAGGGATGACCAGATGGACAAGCCAGTCTCAAACTCTTTAAGGGCAGCGGAGCTGAACAAGAGGTGCCAATGCCATTGCCTACGTAGCTGGAGAAATTCCCGTTGTGAGGATGTGGGGAAAAAGCTGGAGGCTCACTGCAGACACCTGGGCAGAATGAGTTCAGACCCGAGTCTAAACACATACTAGGCCAGCAGCATGGCTCACCTGCTGCTCTGAGGGCAGGGGGACAGAGGAAAAGGTTTCCAGGAAAGAATGTAGCACGAATGAAAAAAACCCAGGCAGCTTTTTGTCCAAGGAGACTGTTTACACAAAAGAGCTCCTCGTGATTTAATATCAGGGCCTCTTGACAAGCTACATTTTCTCTCCTGAGTTGGAAATAAATGCCATATAATGCCAGGGAGCAATCTGATCTCACACTTAAACAAATCCAAGCATCTTCCACAGAATTGCACCCAAGAAAAGAGAATGAAATACACTTGAGAAATCTGAGTATAAACATCTCTTTTTACCAATGCAAAGTAGATAAAATTTCATAGCAACCTCTGTGATCTTGATAACATGCTTCATCGTATGGGCCTGCCCTTGTCTCTAGTAAAACTGCATCTGTGAGTAGTCCCATTAAGGTAATTTGGATCTAAGAGGATGGCTGACTTTTAGCATTTGGTTAATTAGGAACTTTGCTGACTCAAGATCTTTTTTTTTTTTTCAGCTAAATATTTTATCTAAGAAGATAGATTAAGTACTAGAAGATAATATTTCTTTTTTCTAGTACTTCCTGCCAGCTTCAAACTAGTAAATATTTACGTTTCAGCCACTGATAGCTAACGTGACCTTTCTGTTGCACACTACACCCATGCTATATTTTCCCCTCACTATTAACATTCTTTCCAGTCCATCTTTCATTAACAAGCAGTATTTAAACATATGCAAATTTCCTATTTTAGCTGATGTTTTAGGAACATTTTTAAGGTCACCTTGTTTGATCTATCACACAGACATAGCAAATTTATGCACCATATATCCTATCTCTACTTGTTTTTTACCTACATCTGTCTTCTCTGATTGCATTTGAACAGAGTTATTTTCTATTTTAAATAAAAGATTTATGCCTTAGCTGTCAGTTTTCCTTTATTTGAAAATTTAATTTTGTTTCTAGAAGTCTAGATTAAGTTATTAGATTTAACTGTCCCTTGTGCATTGCAGCAATAGCAGAAGTATATTTTCCCTGGTGGATAGAGAACATAAACAAAACACTCTCAACTTAAAAATAAAGAATGTTATTACTAAGACCAATATAACACAGTCCAGGATACAAAAACTGGTGGTGTCATTTTTAATAATGATGGTGAGGAATGGGAATTGACTAATAAATATGACAAATCACAAATCCAGTAGCCTCCAAAGCCTGGAAAATGCTTTGCAGAAAAGGCACGGTGCCCCAAAATGTCCCCTACACTTAGGCTAGTGAATATCCTTTTGTACCACAGCACCACTGGGACACACAACTTGATCCCTGATACTGAAGGGTTTATTTAAATGAGGCAGAAATGAGAATCAGCACCACTGTTTCCAGTTAGTCAGAGGGCTATTTATTGATCCAGCGTGGTGTATCTCATCTTCAGTGCGACACCTTCTTTAGCATCTCTCAGCAGTGCTACATTGGTTGTATTTTCTCTCAAGCCCTGGAATTTTAGGGCTTTCCTAAAGCCATAACCATGCCACTGCAGTTGCAGCCTGTGGTTGCTGCCTTGCAATGCCCAAACCAGCTGAGCTCTCAGGGGCAGGGCAGGGGGCGGTGTTTGGGGGAGTGTGATCTCATCAAATGTGTTCACGTGTTTTCAGTCTTTTTCTCCATTTTTAATTTCTAGAAGTACCTGGGCCTCTGGCCAGTTCTGTTATCTTCTCTTCACATGGTAACATCCATATAGACCCAGTCAGAATCTGGTCCTAATCAACCTCTGCACCTCTTATAAACACTCAGACCCTACATCTTGTGATTCTGTGCTCTCAACAATGTGCAGTGTGAACAGAGGAAACAAAGAGCTGAAGGATAAAGATTTACCTGGCTATATTAGTAAATCTTCAGTCACAAACCTTGCCCTGATTCCCTTTTTTAAATACTGAATATCATGAAAACAGGTCTTTTGAGGAGAAAGGAGGAATTCCTTGCACAAAGAAAACAAATGCATGCACATGATCCCTTCTGCCACTCACAAAGTATCAGCTAAGGCTTGAACGGCTACAAAGTCCCCCTCTCTCCCAATTCAGTATAGTACAACAGCTATTTAATATAAGCAGTGATGAAGAACAGTGTGGCCACCTCCTGTTAAGGGAGGCAGGACAGGGTAAAGCTGAACCTCTTTGGAAACCTTCAGTCAATGCACCTGTATGCATAAAGTGCTATCAAATGCAAGCAATCCCAGCAGTAACTAGTTAAACTTGACATCAGCCCACTAATTGCAGTAATAAGCTAACATACCACGAGGCACTATGTCCAGGCAGACAGCACCATCAACATGAAAGTGAAACCTTCCTAAGGATTTTCTTGGAAAATCTTGTCAGCTCAGAAATACTCTTAAGATACACATTCTAGACACAGTTATTGAATATGAGCCTCCTGCTGCCACATCCTGGTAAAGAATTCACACAACCTGTATGACAATCCTGTGGCACAGGATGACCACACCAGTAGGGCACTGGGCAGGGAACCATCCAGGCTCACTCTCACCTGCTCTCTTGACAGCAGCTCCCTTTGCTAGGAGCATGAGCCAACTTCTTCTGCTCTGATAGCAGAAATTCTCCAAGGATGTGTTACATTAACCCTTATGTCAATGACCTTTCAAAACATCATACAAGAAAGTAAAAGGCTAAGACCTGCAAGGAAGTAAACTCTGCACTACACACTAAGTAGAATATATTATCATGACAATTACTTTGTTACAGAAAGCACCTTCAAATACCAAATAAATTGCACAAATCACTGCACTAATGCAGCTGAAAAGACTGCTCCTCCTCTCTTTGATTTAACAAGTAATTAATGAATACATAAACCCTGAACAAAACTTTAATCTATCCCAGTGTCAAATAATTAATCATTCGTTCCACGTTTAATCCTGTTCTGATAAAGGTAATTAATATTTCACCATGACACTGCAGAATAGAACAGTACCTGGGAGCAGAGAAGGCAGCCTTCCATTTCTCCTTTGTTGTAATTCTGAAGTGATAGGTGCTTGCTCCCACTGACAGGTAATCCAGAACACAGTGTTCCCCCACAGCTGGAAATTAAGGTTTATGCTTGTCATCTATTGTGATTGCAATGAAGCTTTTCTTGTTCTAACCAATTATTTAAAAAAAAAAATAACAATAAACCAAAACCCAACAATATGAAAAATAAGTCACCTGAACTTGGTCAATCATTTTTCTGACCTGACAGCATTTGGGAAACCAGAGCTTGCACAAATGCTTTGGCCTATACAATGTCACTGAACATATGCCAGGGATGTGGATAGAGAACAAAGCATGTGCACGTTGTCTGCTTCTGTCCACAGAGAGATGTGCTGTGAGAAAAAGCAACTGGATGAAGATTTAAGTCCTAATTTTACTGCAGGAAAACACTGACATCTTTTTTGAAAACTTGAAGTCTAATCAAGAAATGTGTTGATGTGCACAAAATTAAATTGAAGGAAATCCTATGTTGATTTTTCTCAGGGTGACACATCTCAGGTATCCACATATTTCAGCAAAGAGTTTCACAAGGAAGATTCTATAAGAAACAAATTGCCTTGGGAGCCTGCTATCCAATTACTCAAAAATAGAGAGGCATACCTTCAGAGTCATCTCCTTGCTCAGCATTCTCCAGTAGGGCCACAAATCCTTCTCCCTAAACAAATGCTAAATATACTGTCATAATTTATTCTCATTCAAATGCAAGGAAAAAAAAAAAAAAACTAAACCCAAACCCTTGATTGAGAAAACCAATTGTACTGACATGTTTTTATAAGAAATCCAGCTTGTGACACAAACCCCTCCCAGAGTCATGCAGAGATGCTCCTGAGCTGTAACATCTCCTTTTCCTAATGTGCTATATCAATGCTACTATCCCAGCTGTCATTAATCTAATTCTCCATTATGTCCCAAATCAGTAAAGAAAAACTTTCAGGTGGGGGTCTCTGGTGGAGTAGGACCAAATAAACCACATGAAATCAGGCAGCTTTAATTTTGGGACCTGCCAAGACCTATTTTATCTGCAAACTAATTTGCACACCTGATAACAGCTTATCTGAGGTGACTGATATTTTTAACACCTAGATAGCAATTCTAGCCAATTATGCTGGACAGAATTTGCACAGTTACAGAGAACTTTGATTTAGGATTATGGTTCTATTAGCCGAGATGAATTTCAAAAGATTCTGTTTTCCATTATCTCTAAATACTTTGAAGATGCACCTAACTTCTCACTGCTTGAATAGAAACTACAGCTGCTAGGAACCTGAGTCATACTCCTTTCTCAGAGCACTTCTCAATGCTAAAATAAAACCTAAGTATCTGGTAAAGTGCTGGTTTTAGGTTTATGAGGAACACCTGACCTGACTTGGGCAATGAATCATTGAGGCAAATGTCCTGCTCCTGGCAGCAGCAGCTTCAAAGGAATGCTCTGGCCCCACAATAAAGCCTTAGCAATAGATTTTATTTTTGTGTTTCTTGATTGAGTCAACAGTTCTTTTGCACAGGAGACAACTTAAAAACTGATTGTCTATGCCACATCTTTAACTTTGTGCTTGCAGCAGTGGGTGATATTTATTCCCTTGTACCAATAGTCACACGGATTTGTTGGCCAGCTGCTGCACTGTCACTTCATTTCTGACTCCCACAAGGAAACCTTTTCCATATTCATGAACACTGCATTAATTTCTAAGATCCCGGAAACCCTCACTGAAGCTGTGTGTTATAATCCAATTGATTTTTTTATTGCTTAAGATCAACAAAGCCTTAATTCACCGCAGGAACCGTGTTGTGTGATATTTTGTATACATGCACACATAACATTATATCTTTGCTATCACTTGGATTTTATTTCTACTCATTTATGCTAATTATTTTAAATGGGAAGGATTAAATTATTGATATATGTAAATGTACCATTCTACATTAGATTTGATGAGATTGCATTAGGAAGGGTTACTCTTGTAGAAAAAAACATATTTCTACTCTATAAGAAAACCAATGCTAAATTGCAGTGGTAGCTCTCAGCCAAGGCTAGACCCATTCATGCTAATATGACCTTCAATTAGTGAAGCAGACATCTCAAGACCCAGCTATTTTATCAGACACACAGTAAAG
The DNA here is from genome assembly GCA_039654755.1 of Calcarius lapponicus. NCBI lineage: Eukaryota > Metazoa > Chordata > Aves > Passeriformes > Fringillidae > Calcarius > Calcarius lapponicus. The sequence goes on along the minus strand of CM077474.1, from coordinate 13,077,282 downwards.
GATGAGGAAATGTTGGTATCCTTGAAAAATTCTACTTTGAGGTGACCTTCTACTTAGCCAGGCTCATTATGCAAAACAAAAATAATTGTGCATCTTCTTCCTAGTCTCACTTAAGAAGGTTTTTGGCAAATTTCAAATTACAAATAATGATTTAACCCATAGATTTATGCTAATACATAGCAGCTCAGGCAGCACATGCATCCTGTACAATTCCCCAGAGACACTGGTTTACAGTGTTTTCTTTTTCTTAGCAGCAACAGATATAAGCTTTTACTTAAAAAAACCCACTACACATCTACTTAGGTCCAGATTTTTTTAAATAGTAAATACCATTGTGACATCCTTAGACAGCAAAGGACTAGGTGGCCCCCACAGTAGTTTTCTCACTGCAAATAGTTGCAAAGTTATGCTGAAAATCTGGCTCACTTCAGTGCTTAAGTAGTTCAGATTTCTTTCATTCTTATTCACAAATATGGCACCTTTGACATGGTAAACAAGTGAATATATCATATTCAATTTGCAAGCTATAATATGCTCAAAGACGTTTAGGGCTACTAAAAATAGGTTTATTCTAGTCAGAAGGAAAATCAATGAAATCACCATGTACAATATTCTCTAATTTTTATATGAGCCTTTTCAGCAACACTCTGTGGGCAGAAAAGGAGTTCCATACAATGTTTATTTAATGAACAGTCACATTTCTTTTAAGTTAGGTATTAGAATACAGAGAATTAAATTAGAGAGAGATGCTTAAGTACCTAAATAGAAACAACAAACACAGGTAAAAGATTTTAAGGTTAATGGAAAGTTGACTGTTAGGAACCAACCACCAGGACTATGAACAGGGCAAAGTTCATGAGACTGGAAAGGATGGCCATTCTTCGTAAGACCATTGAAAGAGAGAAGAACTGGTCAAATAAAGGGGGGCTTCCCAAAAAGGTCAAAGAATTGGCAGGGCAGGAATGGAGGGGAATATGTAACCAGACACAGCTGGTATCTATTGCTGTTACTTTTTGAAGCCAGGTGAGACATAACAACCTAGATAATAGCTAAGGATTTGGCTGTGCAAAGCCATAGACAGGATGAGATAATAGGCAGGTACAATGGGATCGTGTTCTATTCTTGGTACAGGAGAGAGAATCTGAATAAACTTTCTTCTACAATATCTATACAATTCCCTTTAGTTTGCTGTCATATTCTGAGCACTGAAATATGTCACGATGCTTACTTTTTTCTTTCCAAACTTGTCTTCTCTTCTGAAACTATTTTATATGTATTAGTCTTTGGCTGTGCCTATCATCATGTATGTGTATATATATATATTTATATATATTTATACACACACACATTTTTTCAGCACGCCTGCAGTCTTTCAGGATTTTCATGCAGGTCTTAGACAAGGGGTTTCGTTTGTTTGTTTGTTGTTTTTTTTTTTCTGGTTTGGCTTTTTTTGCAGGGGAGAGGGTGGGAGAACTTTTTCTGATGGGTTGGAATCGGGGTGGGGGTTTGTTTATTTGTTTGGGTTTATTTCCTTTAGCTCTTCATTTGTCATTTTCTGCTTAGATAAGTTATTTGAAAACAAAGAGAGCTTTGAGCACAGCCTTACGGGGGTGGGCTTAGCCAAACTATTAGGCACACAGTCTGCTAGTTTTGAGTGGTTCTTAATATTGCACACTTTCTTTTTCCCTAAACGAGACTAACAGCCAGAGAAACGAGTCCTTGGAAATACTCTTGGTTTTGCCCCCTGTTTTGCGTGAACCAATGCGACAGGCAGCCTGAGAAATGCCCCTTTTCCCCCGGCTGGGGGATCCCCCTTTTCTCTCCTAGGAGATCCCCTTTCCTCCTGCCTGGGGGATCCCTCCTTTCCCCTTTCCCCGCTCTGTCCCGGCGCTGGGTGCAATAGGCAGCCCGGGGGATCCCCGTTTCCCCCTTTCCCGTTCCCCGTTCCCGCTCTGTGCCGGTGCAATAGGGAGATCCCAGTTTCCCCCTTTTCCCGTTCCCGCTGTGTCCCGGTGCAATAGGCAGCCCTGGGAATCCCTGTTTCCCCGTTCCCGGTTCCCGCTGTGTCCCGGTGCAATAGGCAGCCCTGGGAATCCCTGTTTCCCGGTTCCCGCTGTGTCCCGGTGCAATAGGCAGCCCTGGGAATCCCTGTTTCCCCGTTCCCGCTGTGTCCCGGTGCAATAGGCAGCCCTGGGAATCCCTGTTTCCCCGTTCCCGCTGTGTCCCGGTGCAATAGGCAGCCCTGGGAATCCCTGTTTCCCCGTTCCCGCTGTGTCCCGGTGCAATAGGCAGCCCCGGGAATCCCTGTTTCCCCGTTCCCGCTGTGTCCCGGTGCAATAGGCAGCCCCGGGAATCCCTGTTTCCCCGTTCCCACTGTGTCCCGGTGCAATAGGCAGCCCTGGGAATCCCTGTTTCCCCGTTCCCGGTTCCCGCTGTGTCCCGGTGCAATAGGCAGCCCTGGGAATCCCTGTTTCCCGGTTCCCGCTGTGTCCCGGTGCAATAGGCAGCCCTGGGAATCCCTGTTTCCCCGTTCCCGCTGTGTCCCGGTGCAATAGGCAGCCCTGGGAATCCCTGTTTCCCCGTTCCCGGTTCCCGCTGTGTCCCGCTCCCCGCGCAGCGCTCTGCGGGCCGGGCGCGGCGGTTCCTGCAGCAGCAGCGCCACCTGCTGTCCCTTCCCGGCGCTGCTCCGGCCGCCGCCGTGCCCACCCCGCGCCGGAGTTTCTCACCCAAGTGTCCAAATAACAGCAAGGGAATGTTTTATTTTATTTTACTTTTTTTTCCTTTTTTTTTTTAATCAGGGGACAGGCCGATCCCTCAGCGTACCCTGCAAAGCTCCTGCTGGCCGCGCGGGTCAGTAACATTTACGTGACATTTTCCAGCAGAGTGGTTGTAAAATCCTCACTTTCTCCACGTTAGTGGAAAAGGATAAAACCAACAAAGGAGAAAGCCTGGTACGATTCTGATTAAGTGCAGCTACCAAGGTAAACACTGAAGTGGAGGCTGTCAGCTTGCTCCCCAGAAATACCCCCAACACTTCTGTTTGAGTGTCTCACGGGGGGCAGGGTTGGGGTACAGGCAGGGCAGCAGACCAGGACAGCACATTAACAAATGTGTAGCTGCATTTCCTTCAACATCGTTTCTAAAGCTTGTCCTTAAAGGAATAACTCATCTTCCAAGGTCATGTTCTGTCAATAGTTTAATTTACAACCAATTATGCCACATTCACTGTTAATTTCACATGCACACACAAAATTTGTTTGCTTGTATTAAGGGGAATGTGTTTACGGGGGTTTTTTAAGAGGAGCTCTTTTTTTTCTCTTTGCTACTGTTTTACAGAAGTCCTTCTGATGGCTTACAGAGCAGTGGTGGCCCACAAGAGCAGAACCTGAGAGACAGCCCCACAGATAAAGCTGCAGGGATCTTTCATGTATCAAATATTTGACCTATTTGATGGGGGCCATTACTTGCTCTTGGCATTGCTCTTTTTGCTCTTTTTTGTTATTGCTGTTGTTTTTGTGGTTGAGCTTTTTTTTTTTGGTTTTTTGGGGTTTTTTTTTTGTTTTGTTTTTTTTTTTGTTTTTTGTTTTGTTTTTGTTTTTTAATTTAGCTGGTTCTCCTAACATCTGTAGTACATTATTTTTTGTATAAAACCAAAATCATACCTTGTACACAGGTAGTGAAAACACTGGTCTACTAGTGCAATGTATTTCTCAAAGTAGTTGGGTTCATTCTGGCAATGTACTTTATCAAAGCTGTATTTTACCCACAGCCAAACTGTGAGCTGTTACAGAAGAATAATTATTTTTCATATTAAAATGTGGCTCATTTAAAATGGCAGCTCATTGTATCCATTAAACATTACCTATTCTTCAGGCTGGAATCAAGACTGCTTTCAGAGAGTATTCAGCTTGCTACTGAAATGATTTAAATAGATCTAGTGGAACACTGTAAATATGATCAAGGCAAAAAGCCAGTCAATAAAACTGTCAGTTTTACCCTAATAAAGGAGGAAGGCCTTTGCTATTTCTCTGTAACAGACAGTTTATTGTCCAGCTGTATGCAATGGCTTCAGGACATCTGGCCACTTAATCATTGAGCATCAAGTCCAGAGCACCAAAGGAACCATAAGCAAATAATCAGTGGTCTAATTCACTTTTGTACTAAAGACCCTGCACACAGCTCTGGCATCAACAGACTGTATGATCTTGGTCTAAAATGCATTTCAACATTCCTGGTAGCTGTCAGAACACAACAAAGAGCTTTGATGAAAAGACAAGTATGTCTGAAAACCTCATACCACACAGGCTAGGTCATACTGTTTATAAGGTGTGGCACAAGTCTGGGAAATGCAGGAGCTCCTTGAACCAGCCTGGAGCTGCTGGGGCCTTGTCCCAGTGCCTGCCTTAGGCCAGCTGGAAGCATCAAGAGCATCAGTGCTCCCAGCTGGGAGGCAGAACAACCCCTGAGCTGAGACTGGGTGGCTGCCAGCTGTCCTGCTTTGAAACAAGGTACCTTTGACCTAATCCAGAGGTTTAAAGGATAGGCTCAAGACTGTGCCAAAATGGTGTGGCTAATGCTTGGTGCTGCTGGGAAGGCAGTGACATTCTTTGCTCTAGCCACCCTAAAAGCAGCTCCTGCCCAGACTGAGACATCCACCAAACTACACAACCAACTGAACCAGCTGCTTCCCCCTGCAAACCCTTCTGTAAGGCCTCAGGTAATCCTGTGCACATTGAAATCCCCTTGCTTCAGCAAACACATCAATGTCTCACTTTCATTGCTACAGATTAAGGCTTGATATCTGGATTTTCTCCTTTAGTCAACAGAGTTGAATTTCAATATATTGATAGGAGCTGTCAGGCTTATTTCCTTCAGGGTGCAATCAAAGCATGTGGATTTCCACAGCTCCAAGTGCACAGCTTTGGTCTGACTGCAGCTACAGAAGCTGCTGTGGAAGCCCACAGGCACCTGATGCAGAATAGACTGAGAGACCATGTTGGTGGGCAGTGCTGGCTTATCTGTGGGTTTCCACTTCTGAAAGTGATCCTGCATGCTGTGCTTTAACAAACTTCCTCCAGGATGGTTCTGGGAAGCAATTACCCATCATGATGGTACCTGCCCTCATCCCCCCTTTCTCAGGAAGCATTGTTTCTCCCTGTCTGACGAGTCTAATAGGAATCTGTGTTACCTCACAAAAAGGATGGATTTGGAGGGAGGAGAGGTGATCTTCTTGCCACACCTGTGCACCCAGAGGGTCACTCACAAAGAGGCTGGGCTAGCAGAGACTGAATTTGCTGAAGAACTGGCAGGAAGTGGTAACCAGCTAATTTGTTCAGCTGTTGCAGTAAATTGTCACTAAACTCCCAGGCACCCTCAGACTGTGGAGGTCTGAAAGATAGGAAGGAAACATTAACACATTACATAAAGGAGGGACACAAGAGAAGGACACAGGGAATTAAGGGTGGAAAAAAAGGAACAAATGCCAAATATTTCTTCTTTCCAGGTGTGTTCCTTCTCTACTGAAATACAGAGCTGTCCTCTATTACCTACCATTCTCTTTGTGCTTGTTCAGTTGGGGAGAAATCTGTCTGCTGAAATGAAACACCTCATCCCAGAAATGAGGTAGCTGCTAAGTGAGAGCACTGGCTTCACACAGTCATCAAGGCAAACGCCTTAGGACTGAGCTGTTCAACCTGCAATGGAAAACAATTCTGTTTTTTTCTTCCCACCGGGCATAAGTCTTCCCTGTCTCTCTATTGTGCTAGTGAAAGCAAATTTCACTGGAAACTGAATCTATTTACAAATATTTTGACAGATTGAGACAGTTGCTCGGGAAAAAATGATTAAATATATGCAGATAAAATACAGTGTCATGTGAACAGCTGCTGCACAGACCCACAGCCTGCGTGGATGCAATTTTATTTATGCTTTTTAAAGGCTATGTGGGTGTCCCTGTAAAACAGAAACAAAGAGAACATTACTCCTGCTGGTGATAAATTAGAGAAAAATCTCAGATGATTAATCCTCCAAAATGTGCAGTCTTGACTTTTTTTTTTTTAAGCTTTTTGGCAGGAAGATATACATACAAAATTGTACCAGCACTGCTCTTGTATACACTCACACGTCCCATTCCATAGATCTCATCGGCGACTCCCTTTGAGGCTGTCTCAGCTCCTGACTGGAACAGGTCATTATGTGTGTGCCTCAATCCATCATTTCTGAAGTATCCTGCAAAGAGATTGCCATTAGAAGCCAGTGCAGTGAAACCAACTAGCTTCCATCTAGAGCATGACTTGCAATTTTTTATCACATCTTATTTTTCTGTTTCTAACATTATATTACCTATCTATATTGTTACTTTTCTGTAGGGACCGAGATCATGCTGTACCTGCTTTTCCTGTACCAATTACCACTATTTTAAGACTGTGTAGAGATGTCTGCAAATAAACATTAGCTGGAAGTTCCTGATGCTTTCCCCTGACACTGTCATTGGAACATTATGACCATAAACACCCTTGCCTATAGCAGTTATAATTGATTTTATTTCAAATTCTGGACACCTGAGCAATGAAACACTCAAAGTGTTCCAAATACCAGGATCAGTCTATAAACAAAGGGCAACAAATTTCAGATGCAGCTGTTGCACAGAGTGACATGAGCAGACAAACTGCTTCTCCATAAATGCCAGCACCTGCTGAAACCTGTCTTGCCCAGCACTAGATAGAGTCCTCACGGTCTGCACAAGGCTGTGATCCTGACTGCAAACACACAGATTTCCTCACCTTTACAGAACCTGAGATACATGTTTTGACACCCAAATTAGCGTCCTCAATCCAACACTAGAAAACAAAGCATCAGTGAGGGAGAAATAATTCAAAGCGCCTTGCTCTCTGAGAGCTCAAATAATCTTTTCATACAGTGAGACTGCAATACCCAGATAAAAACATGCTAGTTCAGCTGGATCTCCATAGAAAAGGGAAGTGCAGGGTGCTCAGACAGCAGCCATGGAGCAGAGCCTTGCACAGCCAGAGCCACTCTGCACACGAGCTGCCCCCAGCAGGACAGAATCCTGCCATGGCAGAGCAGGCTCAGCACGTCTGCTGGCTCCTGCCCAGCCCCAGCCAGCAGGGCAGATGATATCCTGGAGCCTCACAGTGCCAAACCTGCTCCTGCTCTCGCACAATCAGCCTCTACTCCTAAACGCAAGAAGCCCCACAGAACCCAGCATGAGGTCATAAAGAACTTAGAGGTGAAGGGGATATGCTCACCCAAAGGTAAATCTTGTAAGGATATCTTGGAATAATGCTGAGGATTTTAAAGAGTGAACCACCACATAGCAAAAAAAGTGATAATAGAAATAATCTATAAATGCTGTATTCAAATGTAGATGTCTCCAGCTGTTTATCATTCTTTAAGCACTTCCCTTGTCAAATCCTACTTTGCAACTGATGAAAAAAAATACCCACAGTGTTTCATAATGACATGGCACAGATACTTTAAGGCTGCTGATGAATAAGGAGGCCTTGAAAACTGCTATGACCATGCTGTTCTTTGTTTGCCACATAAGAAAACAAATGCCAAACCTCTTCATTCAGGGTCTTCTATTCATCAACCTGAAAAAAAATTACAGGAAAAAGACTGGCACTAGAAATAACACTGTTGAAAATTATTCTCAAGGCCAGTGCCAGCTTACTGGGGAGCTGCTGCTTGTGAGCTGGTACCCCAGATTGCCACCATGCACTGCTCAGGGGACAGGAACTATTTGGCTCAAATTTTCTTTTACCTTGAAAATTTGGTGAGCCGTAGCTGAGCAAGCACTTAAGAAATCCACTCATAGCATTGGCCATCAACAGCTGGATTATATCTTTGTATTGTTTGTCTTTTGAAACTGTGGTGCATTTGCTGACCCCTGATTAAAAAGCATTTTTGGACAAGGGTCAAAAGACAAAAAATACCTACAAATACCTACAGGGTGATAGGAAAACCTGTCACATCACAGAAAGAAGAACAAAAACAGCAACTGCCTGCATACCTTGGGAAGCTGACACTATACCAGCACATACTACATAGACACATACTAGTGTCTGCCAGGTGTGAGGATGGGGCTCAGGAACTCTCAGAGGTCTGTGAACCGCAAAGCAGAGTTCACCATCTGGTCTCTTGAGAGGAAAATACTGCAACTTCTAACCTTGCACTAACATTTTCAAGTTAATTTTAAAAATAAAGCTTTCTGAACCATAGCATTTTTTTTTTGCATCACTTTGTTTAGAAATAATGAGCAGGTGCCTATGAAATGTCTTCATGATAAAATATATTTCAACTTTATGAAGAAGCTTATACCACTGTTAATTAAGATGAATAGTTTCAGGAGATTGTGAGAAAAATAACGCCTATACTCATAAAACCTGACGACAAAATCTGATGTGTTAGAGAGAAAAGTGATTACTCTAATGCATACAATGCTTGATACATAGTCTCACAGCTCTCCCCTGCTGTGTTTTGTATAAACTATGAAGTCAACAAAGCACTGATAAAGAAACAAATTAAAGGTAGGATTCACATGATTCATATTTCAATAGCGAGGAATTAAAATAGATAATGGCTCCCAGACAAAGAAGAAAAAAAACCAGCATTCCTTGTAGTATTTCGTCCCTGACCCCATTAGAACTTTGTGATACTGCAGGTCTATCCTCTCTCTAATTAGTACATACATTAACTGTTAAGTCAACTCATTTCAATTTATGATTTATATGTACAACACAAAAACATGGTACTGTATTTGAAAAACATGACATCCCTGGTATAAACTGTTTGATGAATGTTTGAGAATCTCTACATTTTATGAGAAATCTGCATTCTTAGCAAGCCTGAACCATTGTCCTTAAGCTCCTCCTCATCTCATGAAACAGCAAAGCGACCTCATTGAAAATTTCTTTCCATGGACTATTTTCATCTGCATCCTTCCAAACTCATCTCTTTCAATTTCAACGAAGCCAGAAACTGAAGTGCTTAAAGGAGTAGATGAAAAGCAGAATGTGACCATGTTAGCAATGCAGCACAGCAAGAGGAGTCACATCTGCAGCTCTTTGTTTCTGGTAGCACACTGCACCTGCCCCGCTGACGGCAGCAGCGCCTTGCCACAGCTGCAGGGGCACCAACAGCTTCAGTGGGACACAAAAGCACAAACACTTCAGTGAGAGACCCTGACAGTGCTGTGCAGGAGCCCAGGCTTTGCCTTCCATGAGGAACAGCTTGCTGCTTTTCTGTACAACCCAAATATTCAGGGCTGATAAGCATTTGCCAAAGACGTCCACTTCATTATTTAGGCAAGACACTGGAAATGCCACAGTAAACTTTTCAAGGGCCTTTCTGAGCTGAGTCTTCATAATTACGGCTAAATATACAAAAAAAAAGTCATAATTGTGCTTAAACATATACTTTTTGATATAGAATCCTGAGCCTAGTTGTACTTTTTATTTCTCCTGTGGTCAGCATAACAAACCAGGATCCATTTTAACTTAGCTCACTGTGTGTGCATCCATGGCTTGACTACAGGATTCTGCTGAATGTGTTCTGCATTGCTTAGCTGGGCACAAAAGAGAATAATTGTTCAGAATGTGCTCTCCTACTCCAAGGTAAACACCAAAAACTGATTTTAGTAAATATTTGTACTGTGTTATACCTGTTGAATATATGCTCTGTGTTAGGCAAATGAGCTGCCCCAGGGTATTATCTTCATGGACTGTTTGCAGTTCTATAAAGCTCTCATCATATCTACTCACTAAAATAATTTGGGATATTGAATATCAAAAAGGGCTCTGCAATGCAAACAAGTCAGTCTCCATTGTGCTGCTTGTATAGTTAGACAGCTATGAGAGCACTTAAAGGAATTAAACTGAGCATGAGCAGGTGCTCTGTCTTTGCCTTGTGTGCTGAGTACTGACTATGAGGTGTGCACATGATCTTAGGATAAAACACAGACACCTGAAATTCTTACAGGCAACCAGCAACTGGAGGCAGCAGCTTTGATGTGTCATTGCTTTCAGCTGCAAAGGGAAAGACAAACCTTACATAATTGCACAATGATGTCACTTTGTTGACACGAGCACTTCTTTTCCTCACTCCACTTCTGTTCCTGGACCTTTCAGACTAATTTCTAAAAAATAATTAATTTAAAATAATGGCAAAGTCACCTACCCCTGCTTGCCCCATTTCTTTCAGGCAGGTAAGTCCTAAAATTAGGCAAATGAAAAATTGCTGTCAGAAAATTGAAGGAGCCAGGAGTAGAGCTGGGGACACTTCACTGCTGCATGTCCTGGGGTTTGCTCTGCTCTCCTGCCAGGACTCCCTGGTGACAGCAGCACTCTCTCAGTCTGTAGGAACTGAACTGAGAGCTTGGCTGGGGACAGCAAAATGAATGCTTCAGTCAAGCACTGCTGAGAAAGTGGGGTGGATGACTTCTCTCCAAACATGTTCCCTGTCCCAGGCTGCCCACAGGGCAGAGTCCACTCACTGCTCTTCACTAAGTAAGTATATAGCCCTCCCAAATAGCACACAAGCACCTCCATCCCAATCTTCTGATGGAAAGGAACAGAAAATGTAGAGAACTATTGTCCAGCTGGACCCTCATGTCCTCTCTCCTAAAGGCTTGCCAGTGACTTTAACAGCCAGATAAAGACATTTGTGTTTCTGGGAAAACCTGTGGTAATATAAATAAGCCTTTGGAATCTGCAGCACTCCAAATCCTGGAAAATAGATGCCCAATCCAAAGGGTAACTGCAACACTTTTAGAGTCAATGTTCAAGTGCCAAATGAGAAATAATGGATGATTTCTCTGCAATGATATCTCTTTTCCAGATACAAAGAAGGCACTACTATTTTCTCCCTGAACAATCAATAATTTTGTGCAGGAAAAGAATCCCTCATTGCTCCCATGAATCACATTGTCAAGAATCTCAGAGAAAAGGAAACCGACCCTTTAATAAAAAAATGATTTCTGATACTTGGGAAGTGAAGGTGGCTGGTGCAAAAAGCCACTCAAGAAACTAAATATCAGATGACAAAATCAACTAGGAGGATACAATGGCATGCTGGTGTGTTCATATCCAACTGCCTGAGAGGCAAATCTTGAATTTCTACAAGGTATTCTACCTTGTGCATTCTTGCTGAGGAAAATAGACACTTACCATTATCTACGTGTAGAGGTAACCCTCCACCTCTCATGGAGACAATGCTGCAGGAGGGAAGCAGCCAGCCCTGTTGGTGGGGTGAAAAGAAAAGCTATTGCTTCCACAGTCCAGATCTCCATGTGCAAATCTATTTCTGGTTCAGAATCCTTTACCCTGCAGATGATAAAGAACAGAGCGGCAAAGGATAAAGAACTTTCATGGCAACAAACAAAAATACACAAGGACTCTGTCCTCAATATTCAGGTCAGAATCTAACTCTGCCCAAAGTTCAGCAACATTCAGCTCTAGGGTTTTCTTCAAGGCCAAATCTGGGAAAAGGAGAGAATGAAAGATCTCATTATGTGTGTCCATTGCATGGAAAAACCTCTTCAACACACCATGTGAAACGCTTTGTATTTTAGAAATCTATCAACCAGATCTAGTGCACATTGAAGTTAACAGAAAGCTTCCCACAGGCTTTACTGGGCTTTGGTTTAGGTTACATGTTTTAATTCTTTTTTTCCCTACAACAGAGAAGCACAGTAAATTATAGAGGTTCTCCTTGCTCTGTTCCCCTCCAGGCTACAGGCAGCATGCACAGAAGCTTCTCTCCATCTTCTTCCATGTTCATCTTTGATGAGGGCTCCATTAAACTCTCCCAGTTGTTACTGCTCAGAAGGATTTAATGACTGGTGTTCAACCCTGATACTACTTAATAATAGCATTTAAGTAAGGAATTTATGCTAAAATGGTTTTATGGCTTGCATGAGAATGCAGGAGCAATAATAATAATAATAATAATAATAAAAAACTAGACACAATGTATTTTTTAATTCAAACTCTAAGGCAAACATCACTACTCTTAAAAGTTAAGACATGAAAATACAATATTGAATCATAAGCTCTCATAACATCATTTTCACAATTACAATTCAGAGATTAAAAAGGCCATTTCCCTGCGCTTCTTGTTAGAGAGGTTATAGAAACATAAATGTGCTGTTTAAATTTTTTTTAAGTTTTAGTGAATACCAGAAGAAATCAATGCAAGCAGTGTTCTGTTATCAAACCTCAACCTTTCCAAATTTCTGTGTAGCACCCTGGGGGCCATGACTCCTGAATGTGTGCAATCAAGCATTTTAAAAGGCCAAAGACCAAAACTTTGGTGATTAAATACCCTACTTAGCCCTGGGAGAAGCATTTAACATATGCTTCTGCAGTGGCATTATACATTAATTTTATATTATCACATCCATAGCATGTTTTATCACTTTTAAGCAGCATCCCCTAATGTACACAATTGCCAGAGAGAAACCCTGAAAATGAGAACTGATGTTTGCTGGGAGGAGACATCAAAAAGATCATTGACTGTTTTACAGTGCAGTAGATGGAAGACCAATGAAAACAACCATTCCAAGGCAGTTTCTTCTTTTGCTACTGAAAGCTTTCATTGCCTTGGATGAGGCACTCAGTTAAAAAAAGATGCAGTCAGTTCTTCATGATGATGCATTAAACAAGGTTTGGGGTTTTGTGCGTTTGTGCTTTTAAAACATTTGAGCATTACCAGGTTTCTAAGGCAGAGATAGAAAAAGTTTGCTTCTGAGTCATATTTTCAGGGAAGAAGCAGAGACAGTTCCTTTGTTTTCTTACTGTCAAAAAGTTTAGTATGATTAAAATGCAAAAGTGCTCAAATAGTCCCATAAACTAGTCCCATGTCCAGTCTCATCAGCATTAGGAACATTGCTCAAATCAAATGTATTTAGGTGTCCTCATGCAACTCTTTCCAGCCCATCTCTCAGTGATCTCTTCAGCATCATGGGACATCCTATCAGCTCTGTTCCGTGTTTTGACTATTTTCAAAAACCTCTTGCCAACCCTCCCTTGCTTCAAATTCATCTCTACCCAACTGCTCAACCAAATGTTGCCTTCCTCTCCTGCTCCATCTCATCTGCCACTGTCCCCACTCTTTTTCCTCCTGCTCAGGGCTGCTGCCACAGCTGTTCATCCAGCCAGGGAGCAGCACCACTGAATTTTGCAGGAGAAGAGCAAGTGCAGCCCCTTGCTTTGTTAAGGGACCCTCTGCATTATTTGTTTCAGAGGCAGCCACCTTCACTCTTGGATTTCTAAATGGGAGAGGGGAATTAGGCAAGCAGGCAGGCAGATGCCTGTGCAAAAAGCCCTTTCTTATAAATAAATCTCCCAGATTTTAGTTTACAAAGTAGATTAATAATGCAACTACTGGATAGAATTCAGGGAAATTTTGAACGATGCTTTACAAAACTAAAGTGATTAATCCTGTAACATATGAAAACGCTGTCAGTATTAATGAGTGACTCTCACCTTGGCAACAAGAAGAACTAATTTTTTTCATTTTGAACGTACCAGATTCCCATAAATGTGGACTGCCCCACTCCCTAGCCGTGGCAAGACATATGACCTCTAAACATCGAAGCATCTGCGAGGTACTTAAGGATTTATTCACAGGCTGCCACGATGAGGCAGTAGTAAGTTGTGGTGAATTCAGCATTTACAGCACAAATGATGCTGCTGAAGTGCTAATTAGTGCTAATTTGACTTGGCCCATTTTGGACCTCTGACAATCACAGCTCTTCAAAAGCAAGCAGGTCTGGCATGTGCACATCTAAGGAAAACTTCCACCTCTCTATTTCCCTGTTATGATATTTCTAAGGCAAAACATTAAGAAATTTAAAATATCTGTGTTTTCCTGAAGCAGTAGCCCAGGCTAGCTGCTTCTACAGATTGATTTCTAGAAGAGAATGTTTTAATATATTTAGCTTAATGGGGAATGTCAAAAGTATTAGAGCAAAGCTAGGAAGAAAACATGTCACTGAGCATAGATTTGAGTGTAGAGTTACATACTTGTTCAGAAGTTAATAAAGAAAATAACTTTTTTTTTTTTTCCCTTCAGATAAGCAAAAGCTGTTTCCCAAAGAGAGGGTCATGAAGAGAGAAGTCAGTTTTTCTGCTTTTATCCTCTGCCTTTGGGCCCTGATAACTGTACTTGCCTCCCCTCATTTTCGCTAGATGAATCAGGCAAGTGAAGAAAAACAGCTTAGAGATGCAGTAGGTTCATCCTTTGAGAAACCTGATGCAGTAAACTGTCTTGATCAGAAATATTTTTTCTACTAAGGTGAGCTACATAATTTGGTTCCTTAAAAAAGGGGACTTTGAAGCTACACTCTGCCTCCAAATACTTGTCATTTGACCCAGAAGGCAATAAGTGAAAAATTCTGAACAAATAAATCAAAAAAGCTGACACACTTTTCCAGGTGGCAAAGCTTTCGTGTGCTAACAAAAGCCTTGATTCTCAGTGCTTTTGATCTCTGCAGAATGACAGGCCAACAAAAGCAGCCTCAGTGATCGACAGTGCAGCAGAATGAGGCCAGCAGAGTCAATACTCAAAAGAAGAGAGTAACTACTCCAGGGATTTCTCAGGTGGGTGAAACTCTGGGCACTGAACATTTTCTAAAAATTACATTTTAATAATAGTTTTCAAAATACACTTAAATACTTTGAAGGCCTAAGTAACAAAACACCTAAATAATCCTGGTTTGTGTTTGATGCAGTGCTCTTGTGCTTTAGGTGTCTACTATAACAAAGGAAATAGCAAAAATATTAGATAATTTCTGATGGCTCTCATTTGATCAAACCATTGGCACTAAAAATGAGTGGCTCTAGCATCTTCACAGGGCAGTGGGAAGTAGTGGCAGGCAGGAAATAAATAAATAAATAAATAAATTCACAGGATGGTGCATTGCAACTTCAAATACATGATAAGCAGGAAAATATTTTGGTTGATTAAAAACCTCCAGACCAAGGGTTTGAGAAGAAATAATAAATATACACTGAATTGAAGCAGAAATAATTCAAAAGACTGTGAAAATAGCATTAGGAATTAGGTAAGGCTCTTATTCAATTTTTTACTGCTAAACCTACCAGAAAATTAAAAGAAAACAAACAAAAATGAACCCCCAAAACTACGAAAGATGCAACAGAAGTGGTGTTGTGAATAGATCCTAAAAGATCATTATGTGGACATATTAATCCTGTCCTAATCCCTATTTAAACTCTGCTCACACGAAGTTGAAGCCTGCACTCACAGGTGAACAAAGCACAGCCACCCCTTGTCACACCTCAGCAGAGACCACCCCAGGCCTGCAGGGAAGGGCAACAAACAGGGCAGGACACAACCTTCTCTTTTCCCTTGATGATTTCAAGGGTCAGGAACTGGCCAAAGACCATCAGATGAAATATTTGAAGAAATGCAGGAATATAAACACAGAAGCATGCATTTACTTGAATTTTTGTTCTCTCCTTCCCATATTAATGTTGAATTAATGTTGAATTTTCTTTTTCTTTTTTTTTTTTTATGAGAACTGTAAAAACACTGATAGAAGAAGAATCTTTTTTACATATACACACATTCACACATGACAATATGATAATGTCCTGGAAATACAATGATATTCTAAGTTTTTTCTTAGTGGCTTTTACATTTCTGTTTATTTGAACAACCAATCCCTCCTAATGTCACACAAGATAAAGTCACACAGCCTGGAAACTTCTTTGTAGGGGTAATGCACTTCAGTCATTCTCCTTGTTTTGCTCTATTCCAGATTTCTCAATTCTAGTACTATCTATTTCCATGGTGTATAATTATACCTATGGAATTCCCTGATAGCAGCCAAGGATAGTGTTTATTCATAATAATATCCTTTCTCTCTGGTTTCTGAAGGATAAGGGACCACATTTTATTGACTCCAAAATCAATCCAATCTCCTCAAAAAGCAGACAAATACTGTAGTAGCAGAAAATCATAGAAGAAAAGATGGGTTGTCACTAGTCTTTCAATGACCACAGAAGACTGCTAAATAAATTTCCTTAATGCATTTGATGGAAAGCAAATTTTTGAAGCTCTGATTTTAAGTTTGCAGCCTTGAGGGTTCAGTTGCAGCAGCAATGACTGTTACCACAGGCAGCCAAGAGCAGCAGCAAAGGCAAAGTACTTGAGAAGACTTCTACTAAACAACACCCATCACCATCTACTGTTAAATCTCCTGATAGCATATTGGCCTTAGAGTTGGCCTGCACAAAGCAACATGGCTGGGACCTGTGTAAGAAAAGTGGTTTTAACTTGCAAAATTCCTATTGGGACTCTGGGACAGGCTCTTCATCCCTCTCAGCACCAGGGGGCTCCTGGAAGTGAGAAACTGGAGTCCACTGACTTCTCTGGAAAAAACATTTCCAATGCACTCTCTGCACAAAGCCTGTGGTGCTGTTTGTCTCTGCACTGCAGGAGAGGCACTCTGAGATCAGGGCTGGGCTCTGAACACTGGCCCAAAGTTTTCATCGTGAACTAAATTCACTCACTGTGCCCTACTGCAATGAGCAAAGCCCTTTCTGTGCTCACCTGAATAAATTCTTTTTCATCTTCAAACTGGACAGTTCAGCAAAATGCCACTTCTAATTAGAACTAAAACTTTCATTGATAAATATCTTGCATTTACAACACGAGACAAATTTACTGTGCTGCTGCTTGTACCAACACATCCTCAATCCCCTTTCTGCTTTTCACTGGTATCTTTTCCCCAGCAGTGCTGTGTGTTTGGACAGGTAACACCTGTTTCTAACCCTGCTGATGAGAACTGCAGAGCTGCTGCCTAGGTGCACTACACACACAAATGCTGACAGCACTGAATGCAGAGGGAGTTGAGCATTGGCTGTCAAAGACGATTAAGAACTGTGTGCAACTCAAGTCAGCCAAATAATAAGCTGCTCTAAAACTGCCTCCATGGCAAACTAAGCTTTAGAATGGGCTGATAAATTGACATTATTCACAAAGAAAAACTACTTGGATTTGGGGATGTTTTGTTAATAGAATTTTGAATAAGGACAATTAACAATGAGGATACAGAAGTAGCCAGACAATTCTTAACCCAGGGTGTAGCAATCCATTTGCATACGTAACTAACAATTTTCATGCTCAATTACCTTATTATTCAAAATATATTTATGATTGCAATACATTTAAGGTGAAATTGAATGCTCAGCCTTTGCATGGTCTAGAGCTATTAAACATTAGTTTGCTGAGGTGTTCAGTGATACATTTCTTAATCGATGAATTTTACTAGAGTCAAGTATTACCCTCAATGCAGCTCCAGGTTGATCAGCCCAGGAAAAGGGCTGCTTGTAATACAGAATAAAGGATGTTTCTAGAGATGAAACCTAGTAACTGTCTCAAATGCTTGGGGTTTTTTTTTTAAACCTACATTTTTAATTTCTTTTGTGTGTGAGTGCGTTTTCCCTCAAAATATTAAATAAGCATAATTATGCTTTTGGTCTCTCTTGCTACAGTAAACCTATGGCTGAATAATTTCACTGACCTGTTCAAAATGTGAGTTTTGCTTTCATAAGTATTAAAAAAACTAGTTTTTAACAGGTCTACAACAGAATTGACTGCCAAAAAAAAAAAAAGCTTTTAGGGCAAAATATATTCAAAATTTCCAATATTTGACACATGCATGAAACAGCTTTCCCTAAAACAATCTGTGTATTCCAGCACCACAGCACCAGCAGCACTGGCTCGAGGCCAGACTTACCAACACTGGGGAAAAATGGATCTTAACGCAATAAAAATATCGCTAAATAATTTTAAGCTAAACATCTTGTGCTTGGATTTTTAAAGAGCTCAGAGTGTGCGTCAGATGGGGGATGATCCACAGTGATACAGTTAAAGTGCAGTTTCAGGATGACCTGCCTCCACATCTCTCTCCATTAGAGCAACTTTTCTCTTAAGCTGTCCCCTCTGTTTCTCAAATGCTTTTGAAGAAAGAAGACTGAAAGTTCTTGACAGTGCTATTAAGGGAAGAAACTTGTGCTTCCCACTCCCCTCTCCTCATGCCAGTAGCCTGACTCACCTCTGGATATAGATGTACACACAGGAAGAAGTGGTTTTGGTGCTTTCTCCTTCTCAAGTACCTCCATCCACATCCTCACAGATATGTCCATTGACCTTCATGGCTGACACAATTTCCAGGTCTGTCCACAATCTGTGTAAAATGAAGCAACAAAGCTGTGTTACTGCAGTCCTAAACCAGCCCCAATAAATAGTTGAGAGAGCAGAGTGTTAAGCTGGGCAAGCTGACCATGGCTTACAGTTTCTGCAAGCCTGGACAAGTCATAGGCAGATTTTACTCAAGCAGGACAGGATTCAAGAGACCTTTTAGACTTACCTGAACACAAGTGATATACCTTGCCTTTGCATGGTAAGGGAGGATTCCCCATTTGACATGTGGGAAGGAAAGTACAGCCAAATTCAAGGATAGATCCAGGTGCTATGGGAAACCTCTGGGAAAGCTCTCACTCAGCCTTCTAGCAGTCACTTCAAGTGACTGCAGTGCCTCCTTGTTCTTCAAGTATTTTCAGACAGCTCTGTAATATTACAAGCAATACCATGTATTTCTTCAAAAACAGCAGTGGAGATTAAGCTGAGAGCTGTTGATAATTTCCCTTTGTACTGTTTCTTGCCTGGAAAAAGAAAGCTGAAGACTCATGGCAGCACTCTTCCACTGCCTCTTTTCTCCTCTGAGGACAGCTCCTGACTGCTGTGTCCAGGCCCAAGGGAAACCCAAACTGTTTGCATCTCTGAGTGTGAGCACACTATTCAGTCACTAATTCTGAGACCAGCTGTGGCATAGATGCATGGTGAAAGAGTTAACTGCAAAACCTCTCTCTCTGGAGGATCTCCACTGCAGTAACACATTACACCAGCTCCATTTTGTAGCTAATGTTTAATTTGTCCATACCTTTGGCAATAAATCTGATTTGTCAATATGCATGAACATACCTTAGTATGGGCAATTTGTATTTACATTATAACATTACTTGCTTAAAGAAAAAAGAGTGGTAGATTTGATGAAAGTTTGGAAATGTTCCTGCAAAACCAAGAGGGTCTTGCACCAAGGATACAGGCAGTGCTGGTCCTGTGTGGAAGGCTGTATGCAGTCATGAATTTTGATTTGTTTCCCTGCTCTCACCTGTTGAACAGATGCCTCAGGCACCATCCACTTCCTTCCTCTTTCTTATTCATCTATTTGGATTGCAGACCCATGAAGCAAAATCTTTTATCCAATGGCAGTAAAACACCTTGCACAATACAAACCATTTACCTGAAACCTGAAGACCCACCTCAGATATACAAAAATATACAGGAGTGGAGCTGCTTGACATGACAGCTGAATGGATTACAGAAAGAAATGCCAAAGGCTTTAAATATCATCAATTAATGAAGGAAACCCCTCTACTCCAAAAGTAATGCATAAAGGAATGCATAAAATAGCCCTCACATCATTAGAACTCATTCAGCTGTCACAGTATTGTGCATCCTTAAATGGCTTTTTTTCCCCATGAATTCAGAGAATTTTCTTTTAGCTCCATGTGTAATTTTAAATAATTACACGTGAATAAATAAATGAAAATCAAAGAAACTGTCTCTGCTTAGAAAACCAGCTTAATTTGGCATGCTCTGCTGCACACTTCTAAATGCCCAGAATCTTTCAGGCCTTGCTTAAACCAAATTCCTCCACACCGTGCAAGCAATCTTTATAAAAAAGTATTAAATTAAATTTGGCATCAAGTGAGGTGTGAAATTCTTAAATTGTCCCCGGAAAAAGAAGTCATCAGGTTCAAATAGGGATGGCCATCCTTGCTGCCTCCAAGCACACATTTATTTAGAAAATAAAACTCCCCAAAACCCATCAAGTAAGGTGAAAAATAAATGTTGCCACAAGTCCCCCTTGCTCCCTGCAAGAGTCCAAGTGTGCTTTGTAAACTGTGCTTATGAAATGCACTCATGGCTTGCACTGATTCAGCTGAGCTATTCCTGCTCATCTCCTTCCTGGAGCAGGCTGCTCTCCACAGTGCCCGTGCTGACTTCTGCTGCTTTGTGCATCTCCCAGACCGTGCTGTGCCTTTTGTATTGCCCACTCTGGAAATAGAAAGTGTCACATTTTACTGATCACTCCACCCAGTTCCTTTTAGCAGCTGCCACCAGACTTTTTGTAACAGGGCACTACTTGTGTCCTAACCATGACAATTTATAGAGGGAGCCTCAGCTCTTCAAAGCCTTTCCTCCCTCCAGCCTGAGCCTGCTAATCAAGAGAATGAGTGCTGAGTCCTCACTTGCTCAGTTTGTCCCTCTGGGTTTGTCTCACAGGTTTTCACTGTGACAGTGATGCCAATTCTTTGGAACAATAACCAAACACAAAGGAGCCAAATCAAACCCCAAAACAAACAATCCTCCAAATATACCCATAAAAGGAAAGGGAAAGTAGTCTAATTTTTATAACAGCACACAATTTCTTGCAAATAGAAATGCACAGAGCCTGATTTTACATAAAATCAAGTCTTTTTAAAATGTATTCTAAAAAAGGAAATAATTATCAGTTGTCAATAATCAAAACTATCTAAACACCAGAAATAAAGAATTTTGAAACATTATAAACATACATTATAATGGAGACATGAAGTAGCTCAGAAGTTTTAAAGTTCTACCACTTTCAGGACAGCACTTTTAGAGCAGTCTGAACTGCATTGATTAACATTTCAAACCCACGTGAGCCTCCCTGGGGCCCATGGAATCAGCTCTCCGTCTGTACAGGGTTTTCTACTTACAGGAACTGAGGATCTGAGGGCCAGACGCTGCATTGGCATGTCCACTTCATTTCAGGAGGAGTCTGACAGTGTGGTATCACTTAAATAATGAAGCACACATCTGGCAGGAGATTGCTGAGGTTGGCTAAGTTTGTGCAAGGTCAATTCATCCTCTAAGCTTCTGTATGCTGAAAATGAAGCAAGAAGTTTACAAGGCAATCAGCAGAATCCACCGATTGATTTCAGGGTTTCTTTCCAGGTAGCATGTATTTCTTGGTAAATCAGTTTTGAATGTATAAAAAGAGAAGGGAGTGGTATTGTATTGCTCTGAGACAGACTTTCTGAAACGTTTCAACAACTAATGCATACCTGTTCAAAAATATGATGCTTTTTCTTTTGTAAGGAACTAGAAAAACTACAATGCACCTGACATGACAAATGGAAAAGCGTACCTATCTCTCACACATCTACCCCACTATCCTGATTTGCAAGTTCTAGGCTATTTTTACCAAAAGTGGAAAATCCTTAAAGTAAAAAAATACAGGATCAGGATTTAAAAAAATGTATTTATTTAGTATTTCCACTAATTTTCCCAGAAGAACAATAACTGCTTAATATGAAATGTGAAATCCAGTACCCTAACATACTGTTATCAACTTGCTTTACAGAACAGGCATTAGTACTGATAAAAAGTTTCATTTTTAAATCCTTCCTATGTTAAAAGAAAGAGCTGACATTTTTATAAAGTCAGTGTGACATAGAAATGAGACAAACATAATGAAAAATTACTTTTATCATTCAATAGTCCACAACATTAAAAAAACAACTTAGTGAGTAAGGGTTGTAGGTTAAACCTCAGATCTCCATTATTTTCTCATTTTAACAATTATACAAAGTACCTTTCTCCAGAGGTCATGGAAATCAGCTCCCTGCACCCCAGCTCAGTGCTCTCACTACAAGCAATCTTTTCATACCAGTCTCTGGCATTAAAAAAAAAAACAAAAAAACACCAAAACCCAAATATTTTTGCAAATTTGCTTATTTTTCACGACCTGAAGATACTAACTTCAACATTTTTGTTGTTGCTGTTGATTTTAATTTATTGTTGTTGATTTAATGTTGTTGCTGTAACATTTTAAAGTCTCCATTTGGCAAGCATTGATTTTTCATCAATGCTGCAAATCAGAGCACGGGCCAGCTGCTGTGGAAGTGACAGAGAGGGGAGCTCACCCTCACATGGGTGCACATACAGACCCTGATCAGCAAGATCACCACTCTCCCTGTCTCTGACCCCCTCCTCCTGACAGCCTGTTTGTCTTGGAAGGGACAATGTCAAGTAAATACCAAGGGAAGGGGGCAGAAAACACCATCAGAAGTCTCTTTCTGATGGCCCACCACTGCTGTGCCATCAAACATCAGGGATCCTTAGCTGAGCTCATGCTGATGCCTCTCCCTGGGTTTCAGAACTTGAGAGCCAGGCACAGTTAAGGGATAAGAGATTTTTACCTTGGTATTTTAATAAGGATCCTTGTGGTGCACAGTGTGGCCAAGGTGGGATGTGCCACAATGCACACCTCCAATAGATTGTGTGTACAACTTATAGACCTTGCAAATTAGCAGATCTAACAAGGGTACCCCACTGGGAGGCCTGGATGGATGGTGTGATATCCCCCCTCTGAGGAATTCCCCTGGATGGGCCAAATCTCCAGTTCACAGGATATGTTCTAGAGGGCACCTTGCTTTCCCAAGATAGCTTAGGGTTTTCTGGCCTCCTGCTATGAGGCCTTCAGGATGTTTGGTCTCCTGGCCTAACAGAGTACTGGAACTATGCTAAGTTATCCGACTTAAGGAATTACAAGTATGCATGCTAAGAGTACTGAAGATACATAAAAGTTGTATAAAAGGTATATAAAAGAAAAGGCAAAAACTCATCCTAGCTTCAGTGTGTCTGGGGCTGACTCCTTCCACAGAGCAACTCAGTGCTTCAGCCACCACTAGTAATGCTTTCTGCTCTTGTTGTTTCTTGGCATCTCTTTCCTGAAGTGACTGAAAACCTAGAGAATCTTAACAGAGATATCTGAAAAAAAGAGAAATATTTTCCCTTCATGGCTTTTCCCACTGGTCTCAGTTTTATATTGGCATCCTGTGAGAAAGGTCAGCCTCCCCTACACCCAGGATACTGTAATAGGCACTTCAACACTGAACTTCCCATTAAAACAGTGGTCTTTTCCATGAGCTGCCTTTTTAAAAGTAACATAAGTTTTTATGAGCCATTTTTTAAAAAAAGTAGAAAGACCATGGGAAATTCTGATATGATGGCACCAGCCCATTATGATGCCAAAGTAACCCAAATACAATTTTAAG
This sequence comes from Calcarius lapponicus, assembly GCA_039654755.1. Classification (NCBI taxonomy): domain Eukaryota; kingdom Metazoa; phylum Chordata; class Aves; order Passeriformes; family Fringillidae; genus Calcarius; species Calcarius lapponicus. The sequence goes on along the minus strand of CM077474.1, from coordinate 13,054,081 downwards.
TACCTCTCATCCATGGTGTGCTTATTTATCCCAGAGAAGGCACAGAGAGACGATCAAGACATTTTTTTTCCTGTGGGGCTCAAGAGCTTCCTACTTGCCTTATCACCAAAAAGATATTATTCATGCAACATGTTACCATGGAGAGGAGCCACTTCAGGCTTTGCTCATGTTGTACTTCCTCTCTTTGTTTTTCTGCCTTGAACCAAGGACGGTACATTCTTCTATACGTGGAAAGCATTGAGCACATTCACTTTAGCAACACTTCTGTTTATTGTTTTCTTCTGTTCAGAGCAGCAAAGGAGATGTACTGTCAGATCAGTTTGTGCTATTATTTGATTTACTTCTTTCCTCTAACTTGGTCAGTCACTATTACTTTGCTTTCTTAACAGATAGACAAATTCTCTTGGCAAGCTTGTTGACAGGTCTATCTCCTCTGATGTCTTTCTTCACTATGAGTTGGATGGAGAAAAACAGGTACTATTCCTTTCAAAAAAGGGGTGTTCAAATCTGGAGATACATGCACCAACCATGCACTTCAACAGAAGTCCAGCAGCATTCCCACTCCAAAGGCACATAGCCAACCTATAGCCTTGCAGCCATGGAGACTCCCCTTTTCTGACAGGGTCTGGAAGCAGCTTTACTTTGGCAATGACTGTCCTGGAATCATCATTAGCTTAGGTACTTGGTTTGGTTCCTCTGTAGTGCAGCCAGGAACCTGAAACTGAAAAATCAGGGATTTTGAAAAGTGTTTTATCTTTTTGGGCTTCTGGATAGTGGCCAACAACCCTTGGGCACCCTGTCCATGTGTTCCAGTCAGTACACGCAAATCCCTGAACAAGGTCTCAGCTCTGCACAGTTACATGCCAGCAGCCACAAGGTGACACACAGAGCAAAGCAAATTTGTCCTGTCTGTGGCAGCACCAGAAAACTGCAGCAGTGCCATGAGGACACAGAAGAATATCTGGGCTTTACCCAGACACCAAGGGACTGGACATCTACTTGATACCTTTACCTTCTGTGCCTGGTCTGCAGCTCACAGCTCATCTGACTGCTGGAACAGTCAGAGCTGCAGGACTGGGCAAAGACAGCAGAAAGGGTTATCAGGGTGATGGAGGGACCCAGACCTCGTCTGATGGGAATGTGGGCTGAATGGCTGCTGCCACCACAGAAGCACCAGCTGGTCTTATTGTTCCACCTACTGCCTGAAAAAGAAAAGCTGGTTGCTTATACTTCCAAAGGCTTTGCTTTGGGAAAAGCTAATTTTGCACCGAAACAGATAATGTGCACACCAGCTGGCCATGGCAAAAGCTGCAGGTAATAAACACTGGTTTTTTCCTGGATTAGACCTAACTGCAAGGAAGAAAACCATGTTCAAGCTGTATCAAGAGAATAAGCCCCAGTTTGCCTTGGTGTTGGGTGAGATACCCTGCTCCAGCCAAGGATCTCTTGTGCATAGTGTATGTGCAAAATTAACCCAAGCATCTCTTCCCATGTTGGATTCTGCTACCCACAAATCTGAGGAGCAAGGAGATAGAGGCTGAGTATCCTCACTTGCAGCCTGTGTGAGTCAGGAGCAGGACCCAGGCATACTCACAGCCAGCACTTCACTACTGGCGAAAGGAGCAGGTTTATATTGCCAAACATGATCACACAGGAACAATTATCTTTGGCAATCTCTAACAATAATTTTAAAATGTTCTCTTCAGTATCATCACTGAATTGAAATGGTAATTTTTTTTTTTAATCCACTGTCATTCTCCTTTCTAGCTCTAATTATCTGGACTGCATCCACACCATGAAGCAGAATTGTGACAAGAAAGCAATCACCCCAGAGATTTCTCAGAAATTTGCTTTCTAATTGGGTTGAAAATGCCTCAGCTTCCTGCATTGAATTTTGCACATAACTAGATTTTCTGTGATCACAATCTATGAAATGCAGAGATGCGATATCGTGATTATTTGTGTTGTCACACCCCTGGACTTTATAGTACTAGGTGTTGTACACAAATCCAGGCAAAAAGACAGCTCCTGTGCAAAAGAAGTGAATACTTGAGGGTAAAATTAAAAGAATAAAATATTGGAAAAAAGAGGTAAAGAAAATAAAATCACTTGAAATGAATAGATGTTACACTGTATGCATGACTCTGTAATTCTATTGCAAAAAACCCAAAAAGAAACATCATCAGTTGGTGAATAAGTAGAACATTCCAGACTGTTATTTACAGATATGTCACTTATGTTGTGTAATCTCTCTCTCCCTTATTTACACATGGAAGAATGAAAATAATACTTACTGCTCCTTCCTCATGAAGTTTGATTAAACGTTCACAGTGCTTTGCCATCACTTGCTTGACAACATGGCTGTGAAATACCATTGCTAAAGACACACTGTGTTATATGTACAGCAGATACGGAGTTGACTAAGCTCATCTTTTCTGTTTTTAAAGTTTTAACTAAGCAATGCTTAATGAAATTTGCCAACCTAACTGCTCCTGTTGTCTCTGCTGGTAATGCAAAAGCAAACGGCTGTAAGTACGGTACCCTGAAGGCAGACATTAGGAGTTTCTCTGTTGAATCCAGCAGAGAAGTTTCTTGCATCTCCGTTGAATGCCATCACGCTGTGATTAGTTAATCATTAAGTACATAGTGCTTTTAATTAACTGCCAACTCTGCTTGGGCATCTGTTCTGAAAATCACATCCGATCATGCTTTTCCCAGTCTGTGGCTATGGAGCTCTTCAATAATACGGTTGTTGCTCCATTCTCCAGCTCTCTCTGCTACAATACAGCTCAAGTCCAGAGTGTCCTACATGAAATGAAATATAAATTAACTATCCTTCCAAGGGAATAAAAGTAAATGGGAATTAAACAAATTTATTTGCCTCAATAGGTAATAAACGCCACTATTAAAAAGCAGAACAGGCCAATTAGCATTTTTTCTGGAAGAAAGAAGAGACTGGTACAGCATTTTTCCTCTTCAGTGTCATCACATAATTTTAACAAATACCCATTTTAAAAAAACCCAAACCACTAATCTTTAACTGCAGAATATAATCCTTTCTATTTTATAAGGGGCAGTGAGACTGAGAATAAATACAACAGATTCTGCAAAATATTTCATTTGACTTTGAGTGCGCAAAAGATAAACAGTGTGTAACATTCCCTTACAAACACTTTTCTCCATCCATGTAGCTCAATTGCTTGGCTTCAAAAAGCTTAATTTTAAGAGTATTTTTAAATGAATCCTAGAATGGCTTGGGTTGAAAGGGATCTAAAAGATCACCTTGTTCCAACTTTCCTGCCATGGGCAGAGACACCTTTCCTTATCCCAGGTTGCTCCAGGCCCCATCCAACCTGGCCTTGAACACTTCCAGGGATGGTGAAGCCACAGCTTCTCTGGGCATCCTGTGCCAGTGCCCCATCACCCTCACAGTTTAGCAAATAATTTCTTCCTAAGATGAAATCAACATCTTTGCAGCATGTACTGGGGATAAAAATTAGATTGCAAAATATCTTAGGTAGCAGATTCTGTCTTACAAGAGATAGGAAAAAAACCAACAACATTTGAGCAAGACCACACAGTGAGAATGGCAGTAGGTAGGGCAGCTTCTGCTGGTTCTATGAATCTTGTTGAGAACCAGGTCAAATAAGATCACAGGATAACTGGGGCCATTTGACGGCACAAAATGAAATAAGGGCAGAGGCTTGGATCGGGTGGGGCCTTGGTTGTGTGGTGCCGGATTAGCAGTTTCAGACTAAGAATTTGCTGGGTTCCCCACCCTAGGTAGGCACAGAGGGCTGAACCCCTCAAGAGCTGTGGCCTACAGAAGAACAGACTGACCTACCAGGCTAACAACAGAGCAGGTGTTTTATGGCATGAGAAATAGCTGTGCCAGCTCCATTATCCCTGCTGGAGCTCATACAGCCTGCCAGAAAGCAACAGTCTCAGCAAACACTCTGGTCCAGGTGAGATGCTTGGTCACTCTGCATGTGCATGGGCAATGCAGAGGCTCCTGGATTCGTGGCAATGCACTGGGAAAAGCTGTAACAGTGGTTATGTGGTCTGTTCTACTCAAAACTTAGGATGAGACATGCAGAAACCTGGTGTGCAGGATAGAGCACAAAAAACAACTTTCCTTGCTGCCACTCCCACACCAGTGTGCACCATCTCAGAGTTGTTACTTATCACGTATTAATCCAAGCAAGAAAAAAGGTAGAATTCAGAGAGTGCCAATTATTTCTATACAGAAATATATGTCAAGGAAAAGGCCACTCTTTGTCAAGTGCTGAGAACAGAGAAGAATACCATCACTGAGCTTTAAACTTGTAGTTTTTTCAGGAACAGAGCTAAGAAACTGCAATGAACTTTGTGACACAGAATAAAACACTCCAGTTAAACAATAGCCAGTCTATAGCAGACAGGCACGTAGTGACTATGGTTAATGTAAAAACCACTCACCATCAGATACACATTTTACATAATAACCCTTCTTCAACAAGTTCAAAGCAATTCTCCTGTTTTCTTCAAAAATTCCACCACAGATGTCAAGATGTGCCAGCACATAGAAAAGAAGTATTTCATAACACTATAAAAACATGCATTTCTAATTGTTTCCATACTGAACTACACTGAGGGCAGCACTCTTCTATATGGAGTTCAAGGTATTCCTGGGAACAGGCTATTTTCTGATGACATCATAAGAACACTATTGCTCAGGCAACAACTTGCTACTATGGCAACCACATCTTTTACAGATGCTGAATGCCAGAGAGGTTAAAAACACCATTTAGAGGTTTTTTAGTTAAAAGTTTGCCAATATTTGATGTGAGTAGCAACAGAGAGTCCCCTGCAGATGCACAGCATTGTGCAGTTCTATACCCATTACTGGAAATCTGAGAATATTCAGTTATAACTTCCAGCCAAGGAGCTCCTGGGGTAATTGCACTTTTAGATGTATCCTTATATGCCACAGCAAATAGAAAGACACCTGAACACTAACTTTGTGATTTGGGGGCAGCTGGAAGATAAGGACTGCAACTTCATGCCTAAAAATGTAGAGATTTGAACGTCTGGAGTTTTAATGCTCTCAGACCAGAGACCACACAGACTGTGAAGACAGCCTGTTATTATATGAAGACATATCTCTGGGAAAGTGGATTATTTATTTTCCCTCCTGACTGCAAAGAATTATAGAATATGAGATAAAAACATCTGGTTTTGTAAACAATTGCTATCTGTTCTGAAACTACTGTCAGATGAAATCAGTCAGTTACAAAATGTTTTAAAACTAAAAGCCACATGTTACTCTTCTGGAATTTTATGCATTTTACTAACTGCAAGCAAATCTCAGAGGTACTAGAAGGCTGTCAAATTAAAGATATCAACCTGGCCAGTAACCTGCCCTCTGTAGGACATTGTACAATTTCCTAACTTTAATCAGGTTTGTTCAGCTGGCTTTGTCCACAACCAGTACAGCAGAGGGTTGTAATCAACATTCCCAGTAAATCAGATTTCCTGAATTATAAGGGGCCATAAGCATTCTTAAGGCTCAGAAACCCCTCTTAAGCTTGAATGAATACCAGCAGAGTACTTTTAATTTTGGAGTAGCAAACCTCAACTCAATTAGATCCTTTAGTTGTATTCTATGCCAGGCTGGAGAGATGCTTGGGGTGGCCTGGTATGAAAATGAAGAACAGGAGCAAGAGAAGGGTGCACAGACTTTCCCTTGAAGCTTCTTTTCTTGGCAATACCTTACAGTGAAACTCCTTAACAAAAGCTGTTAAAAAGGGAAATTTAAACATGCATGTTAAAAATGCAAAACTTAAGGTATACTGCTTGTCAGAAGTTTGCTGCCACATTTGAACTAACTGGCCACTACTGGCAGTCTCAGAGGAATACTTAAAGCCAAGTTATAACACTTTGTGGGGTGATTTCAGCAATGGGATATTGAGATGCAACAGCAAGCTTTGAGAGTTGCTCCTGTTCTCGGTCTGTATGAAAGTCATCTAACTCCAGGGTGGTGAAGACAACTTTCAATACACCCACCTACTGAGCTCCTGCATTTTTTCCCATATTTATCCTATTGGGCATTTACAGTGTCCAGGACATTTCCTTTTTAGTGCAGAATATTAAGGCCATTGCTGGGTTTCATTTCCACACATTAACCAGCAATCCTGGCTCCTATTGGTAGCAAGCACCCTCTCCACACAATTCTCCCCCATCATCTGTGAGAAAAGAGATGTGGAAGAGGCCAATTACCTTTTGGAGAGAAGAAAATTACTTGCTTATAATTGAGTTCTCTGAGCATGGTGTCCGCTATTAGAGCCACACTCATCCTCCCACTTCCCCCTGAGAGATGGGGTTTTATTCCTATTTAAGTTCTAATTATTATAATTAGTCTGAAAAGGATTTGGGAGTTGGGGGCTATGATATGCCATATAGACCCCTCAAGGCATCTTTTTGTACTAACTCATTATGACCAGTTCTAAACTTTACCATTTAATCTAGTCATTCAGTACCCAAGGTCACAACAGCTGAGACCCCCTGAGCATCAATCCATAGAGACTCCCACCTTCAGAGAACTACAATTAAAAGGTAAATAATTCCCCTGCTGCCTTCTCTGTGAGGCAATGCTACAAGTCAGAGAATGGATCCAACCTCAGCCTAATTACTACTTCGGTAATTCACGCAGTTGCAATGAAAAAGTTGGTGAAGACTTTTGCATTTATCCAAACAGAAACACCAAGTCCAGTCACAGCTCGTTCCAAACTGGACAACACTTTGGCTTACAACAGCCAAGTTTCAAACTTTGTCTGTATCACCCAAACTCCAAGAAATTCAGAAGAGCTTTGTTCCAAGAAAGCTAAATCATTGGCACAACATGCAGGCCGTGTTTCCCACCATGCCAATGAGAGAGGCAATCCCTTTCTTTGTTTACGTCACCACAAAACTCCTATGGAATCAATACAGTCCTAGTTTGAAATTATTTGAATCAGTCTGGGCTTAAAACAATTTGAAACACTCAAAGCTGAGTTGAAGCTTGAGCGAGTACAAATTCTTAAAAATACCAAAGCCTGAGCTGACAGATTCCATGAGATTCCACAGATGCTGGTATCCCTGAATGACAGCAGCCTACAGGCCTAAAAACTGTAAAGCAAAACAGTTTGTTACAGGGCCAGCAGTTGGAGTCATAGCTCACAGGATGGCTTGGGCTGGAAGGGACCATCAGTATCATCTCCTTCCAACCCCCTGCCGTGTGTACTTTCTGCTAGACCAGATTGCTTAAAGCCCTGTCCAATGGGGCCTTGAACACTCCCAGGAATGGGACAGCCTCAGTGCACAGTGCCAGTATGTGGAGGACAAAGTTTCAAACAATTCCATTGCAGATTTTTTTGAAAGATAAATGAATTACATCTGCAAATCAGAAAAATGCATCCACAATTTTACCAACAAAATACACTGCACAACAATGTAGTACTTGACAATTTAACATGCTTTTAACCACAACTACAAACTGCAATGGCTATATTGAATTCCTAGTGAAACAGTGTCTCTTTGAACCCAAATTTGGAAAGTGCAAGTAATAATGTATGCCAATTTCTAGTAAATAAATATAATTTGAGTACATGAAAAAGTGTATTGATAAATGAATTATCTTCTCAATATATTCTTAAGGAGCAAATAGCATCTTGGTACTTTATTATAAATCAGTTACAATGTAGCATGTGAAATGTCCATACTGGTTTGGTCGTACACATTAACATCACACTTGAAGACTGCACAACTCTAAATCTTTGATTGCAAGCAAGTGCATCCTGGGAGAGGTGTTGTATTTATTCTCATTTTCTGCAAGAACTATGAGTGCTGTTCCTACATCCTGAAAGCAAGCTGAATCTCTACCCTGGAATCACAGGTGTAGCAGCTTCAGCACTGTTCCCAGCCATACCACATCCTCCTAAGCAGTCCCACAATTAAGCACGATAGGTAATCTTTGCTCTAAAGCAGGGTTCACAAAATGAATTCTCTTCCTCCCAGACAACATTAGTATCACACTAGGGACCAATATGAAGAAGTTTGCACTGTTGCTGTCTGAGCTCTGTGTTTGCGGGTGACAAATAGAATTCAATTTCTTATGTTGCTGGGTCAGAAATAGCCTTCTAATTTTCCTAAATTAAATAATACGTTAGTGCCATTTTTGTAGCCAGGTACATTAACTACAGAAGCAATATTTCAGCTGCTCCTATTTCTTCTAAGAAAATAAAGTGAGGGACAATGTTGAGGGACAGAAGTGGGGGAGTAGGTCAGATATTGACAGCCTAATCTGGACAAGGTCTTGTAGCTGTTCAAATGGCTGAAGTCCCATACAAGAATTGTGGCAAGACTAAAGATTAGTTCCAACCACCATATTATTTACAGTTCCTGAAAGTCATTTTTTGCCGGTGGCCATTCAGCTTTAACCACATTGTTAGAGGCTCACAGATCTCTGGGTGCATCATTTTGGGGACTAAAACTACTTTCCTTTTATTAACTGAGAAGGTTGTATGTCATGTGCTGCTCAGAGCTTTCCAGCACCACAGACAGAAGTTAATTTCCCCTCCTAAAAGATGAGGAACAAAATAATATATTTTGTATTTACTACTGGCAGCAGTAAAACTCCACACAAGTGTGTAGGAGCCTGGGAGGCCATGCAGCAGCAAAGTTCCAGGGGGAGTTGTCAGTTCTCTCATAGCTCCAAGCTGCTTCCCTCCCGCTGCTAAGGACACCAATCCTGAGAAATTCAAAGCCCAAGGATGAGAGTTAAAAGGTGTCCAGGCAGGAACCATGCTGCCCTGTACCTGGGATGTGAGGACATGAGTTTCCTTTTTCTCCTCCACCACCAGTGCCCAAAGAGATGCCTTCTCCTCCTGCCTGACTCTCAACCAATCCCTCCACACTTCCACCCTCTTCTCAGAAAGAAAGGTACAAATCCCCTTAGCCCTTCTTCCTCTTCTTATCTCCACAAGATTCAGAACCCACTCTTCTCCCAAGACCCAGAGGCTTGTGCTGGCAGCCATCTCATCCCACCCTGCTTGCTTCCATCCTTCCATTCCCCCTGAACAGCACCAAAATTATGAACGTGGGGAATATCTTGGGCTCGCCTTTCTCCACCCAGCCCAGCTCTGGTGGCAAGCCAGCCTGGACAGAGGCTACTGAGCCACAGCTTTCCCTGGGGCTGGAGGGAGCACCCTGCCCATGCCTGCTCTCTGGGGCCACACACTGCCCTTCACATCAGTGACTGCCTAAAGGAAAGGGCTGCTTCCCTCCAGGAGAAGTTGCATCTGAAATGCCCAACACATACAACTCAAACAGACTACAATTACAAATTAAAAGAGAAAATTAAGGTGTCAAGGCTTTGATTTGTATTCCTGTCAGCAAACTGTCAGTTACATGAAAAGCTGTATTTTGGTTTTTTTTCCCTTATGTGGCTTTTACAGAATGTTTTACTTTAAAGCAGAGACAAACATGGAGAAAAATCTTCATACTGAAGCTTGTTTATTGCGTGTTTTCCCATTTGTCATCCCCTCTTGTACTTAAAGGTCACCTCAACCAAAACTTCACAGATTCACTCCTAGGTCTTCTTGTGAAGTGTTAAGAGGAATCTATACCATGTAAGATCATAAAAATACTGCCTCCGTCTAGCAGTGTGGGTTAAGTTCTCATTTAATAACAAATATATTATTTAATCTCTCCAGTCTGATATCTAGCATATCCTATCATCATTAAAAGGCACAAGTCTGTCCCATAAAGCTTCTCTCAGTACATCATATCCCACAATTGTTAGTTTTTGATCTTCCAATAGCTCTGTGAAAAGTCCATTGCTATAGATATCTCCATCCCAGAGGAAGCACTTTTCTTTGAGCTACTCTGTTTCATCAAGCTATTAGATGACCTGAAGTCCCTGGGAGCACCAGATTAGTGAATCTAGACTTTTATGTGAGTGTTTTATTTCTGACATTCCACCTTCGGAGAGATGGTTGTAGGTGAATAATTCTTCTACTCTGTCAAAAGAGATATTGGTTTAATTGAATGCATTTCTGCAAACAGATTCCCATTTGCCACCCCACCTGCAGTGCTGCACCCAGCTCTGGGACCCCCAGCACAAGAGGGACGTGGAGCTGTAGGTCCAGAGGAGACATGAGGAGGATCACAGGGCTGGAGCACCTCTCCCATGGAGACAGGTGAGACAGCTGGGCCTGTTCAGCCTGCAGAAGGCTTCAAGGAGACTTTGCAGCACCTGCCAGGGCTAAATGAGGCCTACAGGAAAGACCCAGGGGGAAGAGCATGTAATCACAGGACAAGGGAGAATGGCTTTGAACTGAAAACAGGCAGGTTGACAGAAGATGGATATAAAGAAGAAATTCTTCACTTATGAGAGTGATGAGGTACTGGAAGCCCAGAAAAATCTGTGTCTGCTTAAAGGAAAGCATCACTGACTGGACATGAAAGAAGCTCCACCTTCTGCTTTCAGAAGAGAGGAATATTCTACTATACATCTTCCACACCTAAAATTTAGCCAATTTTTCTCCTCTAGTCAATGGGGGCTCAGCTCTGACACCAAAATTACCTATGCTGTGCCTTTGGCCCCAGTCATATTCATAACAAGTCTCCAAAGCCTGCCATTTATAGTCCACCCTGAACATACAGAGATTAAATATAAATCATCCTGAACATCTGAAAACTTCTCATTTGTGCAATTTTTAAGACCTCCCTGAAAACAGGACTCTAAAAATGCAAAAAATGTCACTTTAATCATGGCCAGCAGCCACATGTTATTTTCTAAACACCAAACCACAGGCAAGAAAAAAAATCTGTTATGTACCCCATGGTAGTGAAATTCTTCCATCAAAATGCTGGTTTATGGTGATTCAGCTGCAGATAAGGAGATAATACATTTATCTGTCTGTATAAAGAGTGAAAAATTTATTTACAGAAAGGATTCAAAGTATAAATAAAAAGCATTTGCAATATAAATTTGTTTTGAAAAAAGTTTTATAATCTAGTATGTTCACTGAAGGCTTTTATAGCTCCTCAAGTTTTCAGTGTGGAGAACACACACTGGGAACCTTTATGAGACAACACAAACAGAAATGTAGCTGATTAAATCATTCCCTTGTTCAAAATGCTTTTCTACAGTAAACAATTTTACAACTGCCCTCAATTTAATTAAGCTTAATTCAATGGTTAAGCTACTGCCCCAGTTGGAGCAAGCTGGCCTTGCCCTGATACAGTGGCAATGCTCAGTTCATCCTCTCTGTGTGGTGGCCAGGACATGGCTCTGGGGTACAGCACAGTAACAGCCAATGTGTTTTTTCTGTCTCCTGTAACTATCCAACACCCTCTCCCCAACCAACCACAAATAGACAGTTTAATATAGGACTGATAATACTGAATTTGAGATAACAATGTTACCATTAGGTAGAATCACCACAGTTCAGCTTCCAGTCACCAGCAGCACCAGGACCTGTTGGTCTCAGCAGCCCAGCTGCCTTTGGAAGCAGCACCCTTTTCTTCTCACCTCTATGAAATCTGGCTGGCAGGAGCTGGAATAGTGTTGTCAGCAATGTTACAGGCCAGCTGGACAGTAAAAGAGCTAAGCTATGGAGAGTCTTCAATACCAGTGAGTTATTCCAAGCCTAGTGTGAGAAAAAAATGGATACTTTATTTTTTCAATATATAAACTGGAGGGAAAAGATGGGAAGAGAGAAAAAAAAAGAATTAACTACATTTCTCATATACATAAGATCTAATGGAAGTGAAAATCTAACTGGCCATAATACATTTGGAATTGTCTTAGTCACAGAAATGACACTTGTTATACCTTCAACTACCTAAATGACAGATAAATCCTTATTTCTTCTCACAAACATATATAGACTACCACAAGTAGAATGTTTACTCACTAAAAGCTAGCATTGTAAACTTAGCTAAAAGTTAACACTTGTTAGCATTTCGTTTAAGAAAATTTAACTTACTTTGACAATGTTAAGGAGCTTGAATGACAAGCTGATAAAACAGAAGGAAAGAAAAATGAAATGATTCCTTAAAAAAACAAGTAAACACTTACCTATATTGACATTTCTGAAAAAAAAGTGCTGCCTTACATGTGTTCTTAAGGACAGACTGCCATAAGTAAGTACAGTTTTCACCAGTGTAGTAGGGCAAAACACAGGCTCCTATTTTAAAACCCCTTCCCATTGGGAACCAGCCTGAACCTCCACCATGCCTCCTTTTACCCCGGTTCCTAACTCCAAAAAAAATATCAAGGATGAGCAGTAACTTCTGGGTCTCAGCTGAGTCTCACTTGGAGCAGGGATAAACTGTGAAGAGTACATTCCACTATAAACCACAACCCTTTACTTTGTGTTGTGACCATTCTAAAAAGAGACAGTCCTTCAACAACTTTCTCAGAGAATCTCCCTCTTCTAAAACCATTAATATCTCAGACTTCAAGGCTTTAGAGACAAGTTTCCTATGTCTAAGGAAAGTAAAAACTAGAGAATTCAGGCTTCCCAAAGTTTGACTGGGGTGTGAGTTGTAGTCCATTGCTCTAGATTTTTGATTCATTTTTACAAGGATAAAATTTCACAAGAAAATTGTGAGTGGAATCAAAACACAAGTGCAGAAGAATAAACACCTTTAGCTCAAAGATTTTCTGAGGCAGAGGTGATTTCATTCATGGGTGAGGATGTTTGGGGGCTGTGTTCTGCTTTCCTTAAGTAGCAGATTGCATTCCTTGGGAAACAATTGCACCCCCTGGCATTTATTCATGAAGGAGTGAAATTTTTTAAAAAGTAAAGAAAAAAAATCCAGTGAAATGAGTATTTGCCCTCCTTTTGCTGATGTAAACAGCAGCACTATAGGTGGACAGCCTATTTATTTTGCTTTCGGTTGGAAATACCTACTAAGATTACATCTTATATTTGTGTTTATCTCAGCTGATACCAGCAAGATGCTAAGTGTTATAATATATTTAAAATATTTCAAAAGTCACCTAAACTTTATATACATTATGACCACTCAAACCATTGCAGTTTGATGACTGAGTACCCCAAATGATGAATACCTGCAACAAATGGCTACTAAAGACCACAATTTCCTCCCTCTCTCCCCATGCTTCACACACCATAAATTCCTACACCACATCACAGACTTGTCTCAGGACCTCTTGACTTCTGGCACCTAGAGAGGATGTTTAGTTACATAGGGTCTGCCTATGCTAAACACTAAGAACACATTTCCAATGAATGTAAAGATACATCAATATTAGACCAAAATTATTAGGGATGTGCTGGAAATCACTGTAAGAACCCCTAAGGCTATAAACACTCAAACTGCAGAATTAGTCTTAAACTACAAATAAACAGCCTTTACCAGCATGGAAATCAAGTGGTTTGACTCACAGAGAATATTAAGTCCAATAGTGTGGGTTAAAATTTTGGAGCCACTAGTGTTGAGACACTAGTGAGTGTTGAGTTGGTGGCTGTTTTGAAAAATGGTTTCTGTTAAAAACAAACAAACAAAAAAAACCAACACAAAAAAAAAAAGTCACCACCGAAAACTTTTTCATCCTCACTCATTTTTCAGACCCAACCAGAGGGAGATGGCAGACAGCACAGAGTTTAGAGGAAAGTATTTTATATAAAGTTATCTGAGAAAGGATTCTAGTAATTAAAACTGTGCAGAAGATGAAATCTTCACTTATTGGCGCAATCCAAAATTATGTCCTTTGTTCCCTGCAGAGCTTATAAATATTATTTTACACAAAACAGACTACAGGCTTCTGTCCTTAGATCTAAGATCAAGTCTGTGAGGAAAGAAAACCATTTGACTTGGGGAACTAAATGTTTTGGAAAATGTGCACTTAACTAATTTTAAATCTGTGATCTGAATTAAGTCTCTAGTTTAAAGGGTGTGTTTTGGAATTTTGAAAAAACAATATTATTCACAACTAAAAGAGAGATTGGTCAACCTCAATTTACATGTAAAACTCAATTCATTCCTAATTATGAGATGATAACCAGCTCTTAAATAATACATTTTCTCCCACCCCTGATTCAAGTACACCCTTGTAGCACTTGTTTCTTCAAAGAAATGAATGCAAACGCCTTTCTGTTTGCACTTAACACCAACTAAAAGGGTGGCTGCATTCAGACACTGCCAGTAATGAGCAGGATTTATAACACAGGAATAAGGAAAAAATCAATTTAATCGCAACTGCCCTGTAGTTAAAACTACAGGAGAGGTCTGTACTTTGACCAAGTAATTAATATCACTGTTTGGCACAGGTTAACTTAATTCCAAATTTTGTTCTATTTTTTCCTATTTGATATTTCAATTCCTTGGAATAGCTATCCCAAATACTTAGTTTGAATTGTAGGAACTCCTGGAAACTGGTTAGCCTTTAAAAAACCAGTCAGTGTATTCCTCTGACTTGTATTGGCAGGGGAAAGTAATGCAAGGTGTCCCCTTTGAATAAGAGGCCAAACCACCATACCTGGCCCCAGGGAGGTTCCAGGGAAGGCACTTCAGGGTCCATGTGCCCAGCCTGGTCAGCTTGCTGCAGCCACCAAAGGAGCAGGTTCAGACAGGGGAGATCACAACACTCATGCCATATTTATGAGAATTGATTTACCAGACTGACCCAATCCAATTACACTGAATCTGAAGAGCATGCTCCCTCTGCTTTATTGACACAGTTGTCTAAATCTAAATTATAGTCTTAGAAATTATTCTTGAACAGTAAAATTCTGTCTTTCATTTTAATATAATTAAGAGATAATGTCAATGGAACAGAACCTTGCCAGGAGATAATGAGCTCATGCTGACAGACAAATATTAAGGTGAAAAAAGCATTTAGGGAAAGCATATTTTTTAATCCAGTAATTGAAATTCCTGCTATACCAACTGATCAGTGTCTTAGTACAACACAGCAGCAGACTGGTGAGGCGACGAAACTGGTACCACATAAATGTTTGTCAATCCACATTCTCATTGTCTTTGGAGATTGTTTGTAGCAGCCAAGAATAATGGTTTCCTCCACCCTGATGGATGATGTTCCTTTGTACATGGAGGCATCCTTTTGGACACTCCCTTTTGGAAACCTGGTAAATATCAGTAAAAGATCTCTCAGCTCAGTGCTCACTATCGTTCCTCTTACAGGGTCAGTTCTGCAGCAGCTGATCCACGGCACTGTCTGATAAATACCAGCAGGATATTTTTCAATATTCTGGTGGAAGAAAGACTCCAAGACCCACCAGTATCACAGAAAGTCAGGTCTTTATATTGAATATTCAGTTTTTGTCATAAAGGACATAGCAGATTATAGAAAGCAATGATTCATTCCTCTATCTTCAGCCTTTTGTGCATAGCTTGCAATGGCAGCATCTACTCCCCAACTTATCAAACCTGTGGTCAAAGCAGTGATTTGGCAGGCGAATTCTTAGGTACCATATTTGATATATTTAATATAATTGGTCTTGTTTTTGTATTAGTCACTACGCAGGTCATCTTTCAGTATCTGTGTACATAGTGAATCCTAGATATTGTCCACATTTAGGCAGGCACAAGATGACCTAAAACACTGGTGACTAAGGTCAACTAAAAAAAAAATTAAAAATAAACAAAATTGTATAAAAAGAAAGTTGAGACCAGTAAGAAAAACAATGCTTAAAGAATAAAGCAAGAAATGTAAATATAAAAGTAGAACTAAACAGCACTGGCATTTTGCTGCCTAAGATACCCACAAAAGCAGAAGAAAAAATTTACCACTTGGCAGTAGTACACAAAATGGAAGCATATAATACTATGAGCAAGGGTGCAAACTAGAATTGGTCTTGGATGAGTTACAGGCAAAGTGAATATTTAGTAAGCATTAATAGCATTGCTCTGCTTAGCAATACACTACAGCTGGCTCAGGTGCTTGGAGTTTAGGAAAAGTGTTTAAAATATTAGAAGAAATACAGAGAGGCAATAGAGGAATTAGAGGGTAAGATGTGTGAGGAGAGACTTCGGGAGCTAAACTTACAGTGTCTCAAAGAGAGAAGACTCAGGGGGCCTCAATCACAGTCTATAAATACCTTCAAGGTAATAATATAAATGAAGGAAGGGAATTCTGCGGTCTCAGAAGATGGCAGGACAAGGAGCAATGGCCTGGAGCTAAGGAAGCAGGAGCACGGGGTGCGTTCCAGGGAACAGTTCCTCATTCTGGCCTCCGCTGTGCCGGATGAATCCACTGCAGGGAGGAGGAATTGCTCTCCTTCCCCCGGCTCGCGGGCACGGTGCCCACACACATGCACACGCTGCAGCCGAGACTGCTCCAATCAGCCACAGCCCCCAGCCTGGGCAGCTCCCACCGTCTGCACGGACCCACAGGTCTCCTCACAAACACACAGTGATTCCAGAGTGAAGGCTTCCATTAATCCAGCACCACTGCCGTGAGCAGAGGAGGGACACTGTGTTTCTCCACGGCTCTATTTCACATTATACCCTGGGATGTTTCTGGTCTTACAGCGCTGTTACAAAGGCTGGTTTTGCACATTCTGCAAAGGGTGAGCAAAGCTAAATCACAATTTAGCACCACTTCCATTTATCCACTTGGTTTGGTGGAGAACAAAAACTCACAACATTGCACTAGTTAAACAGAATGAAACCTTGTGCCACTTGTCTACCCCTAGGATATATCCATGTCCTCAAACAGCAAAAAACTTCCCTCCTCCATTTTTCAAAAAAATCTTTTTGCCAGGAGAAAAGACTGTCCCAAGATTTTCACCTCTTGTGCTAGTTCACAACCAAATCCAACTTCAATTTCTCTGGCAATTTTCTTATCCTCCAATCTACCTGAAATTGTGATGGTGGCAATTCAGAAGCCCCAAAGCAAAAAAAAAAAAGACTCTCAATTCTGCAGATGCAGAGAGGTACCTGCATCCAGCAGAAGTCAAAGCACTTAGAATGAGGAAGGACTAGAGTGAGTGAGACAATAACTTGAAGTTTCTGAAGTGGCTTGCCTGACTGACATGGCTGGTGGCAGAAGAACACAAGCAAAGCACAGTAAAAAAATAATAAAAAAATAATAATCATAGCAGCAGTTCCAAGGACTGTACAAAGGGTTCAAACCAGAAGAGTAAGTGGACATACCTCTTAGTCCAATGACCCACAAAGAAGAGTCACTATTTTTCTTGTACATTAAAGAATGGCTTCCCAAAAAATCAGCTAATCAGCTCCTCTTTCAGGGACAGGAAGAAATAAAGCTACTTCACTTTACAGAAAAACCCTTTGAGTTTTACTGCTGTCCTAACATAACCTTTAAACACAGAACAAAACAAAGGCTCTGACACTTCTTGACATCTTGACTGTCCAATCCGCGTATGTTGCCCTTGCTCTGATCACAGCAAAGAATTTCAAGAGAAGGGATGTGATGTGTATGCTGAAGGCACTAAGAATAATGATTTTATTTAACAAGCATTTTTCTGGTTCAGAAAACACCATCCCTCCTGCATCAAGTTCCCCATCTACTAAGGTAGCATGTTAGCTGGGTGCCAAAGAGGAATGCAGGTTGCAGCTACCACATCATGATTTTCTAAAGAACAAAATCACCCACTTGTAACCTGGTAAGATATGTTCCTCTTTAAAGTGACAGTAGAAAGAGGTCAGGAAATGCTTTGGATTTGTATCAAGCTGGCTTTTCAAGCTTGTCTACATTTTCTAATTCAATATGCCCTGAAATGGTGCTTTATGTTTGCAACCTTGCTGGGAGCTTGCATCTTGCCTCAGCCCAAAAGCCACCATGCCTGTTAGCACAGATTTATGTTTGAAACCACCTAAGCTGTTATTAACATCAGACAACTTAATTACAACTGGACACTTCACATATGGTGCTTGGCACCTCTAGAAAAAACAGACCTCTCAGCAGGGCACTGACATACGTGTAAAAACTCCACAGACAGACTGTCCTGAAATGGTAACCTGTGAAAGACTCATTGCCTTGTTAAACATAATCACCTCCTTCCAAAAGGAAGTCAGAAGAGAACTCCTGTACAGAGATCTATTGGTTTTAAAAGGTGGTGTTTGTGCTATTGTATCTCCCAAGCAAATCCTGTTATCATAAAAAATATTTTAGCTGCTGTTAAGACAGATACGTTTGAGGGTTTCAAAAACTGTTTTCTACATTTATAATTGAACATACAAAGCAGTATCAGCTCCAGTGAGGGCTCCTCAACTCATATTTGCATCTTAAGTGAGTTACAGCTTAAATGTACTAAAGCATATATTTGTGTAAGCTACCATACCACATATTGACTGAAAGGCTAGGCAGCTTTGTAAATACACACTGAAAAATTATCTGTCTTATTTGTATGTTGTCAAGAGACTGGAACCACTTCTGGGTACATAAGATACATTTTTAAAACTATCTAATTATGTACAGTATTTAACTTGAAAGACCTGTAGCCATTTTGGCCTCTTAGGAAAAAAGAGCATACATGTTTTATAACTCTAAAATAATGATTTCTAATGGAATATTGGAAAGTATTGCAGCCTTAAAAATTACACAGTCCAAACTAGTCTACATCAAGCAAGGCATACATAGCATCTGCAGGAATTTAGTTGGTGACACCAGTTTGCACAGTGAATTGCTTCTGTAGTAGCAATTATTTCACCCTAACTGTATTTCCTTTTAAAGATAGCAAGTAAAGCAAAGTAACTTTTGCTTTATATGTTCAAAAACAATGAAAGAAAATCTCTAGTTGGGTATCTATCAGAACACAGTATCAGTGACCACAGTTAACATTTACACTCAGCAAGCTCCAGAGTTTTCAATACACACAGAACACATAACTCAGTAGTAGCACTTAACAAAGGGCAATTTTATTTTTCCACATACCAGCCACTGAATACTTGTCTGTCTTACATAGGTGTTCTGGAAAAAAGACAGCAAGAAAGCAAGCATGCATTTTTAAGGTGAAAAACTTTGACTCAGTATTAGAGTTCTTTGTTTTATTATTATGCAATCCTGCTTCCTAACAGCAGGGATCCAGAGGCTACTGAGTGATGCAAACTGATGCAAAACTTTGTCACTGTCCTTTGACACCCATTTCCATCCAGCCTTCTCCTTGGAATGGTATCCTCTGTGAATCCAGATTGGATTTTTATTTAAGACACATTTTTAAATTGACATTTATAGTCAGAGACTATCTGTGTCTACTCTCTACAGTGCAGGGCACATTTCTGAAAACTGAGGGGCAGGAAAAAAAGAAAAAGGAGAGGAACAAAAGGGGGAAAAGGGAGACACAGAGAAAAAGAATATGGCCCAGTAAGTACTGAGGGAATCTCAAGCTCTGGAGAGATGCGTTCAACTCTCTGCTCTGCCAAATTCCCTGCATAATGCGAGGAAATCAATTAGTACCTTATCTGTGAAATGGGGATACTCAATTACACACAGGGGGATTATGAAACTAAATAAATAGTCACAAATTTCAAGTGATTTAGTCAGTACAGAAGTAGAAGACAAACAGTACCAAGAGAGAAACATATTACAATTTCAATTCTACACACATACACACAACAAAATTACTCCAATGATTCTTCCCCTGCAACAGAAACCAACTCCTCTGCACTATCAGTTTCAGACAGCATTTCCAGTGGCCCAGCAAGCAGCTCTCACATTGTGTCCCAAATGGCCTGCACCTCCACGATGGGTATCAGCATCATCCAGTTTGAACATGGGTAAGAGCAGCTCACCCAAGCAAGCGGCTACAGCAATGTTTCCTTCCTTGCAAGCATTACCAGAAATGGGAGAGAAGCTCTCCCCACCTCAGCTTCCTAGGCATGAACAAGCCTGCATCTCCAGCTGATGAAAGCTGGAAGATTACCTCTGAAAGTGCTTGCAGTGAAGACAAATTTCACCAAAGACTGCAATCTGGCCTGGAGAATTACTGAGCTGCAGATTAGACTATTGTTTCTGTAGAAGTAGAACATCTCAAAGATTTATAGAGAAAAAAATAGGTATAAGGGGGGTCATTAACAACTCATGAGCTCCTAACTGAGCACACAGTGCCACATGAGCAACTGTGTTTAGCTTCTGGAGTTAGCCTGGGAGCCAACCCACACAGTGCCATGTGCTGCTGCTGGCAAATGATCTTTTAATGGCAGCAGCTATATGGGGTTGCTTCCATTCAGCTACTTCATTCCAAGATGATGATTAATGATAATGAGAAATTATTATAACTATCAGAAGTATTAGTAAATATTCCTACTGCTTGGTATTATAAATCTAGAGAGGTCTTTGAGACTGATGTCAAACCACATGATGCACACCATGCACTTAATTTGACATTTGATAACTTGAATTTTGGGAGTAAATTCAGCGCTACTGGAAGAGGAATCTATTAATTCTTTAGAAGGCCATAACAATATTTAAGTTATCAATGGAGGAACTTTAAACATGTGATACAGTACTATCTTGGCAATAACAAATAGCTAAGGATTGCTGCAGTGCGCCAATTTTTCTTTCAAGCAATTTTTGTCCTCTTGTTCTGCCACTCCCCCTCTGATAGCAGAAGCACACCTGTATTTTCAGTAACAGCTTTTAAAATCTTAGAAACATTGGATATTTTAGGTTAGAATGGAACCCTAAAGAACATCTACGGGCAGACAAAGAGTAAGCACATGATCTCCTGAAAAGATTAAACTAAAACCAACAAATGAACCACTTTCTCAACCCTTGAATTCAGCTCATGAATTTTAGGGAGGCACAGTGAGGAGCTGGCCTGGCCAGTGCTGCATCAGAGCCACAGAGAGAGCTCTGGCCCTGGGCTTGCCCAGCCTCTGCTCACACCCTGTGCTCTTGGGGCACACGTGGGATGCAGTGAGAACACTTTCCAGATGGCTGAAAATTGTTTCCCTTAATAGTGTTGTCACTATGGTCTTAAATCCAAAGAGCCTCTGGACAGGATTTTTTACCTGCCAAGAAAGGTCATTTATTAGAAAGAAATCAAGGAATTACATTTTGAGTTTTTCTGAGTGTTTTTAAGAAGGTGCCAAATACTGTTCACAAAATGTTTTTCCCTTTTTATTTGTAGTGGGTTTTTCTTTTTTTCAGTCAGCTAGTAAATTTTGCAGGCTTTTGGGGTTTTTCTGGTAATCTGACTACCCATTTTAAAATAATTTTAAAATATAAACCAGCATTTTTAAGCACAAATAATTCAATCCAGGCATATTAATAGGTTACCTTTTTCTCCAAATACTGCTGAGCATGCTGTAGGCAGTCATCAACTTGAAATTATTTTTATTAAAGACGGATGTGTGTGCCTACAGCACACAACTCAAGAAATGTCTCTAATGAGGCAATATGAAACCATTTAGTGACAACTATGTTTGAAAAAGCAAAGCAAAAATTAAAAACTACTTGCAAGACACTTTATGGCATTTTTTTGAATGCAAATATCTGGACCTATCTCAGAGCAGTATTAACAACACTACTCTCTCTCCTCAATACCTCGTATGACTCTAAGAGCTTAAATTCTCTCAACTGGCATTTGCTGTCTTTAGATCAGCTTTTAATTTGAAGTTATGAAAACATATTAAATGAATTCACATCTCATTTGAGCCTTGAAAAACATTAATGTTTTGATTGCTCTGTTTTTTGAAGAGTGATTACCTCTCAGTCCATTCCTACAGGGCTCTGTAATCATTCCTTTAATCAGAAGAAGCTGATAAATTATGTATTTGGAAAACACTATTGTTACAATCTAAATTTTCAACAGGTATTCAAACTATAATAATTATTGAAAAAAGACAATGTTCATTTAGATTGGGATATGATGTAATTAGCCAAAATTAGAAATACTTTTTTGAAGACTGTTTTCCATTTACCCCATGTATTTAAATATAGTTCTAGAAATTATAACAAATTTGAAATCAGAAAAAAATTTGGACTTGTTTATACTTCCTTTTCCCCTCCATAAAAAATCCAAACAACAACCACTATCAAAAATATATGGGTTTGTGGAAATTTTTCATTTCAATAAAGTGTGTATTTTCCCAAATAATACAGTTTTGATGAAAATCATCTTTCAGGAACAACTGAGAAAAGCTAGGGAGTACACAAGGACAAATAGCCAAACTTAGCCATCCCTCTGTATACAGTGCTGCAGAGTTTTTCAAAGTTTTCGTAAACCCATTCTGGTGACACACAAAATTCTCTAAGCCAAAGACTTACTCTATGTGAAGGTGCTTTACTCAAACTTTAGTGCCCACTATAAGCCATCAGTGAGGTCTGTGTCTGTCAATGTTCTGTAATATTTCCATTGTTCTAAAAAATTTTACTCCATCAAAGGATAATTTATCCTCCCTGAAAGATGACACAGCGATTCAAGTTTAAATATTTTTTATAACATTTCCCAAACTACACCTTCCCTTTCCCTTGGTCTAGTTCTTTTCCTGCTAACATAACATCCATCATTTAATTAGTTATTTCTTCTCTTAGACTTGATTGCATCCACCCTACTACTGCCCACCCATACTTTAAATACATGGCAGTTGCCTCTACAAAGCAACATCAATTCCTTCCGTCCACCTCCCTCTTCTAATTTCAAATTTCCTCCTTGCCATGGGTTACAACCACCTCGTGTTTCACAGCTCTCTGCTGTTACAAAGACCAGCTCCAATTTCAACTGCTATCAATTATTGATTTAAAGGCAAACTAAAGCTTCATACACCACTGATGCATTTACCTAAGTCTGAACCAGAAGCGGTCAACTTTGACCCCTAGGAGAGACATTGGTGCTATTTTTATTTTTAGGCCTAAAATCTTAATGAACAGCAGCTTTGACTACACAGTTGTAAGTACCACAATTAACAGTTCATAAGCAAGTCCATTATATAAAGAACACTGAAAAACTTCCATTTTCATTGCAATTGTGTTAGGCTTGCATAGCAAGGTCAAAAGAGAACGATAAATACTGACATGGAAACAAGTCTCTGAGAAATGCTGAGTACTGCAGTGTGAAATCATTTCACTCAGCCTAGTCAGAATTGAAATCACAGACTCCACAGCCCTCCAGCAAAGTGGGAAAAGGGTTAAGTTTACACAATTTGTACAGTGCAGAACGGTAGTGCTGAAGGGAAAAGAAGGATCTCATAAAATCCCCATACACAAAGCTTCATGAAATAGCTTCTCTGCAGAGATTCACAGCAAATTCACAGCACCAGACAGCATTAAATGGACTAAATATTAGTTCAGGTGGGGGAGTGAAAGCCATAACTCAACCTTAACTTAGCCATAACTCCATTTCTCAGCTTTTTAAGATGTTCTCACAGAAAACCATTTCCAAGTTTCTCAGAAGAACACATGTGCACTGGAAGAGGTCCTCAAATTGGTGTTATAATTAATAGGAAAAGCTGAAAGCCATGCAGGCCATTAACAAAAATTAGAAAATAAGAATGTGATTTAGCAAGAACTAACAGAATTGTAATAGAAGATCTAAAAAAGGAGCAGTTAGCACATTACTGATTAAGACTGTATACCCAGAAGATTTCCCAAACTTTTTATACAGAACTCAAGTACACAACATCCATTTCCTCTGCTACAGGAATTCAGCCTCACCTCTCCCTCTGTAGTTCTCTCTAAAACATCAGAGGTAAACACAAAACAAAAGAAAAACTCTGAAACATTCAGCCTCAGAAAAAGGATGCCATATTGAAACAAGCAAAACCATGAGGGCAATGTTAACTTACACCTGGTGAAAGAGGCACAACAGACTAACAGCAGTCACAGTCCCATTCAGGAGGGGGAAGGCCCCCACAGCACCTGCCCTCCATCCCAGTGTTGAACACACTGCTACAGTTCAGGCACTCCCTGACTTGGGTCACAACAGAACCAACTGCTTACAGATACTGGAGCACTCATAATTGTAATAAACTTACCAACTGCATTTATGAAAACATAAAATAAAATAGTTTTACATTAGGCAGCATTAAAACCAACGTGGTTCACACAAAGCTGTGTAGGATGCATAGAGCTATAAACATCTGAACTTGAAGAAGAATATAAAAATATGCATATTTTGAGAAATTAATAAGAATTAAGCTCCTATCAATGGAATAATAAAGAACTGAAATTATTTTGGATGCTTAATCTTAACTCAGCTCTTTGTGCAGCTAGAGAAGCTGGAGTACAAGAACTCCTAAACCTCACACACCTGAAGTTTGTTCCTAGATCCATTCCAGCCTTGCTCATCCACTGGTTTGAGATGGGAATGGGCTGACCTTGCTGAGGTGGCAGGCTGCACTCCAAAACCTGCCTACAGAGTGCCTGGTTTTAGTCTACAAGCAAGAAAAGGCCTTTGGGACCTGACTCAGCCTGGTGTGGGTGTGTGCCAAGGGGCACAGCGGGCTCATGGTGCCACCCAGCAGCTCTGTGCTAGCTCAGCCCTGCAGCCACGGGACAGCTCCTGGCAACTGCACCTCACCCAGCTCTTGTTGAGATGGGGACTCCAGGCAAAGGTGGAAACCAAAATGTTTGCCAAAACCCACCCCTGGAGTCCCACCACAGCAGAGCCAGCCCTTACAGTGTAACAATCCCTACAAGCCTTGAGAGCAAATCAGCCTCGACCAACACCAGAGCAGAAATATAATGGAAACGCCCAATTTGAATTTCATACACATAGAGACTGTCAGGGCTTCCTTTCTAATTATTCTCCTTGTTCTCATTAGCTGGTGCACTGCTGCTGCCTTGCACAACAAAACCAGAGGAGCTTGTGATAATAAAGTTTTTTCCAGGAAGTGTTTGATGCCCCAAACAAACAAACAAACAAAAAAAAAGCCTATTCAATATAGTTTTTCTAAACTGAAGAAACGGTTGATCTTTATTTGAATCAGAAATGTGAAAAAGTTAGACCACAAGAATTTGCAATAAAATTCAATCTTCACAAAGGACAACCTGTCTGCAAACTTTCCAAAAATACTTTTTTTTCATTCTTTATTAAGATATAGTGATTATTTTGTGCTGAAGAGCTGAGTATTTTAAAGAAGCTTTGTGATTAGATTGCACCTAAATGCATATATATATTTTATATACTTAAGGCCTTGATCTTTTGCAGAGTTTCAGAGTTTTTTGTGCATCCTTTCCCTGCAGTTACAACTTTAGTTGTTTCTTTACATCACCAGCAGATGGGGCTCACTTATAGCTGAAATCACTGGACATTACACAATTTTATACTACAGACACAAATTATGTTGTACACACACATATTTCCACTGCATGCACTTTCATTTTCATGGTATATTTGCACACTTTTCATCTCATAAGAAAAATCTATATTTTTAATTTACTGATACAGCTGGTTATGGATTTTTAAAGTTATTTTTAATAACTGCATTAATCTCAGAACTATTTTTACATTGTAAGCCCAGTTTAGATCAAGTTGTAGTAGCAAGAAGAGGGGATCTATTGCTAGATAATTAAAGTGCCAGCTTTCTAACTAGTGACAGGTTCATGGGAGCTGATGGGGACTATCTCATTGCATGCCTTAGAATCACAGAATGCTTTAAAGCAGCTGCATCCAGTTCCAGTGTAATCAACAGCAGCAAAATCAAATACCATTTTTTTGGGCAGTGCTTCAATCTATTAAGAAACCTCCAATATTGTTTTGATGTACCAACATCCTTCCCTCCCCTTTTATTTTTTTAAGGTCAAAAAAGGAGGAGTGAAGCCTCTTGCTGTACAGCCTGGAAATTCAGTCAGGGAAATGCCCTATTTTTATCACCTACTTTCTCTCCTTCTGAAGGCTTTCCTCACTACATTATTTTCTCCCCCTTCCCAGTAATACATGAGCAGTAATTCCCCTAGAAAATAACTGAGCTTCCATTTCAGCTATTCAAATTTCTCAGGATGAATTTTGTGAGTGCAGAAGGGCTTTAGCCTGCTCTCTCAGTCCGAGTAAGCAGCACTGGGAACTCTCTGGTTGATGTCAATCAGAAACATACTGTGCTCAGGTTAAGCAGCAGCAGGGACCCTCAACTGCCTATTTGATAGAAAGACTCCATAATGGAAGACAAATAAAGGAGATAAGAAATGCAAAATGCAAGAGAATGACTTTGAGTCCATCAAATGCTCACCACCACAGTGGTAAGAAAATAAAACTAAAGTTAAAACAAATGCAAGCCTATTTCATTATTCATTGTTTAGAGCCATAGACAATATATTTTTAAAATTCTGTGACTTCATCTTTGAGGACTCCAGGGGGTTTATCAGACCTGGCTTCTGCACAGGCTAATCCTAATTCTGCATTAAAAACTGTATCCCAAACAAGAGCACCTCTGACTACATGGTTTGGCAGCACCCATTCGATTTACATGGTGCCTACAGCTGCAGTGCTCCATCAATATTTTTCAACAAACATAATCACAAGAGTATCTTTTCAGACAGTGAAATTTCAGACAGCAATTGATTAGCTCTCAAGACTCATCAGATTTTAAATAAAACCTGTATGCAGAAAAGAGCCTTTCACACATCACCAGAACACAGTGACAAAAGTCAGCCCCAAAAAACAAATGTTGTGATGCCAGTTCATTTCTCTAAATGGGTGCCAGGACTGAAAATCCCTCCGTCCTAAGACAGGACTCAACAGAAATACAGAGTTTGCAAATGTATCACTTGTTAAGGAGTATGAAAAGCTAATAGTGCAAATAATTAGGTATTTTTAAAATATTAGCCTGCTTCTGCAATATTTTCTTTTAGTGGATGCTGAATTTAACCCTGATATTTGAATTTAATTTCACACTAGCATATTTCTCAGATAATCTCTGAAACTCAAACTATAGAAAGCAAAATAAGAATTTGTGGTGATGCCTCCAAATTTCTGCCTTTCACAAAATGTTGTTAAAGTTGCCACACTTTTAGAGATCTTTATTTCCTTCTTGATACTGAGGAGACTTTTCTGGCAGCTGATCTAGGAGGGAGGTGAAGCAGTTTGCCTGGGCAGCCACTGGTCCCATGGCCCAAGCCCTGCCTACAGGTGGGACTGCACAGCCCCAGGGAGGAGGAACAGGAGCACAGTGGCCCAAAGTCACCAGGGAGAGGAAGCAGAGAACAGAACAGGCACAGTCTGTCACAAACATCACCCACTCTCAGTCTTGGGCTACAACTACAGCTGAGCAGAGAGACAAAAATGGAAAATGAGAAACCAAACTTCTTAGGGGGAAAAGAAGGGAAATATGGTCTGATCATCCAAAAGATAAGAAAAGGAGGGAAGAAAAGGATTTACCTCCTGTTTAGTGGTGTCTTCCAGAAGGCTGAAGAAGTAAACACAAATATTTTCACACAAAGAGAGAACAGAGCAATGAAGTGCTGGGACTTAAATGAACAAGTAACAGACATCACAATGTACAGTTCTGAAAGATATTTAGAAGTTTCAAGCCACCTGGATTGCACTTGTTTTTAAGATGTTTATATGAACCAGCCTAAATTTTCCAAATCTTTCAGGTTCTTCCACTATATGAACAATACCTTGTTTTGTAGGGTAATGTTTATGCTAACACTGACTCACAAATATTCTGTTTCTCCCAAGAACTCCAGGTAAGGAGAAGAATAATTTTAAATTAGAAACATGGTCAAAAGTTCCTGTATAATTTCTTGAGAGACTGATTTCCATCACATTTCAACTCAACACAAAAAAAAAGTGGTTAAAAAAGGTTAACAGTGACTGTCTCTTTCACTAGCAACAGCATTTTAATTAATACATTGTTATTAGAATGGATTTGGATGGAAAAAAAACAAAATTATTTTGCAGCCAGTACAGTAACAGATAGAGAAAGCTGAACACAATCAGTATTTAATATTCAAAACTGAGACTAGCACTGAAACAGCTGCTATTGAGCAACTTGAGAAGTTGGGTGAATTCGCTCCACTGAACACCTTCGATACATACCCATGATTCACTTCTGACTTCAACTACTGAATCCAGCAGCAGAAGTACTTTTTTTTTTTCCTTTTATGCTCCAGACTGGCACAAAACAGACCAAAGGTACATCCTTGAAACATAGCTTTTGCTGGAATATGCCTACACGGTCATCCCATCAAATTGCTCCTAATTTTCATGACATATATTATCAGCATGTTTTTCAGCTTTTTCATACAATCAAAACCATTGCATACAATGCAATCTGTCACAAATCTTTGTTTCACATATGCATGAGCAAGATATTATTTCTGTCTCTAAAGGCTGCAGAGTCTTGGTCAACTGGGTGAGATCCAGACAGCCCCATCTGTGGCTTTCAGAGTAAGGCTTGTGACCCAAATGCATCTGAAAATGTGTTGTCTTCTGCTGTAACAGCCCTTTGATAAGATGACCACCAGGAAAATGTCAAAACACTGCTGTAATAGTTTTACATTGCATTCATAATTTGGCAGTTAAAGCCTTGACATAAATCTTTGAATTTGCTCATTCTTGTGGCTCCAAAATGCAGAAGAGTTTTGGCACATCAAATAAACTTTAGTAGCCTGACCTTGAACATTCATTTATTCTTACAGTACTCCAGCAGCTATAGAGAAACATATTTAAACATAAAGCCCTTCCCTGAAGAGCTTCCATTTGAATGCTTGACAAGACCATGACAAGCAGTAGGAATGCAGAGGGATCCACACTGAGAAAAGGAAGAGTCACTGTAACAGGATCACAAGACAAGTTCACTTAGCAAGGGTACAGTTTGCAGATTTGTGAGCTTTCCAAGAACTAATTGCTGCTCTTGTGGGTGAAAAAAAAAATAAAAGTGAACACTTAACAGTTTGAAATGGAGCTGAATAAATGTAGAGGAAGAAATAATGTTTGATGCAAAGTGTGAAAAGAAAAAGGTCTCAAGGCTCATATAATTTACAGAGGAGGCAAACAAGAATTGACAGGTCACAAAGATAGGGCAGGGCAGAAGTGTAAACAGTTCTGGAGAAGCAAGAACAAGCTTCAGCATTTCTCTTGAAACAGAATCTAAAAGGGTGAAGAAAAAAGGCTAAAAAGTTAATTTCAAGACAACATAATAAAATATTAAAAAGTCAAGTACTGTAATGTGGCATTTGTACTGAACACACTTGGTTGTCAATGCAAATGCCATAAAGTTTAACATTTTAGTTTGAACAGATGCTTAATTGTATGCACTTAATGAACCATCATAAACCAGGAAGATTCCTGATATGGTTGTAAGCAATGTGTTACACTGCATAATTGCAGGGACAGACATAGGAACCTCAGCCTGATTACAGTGAATGGGGTACAGCAAACATAGCTGATAAAGTCCTGATTTTTAAAAAGCCTTTAAAACTTTAAGCAGGCAAAATAATTTTGTCTGGAAATGACAGCAAAAGTCCTACAGTTCAGAAGGCAGCACTGGCCTTCACCAAGGCAAGAAATGGTCCCTGTGTTACCAGGGATAGTTATGGCACAGCAGAGTGGTGCATAAAAAGCAGTAACCCTAGAAAGAATTCTCTAATGATGAAGAAATTATTTTTATTTCTATCCCTTTCACAATGAGATTCATAAAAAGGCTAATGACATTTAGAAAGAGAACTAGAAGATTGTCAGAAAAATACCCCTTATCACAGATTATATCAAGTTCTTTTCATTTACAGAAGAAATTTGGCACAAAACTCTTTCATTACTGTGAAGTGTCCTTTGTGTCCTCTGAAAATTTCACATTCAAATGTAATGACAAAAAGTATGCACTTCAGCTTTATCCATTTTACATACTTATCCCTATCAACTTTTGGAACAGTTTGTTAAGCTAAGATCAAATCTAAAGAAAAAAATGTAATGGCTTATGTAATGTAATGGCTTATGTCATTATGGGCTGCAGAACAAGAGAAAGCAAGGGTAGAAACAGGTATAGGCTTATCTGCAACTGCCCCTTCACTAGGAAGTCATCAAGCAGCTAAACACTGTAGAGGAAGATGTTTTAAAAGTGTGGAACGAAAAACAAGAGAGCCAATAGCTGCTGCAAACAAACAAAAAAAAAAAAAAGAAAAGGAAAACACAAAAATCAGCTGCTATCAGGCTATGAAAAAATTGGTACTTGAAAGTCTCAGGGGACTTGAAACACTGTGCATCACAATACTATTAATTCTGTGAACCAGGTGTTAATGAAGTTTCAAGGGCAATGGATGAGTGTAGACATCTCCAGCTCTTTCTTTCCCAAAGTTGTCTACACCAGTGAAGCCAGAACCTGTTCTAAGAAGTTCTTGCCATGTCACAGACAGAAAAGCACCTGTCTGCTCTATCCCTCCCTCATGCACAGCCTCTGTATCCCAGCACTGCTTGCCCTCTCCACACTCCTCCACAGCCAGGAGACTCCACACACAGCTCTGCTCAGGAGCTTTGTAAGGGACGTGTCTCAGGAGCCAGCCAGGAAGAGAAAGAGTGCAGGCAAGCTGGGACACCAAACACAGCAGTTCCAAAGGCTCCACTGGCCCTCAAAAGTATATGGAGAATTGTGGGCTCTGCTCAGCACCCCTTTTCCTTCCTCTACCAACGGTCAGGCCATGCCAGAGCTCCCAGTTCTGGGGAAGGGGGATGCACAAGAAGCCAAGATATCTGTCCATACAGAGTAATGCTAAAGCTCAAAGAGTCAACTCACAGGTTTCCAGGCCCAGCAGCTATTACTTTTGGTGTCACCTAGAAGCTGTTGTGATATCAATATATTGCAAATTGCTGCATGAAGACATTACACAGCACCTCTGGGCTCCATCAGCAAGACCTTGATTTTTTCAACCTCTGTTACAGGAAATATTAGATTTGTATTGTGAACAGAAGCACATTATGAATAAGTACATTAATTATCTGAAGAGAAGTTAATCGAAAGGTTACACGCTATGCTCTCCCTGACATTGTTTAATTTTTATGTGCAATGTGCATACTAAACAAATCTACAGCTCCCACACCAAACAGCCTGAAACCCAGGACTCTAAACACAAGATTGCTCAAGTAAGATAATTTCTCATACTCGAGGTCCAGCATCTGTGCATTTTCTAAAATCTTCTATCCTTTTTTTTTTTTTTTTTTTTAAGAATCCAGCTATGGAAACACAGTTTGTCAAAGGGCTATTGATCTGTATGTACACCCCTCCTCCCACTTAAATGAGCTGCAAGGGGGAGCTGGGGTGCCTGTTAAACCTAAAGCACTTACATCTATTTAAAGGTAGCTTGTGACACACACTTGAAGAAGGGCTGCTCTGCATGTTCCCCGGCCCGCAGCTCCTTGATGCTCCCGGCCATGCTGCAGGAGGCATCCAATCAGAGCGGCTGCCACTGGGGCCAGGGAGGCGGCCGGGAGTTTGATTTTCTATTCCAGCAGCAGTGCAGGGGATGTAAGGAAGCGAGTGTGTACGGCACGAATAATGAGTTGTACTAATTCACAGAAATTCACTTTTTTCCCTGTCACATACTGCTCCTTTTTCTATAGACCAAGACTTTGAAAGTTCATTTTTATGTGTCATTTACTTCCCCAGGGTGTAGAGCCTGCTAAAAATATCACCATTTCTTCTCCTCTGATAACAGATTATTTATGCAAAGGCAGAATAATTATTCTTGACATACTGGAAGACTCCCCCTGCTCCCCCCAGCTACCCCCAGCTAAGGTAGTTTTAAATGATACCTTCATGGAATACAGCAAAGGTCAGTATTATCAGCCAAAGCTCAACATTGAACATGAGTCTTCCGAACTCGGGATGCTGGAAGGCTTGTTAAAGGAAGAAAATTATTTTGCAGTTGTATAGGACATTTGATGTGAAAGCATGAAGGGAACATGACTGGGACAATGAGGTTTCTGTAACCAGTTACCCCATTCAACCCTGAAGAAAATGAAATAAGATCTATGTGGTGTAGAAATATAGTAGCAATTAAACTAGGCAGAAATATATGTGGGGGAAATCCTGACAACTGGCATCAAGAGGTTAACTCTTCTTTTCTTTTTAATCAGTAACTAGTTCTGTCATCTTTTGGTTCAGTGCAAAATCTCCCCAGAGAAGCGCCTCCATTCTTTGAATGTCCATAAGGCAATTAGGTTTTACATTTTTAAAACTGAAGGGTTTTACAGGATGAGCCAATTTATATGTTTCCATAATAAGAAAAGACTCAGGGCTACTGAAGTATCTATTTCAAAATGGCTTAGGTGGTGCATTATTGAATCCTACAAAGCCAAGGGGCTTCCAGGTCCCAGAGTCTTTAACAGTCATTTTGAAAGAGCTACCTGGGCAGAATACAGAACATCTTCATTTTTGGAAACCTGTAAAGCAGCTATTTGCTATTTGGAATTCCTTCAATATGGGCAGTACAGGGTAGTGTGAAGAGAGGCCCTGGCTTGAACACAGGAACCCAGAGGTGGAAGGGTGCTCCCACAGCACTGGGTGGTTACATTTCTTTGCTCAAGAGATTTTTTTATTGTCTCAATAAATGCTGGTCAAATCCCAATCATAAAAAACAATTGGGTGGATATAGCTGTGAGCAAAAATGGGTGATAGCTTTCAAACTGGAATAGTGTAACAGCTCTATCTACCAATTAAAGCCATTCAGTGAACAAATCTGATGATTAACTGGATATGTAATTAAGCCTTTATTATTAGTCTAATTGGATGGTTAGGGGAATTATTAAAGCTGTTAAGATTCTGTATAGCAAGCTGACTGTGCAGTACAGGCAATATGAAATTCAGCTCATTACAAGTAAGGCCAAATGAACATATTTGAGTGGAAATTTGAGACAGCTGCATCCAAGTCTTTCAAAACAAACCCAAACAAACCTTAAAGTCATGAGTTCAGCTCAGCAGAGAGATATAATGTCCCACTCAAAGATGCATGGCAACAAGCCAAGCACAGGCCCATTTCCAGGAGGCTAAGGAGATGGGGGATCTTCTGTTGTGATGCTGGCTAAGGCATCTTCCTTTCCCTCAACACTCATTCCCATCATTCCTGACACCAGGATAAGGAGGATGCTTTGCAACAGAGGCATCTGACCAGCCGGGGAGCTGGAGTACAACTTCTAAAGTGTTATGAGGAGCAGAAAGATGATTCCACAAGGAACTTGGTGCTCCAAAATCTGGTCTTGGGAACTTAAAAGAATAAGAGGGAAGGGATGTACAGAGCACTGCATAGCAAAACACTGAGATTTCTGTGAGCACTTCATCCATGTTCCACCTGTCCCAGGTCAAAGTCTGCACTCAGAAACAGTAAGATGCTGAGCTGAGAGTTGGGAACCAGGCCTTTCATGTCCCTTACCAACAGCAAAAGTCACTCATCCTCACCTATCCTTACAAAAAAAATTAATAACAAAAAAACTAATATGGAAATTGCCAGGCTTACCTGGTGACTGAGAAGGCAATTTAAGTAGCATGAAGGCAAGAGGAATGATGGTTTTTGAAGAGTTATCTCCATGGCTGGCACAGGTTGTGCCAAGGGAAGCCCCTCAGCCCTGTGTGTTGGCAGCCAAACCACACAGCAAAATTCTAAAGACAACAGAGTTATAGACACCTCTTCTTCCTGCAATTAACATCAGTGGAGAACCCCACCACCACATTCCAGTTGCAATCAAACTGTTTTAAAACTGCCAAAACAAAAATGACATATCATCACAATGCCGGTGCACACATGCAAAAGGTATCTACCTCTGTGGAAACTGGTCATAGATCTGATATGCCTGAACACTCTGGATAAGATAAACCTTGTAAGTGACTGTAAAAATTATACAAAATGTTACAGAATTCACGTGTGTGTATTGAGTCTGATTTAAGTTCTTCTCTTCCCCAGTACGAGCTACACACTATTACTGTTATGAACAAATTTCATTCAGGGGTAGTTTCCTCAACTCAAAACTGTATAACAAATACTATTCTGTGTGACAAAGTCTGGTATGGACCAGGCACCCACCTCCAATTAAATAAACATAAGTGAAGGAAAACAACATATGATTCTATTACTTCTTATCTGACCTTATGTGAGATTATTTTTGTGCTGGTAAAGATCTCTTAAACCAAAATAAAATAGCAATGCATAAATAACTTAAAATAAAAGGGCACATTAGATTAAAAAAACAACAAAATTTCAGTTTCTCTTTGCTATATAGAATGGTATGGCTAAAGATCTTAAAAGAAAACAGCTTCTCTTGTCCATTGAAATACGCCACTTTCTACTTCCAGATGTCAAAATGTCTCCTTATTCTGTAGGGTATTATGTCAATGTTTAATTAATAACCAAATAAACTAAAATAAAAACATTTCCCAATTTCAAATAATTTACTTCATGCATTTAAAAAACACCCTAAGAACAAATAATCTAAAGATTTTCTCAAAAACTCCATACGACAATTTAAGTTTTTATATTCAATTTGACATAAATAAAATTAAATATTCCACTTTGAAACCAGAAGCCTGTGATGTAAGAAAATGTGGAAGGAAGTTCATTACAGAAAGGCACTTAGTCACAAAATATACATTAAGAGAACAGATATTAGAAAGGACCTTGAGGTAGCTGCAGTTAGAAGAGCAAACCAAGAGAATGTGCTTGCAGGACAACTTGGATAGAGCATTGTTTAAATAGAAAGAAACCCTAAAGTATCTTATACACTCAACTAAATGACATGACACAAAGTTCTTCAAAGGTAAGTTCCTCCTGCTGCCCTTGAGAAAATCTGGTGCACACAAAAGAGGTGGAAAAACCACACTACCCACAGCCTTGAACAGGGGAGAGAGAGCTCATCTGGGCCAGATGTACCTTGTGTTACCAATTTTCTCAGAAAACATTGGAAGAAATATCTCCTCCAAGTTTTTGCAATATTTCAATTTTATTTATTTTTCCAGTAGTTAAACATTTCATGTTTATAAAAGCCTTTGAAGTTTATATAAAATAAGCAACAGACATGTGAAAACCACTGTCACAATGTTAATTATAAGCAGGCACTGAGCTTTTTCACAAACAAAATTGTTTGCAATTCTTTTAGGCTTTGACAGGAAAATTGTAGGCTGATGAAAACCAGTTGGTAGCTCATAATCCCTTATTCCAAAAACTGGGTGTGGATATCTGTACTGGTGTGTCTTCACAGACCACAGTGCCTCTGCCCACAGCAAACTGCCAAAATTGAACCTTGAACAGCTCAGAGAAAAACACCATCTTGTAGAATGGAAAAAAAACAAAGGAAAAACAAACTGACCAACCTCACTAATATTTACATTTTCGTGATAATTCATCCTCTCTGTTTCTGATGTCAACCTTTCAGGGCATTAAAGCAAATAGGAAGACATATATATTTTCATGAGTTGCGACATAAACCTCATGAGAAGAAAAAAAAAAAAAAAAGAAAAATCCAAGACCATTGGAAAAAGAAATACCACTGGTATAAAAATGGCATTGCAACTTATTGAATTTATTGCAACACCTTTCAAGAAAAAGGTGATCCAAACCTGCTATTTCACTTCTTTCTTCTACTAGAGGAAAGATGAAGACTTGTCCTTCATCAAGGCAGTCTACTTGATTTTAAAGGAAAGTAGAAAAAAATTCTACCAAAAATATCCCAAACCAAGAACTTTGAGCGTCATCAGGAGTATTTTCCAAGGATCATCCTCCCCTTTAATAGAAGGCACAGACAATACATTTGTTAAACAACAGAAGCCACCCCTTGGCATCCTTTCACAGAAAGGGCCCTGCAGTGCCTGGTTCAGGGACAAGCCCACACTCTCCAAGCTGAACAAGGGCCCACAGGCAAGGACAGCTATGTGTTCCCAGATCCAGAAAGGATTTTGCACTGGGCTGCTGTAAGTAGCACCCACACATCATGGAAAAGCCTGGGTGAGTTTGTGCTGCCCCTCTATTCAACAGCATATAAGTGACTGAGACTCCTTAGTAAACAACAGGTTAATTCTATCATCATCATTTGGGAAACAAGGATTTTAAATTCCATTGTGCATATTTTGGCTTAAACCTGATTTGTAATATTACACAAAATCTTTCTGAAGTGGAAAATAATTGCATAAAAATAATATCATATCTTCAATGAGTTAATAAAATTTAATTCTCAGTAGAGCCTCTAAAAATACATTCAGTGATGCAAATATCCACAGCAAATAAAGAATACAGAACCAAAATTTCTAAGGCTGCAAAATATTAGACAGGGTACAGGGACAGCTGAAGAATGTCATTCATTAAAAAATATATGTGAAAATTCCTTGTCCCAAAGGTTTCTCATAGCACTTCTAATTTTATTGAAGTTAAAAGAGATTTCATTCATCTCAAGTTTTGGAAGAAAGCTGTAGATGGAAGCAGTGCCTTAAGAGACAAAGAAAGAAAATATTTTAAAAACCTATTTTCATCCATTCATACTAATTCTAATTCATCTTTTTTCACATAGGAGCCTTGGAAAATCCAAGAACAAAGAGTAACATCCTTCCACTGTATATTGTTCCACTTTTCTTCCTACACATAGGTATGGTCTTTAACTGATTCCAAACCTGCTCCTTTAATTATTCCCAATAAAGCCTAATTTCAAAGTTTTGCTGCAATGCTTTGAGAACTACATTAAATATCTTTTTCAAGCAACTTGCCTGTATTTGTCCCTTTACACTGCAAGGACAGCACCAGTCATTATTGTCAGATATACAGGGCTCAAAAATAGAAGCATCTCAAGTACACAAAATAAAGTTATTTCATCAACGCATGCGGTTTCTGATATTCCATGAAGTCTGACCCTCATGGTGTGATACAGAAAAAGGCATTAATATTTGAACTCCAAAATGACAAAACGAGACCTGTTTGAATGGAATTCTCTCTTTGGTAACAATGCTTTGAGAGTATAAAGAAACAGGATTGATGCTGGGAAATTTTGCTATTTGGTATGCAAGAGCAAGGCACTCCTCAAAAAGTCTTCCTTAAAACTATCAAGGAGTTTAACCAGAGAAAAAGTAAATTTTCCTTCTTTGTTAATTTTATCTGCTTGACAAGTAGGCTACTAGAACTTTTTGTATTTGGAAATCACTATTTGCAGCAATAAAAAAAATCATAAATCTTACAGAGCGACAAAAAAGTTGAATGAGACACAAAAACCTAACAAGGATCCTGAGGCACTGAAGGTCTGGGACACTGATGAGAGCTGCTTCCAAGATCATACCCTTTGTACAGCCCAGACTGTGCAGGACGGATATCAGAGTTCCCAGCTTCCTATTCTTCCTCAAAAAGCATGAGAAAGTGGGTAGTGAGAAAGTAAAACCAAGCCTGAAACAGGAATGCACAATTCTTAAAATAAAATAACATCTTAAAAACTGACGACAAATTTGATTTTTTTATAAAAGAACAGAATTATTAAAGAAGAAATGTGAAATATTAATATATTTTAGCTGTCCCTCAAATATATTTAGAGCACTGCTTCCCCCTATACCCATAAAAACAGGTAGCAATCACTGTAGTAGAAGATGAAAATGCAACTACTGAAATAAAATTATGTTGTTGAGACACTATTAGACCCATAGAACATTCTTCACATAAGAGAGAAGCTTCTTGTGTAAGGATGAATGATGTGCTATAAAAATCCTAGAAGACAATAGTAAGCGCATCTACATGTAACATTCAGCTTGAGCCTCTATTAGCCAGAGTTTAAAAACAAGGTAATTGAGACTTGCTATATAGACAATACCATCAATGATTTTGAGTGACTAGAGCAGATCCTTTCAGCTTACAAGAAATGATTGCTGGTATATACCAACACAGGGAGGCTACTCAGAAAAGTGTCAGTGCTCAGGATATCCAAGAGTCTCTCATAAAACTGAAAACAGATGCGGCATTACTAAAAATCCAGATATGGCTTCTGATCACTAGATTTGTATCACTCACTCATCCTGGAACCCTAAATTAATGGTCCTTGCCTTAGATGCCTCCTGGGAGTGGTGACCTATATTGGCAGGACTAGCAAAGCCTTCTGATGTCATGTGTCTGCTGGTAGCTGAAAAAGCTCTCATCACATCCCTAAAATCAAGAACAAAACTAGGCAGCCAGAGTAAGTCTGAAGAGGGATATGACAATCCAACCAGTTTAGAGATATTTTGCAGAGGAGAAACTGAAAAACCTTTTCCAAAATAGCCCAGTTGAATGCTGGTAGCTGTGGAAAGCTAAAGGTAGGGTTTTCTACCTGGTTTGACTGTGTCATTCTCATCCCACCCTCTGCATCCAGCAGTCTTCCCAATAATTTTCTTCTCAGGCTGAACTCTGGAAGTAATTATACTTCACCCTTTCTTTCCAGTGTCTTCACTGACTAAAGCTAGAGAAGTCTCTGCCCTTGTCTCTCTTCCATATCAGTTATACAGTCCGTGGGCACCTGATGGCCATTCCTGCAAGAACATGTCAGTGGAAGCTCTGAAGGGAGCACATTATTAATTAGATCAAACCACAATAACCCTCTGGAACACAGTTCAAGAATTTTGGCCAAACCTTTTCAGTTCTTACTTGCCATCTCCTAATTCAAATATTCAGCCAATATGTCAGAGATGGAAAAACAGTCTATAAGAAGAGATGTGTACTGAAAAGTTTCTGTTCTGCAGTGTAGGTGAATACTTAGGAGGAGCTGCTGGAATAAATATCTGTAACTCTGACAAGATGTAAAAGTGTTTCTGCTTTGCTGGCAAGGATTTGTAAATCGTGTTTATTGCAGTTGTTACTGACACGTGAACAACAGCTCTCAGGATAAACACTTCTGTAGGATTGTGGTCTTCAAGCCTTTTACTGTGAAAGAAAGACCTTGCAAGGTCAACTGTAGAGCAAGGGCAAAACCAGCAGCTCCAGGCAGAGGCATCAAGCTGCAGTATGAGTGGTTCTCCAAGGAAACTCTGAAAACAGTGGGTCAAAGGAGAAAAAGGAAGAAGCATTACAGCATCAGCTGGGTCATGGTCTTAGCAGCTGAGCAGCAAAAGATACGTGAGGACTGCTGTGAATGAGAGGGGAAAAAAAACCCACAACAAATCACACAAAAAACAAGCTTTCTGTCAGCTCTTGAATACGGTCTCAAACCCATCAGTGGCTTGTGACTGATTTTTAAAGAAGGAGCTAAATGTGCTTAGCAACCACAAGCACCAAACACAGCACTGAAAGGTCAAGAAACATAGCATAAAAATAATAATCTAAATGTAAAGGGCAAACTCTCACTTGTGGTTTTTCTGCTGAATAGACCAACCCCTTAATCAAAACAGTTCAAATAAACGTACAGATTAGCCTCGATTATCCAGTCTTGACTTATTTGAAATTCCAGGATCACCAGGATATATTGCCTTACTTATTCACTGAAACTACTTTTTCTAAGAAATCTATTTTCCTTAAAGATTTTAAGAAATGTGGCATGCAAAGGCAAAACAGAAGTTGGGGATATCCTCTAGTGTTTAGCAATGATATTACATAATATTTCTACATAATGATTTCCAGATCTGTGTCAATGTGCTTAGAGAAAGGCAGTGAAGAGCAGACCTGTTGTGATGTGAGAAACATGCAAAAGGCCAAACAGAGGCCTCAGGTCTCCTAATCTTAAGTATGGTGTTGAGTAGATCATGTCTAAGCTGTGCAAGGAGGGACAAAGTCTTCAAACGAGCACAGAACAAGCTGGCTCCAAGCACAAGACAAGAGCGGCACCTCATCCTGTGTGAGGCAGCACGGTGCCCGTGGGGTCAGTGCTGTGCTGGCTCCCCTGGGCTGATTTTGGACTGGATCTACACAGCACCAGGCAGACACAGAATGCTGGAGCCCTCCCCAGTCACACTGCCTCAAACCTTGCTGATGGTCCCCACCTCCTTGCTACCCAAGAGAGCCACTGCCTGCATTGTTCACACAGCTACAGCAGTTACTAGCCATGGGCGACACCCAAAATATGAAGCAAGCATCCGTAAGAGCCTCCATTTGGAAAACCTAAGCTAAACAGGTTAATTTTTAATAAATTACAGAGTACCTCACCATTCTTGATGACTTCAACACTAACTTATTAGTTCAGCAACACTTACAGCAGATATTTCAATCCATGGGGAGCTTTATGCCCTGCAAATTTGTTTTTTTTTAAGTTTTGGTCATCTTCCTGCCTAGCCTTTGAGGTTAAACAGCTTAAATGCAGCTGTTAATCATCTCTCTTGATGACGTTAATGAGTACATCACACCCTCATCTGAATCCTACCTATTGGGAAGGAATCCAAAACAGCACCTAATTTAAGGCTGCCAGTGTAAAACTACCAGATTTCAGACTCATGTTCAAGTTCATGTTTCAGTCCATGTACTCAATCTTTGTCTTTTCATGTTCTTAATTTTTGCTACACAATTATCTATGCAGATATGAGCTAGCTGAATAAATCTGCAAGGCTCTTTCCACATACAGAATTATATTCCTCCTAAACCTCTATCCTTTCCAGGGAGAACTTAATCCATTTATATAATTTATCCTATAATTTATCCAATTTGTTAATCCAAAAATACCTGACTTCTGGTTATATGTTTAGTTGTGAGCTCAAAAAGCAGACAGTCCTTTCACCAGAGTCTGAAAATACTCCAGAAATAATAAATAAACAAGTACCTTTTTTTAAAATTCAGAAACAGCTTAAAGAAATTCAAATTCACATGGAAGTACACAATTCATTTCATTGTAACATTAGGGCTAAATAAAAATTTAAATTGTTTGCATTATGAAGCAGGTATAAAATATGTGCATTAATTACATATCTCAGCAGCTTGATTCTCAATTATAACTTGATAGCTATATTAAAAGAGGGGGTTTATCACACAGGTAAACAAAAATCAGTTTTGAAACCATAATATGTAAACATAAATGCACACAAAGCTGTCTATGGTATGATCCAAGTTATTGTTATTTGGGTGGGAGGGCCAGTGAGGATGTTTTCACAAGCAAGACACACATATTGTTTACTTGCATAAACCTCACACAGTACAGTCATGGCCCCCATATCTGTTAACACATTTCATTTGGTGACAGGAATGGGTACATATTTGTAACAAACAGATTTGGAAGCCCTGGGGTTTTTTGTTAATTTATAAACCATGTTACATGAGGTCAGAATTCCTCAAACATATGACATTCATGCAACTAAACAAATTCATGTGTGGTACTTTGATGACCTGATTAAGTGCCAGAGCTCACATACAAACACACACACAATCAAAATGAAGATAAGGTAGATTCTTTTGTCAAAGATGTATTTGAGATTAATGGCAAGCTGACAGCCTGAATGGGTTCCACTGCACAGAGGCAATTACTGCAGTAGGTAAAGCAAGTGATAAAGATTTATTTAGTACAAGGCTGATATTCATTAATCTCTTTAAACCCCACGTTAATGTTGTTTAAAGTACTGTAGTTCTTCTCTGGAAAGGTCTGTTGAATCTATGACAGAAAAGGCAGACCTGCATAAATGCAGTGCAGGTCTCCACAGACTATGACATTTCTATACCTCCACAGGGAGGCAAGTATTTTAGATTAGTTTGGTTAGCACTGCAGATGCAGCATGCTGATTTACTAAACTCAGATGCAAGTTCCAAAAATAATTAGCTTATCAAAGATCCACTTTCCTTCCTCTCTTTTATTAGTGTGCTAAATATGGCATTGTTGCAAGGAAATCATTTCACAAGTATTCAAACACTAAGCACTGACTTGTCAAAACTGAATCCTTTTAAAAAGAGCTCATTTTCAGTGCTCTCTTCTTTTAAAAGATATTCATATTATATGACTATCTAAACAAATGTCATTCAGCTGTGTAACTCCTTCCATGCTATTAGGGAAAAAAAGGAATTAGTAAGTGTTTCTGAAAGCCAAGTTATTTTATTGATCCAACATCATCAGAGCCAGCTACAAAACAAACAATTAAATGGACCCATGGCACACAAGCTTTTCATGGACCAGCTTTGAGGTGCCACGTAAGAAACTTGTTGAATGGAGAAGAAGCTAAAATTTTGTACTTCAGTGGTAAATTTTCTTTGTTACAGATACTCATTTAGAAGGGCATTTTTTCTCCCAAGGAAAAAAAATATAATTTTGATTTGTCATACAGAAAATACTCCCTTTGAGAAAGGTTAGCTCCTTCATTTTGTGAGCAAGAGTTGTTTCTCAACACATCACTAAGAAAGACTATTGTTTCAAAAACCACAGTCAAGGTTCCCAGTTACTACTGGTGTGCATATAAATAATCAGCAAGACACTCACTGCCCCTCCTAATTTTTTATCTTCAGAAAGCATATTAAAATGATTTATTTCTAGCCTGCTACTCATAGCGAATGCAAGTCAACCTCTCCTTACCTTGCCAGTGACAGGGATATCAACAGAACCCCAGGTACCAACTCCCTAGTGAACTGTGCCTGGGGCAAAATCAGCTGCAATAATTCCAGCAACTGGAAATAAAAAGGAATGTTAACAGTAGAAGCTAATCCAGCACACATTGAAGTTACATGAACAGCTTACACTATGTAGATAAAAATAAAAATCACCAATGCTAAATGCAAAAATGTATTCTATGAGACCACACAAAAACAGTGAAACATATTTTAATCCATTTCAATTAGGAGGTATTTCAAGCCTGTATTAAAACTTTCTTAAACTAGTAGAATCACGCAGAAATGGAATTATAAAAAACAGATTTGCACATAAAAGGAAAGCAAGTCAGCAGGTGCCATCTTCATTTCAATAGTAATATATTAAACATTTTTTGTTACTGCTTTTTTGTGGTATTTTTTCAGTAAGTTTTCATACTGCAGGGTTGCTTAACCCAAGTTAACACAAGAATAGTGGGGTTGGCCCACTGTTTCTCTAGCATTTTTCACCCACACACTTCCTTATTTCTTCCCTGCTCTCCCTCTCTCTATGTGGCCTCTACAGCTTCGTATCTTCATTGAAATGCCTTCCAGAAATGCCTTTGTGCTGACAGAGTTGCCTTTTCCAAAAGAGCAAAATTCTCCAGAGACTGGGGTTTCCAGATCTGAATGCTTAATTTCATATTCCAGCCCAGCAAGGGCAAGGATTCAAAAATACTGGATCAGGTGATCAAACTACAAGGGCTAGTTATGTTGAAATATTCCCTTATTTTCCAATGCTATTTCAATATTAACATCTATCAAAATATTTTGAAGAGTTGTATTAACATTTCATAAGCCTGATATCTTGTCTATCAGTAAATCTACCCACAGAAGTCTGTGCCAGTTATTAAATAAAACTAAAAATAAAGAATATTTTTCTCATGGTAAATATCTATTTTCCAAAGTAATAATAAAACCCAATAACCCACAACACTTAAATCATAAAACAAGCAAGCTCCATTGAAACACCAACACTTCTGCCCTCCTAAAACCAAACCCACGATCTCCACACTTTTCCCATCAAACAGCAGCAAATATTTAGTAACCACCAGTTTCTTTTATACCGGTTATTATGTGCTTTCCTTTCCTTGCCATGAGGTAAACGAACTACTTTTTCAATATACAAAATTATAAAAATGTAACAAACAAAAAAAAAAAACCCAAACAAAAAATAAACCTAAATCACTTTGCTCCGAACTTAAAGGAAAAATTATCTTTGCATCAAATACCTTGCACCAGTGTTACACCTAAGTTTCATTGCAACTTCAGTTTGCATTCAGCTTGGAGTAGTTCTAATAATGACTTTTCCTCAAATCCTCTATGCTGATTCTCATATTTGAAAGGCGTCCAAAATTTAGAAACCTATGTATCTGGCTGAACCAGACTTATATAAAAGAACTATTAGGCCTCTAACAGGCAAAATACTTCCTCCTCTTTCAGGTCATTAAGTGCTCAAGTATGGAGTATTTCCATAGAAGGAGACTTCTGTCTCTCATGTCCTCCATCTTCAATTTCAAACTGTCTCCAAGAAAATGATCATATAAATGTAATTTCATATTTAAGTTTATGCTATGGGATTGTTACCAATTCACAAAATGTGGTTTTGTCTGTAACCTGCTTGTCAGTAACAATCAACACATGGAAAATTTTCAGTCATCATTAACTTCTACCAAACAATAGAAAACCAAATTTCCTAGACAGTAAGTTACTGGTCTGCACAACTTGGGTTTCTTTCAATACCAATCACAGAGCCCCTTTATTACTTGAAATATCTCCAATATCATAATTGATTAAAAGTAAAAACATCAAGGCCAAAGAAAACCAAAATTAAGGAAAAAACCCCAAAACTTCCCTACTTAATTTTTTTTAACACCAAACCAAAACCCCAAAAGAATGTATATTGCCCTTCAATGATGCTTTCAGCATCTGGTATGAACAGATAGATATGCCAACAAAATTATTTCTTAGCATTGCACCCTCTCCTGACAGGTATTCTCCCCATCATCTCTGCCCTAACAAGTTTTTCCTTGCAAAGGAATGTGGGAGGGCTCTCCTTTGTTTCAGGATGGATGGGTTTCACAGGAAAGGTGTTGAAGGGGATTGCCATGGAATGCACACAGGCAGTATGGCAGCATGGCTTTGCTCTCTTCAGGGATACAGGAATGAGACTGGGATGGTGAAAATCAGCTGCAGGCCTCGGGCAGCAGCTCCTGAGCTCTCTGGCCATTTCCTCCCCCTGAGCCCAGCAGAGCCCACGTTCCCCCAGCCCAGGGCCTGCTGATGCAGGACAGGAGGAGCACAGCAAGGCCAAAGGGGCTGCACTGCAGCTCCTGTGTGCAGAGCAGTGTTTAAGCCTGGCTAACAAGGAAGGAGGACTAGATCTAGGCTATCTGCACATGGGTGCAGAGCAAAGAGCAAAACCAGGACATTGCTTCTTGTCCTGTCACTGGA
The DNA here is from genome assembly GCA_039654755.1 of Calcarius lapponicus. Lineage (NCBI taxonomy): Eukaryota > Metazoa > Chordata > Aves > Passeriformes > Fringillidae > Calcarius > Calcarius lapponicus. Next base: position 13,009,257 of record CM077474.1, on the reverse strand, counting down.
GACCAGCAAAGAGAGCCTTGTCCTGATTTCTTCACACCCTTCCTTGAAGGTACACTGATAAAATCCCCTGAACTCTCTCTTCTCCAGTCCCCTCTGTCTCCGACTTTCCTCTGGGAATAGATGATACAAAGGCAATGCCTTAATCATCCTTGTGGCCCTTCTCTGGACTCTGTGTCTCTCCTGTCTACACTACTGGCTAACACAAAAAGGGGAGGATTCATGATGCTGGAAAAGTTGCTATGACAATTTAAACCGTGGTCATGTTACTCATAAAAGGTGAAATCACCTGTGAATTTATTCATATTCATCATGAGTGCTTGCCAAACCACAGCACCAGACAATCATTTTTTCTATGTGAACCAAATCATTTACAGAAAAGCTATTTTAAACACTGCTTATAAGAATTTCCAATATTTTCATGTCCCAATACCTCTCAAGTCAGGCTCCCTCAGTGCCTTTAGTCAAATGATATCAGCCTCAGAATGAGAGAAAGATTTTAACAAATACATTTTAGAAATCTCAAAGTGATTAAAGTAGTTTTTCTATGCATAGTAATGAGGTGGTTTTCAGGTTTGCTCTTAAAGGGCTCAAAGCAAGTTTGAAGATGTGATCTCAGAGCTAAAAGTGACATGCTCACAGGAAAGCTGGTAGTGTCCCCTTTACATTATTATGCACAAGTCTAATGTTTCTGATAGACTGGATTTTAAAATACCTGGCATTAATCTCATCATTATCACTAAACTGACCTAGTCTTCAGGCCAAGGTACTCCAGCTAGAAATTCCATTTAAGGAAAGTGGAAAATACTTACTAAAAGGGGGATTTAAAAAGACCAAATAAAAATTATTCATTTAAAGGTAGAACTGAAGGTTAAGAATAATTCTAAACAGCAACAGTAAAGTCATCTCTCACTAAAGACACAGAAAGTCTTTGATAGTAATTTTTCCATGAGGCTGTGTAATTAGCTCTATTTGTCTGCTACAAGGATGTTAAGAATTATGCTAGAGAGAGGTATCACTGTGCAACTGTATGTAAAATATGCTCAGTCCAAAGATTCAAAGGAATTGCAAAAATTCTGGTTGTTTAGAATTAGTTATACCTTCTTGGTAGAATTTTTGGTATCCTATATTTAAAATGGATTTCTTGAAATTGCTGAAAAACTAAATAAGAAAAACCAAAATAAGAAAAATCTAAAGGATCCTAAAAAAACAGGACAACCACAGGCTTTTAGGTCTAGCTGTCAAGGTCAACTGATATCATTAGACTTACATGAACGAGTTACAGTAGGGAAATCATGTTAGGAAATATGGGTCAAGTCATCATGCAGTAATAAAGCTGTTACCTCCAGACTCAGTTTTTGAAATATTCTTTAAAATCTGTCATGGTTTAGCATTTCTAATATTACAGTCATAATTGAACAATGAAGTATGCCAAAGTTTATAAAGGGCCACCTAAATATTTATTTTGATGTTTTAAAGAAAGAACCCAAACAAACAAAAAAAAACCCCCTCCACAAAAAAATACCAACATGCAAATCCAAAAAATTCTCTATTTAGTCCACATCTACTTTGTCCTTAAACATTTACAAGCAGAAAAATAGAATAAATATATATATTTTTATAAATATATATATATATATATATATACATAAAGTATATCATATTTATGTATACTAAAACATTTAGGGTAAAGAGTTTCTTAAATGTTTCTGTGGGTAGAGCTGGAATGATAAGATCATTACAATAAAAATACAAAGACCAAACAGACAAAAAGAATAAATCCCATGTAAATAAGAATTACAGTGCCAAATTCAGACAAGGTGGCAAAGTGACATAATCAAGTAGATACAGCGCTAAATCTAGGGCACTCTCTTACTACCATCACAAGCTCAGTCTAAAAATTAGGTTGCAACATTCTCAAATGTATATTCTCATTTACAGTTTAGGGAGGCATTTTCAAAGCACTCTGTGTTGGCGTAACTGCTCCCACTGAAGTCACAAGGACCTTAACAATTGATTTCTAAGGAAGCAGGGTTAGGCTGAGCCCTTTTGAAATCCCACTGTAAATGATTTACATGGAGAGAATCGGAGCTTCTATGGCATCCCTAGGATTATAAGCACCTCCAAGGGCTTGAAAAAAAATGAATGATTAGATACAATGTGCTCAGTATACACCGGGTAAGAGCTCACAGAAACCCTTGGACATTCAAACCTGCTTAGCTAAGGAGAAAGCGTGCAGATAAACTACCCCCCATTTTTAATAACTGCTGCTCACATGAGCAAACTGGTAGTTAAAGATTATCAAAAGACAGCTACAGAGGGACAGCCAAGAGCTCGATATGCCATCCCCACAGATCTTCATTCCCTCCTGCCTATTCCCAGCTCAAACATGCCTTGGCCCCCATTGAAAATTCGAGCTTTAGCTTCTTTTGTCCCCTCTCAGCCCTGCATGGGGTGGACAGAGCAGAACTGCCTGCAGAGGCAGATCAGGGGACAGGCAAACAACCCTGGCAGGTGGACAGGACAAAATGTGCTCGTGCACTGCGTTGCCTGGCCACAGCACGGGTTTAACAAGGATGCAGCCCCAGATCAAATGTACAGAAAGACCCTGGATACTCCAAAATTAGGTATCAGAAATGCTGATATCATTTCAGTGAATCACAGCAATTAGCTGAGAACGTTTACCTGGTTTTTGTATGATTTTATTTTTGTACTTTTGAAGCCATGGCAAATGTAAGATTTTTTTTCCAAGTTTAGCATGAAAGTATACACAAAATTGGTTTATATGTTGCTCAAATTTAAGCCTTGAAATAGCAGTTCGATCTCTTTTTCAGAAGCTAAATACAATGGAAGCCATTTAAATGAATAATGCATTTTTTTAATGGAACAGAAAAGTAATATAAGTGGGGCATGTTAATTCCCAGGCATGCGAAATTTATTGTCACTTAGGTGCCCACTGGGAATAATTTATGCATCCTCGATTAAGAAAATATTTTTAATTTGAATTTGCATATTTTACTCATTACAACTAACCTTGACACAGTCCTTTTTCGAGGTGCCATGCCCTTAGGTGGGAGTTTACAAAATGTCCACTTACCAGGAAGAAATAGTGAAACAAAGGTGCACACTTGTTTTCTAAGGAAAAAAATAATGTGTGTCTGGACAATAAAAAGACTTGGCTTGCAATGGTCGTTGCCTATTTGTACTACAATTAAAACTGAGTCAGAATTTATTCTTCCTTCTTTAAAGGAGACATTTATTCAAGACCTTGAAATCAAGCTAATGTAAGGATAGTATGGTAAATTCCAGCACAAAGCAACAACTTAAAAAAAGTCAGAAAATCACAAGGGTCATGTAGAGAGAGAAAAAACTGGCAATAAAACTAATCTGTCTATCATCTGCCATTACAGTAACATACACACACCAGCGAACAGTTCATGGAAAAGCATTCAGTCTTCACAGCTTTCTTCTGACAGGTCAGCAACTGTGAAGTTCTAAGATTTGTAAAACCAGAATTTAAAAGTGTTGCCGTGAAACCACACTCAGAGCCACCCTTAAAACTCTTGTCTCTAAAACTTTCAGAAGCAGTTATATTAATTTTAAAAACAATTCCGGAAAAGGCCAATGGGTAAAAAACACCTGTCCTTTCCCCATTTGGGGTCTGCTCCTCTCCAGGTGAGAACACTGCTGCAAGCTCTTTTCTGGGAAGTAATGACATCCTATTTCAAACATGCAAGGAAGTTCTATAAATCAACAAGTATTCCTGAATAATCTCACATAGTGGCATCCACACACAGCTTTCTAAAATAAATTAGCCCTATTTTAACCACCACAATGAAAAAAAAGTAGGAAAAAACTGCCTGGAAAAGGAGATGAAATTCCGGGCCACCTCCAAGTTCACAAGTTCACATTCTAATTTTTTTTACTATGAATTTTCTACAGAACGAGGCTGTAAGTAAAAATCTACTACATTCTTAGCATTAGATCAAATGTGTTATCATTTTGCAAGCTCATAGAATAACTGTACTAGACTGAAATGAAGCTCTGCAACTGACATCATTTATCAGATCTTCACTCTTAAGAAAACCTGTCAGTTTAACAGCTTATTTCATGGAGGGCTGCAGATTTCAGAAGTCCTTACAAGAAACACAGCTGAAATGTCATGTAGGTTTCAAATATGATTGAATTCATCTTGATTACCAGAAGGTGTTGGCAATTGTGTTGGTTACAGGGTGAATGGTAGAACACCATTTAATTTCTAGGCTGCAATCAGACCCATGCTGGTGTACTCCTGAGAACACAAGACCCCACCATAGCTGCTACAGATGAGCCTGTCATTTGCTGGGTGAGATTACAGGAGTCAGGACTGACTCTCAGCAAATTAACTAGAACCTCACAAATATCTCATGCAATACATTTAAAAACAAAGTTGAAGAGTGTCTTTCAGAGATGTCTGAGAATTACCTAAAGAGCACATGCTGGCCCTGCTAGGATGCTGTAGTTTCACAGCCATAGCGTGACTCAGAAAATCTGCTTTAATGTCCTCACAGCTGTATTCTTACAATTATAACATGTATGAACTGCAGATAGCCCAAACTTTCTCTTAACCTCCCCACAGGCCACATGGCCCTTTCTGAATTAATTTCATACTGAAGTTCATGAACAGCATAGTGTTTCCCACAGAAACTGAGTCAGCTGCTCAGATCCCAAAAGGACCTGTGTGTCACCGAGGGATTTCTACTGAGACTGAGCCTAACTAGCCTAGAACCACAGAATGGTGTGGCTTGGAAAGGACCTTAAAGCTTATCCATGGGCAGGACACTCCCACTATCCCAGGTTGTTCCAAGCCCTGTCCAACCTGGCCTTGGACACTGCCAGGGATGGGGCAGCCACAGATTCTCTGGGAACCTGTGCCTAGCCCTCACAGGGAAGAATTTCTTCCCAATGTCTAATCTATGCACCTCTATAGTTAGTTTGGTTGGATATATTAAGATGAGAATGGCAAAGCCTTCCTTAGAGGCAAACAGCTGCTTCTTTGCAGGACACCTTTCAACTGAAATGTGTGAGTCCCTTGGGAATACCTCTGCTGGTACTACAGGTTCTCAGTTGCAGTTCAGGAACTAAAATCTTTGCAGAGTTAATTGGCTGTGTAAAGGTGGAATTATGGAGCAAAATGTTCTTTGCTTCTTGTTTACAACAGTAGAGATGGTGTAAAGGCCTTATTTCTGTGTATGTGTGTATGTTTTATACATACACTGCTGCAGTTCAAAGCTTGCTTTGCTTATCCATAGAATTTTTCGTTTCCTATAATACATCCCTAGCCAGGATTTCTTGTTACATTTGTAATAGATACTTAAAATAGAAGGAAGAAATATGTATTAGATGGACTACTATGCCATTTATAAAGGAAAATGAAGCAGGTCAAAGCAAAAGAGCTCATATGGGATCAAAAGCATCTCTGCTTTTACCTGACAGGTTCTCCACACTGCAAAAGGGTAACTGCTCATATGTCACAGATGCACACCTGAGATTGCAGGAAGTGAAAAAAGTAACTAAAAGAGGGTGTGATAATCAAATACTATCCTTAAAATGGATATCCCTAAATAAATGGATATCCCTATACCTGCTACACACAAAGCCATCCTTAGAAGTGCAGTGCAGAGTTTAAAGCAAGCATTTTCTCAATAAAAACTCACATATTACTCAACTTCTGCTCTAGGGTGAAGACATGTTCCCCTGTTCTGCAACATACCTCTTATGGCATGTCCATGTGCTACAAAAGTCTGATATTCTAAAGGAGAATAATTTCATAAGATCACTGGAAACATCACCAATAGAAAGGTGTTGTTGAAAATATATTGTACATATTTTTTAATATTAATAACAAAAATCCAGGAATCACGCCTGATTTTTCACACACAGAGACAGAAAACATAGAGGTTTTGCTGAATCATTGTGCTTGATTCTTAGAAGTCCCTTTAAAAGAGGGACTCTTTCTAAACATGTGCAGCTTAACCTTATTTCTGAAGTTCCATATTTCTCTATATCACCCTTAGAGTATTAAACAACTTAAATAGAATCAAAATGAAATGTGCAACATTTTTCATCTTCCTGAAAGATGGAAGGATTCAAAGCACCTTCATTTTCATATATTCAAAAAAGGAAGACTTGAAATATTTACCTACAATCACTATTTTCAAAAGATGAGTTCCCGAAAAATATATTAAACAGAAAGGTAAGTTAATGATGATGCAAAATAACAGAAGTAGATTTTGTAACTTTTTCACCAAAAGAAAAAAAAAAACTTTGTAAACTGAGCTAAGAAAAGAAGCCCACTTTTTGGTTGGACTAGAGTAAATTTTCTTCGCAGCTGATTTAGTGCTTGTGTTTTGGATTTAGTATGAGATTAATATTGATAACATCAGTTACTAAGCTGTGTTTCCTCTAAAATAAGGAGTTCTCAGTTTGTTGTGCTCTGCCATGGAGCAGGTGCACAAAAAGCTGGGAGGGAGCATGTTCAGGACAGATGACCCAAACTGGCCAAAGGATATTTAGTACCACAGAATGTCATGCCCAGCTGACTGTGAGGGACCAGCTGCCCCTTGCCCTGAGAGCAGCTGCATGGCCACAAAGCACCCATGCCTCCCTTCAGGGCCCCCCAGCACCATCCCCAAAGTGCCCTGCCCAGTGCCCCTGTGCCCACTTCTCCCAGGAGCAGGTCCTGCTCACCAGGAAGAGCCGCGGCAGTGGCGCCCTTGCACTCAGCTTGTCCAGAGCACAGGGGAGCAGAGCTCTGAGTCTGGCTGATTGCAGCTGGCAGCCAATTCACCCTCACAGGAATTATAAAGGAATTATAAATTTGTTTAGAAGCCTCTTTGATACCATTTATGACTACTGTAAATGCCACAGCAAATTTTAAAACTACAAAAATTCCATCGGCCACAGCCCAAAAGGTTGTTTTTTTAACATTTTGATTTAATTGTCACACAGACAACAAACTGAAAGCACAGGGTCTATTTCTTCTAATTAATGGTTTATAAATTCTGATGTCCCAGACAACTAAAATTCATCTTTTCTTCTACCTCCCAAAAAAATCATCTCACCTGCTGAGAGGACAAAAAAAGTGAAATATTTAATCCATTTCAGTACTGGTTTCAGTAAAGAAGTAATCGAACAGAAGTTAAGTTTGTTCCAGACTGATTCCTTAAGAATATAATTATTTTTAGTTATTCATTCTCCTTTGAATGAATCTACTGATTTTAAAAAATAATACCTGAATAGCTCAATTTTGAGTATATAACTTTACTGTGTTATAATTAACCTAAATCTTTACTGACATTTTCTTATTGCTCTCTGTATGTGGACATATTGTTTATAAATTGGTTTGCTACTTTTGCAGGGAACCTAAATGAAAGGGACACCACTGACAGCAGCCCATCCCCTTCTCCAGGAAAGTGGGTGGGAATCTAACAGTGCAAGACTGGTCCTGGCTCAGCAGTTCACTGAATTTAGAGTGTCAATATTGCAAATGGTTTTTATGAGAAACAAAAGATTTTAAATTGTTTAAGGAGTCACAGGCACTTTAGCATTGCTACTGCCAGCCTTTTAGGTGCTAAAACAATCTGGACTCAGTCTTTGGTACATGTTACATCATTTGGGAGATTTGGAACTAAGTTCCAGCATTGCATATAGCATAATATTAAATCACACACAATGCACTACAAGCAATCCTCTGCTGGCCCAATCTACTAAAATGATTTATTCACAGAAAGTTTAACTGTACAGCAGGGAGACTGCAGCACATTTGCACCTTCACAAAGAACCCTTGTCAAGCAAGTCACCAGTATAAATGCCATTTGAGCAGCTTTAGACCAGAGTGAGATTTAGAGTTCTGAAATAAACCCACCTTCTTTCAATACAAAAGGACAACCAACATTTTATATGGAAAGGATGCAGTTTCTTATGCACAAATATATAAATACACTTTATGGCAGCCACCTAACAAAAAAAAGAAACCCCACCAGCATTAAATAACAGACCTGCCATAATGCAACCTGTTGTTATTCCTTGGAGTGATTAAAATACGGCTTCACCATGCTGAAGTGTCTCTCCTCCCCCTCACACCAGCAACCCCTTTCTTCTTCTGCATTTGTTATACATTCGCATTTATATTATCTGTCTAGCTGTCCATCCTTAGATTGGAATCTGCTTAGAACAGGCACTTTTCCCTCTTGACCATTCAATGAGCACTGCAGTTGGTGATACCATGAACAAATATTAAATGAACCTCTCTGAAAAGAGACAACTGTAAGAGGGAATTCTATTGTGTAAAACAACCGTTCCCACTGAAGAGAGCTAAGGCACTTAACTGAACTAGTTTTTACTCAAAAGACTATTCAAAATATTGAAACACTCCTCTGTACATCATTTGCTTGTATGGAAATATACACAGGGCAATGTTAGGGTCCTCATCCTGACCAACTTTTGGAAGCACAAACTTCTGTTGATATTTTAAGAGGAATTGTGACTGTTTTGGGAAGATCAGCACTTTTAAAAATAAGTCAACATCAGAAATGGTAGTTGAGTTGGCTTAAAGAGCTGATTATGGAGCAAGGGGAAGATTTGTAAGCAAAACCACATTTCATCTTGCACAGGGAGCAATGCATGAATGAAAAACGAGGGCTACAGGCTGACAGGATCTCTAGAGCACCTGCATTCTGCCCTGTTGGAAATTGAAGTAACCTTGCAGCATGAAGTAACTCTGAAATCAGAAGCTGTTAGAAAACACTTTCTATATCATTTGTGTTATTACTTGCAAGTTCATCTTTTCTGATAGAGGATTTCCACCTAGTTTCATAAAATCTGACAGAAAAATTATTTTTAGGAAGCTTCACTTAAGTGGAAAAACAATTCCACAATTAAAAACCTCATGGAATAATTAAAAAGAAATTACATGAGTTGTATTCAGGTACAGCTGTGAAAAGGGTATGCGCAATTTGCCGCAAAGATCCACTCAAACCCCCTCCAATCCTGTACCCTTTTGCCCTCAGCATCCACCTTCTCCCCTGTTGAAATCAAGAATGCAGAGTGGATATTGAAATTAACTAGTACAGTAAGTGAACTGCAGAATTAGTACCAGTCTAGCAAATTAAACAAGGGAATAACCTAAATTTTTTTTCATTTTCCTTTTTTTTATTTCCAACAAATTAGAGGGCTCCAGTAGATTTTATCAAATACTGAGCTCCCCACTCTCTTTCTCAAACTATATAAATGCCTTGAACTCCCAAAAGAACATCACCATTCCTTAGCCCCATGTAGTTCTCTTTCATTTACCCACTTCCACAGCACCATTTTCAAAGACTTATTTTAGCCAAAGGGAACAAAAGTGGAAATCCTGAAAGGAGATCTGCAGATTTTTCCAGAATTTTTACTCTGCCCCCTCCACCAACTGTCCACAAGACCTCAACTCCCCCACTGGGATATCCTTTATGGATGACTCCTGAGGCACTTAAAGATTAAAACAAAGGACAAGTCTCACAAGTCTTACACTGCAATGCTGGCCACAATAGTTTAGTCACCCTCTCTGAACACAAAAAAGGAGCCCAGCCTCACCTTTGAAGTTGTAAGCCTTAGTCAAATTCCAGAAAACAACAGATATGACTATATATAATTTATTTTGTGAACTACACAGAGATGCACACACTTCATGATCGGACACAAGTGCAAAACATAGGTATCGCCTGCCAGGTTGAAAGTGTTTTCTTTAAAATGCAGTACTAAAGCAAACAAAATTTACAAATTTCCTCATGGAACAATACTAAACATTTAGAAAAATAAGGAAAATGTCTCTTTAATGCATAAGCCATTCAAAATTGGGCCCCAAGTGTTGTGCGAGGCGAACTACAATAGAGCGCCTGCAGGCTGCTTCAGAACTGCACAGGCACTGAATGCAAAAAAGAACCACAGTGCTTCCACGGTGGCATCAGTTCCAATTTAAGCACAATAATAGGGCACAGCACAGTATTCTGCACTTGCATCACAAAAGGAAAAGACCAGCAATCTCAAATTTTGTGTACAATCCCTAAAACAGATGCTAAAAATCCACAACAAAACCCTACGATCCTATTTTACACTAAGTTCCCCTCACAAATTACAAACACCTACTTTACATATGCAACTGATTAATTCATTGCAAATCTTGCTTCCCTATAATATAAATTTTCTTTGCTTTCAAATAACTCATAATTTCTAACCACTCCCATGGCACAATTTAACCTAAATAAATCCATTCAGGTATGCTCCTCTCATCAGTTATTTTGCAGAGCATAAATTCTAACTATGTATTATGGGGTGAGTTTTGTACATAACTATGGTATTAGTGACACAAATGGGCCAGTTTTGGGGATGAATTTCTTCTGGTGACCTGAAAGCTCTACTCACAGTCTCCTTCTCCAGGAACAAGACCATACCTGTGCCACCAAGTGAGCCCAACCTGGTACCTTTAGAAGAGGCTATCACTGGTACCTGCTCTGTTTGGATGATGCAGACACAGAAGACTATGTCACCCCGGAGTAATCTGCACATGTAAAATTTAGAAAAAAATTAGAAAAAATTATTTAGAAAGATGACAAATCCAACCATGTACCAAGCTGATCCTAAAATAGCTTGCTAAGTCATAAAAATGCCAAGCTGGTGAGACAAATAATGGAACATCTTTTACCAAGTCTAAGCTGTGATAGACAGAAGCAAGTAAGGTTTGTTTTGTTGGGGTTTTTGGTTTTGTTTTTGGTTTTGTTTTTTGTCTGCAGAAAAGGTCGTTGTGAAATAAGAGGTAGAGATGATTTTAAAGAAGGAAGCAAGGAGACCACTGAAGACAGAAGACCAGGAAGACAACTGATGTGATAAAGCCTAATGAAAGACTCTGATCATTAATCTGCAAAGATCCCAGTACCTTGTTTTGCAACACCTGCTAAGAAAAGAACATTTCAGTGACATATTGTCTGAGTGAAACAGATTAGCCCACAGGATGTTATCTTGATATAGCCATTAATGTGTTCATGTAGTTTCTAAAGCTAAAAAAAAAGGTATCTGGACTATTTAGTCTGAGGTCTCAGGTTAAATAGAATGTAGACTTCCACTCAGTAACACATCTCCTGAGCTCTCTAGATCTTAGATGTATTAGAACATGTCTCTCAAGAAAATTACAGTGTTTAAATCAAGACTTCAAGTGACAGAGAACCTACTGGGGCAAGATGTTCCAATGGTTAATTACACTACGTTCATTATGGTACATAGGGCAAAACTACTCTGCTCAGGAGACACATCAAAGTCACCAGAGGACAGCAACCTCATCTGCTAGCTCCAATTTACTCTATGAAAGAAATTCAGGCTGCAAAGACAAGGCATACACACCCTTTCTTAAAGCAGGATGTGGCATACTATATTATGCAAATGGGTATAACTCCCTCTTATCTCCTTAACTATGGCAAACATGTCCATCCCTGTCTAAAATACACACCCATTCCTGTGCAGCCCTGTGTGAAGTCTCAAGTTTGAAAATACTCTACGTTCATAATTCCTGATTGATTATGGAAGGAGACACAAGCAAATGCTTTTCATTCAAAATTATTGAATAGCACACAAAATTATAATCTAATAACTTAATGCAATGCAAGTCTTTTGGAGCTGAAACACAGCAGCTTCATAGTAACATGAGCTGTTTAGGACAAGAAGAGATTAATATTTTATCCCAACTGAATTTCATGTGGAATTTTGATAAGAATGTAATTTCCCAAGCTGACTAACAAGCCAGGCCTGTGAGGAGGTGTAACACCCCTTCTGTACATGAAGGAGCCTCAAATCTATAGTTATCACACTTGTTAAAGAGTTTGCTTTCATATATCACCCAAAGTCAGCACTCCAGCTACCCTCTGACTCCTAATACTGTTTCTTAGCACTGTTTATAAGCAGAGAAATCTTCAATTTTGTCTTGAGCACCATCTAAATTGTTTGCACAGGACATCTTGCCTGAGGGACATCCCAGATAACTGTTAATTTTCTATTTTCCGGAAAGATTACAGGAGAACAGCATGTAGGATATACTACAGAAAAAAAGTGCCCCTTCAACTGGCTGAGTAAAACATCTATTCAGACTTCTCCATCTCTAGTTTATACACACTGTGTATGTATTAACTGAAACATTTATCAAGTCAGCTGCATTATGTTAATAATATAAGTGGGCCTGAACTGAAAACTTGAGACAAAAAGATATTTTTCATATTTCAATCAGAAAAAACCTCTTCAAACAAAAATGAATACTTATGCAGAATAAATTAAGCGATTCACTCACGTCAATAACATCCAAGTAACATAGTTACTTCTTCTGAAGCTTGTTTTTAATGGAAATCCACTTTTTTGTCACATACAAATGCCTTATGTAGAAACACCTATGAAAAATAATTTTTTATTTTATTTCTCTGTAATCACAATATGTGTGTTCCCTATGTGTCTGGAGAACAAAGAAGTTTTAATATTGTGATTACAAATTAATATTTAACCCAAAAGAGTACTGCGATTTCTGAGTCCTGAAGATTTTTTCCACTTAAAAACATTTGCAGTGATGTAGTGTGCATTTTAGGATATTAAGAATGACATAAAAATCACTTCAGTAACATGATGCAAAGCAGCATAGTAGCATCAAATCACTCCAGTGGATCAATATAATTCAAAGAATTTTTAAGAGGAAAACCTCACAAGGATCATGTAACTGCAATCTTCATCCTGTGCATCTGTCAGATAGCCCACAGCTCTTTGCATCAGTTTCTTATCGTCTTCTCACTGTTAAAGTTTCCAGACCATTAATATCCCCTTGATGTTCTCTTGGTGTTACCACCCTTGGGTCCCCAGTATTCCTCAGTTCTCTGCAAACCACCACAACCCCAAATCAAACAGCCTCCAACAGGTCAACTCCAGCACAGCCCCAGTGACCAGGCAAAGGCAACTGTAAGAAAGAAAGAGGGACATCTGAGCACATTTCTCAGTGTAATGAGGATTGTGGCTGAGCAGGATGAGCAAGTATGATGGCTTTCTCTAAAGGTGACATCTTAAGTGTGCTGCCACCATTGTGCAACAGGACAGGCCCCTTCCAGCACAGCACAGGCAAGAGATGAGATGGGCTGAAATCTGGGATGCAAAGGAAAAAGGCTCATCACACATGACTGTACCCCTGTGAGATGGGGACTGGCTGTGTGCCTGCAGCTGATGGGCAGGAATTTGTAATGCCATGGGAACTGTGATGCACTGGTGCTGAACTGCATTCCAGGGGCTAAAGACATGCAGAGGATGGATATGCAAACATTACCATGGGGTAACAACACAGCCACACTTGTACCACTGTTAACACCTACTGTGTTGAGTGGTGCTTTAGAGTCAAGGAAAAAGCTACAGTGAGTAACCATGTGTGAAACACCCCCTCCACACATAGCACCATCCAGTAAGGGTCAAGGCAAGGCCAACAGAGACACTGTGTGGTGGGTTTGAAGAGTATGTTCTGTTTACCTGCTCAGTTTTGCACTGAGGTCTAAACAGGCTAATTTCTTGTCTGGGCAAAGACATTGTCAGAAGAATTCTGACCTCATAAAGCAGACCCTCGTGTCTCTGGGATTCCCACATATGTGTGTTTTCACAGGGAAAAGCAAAGTCATCTTGTATTCTGAATTCAACCTAGATTTCCTGTAATACATCCAAGGAAAAGCCAGATGCACTCAGTTACATTTTTGTCCTACCATGTGCAGCAAATCCAGCATAGCTGCAGCATGCAACATTTCTGCACACAATCAGCTCATCAGTCGTGATTCCTGCTCACAGCCCTAAGCACATGACAAAGTTTTGTTCTAAATAGAGGTAAATGGGCATCAGACTGAGACCCTCAGTCAGAAATATGGATGATAAAGCCAGAATTCAGCTTCAGAGTGGGTCTCGACTTAAAATGGAAATACCTTTGGGATAGACAAATGAAAGCTGAACAAAAACTTGCCTTGTGCATTGAAGATACTTAACACAAATAAAATCATACCATCTGACAATGATACAACTTGCAACACTTGATATCAATCCTAGACACAATATATTCCTGAATATATCATAAACCACAGTAAGCACCATGGCAATAGGCAATTTTGAAAGTTGCTGAACTTCTGCAGGGCACAAAGTACCTGTATTATATAAAAGCTGCACATTAAAATCTATCTTTAAAAGCATTTTCCATTCTCTTTGGTAAGTTCTCTTTCTCACCAGACAGTAACTATCCCCTATCCTTCTCCCTCCCATAGCCAACAACAGAATGAAACAGAAGCTATAGTGATAATCGATAATTTATAAATTCTGCATGAAATACAATTTAAAATCACACTGATTTAAGTCAAACTAATTAAGAAATTTTTATGTAGTCCTTTAACATGTATAAGCTCATAAATCACCTTCCATATAATACACTGCAGTTACCAACCTAATGAACTGAAAGGAATGCTCAAAAAAACCCAAACCCAAGATTTGGGCAGATAACGCAACTTAATAACTCAGAATACAAAGCATTAAAATTATTATTAGGATTGTTACCCTCTCAGCAAAATAGAGGTGTCACATCAGTTTTGAATTCTATGTCTGTATTCAACAAGAAGCCAAAGTAAATAGAATTTTAATTTTAATATGCTTACTTATACCTGCATGATTTTTAAACTTTAAAAAAGCCACAAAATAGATGTCTCTACAGGAAAAAAATAAAAACAAAATAAAAAATCTCCATGGCTCAAACCCAGCCATCAGACAAATTCAAAGAATCAAAAAAACATGCATTTGAATTGCTCCTTTACAAGTGGCCAGTAAGGCACTTTGTGAAAATTACTGGTTTTCAAATGATATTTAAGTCTCACTTAGAGAGGAAAAACTCTTTCAAAGAATAATAGATTTTTTTTTTATTCTATCTTCAATGGTCAGATTTCCATAATATGAACTGCTTGATAGTCACTTTCCCTTTAAATTATTTTTTAACCATACAGGCAGTCACATCTGATTTCTGATTCTCCTTACCTTACTTTTCCTTTCAATTACTTCAGTTCTTAATACGAACAATAAGAGTGCTCATTGCATGTCCTCTGTGGGACTCCTGGAACTTAGATACTCAATAGACAGGTGCATAGATAAGGATTCAAAGTCTTTGTTCCACTGTCCAGACAGAATATGTTTAATCTTTTTTCTACCTTTTCTATGCCATTTAAACTTTAACCTAGTAGTAACTTTTACTGCCTTGATTCACAATTCAAAGGTATAAAGATGAAAAGTCCTTGCCTTGGAACGTAGCTTGAAAACTTCATTCTTAGTCTGTATTTCTTTTGAACTTCTTCTTGTGGTTTTTGTCTTTATTTTTCCAGGGTGCCAACTTTACAGTATAGGACTTTCCAAACCTAACAGCAGGGCTACTTGGAAGGAAGAAAAGTGGAACATATTTGCCCAGAATCAGCTCACCTTAATGGAAAATATTTAAATTACTGACCAGGGTTGATTAGAGGACAGTGAGTTGATTTTCCCCCCCCCCCCAATCTTCTGAAATATGTTACTAGTGACAGGCTGTTGTATATAATTGTAAACATACACATCAGCCCAGCAAGCATGGGACAAAGAGCCAGTATAAAAGTAAAAGAAAAACCTCCATACAGAACAAAACACACCACATTTAATTGTACAGAGATCCTAATTTACAGTCACAATCATGGTATATAAGTGACCATGACCATTGACATTGTATCTGTGTTGTTAAAAGAATAAATTTTTTGCATTAGCTGAGATAGATGTTAAAAGCATGGATCTTTCAGATCAGATAAACACAGACATTTCTGGAAAACTCCAATCTCTTCCAGGAGCATGAAAGGTGGCACTGCCGTGTGTCACAGTGGCTCAGTCACGACTCAGTGACCACCACTGCTGATCCAGTGATGCACCAGTGAGGTGCCAGAGGCACGGGCACACATGCTGACCTGGCACCCTGCTCCTGAGGGACAAGCCACCAACAGAAGGGTGAGACAACAACCAGCTCAGCTTGCCAGAGATCACCTGTGGGAGCCCATCTCACTACTTCAAACTTCATGTGGGAGCTATCCTAACAAATAAAAGGTTTCTCTGATTCTTAAAATGTGCTGCCTTTCACCTCTCTTGGATTAGGGAGGAAAAAAAGCAAAGCTGGAAATGGTGTATAATGCCCATTATCTGAACTGCTTTTCAGAGTTAATAGCTGGAAGAGCTCCTTTAGGCTTTCCAACAGGACTGTCACTCAGCTATGAAAAGCAGCACTGCCTGCCCACTGTCAGGGAAAAACACAGCAAGGCCAGGAGGATGCTCTGTGCCTCTCCCAGCACAGCTCCCTGGAGCCCAATTACCATATCCTGCAGCCAGGAGAGGGGAAGAGCAAGCTGTGTGTCTGGGCATGGGGCTTGCTCAGTGACCACGGGAAAACAAAAACAGCTTCACAGAGAGCTGAAGCCAAGGGGTCTAGGGTTCCTTGGAATAAGACAATCTGCAGAAACAGCCATCCAGGTTAGCTGCAGAGTTTTCCAAGCCTCTAAAACATTTTCAAAGATCTAACTGGATCATTTTCACCCATGCAGCATTCATATATTTACTTGTTAGATAAGGATTTTAATGAGTACAAAGGAAAGTTGTGCCCATCTAGCATCCTTTAATTAATTACTTTCTTTTCATTTCAGGAAATGACATTCTATCCCCCTTCCTTAAGGAACTATCATTGAATCTAAGAATTATACTTTGTGAAAACTAGCCCAATTATTGCTTAGAATTTTATTAAAACTCCTACTTTGCAAAAACCCCTGAGAGTCAATAAATTGTTTCAAGAAAACATCCACTGCTTATAGAATGTTAGCACATCATTCAAACTACTTCAGAATTACTAGAGCACTGTTCTTTACTGAAGTTATCTTTGCCAATTAAAGAGAGATCAAATGAATACCCCCTTCAACAAGGTGAAAGCCATCAAAGAGGCAGGATTTCAGCATACAGACTGTCAGGTAGCAATGTGATTACCAACATAAAACCTGAAGCTATAAAAAAGCATTTAAAGTAATTATGTAAAGGATATGCCCTCACACTCTATCATTTAAAAACCATTTAACTCATTATTTAAATTTACTAACAGATGTAAACTCTTTTCAAACACAAAGCTGATGTCCATCACTGCATTCTCCATGCCTTGGAAGAAATTTTGATTTTAATTTATTGAGCCCTACAAACTTCTGAATTGCTTCATTCACCATTCAGTCTAGATTTATAACCAGGTAATAAAATTTAAAGGGCATACATATACTGTACTTACCAACTTCTTTCATTTAAAAAGCCATTGTTGAGGAGCTTCCTTTGCTCAAGCATGTGGAACCTGGGGAAGCACCTCAGATCTAACAGTATCGCCAGAGAAGTCAGAGGAAATATTCTTGCTACCCCCAAAAATCCTAAAGTCTCCAAAAATCCATTTAGAACCATTTAGAGTATGAGTTAACTCTGCCTTCAGCAAGAAGAACAGAGTCAAAAGTTATAAAGAAAAGGCATGAAAGATCTAGGACAATAACAGACAATTGAGGAATTGCCAGAAACATTAGAGGGAAGAAAAAAAGGAGGGGTAAAGGCTTGACTGTGACCTATACATTAAACTGCCATGGTTCTTACAAAAACTTGTCAACCAGTTTTATACCCCTTTCGTTCCATTTGTAACTACTTCTTTGAGTTCTTCATTATTCAAGCTAATATACAGTCCAGACAGACTGTAAAAAATATGAGGTCTGAATTTTTCTCATTTTAAGTTAGTTATAAGATTACCTGAGAAACACAGAAGTTTAAACAAGAGTATTGAATGAATTCTGGAAAATGTCCACAGAGACATGTTCAATGCTCTAGGATGTCTGTAAAGAAGGTCTGACAGGTTTTAAGTTCTTCTGTCTATTTGATTCATAACTGAAAATTTATGAAGTATGTTAAGGCTATTCTTCCCTGGTTTTCCTGCTTGATTTATTGGTGATACACTTTCAAATTTAAGACTTTAAAAAATACCTCTGTCTCAAATATTACCCAAAGATATGCTTAGATATCTTATGCACAGGTACAAGTCAAGGAAATCCACAAAATTCAAATTTTTGAATCTCTTATTCCCTTTGGTATATTCAGTATTCCTTTTTGTTATGCTCATGCTCGCAACAATTCTTTAATTTTCCAGCTTTCACACTCTGCTCCAGACCCCCTCAAATTCTAATAAAAAAGCAAAAGGATCATCTGTGACAAGTCTTACAGGAATTCTTTACTTCATAAAGAAATCATAAAAGAAATAAACCTATTTTAAAACCTCATTGGATTTTTTAAACTTGGTTACAGGGGATAAAGAAAAAAATAGAAAAAAACTTCCATTAAGTCAGTTTCCATGCCATTTTTGATTCCTTTCCCCGATTCTCCTGGCAGCAGAGAAAATCTGCATGTTTTCTCCATGTTGTGAGTCACTCAAGTAACACAGTCTTGTCTAAGGAAATTTTGAACAGTGTAGAAATTTTAAAGTGTTTGTATCTAGTAGTAAACTGAAAGAAGGCAATCCTAAAATATAAATACTCATTTGCATTTAGAGCCAGACTTGTCTATGTATCTTTTTTTAAAATAAATATGCTTTTATTTGTTAGTCTTGAGACAGTCAGGAACAATTGTGTTACAGTCAGAGTACATGTTTTATCTAACAAGAAGTTAAACAGATTTCAGTGTAAGTGTTCAATACATTGGAAAAAAATGCTTCCTTCACCCTTCTTATGAAAGGAAGGGAAAATTCTAATCAATTGATTTCCCCCCATATTCATCAAATCCCAGACACTTATTATATCTCAGGCACAAGCATGGTGCCTGGAATACAGAGCAAACCTTAAGTGGCAGTCAGTAGATGGATTATTTAGCAAAGCAGGATACAGATATAGGCACCCTACAGTTGACAAAACTGTCACCAGTGATACTGATTCTCCAGATTGCTTCCAACAGGTTCTTGCTCATTCTGGCTTCACCTATGACTTTCCATGGTTTTTGTTGCTACAGACAATAAACTCACAAAACATCCCAGTTGGATCAAGGAAAACAGCCCATGTCCTGTACTCTTGATTCCTAGACAGATATTTAGCCCTCTAAAACCTATCCTCAGAGGTTCAGCAGAATCACAGCTGCCCCTCTAAATTTACAAGGGTTTTCTTTGCATCATGTTAGCACACAGGCCAAAAGTGTTGCTCAGGGCTTAAGGTGTTGAACAGCAATGCATACCAAAAAAAGAGAAAGACTGGCTTCCTGCTTGAAGTAACACGGAGATAGCCAGACAGTGACCAGCTTAGTTTCTAAATCACTTTCTCCAAAACACTTTCACTAAACCTAGAGGATATAAAAGAAATGAAAACCATATCCCAACCTCCAGCTGATTTGCAATCCCTTTGCATGCAGCAGAATGTTGCAGGTAGTTATGACAGCTCTTCAAGGACAATCATCAGCATTTACCAGTGAGCTGAAATAAGTTTTAAAAAAGGAAATGCCATTACAGAAGATCATGAAGTCATCTAAAAGAGACTGCAAATATACTACTGTTAACCTGGTTAAATTGAGCAAGAATCATACATTGAGAGACTTCAATCTCCTCAGAAGGAATCACTGACCTGCAAAACTGCAGCACTGGAAATGGTACCTTCTGGTGTCCTCTTTTCTTTGGTGATGTATGCAACAAAACCAGTTAAAATTCACCAGGCTTTAAAATATTAGCTTGGCATAATATGCCACAATCTGTGAAATGCAAACTGTGGCAAGGCAAAAAAAGGACACACGTACCATCTTTATGTCAAGCAGCTACTGTTGCACACTAACTCCTGGAATAAGCAGGACCTTAGGGCTGAAGTTGTAACCCTTTTATATTTATGTTCTCATGTCTTTAATAAATGCTGAAACCAGGTGAAAGTGTTGTTGCCATTAGAGTGGCTACTCTTCCTTATCCTACCCTTGATGTAACAACACAAGAGTCACCAGCAGACTCAGGCCCTCGTCCCTGTGTTGGAGCAGTGTGAGTTTGTGTTCCCAACCACACGGCCTCACATCAGACATGGAGGCAGAATTTCCCTTAAATAAAACCACAGCACTGATAGCAGGGCCCCCTGGGGATGAAGAGGTTTTTGATCAAGTAGTTTCAGCTGTGTTTTCCTGACTCATGAAGGATGAAGCTGTGGGAGGAACTCTGCTCCATGCTATGGTGGGTGTACCCAAGTAACAGCTACTGCAAGTGTATTGAGCAGAGAAATCATAGGAAAAAGTCAAAGGCAAAGGACAGACATCCTTGCCTTGGGCAGTTTCTGATGGGTGGCATTCAAATAAAGCATATGGAAAATTGTAGAACAGTTGTGCAGAGGTTATAAAATTATGTCTGAAATTAAATTTCTCCACTAGTACAAAATGATAGTCCCAAAGAACCCTACTGATTGCTGTTTCTGAACCTAATGGTAGAAGGCAGCAACTTTTTTTCTCTTGGTTAACGTGATCAATGTGTTTAATGCTTCTTAAAGTTTATGAATTGTAGCTGCTCTTGGAGCAATGCCAGATTGGTCAGTGTGGGTGAGCTGGAAGGGCTGGAGAGAGTTTGCTAAGATTTTCACTTGTATTTCACAGAGTAGTTAAAATAATTACATAGCTCAGCAAGGTTTTAGGATTAAATATTTGATACATCTGAAACTAGGGAAAAAGAAACAACATTTGCCCCTAATTCTGGACAGCTCCTAAAAGGTTTCCAAGTGGCATTCAGATAGAGCTGCGTTATCTCTATTTCTAATTTATTTTTGCAGGAAGTACCAGTGAGCATCCATTTTCAGGATTTAGATGTCCTGTTAAATGCACTGCTCTGGGACAGTGTCTTCTGAATCCCTTGAATGACATTGTAGGTTCAGAAGTATGTGACGGGCACACACATTATAGAATCTGTGCCAAAACAAAATTTCTCTTTGTACATAGAATAATTTCTGTTTGGCTCAATGTCCTCTTCTAAGGTTGAAGCTGACTGAAGTTCAGTGCCACCTAGATCCAAGTAGACTCAACAGGGTGTTGGACTGGATTCATTTTACAAATAAGTAAATAAAAGCAAACAAAAAAGCCTTCTTCAAGCCCTGTATTTTCTCTATCTGAAACCCATTAACTTAATCTGTATTTAAAACAAGGAAAAAGGAAACGTAACAGGAATTCAATAGGAATTCCTTCAATCATGGTCTCCTTTATGACAGATATTAACTTAAATCTTAATGCTGCATACAGAAAAGATTTGTACCATATCTCAGGTTGTATTGGTGTCTATTTCCAGGTTCAATTTAAAGTGTAAGTATAAATTAATGTCTTAACTTGGGGGTCCAGCACCTCTCTCTAGCTAGGAAGTCAATATTTGAGCACAAGTTGACACCTGTCAGCAGAAAGCCCAGTGCTGGCCACATCAGCCAGAGCCTGAAACAAAACCTGAAATGACCTTCAATAGCAGCCCCCATGGCAATAGCCCATTACATTCCTCAGGTGAGGAATGCAGAGTAAGAGCTTCCTGCTTTGGAGAGAATTATCTGGGTATGAAGCTACAATATTGGGGCAAATGAGATTTCTGAAGAATAAAGAACACATGCAGAGTGTCCATCAAGCTACAGAAAGCTCTTGCACACATAAACCCAAGAACAAAAGATTGGTCTTGACCATACTACCTACACCACTTTGAAAAGTACAGAACAGTTTTTTTAACAGAAACCTGGTACTTGACATTTCTTGGAACTATCCCCAGGAAGAACTTCCAATTTCTAGAAAACAAACATAAGCTATAGTCAGCAGCACTTATTAGTGTAGCTCCCACATGTTAATAAACCTACACTCTTCTGTAACAGAAAAGATGTCAAATTTTCATTTTGGGCTAGTGTTAAATGAAAACCTTTGATAGAGACAATCAGCATGCTGCTTCATTAGTTGAGGAAAAATATAAATAATTACTTCTGCATTTCTAGGAATGCTTACTGCTAGGTAAATCCCACAGCTTTTTAACCACCACTTAAGCAAACCAGCTCTATAAAACCTGCCCTGTCTACTTTGCACACCAATTAGGCACCAAATATCAAGGTTATTTACTTTATAGCTGAGGCTCAGCTGCTTCTGTCATGGATGAAGGACACGCTGTGTATGGGCTCACACAGCTGCACGATTCCATTCTGTTAAAGCATCAAGTGACTGCAGCCACCTTAGCCCAGCAGCCTCTCTTGCCATTCCTGCCACACAAGAGCCAAGAGTTCCAAGAGCCAGTGGCCCCAGTTATAGCCTAAAGGAGATTGAGACAGCACAAGAAAAGTAACAAAACCATGACATTTCAAATCTGGTACCACATCTATCCCCTCCAAAACTCATGTGACCTCTACCTGCTTAGTTCAAAATGGTAGAGTCAAGTTAAATTTTAGTTTGTTTTTTTTCCTGAAAGATAAATGAAAAATACAAAAAATTGCAAGGTTCTCAGAAAATCAGTTCTCATTTTAGGAGGCTGTGTTTATAGAGGATGATATTATTTGGGTTTGGTTTTGTTTTTTTAATTCAGACTTTGTTTTTCACCCACTTGTCACGTGGCCATGATGTGAAATGCTGAGGACAGAAATACTTCACAAATTTCTTTTTACTAATTAGCAAGAAAAAAATGCTCCAAAGAAGCTTTTACCTTGAAACATGTAATTCTTTAAAACTAAGAAAAAAGTGTATGGACAGACAGCAGTGAGAATAAAGCTGATCTTAAAGAAATATTCTAAAACTTCTGGACTCCTGAAAACATAAAACAATCAGAGATCATAGAATACTAGAAGTATAGATAAAAACCACAGTATAAAATCTTAAGCAAAGAGGATGAAGAAAAAGAAAAGATCAAAAACTAAGTCAAGCTCAAAGCAGACACCCAGCATAAAGAATAAAAATTTTAGAGTTTGTGTAAGAGTTAGTAAATGTTCTTCTGAAGAAATGTTTTGGAACTTTAAGGAAGGTTTGTTCATTTAGTAGAAGCCTTTTATATGTTACTCCATTATTAAGGATTATCAAAGGAATTACAGCAAAAACTATCTTCTTCTAAGTTGAAAAGTTCATCTCCCATAGCATGTCCTTTACAATTAATACAATTTCAAGTCCTTTTGTGAAATTTGAAAAAGATAAGCCTGAAAATAATAGTATATATTTTCTATTTTAGGGTAAATAAAAAAATAAACAGGACATGTTTATGTGCTGGCTGCTAGAAGGGTACTTCACAAAGCTCATATGCCTCTTCCTAGCAGGGCCTCTCCAAAAAGGTATCTGTCATGGCCCAGAAATCAATTTATAGAAATACTTGAGCCTGTGCTGTCAAATTATTGGATGAGATGGAGAAGGAATAAGGCTATAGCTATGCCTATATCCTATGTGTTTAGCCTGGGGAAAAAGGAGTTTATTTGTTTGGGGGGGGTTTCATGAATGTTTGAATACTTGCTAAAGCAAAAGTTATTGCTGAAAACACCTTGTTTGAAAACACAGTAGCAGCTGTGTGTTCTACGTTACAGTGAAAGCTGATGATATTTTAAGTGTAAACCATAATCCCCACAAGTAACAGAGCTCACTAAATTAAAAAGCTTCAGCACTTGTCTCAGCCAGGGGTGTGTGCATGACTGCTGGCTGTGGCTGCTGTGGTGAGCACGTGCACACACACACACATTGGGATGGTGGGGAAAAAGAGCTGATAATTGGGTTCTACTGATCCAGTGTATGAACTCTTCCAACCTTGAGCAAGATCTCCACGGGAGATACTCACCACAGAGCCAGATCTGTGGACTTCTGCACCACAAAATAATGGTTCTTTGCTGCTTAACAGAACTCAGAGAGATTAAAACAAAATGCTTCCTCTCTACATGGTCCTTTTAAGAAATCAAGGATTTTGCATGTGACAATAGACAGCTAAACCATTTATGTCCTCTTTTTATTTCTTTTGGTAAATTAATAGAATTATTTTAATATTTAAAAACTGTTCTACTTGTGAAAGCAGAGTATTCTTGCTGTAGACAGCAACTTCTGAGAAAATAACACATGGAATTAGTGAACAAACCATCAGCTATGATGATGGTCAGCTATGATGATGATATTCTCTCCTTACAAAAGAAAAGGTGATTGTCTTGTTTTCTCCTCATACTCACTTGCCAGCACAGCATGTAAAAGCTTTCTCTTCTCTACAGGGTCCAGAAATCTCCCCTTGAAGAATTTAGTAACCAACACAGAGTGCCAGATTTCACAAGAGAATTTACATGGTGTATAAAGCAGCAGAAGATGCACTGCAACCCAACCCTTCTTCGAGCAGGGACATCCACTGGGAATACTCTGATGCCCTGGGAGAAGGAACCTAAGGCACAGGCAGCCTGACCAGAGGGATTCAAAATCTTTGCCTCCTTCAGAAGGAGCAAGCAGCTCCAGAAGTGCTGAACAATTCTGCTGGTCAGGAAAGCAGGTTGATCTTTATGATTTGATAAAGCAATGTTCTTGTTTCCCCAGACTCATGTGTTTGGGTCTTTTTGCACTTTAAAGCAAAAATTGTTACAAAAACTCAGTAGCCAAGCCTGTAAATTAAAGTTATCATTCTAAGACCCTGCATTCCACAATACACAACTGCTAAACTTCAAAGATTTCACTGGAAATATTCTACCTCCTGCAGCTTTTTCTAAGAGCAGGGGTTTTCTGGGCAGGTGGAGAGGATGTGACTACTTCCTGGTAACATCATTAAATCTTTCTGTCAGGGAGGTCCACCATTAAAAAAAATTATTAAAAACTTGAGAAGGAATAAATGAGATTCACAAAAGCAGCACTTCACTTTAGCATACTTCAAATTGTTGCTTTGTATGAAAGGATAAAGGCAGTTGTGAAGGCAATGTAACCAACAAAAGCAAAACACAGTGGCTACTAGTAACATTTGTATCTTCACAGAAAAATTAGAAACTTTTGGACTTCACCAAAATTAGAAATTTCTGGACTTTACCATTTACCTGACATAGCTGAAACTGGAAGAAGGCAAAGAAATCCAGAGTCACAAAGGACACTTGGGGCAAGACTGGCAATGGATCCTTCCTCCCCTTTCACCTTGATGCAGTCAACATCTCAAAAAAAAAAAAAATCAAAAGTGCTATAATTATCCAAATCCCCCCATCCAAGGTTGCTTTTTTTGTCTACTTTAAATTTTTAAAAAATCTATAAACAGGATTTTGTGAGTGCACTTGAATTCAGGCAATACAAGTTTTGTGCATTTCAAAAGAAAACTTGGTAAAACAATGCAAAGATTAGCTGCTTTTCTTTTCTGTAATGAAAAATGATTCATTTCTCAGTCTCCCTATACAGGAGTGTATACTACACCCATCCTTGTCAATCTTAACTGTCCCAATAAAGGTGGCATCATCAAAAGAGTGAAATATTAATTCAAATATGCTTTTTGACAAATAAAAAGAAACAGCTCTCCTACTTTTATGACAATACACCAAATACATCAACTACACTTATATTTATTTTGTGTGCATTACTTTAAAAATGAAACCGTTAACAAGGAGAAAGATAATTGTATTTTTCTTTTTACAAGTTCACATTAAAAACAGAGAGAAGTTTATGGAAGTGAAGAATTACATGGAACCCATAGCAGCAGCAGAGTTTACCATCACTAAATTAGCCTGAATTTAATTCAGGCTCTGTGATAATAAGACAATCTACCTGCTCAGCTACCATGAGAATGATACTAATGGAATTACCTAGACAATCTGGACACATAAAATGTATTTTAGTGGCTGTTTCACAGTGAGGTCACCCAGTACTAAAGCCTGATGAACTAATTTTGCTAAGAGATTTCAGTGCTCTAGTTTACAGAAGATTGTGTCACATGAGGAAAATCTCCTGGGAAACTTGGCCCTAGGAAAGAGAATGTCAGTAAGTGAAGATTGCTAAAGCTGTGCAACTGGAAGCTCAAGGCACCACGCTGACAAAATAAACAGTTAGTGAAGCAAAAATACTGCAAACCATATTAAAAGCCCTAAAAATTGCATCAGGATGGTCAGTAGATAGTTTTATGTAAACTCTCAAATCACAAAGGCAGGGTAACATGCTACCTCAGCCTTCCTCAGTAGCTGTAGATATCCAGATGGCACCGGCATTCAGCACTACAAATGGGATGCTCTGAAGGTTTTCAGAATGGCTCCAGCAAGTCAATATGCAAAACAAAAAAGGAAGAAAGCAAGCAAGATAACACAAAACCCCCACCAGTTTGCTTTAGTTGTTAGAGGACATTTTTAAAAGTCAGGGAAAAAAATTAGAAAAGCTGTAGGAAATAACTTTTTTTTTAAAGTCTGACAGAATCAAGGGATGCCTGTAACTAATGAGAAAATGCCAGCAAGCTAGAGAGGAAGATCAGGTCAGAAATGCCAGATATGATGGAAGAACTGTATGATGTGACAGTGGAGACCCTGGAGACAACAGACAAAGACAGAAAAAGGAGAGAAAGAGCCAGTGCTCAAGAGATGGTGCCGAGAGAGAGAAAAGAGCAGGTTTTCTAGCAGAGAGAGGGAGGGGAAAAAATCTGAGGACCCAGGGAGAGCCAACATATAAGAACCCAAAACTGTTTGCCAAGCCTATTTACACTGATTTAGTCATGCAGAGTTGACAGATCTCAAACTAGGAGCATAGTGGGGAGGGAACAGTAAGGAAAAGAATGGGCAAGAAGGTAGATTGGAGATTGCTTAAGTTTTTGAAAGAGCTTTTGCTAAAGCAGTTTAAAAGAAAGGTGGTCCACCATATGCAGCAGAGATCTTGTGAAGGATGAAAGGAAGAAAGAGCGAAGCTACAGATCATGCTGATGCCAAACAGACAATGAACATTGAGAAAGCAGCCTCGGAAAAACTAGAGAAAACACTAAATCCAAAAGAGAGGGATAAGAAAGGCCACCCAAGAACATAAGGAATCAAAGTGCTAAAGAACAGCAGATTAGAGGACAGAAAAGAGACTGCAGATCAGTGGTCAGACACAGAGAAATCTCATTTTGTAATCTGTGTAGCCTGAAGGGCAAACAGGCAATACAGAGCCAGAAAAAAAAAGTATAGTTATAATACTGCACAAGAAGGAATCAAAGTACCATTAAGAATGTCCATGAAACAGTTATGCCACAAGTTCCAACTGAAATTAATTAAAAACTTATTTTAAAAAGGAGTCAGGGCTATCATAAGGAAAAGAAAAGCAATATTTAGTTCACTCTCCACATATAAAATTATTTTTAATGGGGAAGCATCATGCTTTCAGCTTGTCTTCTGGACTTCAAACACTCTTGATTTTCTTCACAGAGAGTACAGCATGTCAGCAGAAGTCATATAGCTACTCAGAATTAAACAGCACTAAAACTTGTATTAAAATTACAGATACATCTGCATTTCATATTTCACTACACTTTTCAGCACCAAAGAAACCTAGTTGTTTAATGAACATTGGGCAAAAAAAAAAAACAAATCAACTAACCTCCCTCCCCTAAATACACAAAGAAACAAACCTATCACAAAACAGACAAAAATCTAATTCCAAAACTGCCCATATTCTGATCTTACTGTGGAGATCCCAGCTTTGGAGAGAAAGAAGGGTTGTTCAACATAGGGTGAGGAAGTCCCACAATTAAATAGGGAAAAGGACATACTTTTGCTTCAGAGAAGTTAGCATTTGCAGCAAAGCAGATAAAATGCAAGCATTTCTCGCAAACCAAACTGAATCACAAAAACTAAACAGAACCACATTAAAGTATGAAAATAACCAGGACCACTTTAAAAAAATAAAATGTTAAGGAACAGCTGTAATATGAAGCCCGTTAGATGGGGAGGACAGGATTAGGAATCTAGGGAGTACACACAGCTGGTTTTATTAAGAAATGTTACCTCCTCATACATAATAAAAGCATTGTTAGTGTATCTCTGCAAGAAGGGGAAAAAAATCAAAAGACTCAAGACAGAAGGAGGGCCACTTTTGAGCAACAAGTGTTTACAGGATTTAAGCAGTAACAACAAAGGAGTACTTTTGATAGAACTCAAAAGCCTCAAAGTGGAGCAATTCCCCTACCCTTGCTGTTACAGGGAGCATCATAATCTGTCCATTATCAGAAAGAAATCCTCCGTGTGCGTAAGGTTCTTGTACCAGGCCTCTCCTGATTTATGATGGTTATGCCCCCAAATAATGTGAAGTATTGACTCAGTTGTAATTTAAAAATAAGTACATATGAGCATGCAGAAAAGGATTAAAAAACCAGATGCTGGTGACAGCTACAGATCTGTGCTGCTAAAGCTCATAGCTGTGACACTTTGTGTGTAAGACAATGGATGTTATGAAGGGAGCAGGGAAAGCAGCTGAAGGTCTGGATTCTGGCATGCATACAAACTGAGGGAAGGAGCACAGCTCCCCTTCTCACCCAGTCCTAAACTGGTAAAGACTGATAGACACCCTGATAGCTGTTATAAAACTCTCCTGATAGACACCCAGGAGAGTTTTATAACAGCTATTTAGCAACAGGTGTAGTGTATCAGTGCATTTTTAAAAATAGCAAAATTATCACCCATTGGACTGCTGGTTTTGTAAATAATTTATCAGATTTCTTGGTTTTCTTTTTATACACAATAACACACTAACCAAAAGCTAATTCCACCTCAGATTTGTTTCTCTAAGACTTGTTTCCACAAAGTCCCTGATGCAGACACCAAGAGCTGCATGTGCACCACCAAATGTGGATGAGTTCATACTGACCTGTCCCATGTGTTCAATTGCCTCAAGAGTGACAAAAGACTTCCTGCTTTAACCAACCCAGTGTAACTTCAGGCTACCACCAAAGGGATGGTTCTACTCCCACATTATCTTCCCACAAGCAGCAGTAGATTTCCAGCCCCTGCCTCACACTGGATGTGGACGCCACACAATCATCACATGACTCAGTTCAGCTCCCCTGCATGACAGACGACTCAACTTCTGTCTAATTCTGAGGAGGACAGCTTTCCATCAGACCAGCTGGCTGACTCTTTCTCCTTTCTGCTGCACACCATCAGTAGAATTCAGGGGAAGGGACAGGCAAGGCAAAGAACCAGAGTGGTAGCAGAAACAAGCAGTGCAGCCCTTTTCACCAGGAGCCAGCAGTTACTCCAAGCAAGGTGAAATAAAAAATTACTCTGAAATACAGCTGCAAATCTCTGTCCAAACATATCTGCCTGTAATGCAAGGATCTGCACAATGAGTCACAGCTAAGTGCAGTACTAACACACTTTACTTGTAGTCTCCCACTGAAACTTCTGTCCTCGCTCATTTTATTCAGTAACAATTCACAATTTCCAAATCCTGGTTTCACTTTACAGCGTGTAGTTAATATCAGCATAAAATTAAAACTATCAATGGCATGACTTCTGCAAAACAAATTCAAAAAGACTGATTTTAGTTTGTATTTATTTGTTTACCTCAAGTTCTCCTCTGAAGCAAACACACTCATGTGTGCTGCATGAATTACCTGGCACTGGCTATTGAGGCTTCCTTTTATTCCCCAATTTAAAAAGGACAAACAATTATTTACAACTGTAGAGAATTTCTATGCTATCTTATGAACAGAATGTACAACCTAGACCAAGTGTTCCTATCACTGTTGTCAGATGGAGTGAGAAAACTCATCTTTGCCCTATAACGAGGAAGTAGGAGGAGCCATGTAGGAACATGTTAAGTGCCATGAAGGCCTGTCCAGAGATGAACAGAATTACCTGTGCAGAATCACCCATCCAGAATTACCTCAGAGATGCAGTGAAAGACCAATGGCAAAGTACAAGCCACCCACAAACCAGAATCCAAACCTCTGCAAAGGGCAGAAACAGCATGCAAGAGACACAGCTATAATTTCTATCTGTCCCTCACAGAAAAGGAATCCATATGTGCATTGGAAATTCACACTATAAGCCTGTGCACCTCCTGAGTCAGTCTGCGTTGCCATTCTCACACAGGAACATACTTGGGTTGAAAAAATGCAGCCTCTTTGAAAAGGCTGTTTTGTGTCGCTGCAAACATCTGCTGCATATATTACTCCCTGTAGGAATAAGCCTCCTACAGGAACCTAAAATCACTGGATGAGGCAGAATAGCTGCAGTACAAAACACATGCAGAGGACAATCCCCTTGCCTCCTTGCTACTTTGGGGCAGTGGGGTTCACATGGTACCACCCTGGGGCTCAGGGACAGCCTCAGCATGAATATATATATTTACATATAAATACATGTACACAAATACCAAGCCACACTAGGACCTGCTTTTAATACCTAACTGCCAAAGTACCAGGAAAGTTAATTTGTGGCTAATTGTTCCACACAGTAATCATTGTCCCTCCCCTAAGAAAGCATCTACAAACTCTTCCTCAAAAGATCACATCTTGGCCATATCAAGAGGTCTTCACACCAGGTTTGTTTTCCTTAATCAGTCTTCATAAAATAAATCCCTCCTTCTGTCCAAAGCATATCTCTTATTCTTACTTTGACAGACCCCTGTTTTTTCCTCTGGTAACTTTCAGCTTTTTTTCTCCCAGTACAAGTCAGCAGCATTCATGTTTTTCTGTATTTTCTCCTTTATCCACATCAGTTATTAAGGCAACCTAACCCTTCTCAACACTACACAGCAGATTTATTTTATTGATTTCTCATCTCACCTCTCCCTATCTGCTTCTATATCTTTGACACTTTCTGACTTTTTTCTGGATATCCCACCATTGCTTGCAGCTCACTAGCCTAAAAATCAGACTACTTATTCTCCATCCATAAGCTTTCCTTTCCTGCTGTGCTTCATTTACTGCTTTCCCTAACAATACATACTGTCTGCTCTGCTCACCTTCTTGATTTCATTCAACATTTAAAATTTTGCAAAATAGGCTTAGAACTGTCCTGCATAAACTATAGGAACATAGCCAACTATTTCAGATCATTTCTGAATCCAGCTTCAGCAATCTCACTCCCCCATCCACCCTACCTGTGGCTCTACCAAGCTATCCCTTATTGCTCTCTTTCCAGCCTTTTCCACTCCTGGTTTATGCCTGTCCTAAGCCAGGTGCCCCCACCACCACCTTTCAAACTTCTCCTCTGCCTTTTGTGCTGTCCTGAATTCTCAGAGAACTACCTTTCTCCTTCAAACAGTTGACATTTACAGCCTCTATTCTAATATTGATGTATTTGATGCCAGAACTTCATCTTGGTAAGGTGCTTTTCTACATAACAACTGTTCAAAGGTGAAAATAGAAGCTGCATTTTTTTTAATGTCAAAACTATTTATTGGTCCTTGATATACGGAGCAACTGCAGCATACAGGTGAGGTGAGTGTGGTCTCCTGAGGTAAACTTCCAGACAAAGCTGTCCTGATCCTAACCTGGAATTCCCAACCTGATGGCCCACCATGTCAGCCATCCCCCAGCACCCAGTGAGCAGGATGTGACACCTGGCACTAATTTCCTTATTCACACCCAGGTAAATCAATATAAACTTTAAGTATCTTACATTTACCCCTCATCCCTGGGGCCATCCAATACTGTGTCCATCTTACACAGAACTTTTTATTCACAAGCCTTAAATACCCTTGGCCTTGCACTAACTTTTTTCAGTTACAGGCTGAAAACTCCTACTTTATTTCAGTGGCATAGTCCTCTGCTGTCACCACAGGAAAATGATACAAACAGTTTAAAAACTGATCATTAATAGCTCCTAACGCAAAGAGCACTTTTCATCTCCTGCAAATATTACTTAGTGTATTTGGGGATGCCAATAAACTTTGGGATTCCTAAGACTGCATTTTGAACTTTTCCCAAAGCTGTAGGCTTCAAGAGAGAGGGCACAGTGAACCTCCATGTTCCCCATTGTGCAGGCTGCACTGCCTGCCCTGCCTTGTTGTTGTAGGGCTCCTTCAATTCCTATGGATGTCTGTAATTCTGCTCCCCATTAGTGCACCAACTGCCATACCTTCCAGTGTAATCAGCATCACTCCAGCCTCCACTTTCCTTCTTGGATTTCTCAGTCCCATTAATCTGAAAACAGATGAGAAAGAGAGTTAATACTGACACTGGGAGCATCATATTAAAGATGCTTTTGGTTTCCATTTGCTTCTTGAAACAAGTGACAGCTTGCTTAGACCTGACTGGTCACCTTTTCAGATCATCTTTTAATGATTCAGAGCTAAATCCATTTTACTAGACAATTTTATTTGCCCTGAGATGCTGATCAGTCAGCAGGCAAAACAGACCAGCAGTATTACCCCTGGTGTGCTGTGGGAGTACAGGCATAAGTAATGTTATAGAAGCCTGTGCAGATGTGGCAGTGGTGGTTCAGCCCCAATACTTGTCTCTGTTCTCTGTGTGGAAGAAATTCCTGATAAAAGAATAAAATATATAGACATTAAAAAATTGTCTTGAATTTGACTTGTTTTGGATAAATTCATTGAGACCTTAGGCTGGGGTCCCAGCAGTCTGCACACCAGCCCTCTGAGCTGAGGGGCTCTGTAAGAAGCAGGTTGTTCCCCATTCTCCTTCTAGGCCATTAGCTATTCCTTTGATTAGTTTGCCTTCATCCCTCGGGGCCCTTCCCTGCACATAATGTGCCATACGTTGTATTACTCTTAGCTCAGTTTTCAGAGCACTGTAGAACACATTTTTCACTCTGGGCTGGTCCAATATGAACTCATTTACTTCAGATTTCTTTTCCTTCCCCTGATTATTGAAAATGAAATATTACAAGTCACCTAATATTTTTTAGCTTCATCCAATTCTTCAAAAGCTGTGGAAAATCCTAATATCATGGAGATGGGTGAGAATTACACCCCAAGAACCCACAGAAATCAAATGTATGATTACATCCTTTGCAGTTCTGGGCTCCAAATTAGCCTGTCAGGTTTGCATGTAGTGCTTCCTCTGACTTCTGTGGGAATTGCACATATGAAACTAACAGAATAATCAGGCCCTGAAAATTTGAGCTTGTGTCCCCAAGCATAGCTGCTACATTTTTAACTGATTCAGTGTGAGCTGCATCTGTGACCCCACAGCAACAGCAACAGCTGGGAGTATGTGCTGGCACCCAGAAAGCAAGTGCTGCCTTTCCACATGGGATACACTGCACTCTCCAACCTGCCCTGCTTGTATTTAAAGCACAAACTTAGCTATAATATAAAGGAAATCTTTCTGTTACCATGACATTGAGCAAGAAAATAAACATTAAGCTCCCTGGAAAATGAAAAAGAAGGTATCAAAGCATTTTAGCAAGTCTAATGGCAGAAGGCAGAACCATCACAGCACAGTGTAGAAGACAACTGAAAATGGTGATTTTGATAGTTTGAAATGAGAGGAAAATAATTAAATAATCTGCATACAGAAAATGACATATTTCAGATACTCTTTGTTCTAACAAAGTGTTAGAAATGTATTTTTGGGGTTTTTTTGCATTGCAATCCTAATATGGTTATGAAAAGCTGCTTCTTTTTTTCCTGAATTCCCCAACTAAAGCATAGGATTAGATGTAAAACTCACCACGGACTTCTTAAAAGATTAAAAAATTAGATTATTTAAATAAAACAAAAACAATCACAAATAAAACCAGAAACAATTGTAAAACACCAGGCATTTTACCTATTATCTGTAAGACATTGCATTATTCCTGAAAGAAATATGTATTCAAGTATTTTATACCTGATACTGATGGTTCAGCATGCCAATTCTTCAAGCTCAGGCTGACTTGCCACTTAGGAAAGCAAAAGGTTATGTAAATTACCACATCTGAAAATGAAGGGTACATAAGCAGTTAGCATTGCACAAACACACAGAAGCTGGCAAGAAGAAAATACAAGAGATCCTCAAAAGAGAAGCAAAACAATTACAGCATTTCAGATATACTCTTGATAAAATGTTTCCAGAATACATTTCTTATAGTCTTTTTTGTTAAAGTAGAC
Source organism: Calcarius lapponicus (assembly GCA_039654755.1). Lineage (NCBI taxonomy): Eukaryota > Metazoa > Chordata > Aves > Passeriformes > Fringillidae > Calcarius > Calcarius lapponicus. The sequence goes on along the minus strand of CM077474.1, from coordinate 12,975,195 downwards.
AAAGGCATTAGTATTCAAATTCCAGTCTTTATTTTCTGTACTTCAAGTTCTCTTTTTAACAGATGGTAGAGAACTTCCAATGATAATTCAGTAGAAATCTCTTCATTCAACAGATACAGGAGTTACAATGACTGCTGGGCTCAGAAATGTTACACCATTTATGTGCATCTCTCTTTAGGACAGCAGTGAAATCCTAATTCAATATGTGCACCTTTAAGGAGCTGACCTTGCACTGGGATATTATTCAAAGACATCAGGCATGTAAGTCCCCTTTTATACTGTTTTAATTTTGATTGAAATAAGATGCCTCCTTAGAACCAATGCAAAAATGTTCCTTCCTTTCAGTTTGGAGTACATCTGTAGTACTGATGTGCTGGCCTGTTTGTCATGTTATAGTTGGCACAGACATGGGGGCTTCTTTGCCTTCATTTCACAAAAGAACAAACCCCTCTGCCACAGATAGGAGCCAGGCATGGGATTTTCAGCAAGTCCATTACCCACCTGCTCTGCCCAATCCAATGAAGTAAAATCAGGACCACCCAACTTAATATTAATAATTTATTTCAAGAAGTTGTCCATTTTAGAGCTGAATTAGTGAAATGCAAGTGAACTGAGCCAAAGGCTCGGACTGGGCTGCCATTTTGACATTCTCATCAGGGAAATGATGCTGTAAACACCCATACTTGATTCACATGCATGGTCTCTTGGTTGCCTACAGTAATGCCCATCTGTTCAGATGGCATCATGCCCACTCAAGTTGCTCAAGGGAATACATGCTGGGCAGTGATTGGCTTAGGTAAGTATTTTTCAAACTGGGTCGGTGTCGACCTCCTTTTGGGAAGGCCCAAGAGGAAAAGGAAACAAAAAGAATTTTCATTTTTTATTTTAATGGATTGTTTTCATTTAACATTCAGCAAAAACACTGTCATCTATAAAACATGCAGTAGATGGTTTTGCTAATTCCTTGGTACCTGTGACCCCAGCAAGGAAACATAAATTCAATTGTATTCTCATTTTTTAAATAAATGAGTTTAACCTGTTATAAAGTCACAGTCCATGTAGCATTAAGACCATCTCATCTGCAGAAAAGAAACCTGTCTCAGCAGGCATCATCACATTCTGACAATTGAACTAATTTCTTCTCTTGAACATTGGTCAACACTCAAAACTGAATTCACAGGTAATATACCTTGAATTTTGTGGGGAAAGTTGTGAGCAACACTGTGTCCAAAACTGTAAGTCAGATCAAAACTATGTTATTGTACAAATATGCAATTCCAAATATACAATAAACAAAAATGCAAAGAGACACAGATGAATGATGTGCAGTATCACGAAAAGATTAGCCTCTTTTGGTTCCCAAATTGGAATAATTTTCAAATATAGCCTTTTACTTCTCCAAAGCTGAAGAAGTAAAGTGAAGCTTTAGTGAAGTGCATTGTATAGTGAAGGCATTGTCTGTCACTTTGCTTTATCAAACAAAAAGGCAGGGGGGAGGGGGACATGTCATGCTTTCTTCCTGCAAATAAACTGTGGGGATTTTTATTTAAGAGAAAGCTACCATTAATAGAAAAAAAAAAGGAGGGGAGAAAAAGGAAAAAAGATGAAAATAATCCAGCTCCTTTTCATTTGGGAGACAAAAGCCTTTCAGTGCTGCGTCCATGCGCTCTTGACTACTGTTTTGACACTGTGTCAAGATGCTCCTGCTCTGCTCCAGGTCTCAGATCACAGTTGGAGTGTCTTGATACAGTGTTGAATCAGTAGTGTCAGCAAGTCTCAGAGCAGAGTCAAAGAGCCTCAATGTAGCCTCTGAGCAGGTAGAGTTAGAGAGACCTTTCCCGTAAACTGAAGTAGGCAGAGGGTGCTTAATTTTTTTTTAAATTGTTTGTTTTAACACATTTCAACCCAGCTGCACCAGGCTCACGCTGCTAATTAATAGTCTGTCTTGCAGAAAGGAATCAGAGTTAACTCTCCCTACACTGAAAAGCTGTTAAAAGCAGCATGAAATGATATTTTCTTGAAAGAGCAAGTCTAGGCACAGGAACTAAGGCTCTGGGCTTCCTGGGAGCAGCCGGCACCATGGAGGATAGCCCTGCTGTGCCCCTGATCCACCATCCTCTGCTTCTGGAGACCCAGATGGAAATGTGATGTCCTCTGCCTCTATCTGCAGGCCAAGCTCCTCCAACATCCATGGCAGCCTTCTCAGCAGCATCAACAGGGGCACAATTTTTTCAACCATTTTGTAAAAAAAAGAAAAAAAAAATAAAAGTTTTGAAGCTTGAACACACAAAGGATTTCTGGCATTCCTCCTAAGAAAGAGAGCAAAAGTACACAGACCCCATGACTGAAAACACTGCTGCCTGAATTGCCCTACCTGGGAGGACCAAACCCCAGCCAAGACAACAGTCTCTAAAGCATTGACTGCCAAGCACTCTACCAGGATTGGGATGAGATGGATGCCAGTCCCTAAGAAGGTACTGGAAAAGGAATGAAAAAAGACCAGGGCTTAAAAAGAAAATAACTAGATTTAAGAGCCTGGATTAGAAAATCTAAATGGGTCAAAAGGCACACTCCTGTAGCTTTACATCTGAATATGTAATCCAGTCAATTTGGTATGCTAACACCAGGGGGGAACACAGATCAATGTATATAATTTAGGTCAAATGACCACTGCAGAGTGAGATGCAGGCATTCTTCTCACAACTGAGCCAAATTTATCCCTGATATAAAGGCAGTGATTTCACTGAACTTTTAGCAGGGATATATTTGCTCATTTATATGGTCAATAACTTCTCAGCAACTTGTTGCTTATGTGTACCACTCCCACACACAAAGATGTCTCCAATTTCTCATTAGTTTCTTTTCCCTTATGATAATTGCACTGTTCCTTACATAAAACATTATTAAAATAGAGGTAAAAATATTTATACAACAAAGCAATAAATCCTCAAGTCTAATATTCATAGCTAACAAAAAAAATTCAAAGTCATGTGTTTCATTTTCCAGTTTTGAAAATTGTGTATTAAAATGACAGGAGAGTCTTCCAGACAGCAGAAAGTACAGCACAAGAAGAGGTGGGAACAGGGTCTTACCTCCCCACAAGATGAAGCTCAGCCAGTGTTTGCTATGTGCCTGGAGATCCTTGGAGGAAGGTATTATTTAAGGTGCATTTCTATGGGAAACAAACAAAGATCACTGACTGCTGCGGTGACTTTTTTGCAGGCACTTTCACAGCCAGTGGCAGCCGGGGGCTCCTTCTCCTGTGCCCGGGCCGGCCCTGCGGGGCGGTCACACCCTCCCAGCTGCAGAGGAGCTTCTGACCCCTCCTGACCATTCACTCTCATCCCCCACAATGGGCACGGCTGCCCCAGCGCCCTCCCAGCTGTCTCTGGAGGTAAAAGAGAAATTAAAGATTGTATCATCCAGGCACAAATTAAAATCTTTACTGGGAGAAACCTGGTAGAAAGTCTCAGAAGAGAATGAATTATGTATTTGAACACTTAAGATTTCCTTGCCTTTATTACAGCATGGGGTCTGAACTCTGCTTTCTTCCCTGCACTTTATTACATGGTTAGAAGTCCCACAGTAGGAAACTTGCAGTTTGAATTTTGAAGCACCTATAGTGTCATACTTTTTATTTTAATATTTGTCACCAACAGTGCCGACAGATAAAAAGTGCTGGCTCCCCACAGCATGACACGCGGGATTTTCAATAGAGCTACACAATTGCCTTTGCTAAGTGCTTGCGGGGCTCTCAGTGCCAAATCCCGCAAATTGCTGCATTCAGGCCACTTTGCAGCGCTGTGCTAAGGCAAGGGATGGTAAAAGTTAGTTGGGACATATGCCTAAATGGCTGATTTCTTTTTATAATCCTAAGCAATTGTCTGAAGGCATTTCTGCAACACAATTCTATAATTGCGGCACTTTTGAGATGGTAAAAAATTTTGTATCACAATTTATCCTGTGCTTTGCATACCATTTTAGCCAAAAACACCCACAAAAACAAAAACCTTCTTCCAGCCCCAAAATTTGCTGACCAAGGAAGTCCCAGAAGCAATGTCACTAAGCATGGTGACATTCTATTATTCCATTTATGGATAACTACTTCCTCTACTTCTCCCTTATTGCCTTTGTTTTCATCCTTAATTTATGAGTATATTGTTGTTCATACCCCAGCCCCAGGTCAGTATTATGGTGTAAATTATTTCATGTGCACAGCCATGCTACATGTATAATACTAACACCTGAGGTATCAGGGGAGAATTTTGTATCTCCTGTCTTATTCACAGGTCAATTAAAAAGCTGATTAAACCCAAAAAGTCTATGATGATAATTGTTGGAAATAGACTGGGATGATAATTGGTTTAATGACTGCTAAAGGAGTCATTGGGATGTGTGTCTCTCAAGGAGCCTGAATGGCACTTTAAGAGCTTGATTCATCCTGGGTGTTGGTTGTTGACTTTAATGGTATTACTCAAAAATCTGATTTGGATCAACTTACAAAATATTGCAGACAAGACAAATAATTTTTAAAGGATGTCTCTGCTGAGCTTTGGTGTCTCCCTTGAACTATCCTATTCAATGTCAACTCCTCCAGTACAAATTCTGCCTGTACAGCTTGAAGTAGCTCTATAAGGTGGGAATCCACTGAAGGTTTTGTGTTTTTATACATTTTTTTCCTAGCTTAGCAGGAAACAAATTCTATATAATAACTAGAAAATGTAGGCCGAGACCATCCTCTGCACAGGAAATTTCACTCAGAGGGTTGGACACCCAGTGAGGTCCTATTCACAGACATCTCTTTGTATTTTTCTGCCTGGAACCAAAGAAGGGGATTCATGCCAAAACCCTGCAGGATATGGAAATCTATCGGCTGTTCTGTGCTTCTGCATGTCTTTCAAAGTGGCTTCTGATTTGGGGAGCCCTAAATTAAGATCCATGGGCTTGGGGGGAGGGGGGGTTGGGTTTTTTTTTTTTTAATAAGGACTCTAAACCTTCAATTCAAATAGCAGTCAGTACCTTTGAAAACCCCCTGACATTTCATTCCTCATACTGAGGACCCAGAACAGCAAAAATTTAGACCAAAATGGTTTCTCTAGTTAAGTCAGTATTAGAGTATAGTGCAGAAGTCAGAAACCCCTTGCTGCTGGTTTTCAGCCTACTTGCACTGCTTAGGCTTGGAAAGGTTATAAGGTTATAAATCTTTCAGTGAAAACAATTCCTGCTTCATGCCACCAACACTTCCTAAAGACATCTGTGTAGGGCATCTCTAGAGGAGGCTCCCATTACTAGACCTATGCAGAAGAATAATGAGGAACTTGCATCCGGTTTAAAGGCATTAATGAGTCTCTCTTGGATACAAAATATTTGTTCAACACCCTTATGGGCAGAGTAGCACAGAGCTGAGCTGGGGAGCTCTGTCTGAATAGCATGAACTGATAGGTCTCAGAAAAGGAACCACGCACAGCTCTGCAGAGAAAGTTGGTTCTTCAGGCCCAATTTACAGCTCTGGTGCTTACTGGTGTCTGCAAAGACTGAGTGTGTATATTTCCAGCACCTACTTCGTTCTTTGTTCCAGTTGGGTTTCACACACCGTGGGGGTATTCTGGGTTCCTCAGTGGTTCTTCTCTAATTTTTTGCTTCTATTCTCAATAACATTTGGACAAAAAGCAGGCAAACAAACCAAAACAAACCACAAAGCGCTAAAGATACATTGACTCTTTTTTTTCTTCCCTCCAGACCTCTCTCACACAAAAATATTTCAGAGTTTGGGGTCAGCTTGTTAAAGTTTTTTGCTCTCCCACAGCTTGGTGCATCACTGATGCACAGTCAAGTTGCCCAGTATTACCCAAGCTATCCAGATTACCAAGGACTCTGATCCTAGAGAGCCTGACATGTGTGAACATTTAACTCCTTGAAGCCAAGGGAAATGGTTGTGAACATATTCGCAGCACAGCACAGATGAAGATGAACTTTTCTGACAGTTTCCAGAAAGGAAGTGAGGTTTGCATATAATTTGATGTTATGAAACAAGAACCAGAAATACACTGTGAAATGAGAAATGGAGGGCAGGGATGGACTTAATTGGTATTTTATCCTCTATACAGTGCTAAACCCGTCAGAGTAAGAGAAGAGCCAGCATTTCTGTTTGCTAGGACAAAACACATCTTACCTGCCTTCTCAAGCCACACCAAACGCAGCAGATTCTCCCATGGCAGACTTACTCCTGCCACTGTGTGAGCACTGGGAAACTGACAACCTGGTGGGCAGTGCAGGGGCCACTGCTGAGGGAGGGGAATGTGGAAAAAGCAAAGAGAGACACCTGGAATTTGAAAAAAATTCACTCAGGTAGCAAGGGATCAGATGAGATATATACACAAGAGAGGGTGATAAACTCTGGGTTTACCAAGCAATAGAACAGGTGGTATAAACCTACAGCAGCCATGGACAGAAATCATGGACATGGCTCCACCCAGCAGAGAGCTTTCCTGGCCCTGTGCTTGCACCCACACACACCCTCAGCTTCAGCACTGAAACCAAAGTGGAAGATGGGATTTTACTTAAAGCCTATTGTTCTTGGCATCATCACAGACATCATCAGGCCAGTTAGAAAGAGAGAGGCAAAGCTATTTTAACTCATGCACTGCATCCACTGGCTCTGACAGAAGTCAGATGCTGCCCCCCTTCTCCTTTTAGACTATCCATTTCTCTTTCCACTCTCTGTATATGAGACCTTATTCTGACTTCAATCAAGGTTTTATCTTCCAGGTTTCAGTGTTTAAGCATTTGAGGCCATACACTGTAACATAACATATAATGACATTGCATATCTATCGAGAATTATGCTACAGCTGATCAACTCTTAAGCCACAAGACCATCATGAAGACTAGTGTTTCTGGGTCCTACTTTGGGTGAAACTGTCTTACTAATTAGCAACCCGAACTGTTTCTCCTGCCTAGGCTAATGGAAGCTCTTGACCATTTAGCACCATTACAAAAGCATTAGCTGAACTCATTTGCACACTTCCTTAACCTTCTCTTCATCACAGGCTTACACTGACATACCTTGAATAAACCAGAAAATGTACAGAAGCAGCAGAGCATCTGTATTTATAGCTTTCATGCATAGAAGCCAATTTCTTGAGGAACAGTGCCTATAAATTGCAACTGGAAGAAGATGAACTTATTTATTGCATTGCTTCCAACCAGGGGGAAAAAGAATTCTCTCTCCCTTTCCTTTAAATTAAAGGCTTGGTGAGGAAGAGCCCAGCACCTCAGGGACACTGCTTCTGCACATGCAGCTTGGAGGGCTTGTTTTGCTCGCTCGTTTGTTACCAGAGAAGGGGCCAGGTATCTGGTCCAGTCATGGAAAACTGAAGACACAGATTAAAAAAAAAAAATTAAATTCAAAGGAAGATTTTAGTTGATACAAAAATATTTTGGGACTAAAGATTTTTCAAGAGGGGATGCCTCATCTAGCAGGATTTCTCACACAGAGTGCTACCATGCACTCACTAACCCTCTAGTCTCTTTTTGAGGATACCATCAGCGCTGTGCAGGGCTTCAAACACCAACATACACTTGGGAACATTACGAGATGTAAAATCCAGAAAAGCTGGTCTGTACATGCTCCCACAGTTCAGTAACACCCAGCACTGCCTCTCCAACCTGCCAGAGCAGCTTGACTGCACTGTGCTATACACACAAAGCAGTTAAGACCCAGGTGTGGGTACAACGGTGAAAACGCTGTCACAGCATCACCTTACCCGGGGCCACTGATGTCCCTAAAGCACTCAGAAGCAGGGTTGAAGTGCGATGTTTCTCGCAGGGCAGCTGTGACACCCACAGATGTCACAGGGTGGCAAAACCCCCCAGAGCTGAGCGCTGCCCGAGCCCCCGGCAGCTCGCGTCCAGCACGGAGCTCGCCCGCTCCAGAAAACAGAACGAAAGTTCCGATTTACAAAACCCAGGGAGCCGCCCCGAAGGGCCTCAGCGGCGCCCCCGCCGTGAGGGGAGGCCGAGGCGCGGCCCAGCGCGGGGACAATGGGGCCGTGAGGGAGCGGCCCCGCCCGGGGACACAGATGGCCGCGGACGGCAGAAGGACACAAAGGCAGGGGACAGCCGCGGGCAAGGGCAGGGCCGGCCGAGCGGGGCCCGACGAGGGGCAGCTCCGCACAAGGCCCCGGCCCCCTCCTCCTGGCACCCCCAGGGAACGCTTCCCTTTTTTCCGCAGGAAAGGGCAATCTCTGATGGCCGAACTGAGCCGGCTCTCAGGGCAGCGCACACCGCGCTCCTCTGGCGCTGCCTGAGAGGTGATCAGTCAATGTCTTGTCTCTCTCTCAGGGTGCGCGGTGTTTCTCATTTGGACACCTCCTGTCTCCCTCTGTCACCTAATCTGCCAAGATGCTGCTTGGTGCTCCTTTTTGTCAGGATAGTAACAATAATTCACAAATACACAGATCAAAAGGCGTATTCTTCCACTTGCGGGAGAGGGACCTCACAGTTGTTAGGACAGCAGCAATGTAATAAAAACAGACAAAACTAAGAACAAAGCATTTCACAAGGGGCAAAAATGAGGAAAAAAAGGAAAAAGACAAAGCAATGAAGAGCGCACCATGCTCCTATCGTCTCCAAAGCCCCGTGGCTGTGGCAGCTCCCACCATCTGGGTTTCTGTCCGTACGAGCACTGAGCTCTCATGCTCGCAGCCGGGACAGCACTTGCAGGGGCTGTTCTCGCCCTGGCTGATCCCTGACAGCCTTCCACAGGGACACAGCACCCCTGCCCAACCTAGATTATGCTTCTGGAAGAGAGGATTGCAGAAACCTCCCTGCTTTAGGGTGTGAGCCAAACCACAGAGACCACTTATACAGACATGGGGGGAAATCTTCACTGTTCACACCAGAGAGTTATTTACACATTAAAAAGCCTGATAAACACACCAAACCCCAGTCTACTCTTAGACATTGGTCAGAGTAACTTGCGCACTTTGGACACACAATGTCCAGATTTACAGGGACATTGTAATTTTCATTAACTCCACTGGGAGGGCTGTCAGGTTGTGGAGGGACACGCCCCTTGGCTCCCTGACTTCTCCCTGCTCAGTAGGGTGATCTTGCCCAATCCACTCAAAGGTGTTCAGCACAAAGTGATCAGTCACCCACTTCCTCAAATGGTCCTCAAACATCTTTTGTCTGCCTTTCTTCTGGGAGGCAATTGGCTAAACATTGCTTTTTCCAAAATTTTGAGGCACCTGACTGAAGGTGGTGATCTTTGCTGAAGATGATGGGTCAAAACATACACAAGCATCAAATAGAACACAAATGTGTAAAGCTGCCTACACGGATAATAGGTGCTGGCTGCTACTTCTTCACTAAGTATCTCCACGTGTTTTGGATGTGTGGGTTTGTAGTGAAACTAAATGCAAAGATCATTCAGTGCATAAGGGCTGGTAGAGTAGACTGTTACAAATACAAGTCCTTTGTTAATCTATTGTTTATATTAATTTACATTTCAGTATTTTTCTAAACATGAAGATATTAAACTGTCTGTATGACATTTCATTACAGATTTAGAATTATTCATTATCTCCAACACTGCAGTGGTCCTAATACCAGTGGGATTATAAAGAGACATTTTGCCTAAAGCCCATCCTCAGCCAGAATTTCAGCAATTCTGGTTTGCACTGTAAGTGCTCCACGTTGCCCACACCTTAAGCAGCCTGTGCCAGCCCCTGTCTGCACCACCACCACCACCCAGGAGCTGCAAGTCACACAGATAGGCAGGGAAACATCACAGGGATTACGGAAACGCTCTCCAGCCTGTTTTCAATGCGTCATAGCTATTGAAATATAGCTGCCTTTGGAGCCAACATTTCTGACTGTTTTCCAAATGCCTTCAGCAGCACTTCTTGGCCACTAAGAAAAAGGGGGTGAAACCTCAGACATGTACCAGAAGCTGTGATATTATCTTTTTTCCACCTGCTGTTAGGCTCTGTTTTCCCTAGGAGCTTTTAACGGATACAGGAACTATATACTACCCTGGCAAAGCACTCCCTGGTGTGATTGCAACTATGGCAGCAAAGCTGTTTTGTACCAGTGCAGGGCTGCTCTGCTCCTGCTCCCCTGTGGCACCAGCAGCACAGGAAGCACCAGACAAAGGCCCCACGTTGTGCTGCAGAGCTCTGCCCCCCAGAGCCCTGCCTGGCAAGGCTCCAGGCCCTGGAAAACGGGGCCAGACACCAGCCCTGCACCCTGGCATAGGCTAAGGATCACCTCTGTGAGCTGCAGGTGCCCAGTGTGTCACAGACACAGCTCCATGGCAGGAACAGAAAAGTGGGCAGCTCTCCCTCTGCTTCTTTGCAGTAGCTTTCACCTCCACACCCTAAACTGGATTTTTTTGGCCCCTAAGAAAGCAGTTATCAAGGCAGCACCATCCCTTGCCATGTAATGATGACTGTTCATATCGGCCTGGTTATCTCAAAAATACCACAAAATAAACCAGCAGATTCATGGCAAGCCTTCTGCACATTTGCCCATGTTGTCTTAGGAAAGAAATATATTTAAGAAGTGGCATTGGTCCATTGGTGTTCAAATATTACCCAAACACTGTAAGAGCAGAAGAGGACCACAGCTATTTTTCCTAGATCTGGGGGCACAGTCCAGCCCCTTTCTCCAACATGACTTGGGCTGCTCATGAGTGAGGCTCATATACCAAAAGAGATGAAGATGGAGCAGGACCCCAGCCCTCACTCAAGCTTTGCAGCCTCTTACCTGTCACAGCACATGTTGCAGTTGAGACAGCCACAACACACAGAGTATCACCATGCAAGAGCAGAAGGCTTTAAGCATTCACCCATACAGAGTAACATCCTATCACTTCAGAAGACTGCAACCCTCTGCCCTTCTTGTTCTTTAGCCCAACCTTTTATCCCCTTCTGTTAATGCATTGCACCTGTGTGCCCTCTGCTCCCTTTGGTGGTTGCTCAGTGCCCCTGGGCACTCCATGGCTCATTGCTGTCAGTGCTGCTCACCTGCTGCTCACAGCTGGAGCTCACTGGGGATGAGGCTGGGCCAGCCCCACTCCCAATCACCACAAACTGGGCACCTACACTTACCTTTCAAAGGCCAGGTGGAAAACCAAACAATCCCTTTACCCCTCCCCATGGCATGGTGAGGGTTTGAGACACATGAAACACGAGCTTAAGCACTGCTTGGCAGTCTGGGCTGGCAGGTTCCCAGCACCCTGACCCACGCCCACATTCCCACTAACATGGGGAATATATGCAGTTCCAAACGGGATCCCCACGTGGGGAGATGCCCATATCAGCACAGTGACTGTGCACCTCCTTTTAACTAGTCAGCAGGGAGATGCTCAGACAAAGGCATGTGCTTCAGTACAGCACTGCTAAGGCAGCTCCCCGAGCTGCATGGAAACGTCTTCAGTTCAACTCTTGGGATTCACAATGCAGTACCTTTTCCTGAAGATAGAAACCTACATCTTTTTCATTTCTGAAGGCTTGCCCAGAAGTGATCCAGCATCATTTCAAACCAGTGTCAGGCAAAAAGCCTCCTTTTTCAATATCTCCATTGTAAGAACCTGCTACCTTTCTTTGGCATGGAGAAGATGGCACATGAGCTCTTTCCACAGCAGCTGCTGTACATTCCCAGGTTTTCTTGCAAAGGCATGTCTATGAGCCTGTACTGCAGGACACTTTTCTATTTCCCATCTTAAAGTAATAAAATTGAGTTAGGAATATGCTTCTATTATGAACAGGAATAATGAATTGGTGATTTCATTAACTAATTTTTCAGCCCGTAAACATCTGTTCTGTGGTTTAGAGAGAAATAATCAGGTTGAAAGTTAATGCCTTCTTAGAAATGGATTATTTCAGTGTGATTTTGATGAAGAAACAGTGAGCTAAGAATAATCTAGATGCAAACAGAACTGTCCTCTTTGGAATTAAGAAAAGTGATTCCTAGTTTTGTTATATTAGGGTTTGTAAATTTATCCCAAGCCACGTTTGAGCCTAAACTCTGACTGTCCATTCTAGCAATGTTATTTCGTTATTTCAGCAGAATAAAAACCATCTATCATTTGTCTCAAACAGGCCATTCTTTTTTTTTTTTTTTTTTTTTTTTGGGAAAATTGTAACTTTTTTTAAGTTAAGACTGCTCTGGTGCTTCCTGCTGTAAAGATGACCCTACTTCAGTTGTGCCTGAAGTTGTGCTTCGATTGTAGCCTTCCCATACCGTTCTGAAGGAACAGTGTGTGTGCAACAGCACTGTCAACATCAGCAGGGATCTAAATTGTTGAAAACATGGGCTGCAGCATCAACAAGCTGTGCCATCCCTGCACTTGTAAAAAAGCTCACTACATAAACTAATTTAGGCATTGACTGTATGTCTGTGAAAACATATTTCCTATAAAATATCACTTACAAGCTCCAAGCCCAGGCATGGCCCAATGACAACCAGTTGTGTTATAGTTCAGTGCAGTGATTCTGAAAGGCTCTGGCTGTGCATGTTCCCATGCCACAGTCTTGCAAAGCCTTGTACTTTGTGGGAATGGGTAACCACATCATTTCAGCTGTCACAACTGCTGAATATTTATGATGATTATGATTCACTCAAGCCGGAGACACTAGGAGAACTACATCTTTCTAACTTTCCAGAGGTGTCCATGGTCCTTAAAATGACTGTTTCCCTGACCTCCTTACCATAAGTTTAAAAAGAGTAAAAGAAAGCCTGGCAATTGGCTCTTTTGGCACTTACACAGAGCTACAATACATGGGGGTCTGGGGTGGGTAAAATATGCAGCCTCCTACCATGGTCTGCAATGCCTGATCCAATATCTTTGCATTTGTATATAATGCAGAAACTTTTTTTTTTGTATTGAAACAAAGAAGCACAGAGATATGGGCAAGGCAGCTATAGATCTGGCTCTTCTACTCTTGCTGAAAATTTTAAAATATTAATGAGTATTATAAGATAGCAATACCTTCTCATAGCACATGTTCTTACCTCACCTCAACCTACCGTGGAGCCAGGAAGGTACATCCAGAAGCAAACACAATACCAGACACAGACCCATGGCTTTTTCCTTCCCTCCTCCTGGGCTGCAGAGTGCTCTGTGCCATCAGGTGAGTGATCACTGAGATTCAGCCACCCCAGCAGCAGCAGCAACGCAGGGGGCACTGACAGACAGACAAGCTCTGACGCTAAGCTCATGTATTCCCTTTATTGAACTGTACTAGTTATTGCAATCAGATTAAGTCACATTTATAAAGCAGACCATCCAGTTGCACTGAAACCGATTATATTCATTACATAGTTTTAATCACTGTCCGGTGAACTGGCAAATCCAATCAAAGCATTAGTCTTTAATTAAAAAATTAAAAAGAAATATTCAGACAATAGCCAAGCAATCACATCACAATGCACAGTTACCTAAAATTGCAATTAAAAAGCAGTTAACAAAAAAGAAAAAAATCACACCTAATCTTTAACTATCAATATAATACAAGAAGCAACAAAGGGCAACAGCATCAAAGCAGATTTATCTAACACTATAAATTCAGTCAGAAGCAGAAGCTCTAAAGTACACTAGCTGAAGCAGGACAATAAAAAATACTGAGCATGGAATACTTTTAATCTCTTCCATTAATATTCATTTCCAGCTGCTTATAATAGCAGCGCCTCATGGCCAAATCATTAGAGTTTTACATCTGGGTTGCAAATGACACTTTGATTGGATGTAATGTTCAAATGGTCCTCCCCACTGTGCCACCGTCAAGTCTTCTGCAGAGAGGTGTCCTGTAGTGCCAGTGGCTCACTGTGCATGCTGGCTCAATGTGTGGTTCTGGAAAGACGAAAAAAGGAGACATGCATGAGGGGCAGAATAATAGAAAGCATGCCCATACCCTCCCACTCAGTACCATTTATGCAGAGCTCAACATAAAAGCTTCTCAATTATTACAAAACAAAATGCAATAAAGAAAAAGTACTCATAAGTAACAGCTGCCAATATGACATATTTGCTTTGTTCTGACAGATCTGTTAATGCTGGCATGAACTTAGAAAAAAAAATGCTACAAGCCAAGTATAGTCATGAAGGTTTCCTTTTTTTTTTCCTTCTTTCAATACATATAAAGAAAATGGTAACTTCATGGGCAAAAAAAATGCCTTTAGGGATTCCCTTCACTGTAACAATTAAAAAAATAAAAAACTGAATCGTGAGGGAACCCTTGCCATATTTTACTCTTTTATTCTCACTCGTACCGGGTGCAAGCACTGGCAGCAAGAGACACCAGATTGTGACACACACTTCTCAGTCCAAGAAATACTTCGGCAATAACAGCTGAACCGCCAGCTCAGGCACCAGGGTAATATTCCCAGCAGAAAAAAGGCTGGACATGTAACCCAGAAGTTAAATCTCTTTAAAGAATATACTTTTCTCTATACGTTTCTTTCAGCAGCTTAGAGTCTCTTTTGTTCCCATTTTTCCTTTTGGTAGATTTGTAATAGCCTCAATGTCATCACAGTATCTCACATCAGAGGATGCTGACCTGTCTTGCCATTTTGTGTAGGAGCCAATAAATCCTGGAGCCAACCTCGGAAGCGTATTTTTAGAGCAGTACCGATTCACCCACATTTTGTGTTCTGACTAAAACCCCAGTCTTACACACAAGCTTAGCTTTATTTGTACGATTATCCAATTATTTGAGCAACTAGAGAAGTGGTTCATGGTGAGGTTTTCTTGAGCTGAGTCCCCAGCATCCCCAAATATAAAAATTCATTTGTGCTATTTCAAGCCTAAGCAATTTCCCTAGTCTCCATCTGCCTAATAACAGAGCCGGGCAAGTCCGCCAGCTTGAAGAATAAGTTTTTAAACACAAAATGAATTTTGAATCTAATTATTTATTTACAGTGATGAAGCTTTAAAATAAAGTAAGATATTTTAACTTTTCATAAATCATCTGGTCCTTCTACGCTATCCACAGCTGATCACATCGTGATCAGAATAAGAGAGCAATCCCCCGCTTTATCCAGAAATGACATCTCCCTGATGGAAACTGCCCGTGGAAGGAGCTGCTGGGCGGCGGGCGGCGGTGACCCCGTTTGCGGCAGAGCGGAGCGGCTGCGGCCCGTCTGTGGCACTCCCGAGCCGTGACCGCCAGGTGTCAGGAGCGCTGCTGAGCTCCGAGCCACGGCCGCAGCTCCCGAACCGCGGCCGGAGCTCCCGAACCACCGCCGGAACCTCCGAACCACCGCCAGAGCTCCCGAGCCACAGCCGCAGCTCCCGAACCACGGCCGGAGCTCCCGAACCACCGCCGGAGCTCCCGAGCCACGGCCGCAGCTCCCGAGCCACCGCCAGAACCTCCGAACCACCGCCGGAGCTCCCGAACCACGGTCGGGCGGCGGGAGCGGGGCAGCACCACGGATGGAGCCCCTGCGAACGAATTCCCAGCTGGGAAATCATAAAGTCACTGTTCAGCATAGCACCGGCCCTCTCAGACACCCCTGCCTGTGACACTGAATATGCAGAACCACAAATCAGAAATTCGTGAATTGACGGCTGGAACTGCTTTGCTTTTAGACAATTTAACACCACCAAACACAAAATTAAATGGATTTTTCCTTTGATATACATGGAAATTTTCCTGGCCTTAAGAAGGAGTGACCTTTGCAGGGCTGGGTGTTATTCTCAAGTCTAACAATGACTTTATGGAGGAGGATGGATGGAGCCCTGCACACACAATAGCAGCACTGACAAGAAGCTTGCCCACTAAACCGAGCTGGGTACGCATGAAAATGTGAAAGAATACACAGGGTCCTCTGTGCTCACACACTCCTCAGCATTTTAACAATGGCCATTCCTCGTGCACTTCATTACAGTTCTATTTTTAGGTCATCCTGAATATCAATAAAAAACCCAAAAGGTTTACCATCTTCAAATTGAAAGAAGGGCTATTCGTGGTAGACAAATCCATACTTAGTTAGGCAGTGTCATTTAAAAGATAATGCACAATCAGCACTGGATGCATGACGCACAGCCTACAGTCAGGGAACATGATTTCAAACTTGTGTGGCTGCTGCATTGATTACACCAGGCAGGTCAATAAAGGAATGGTATGTGGCTCTAAATCTGATAATGAAGCTTTTATTGTGAGCCCTCCCTCCTCAAACATCAGCTAATAACATGTTCTGAACATTCCCAATACAAGAAATACACTGGGTTTGGGATCAGAATTTGGCAAAGGAACAAACAGATTGTACTCAAATACTGCAGCCATTTAGAGCTGGGTCAGGCAGGAGCTGAGAAATCAGCTGTGCCATAGGGCTAGGAGTTAAAAAATTACATTTTTCTTATGCAAATCTTGATTTTTGTCTTAGTATCTTGGGAATGTACCATTTATTCCCCAAGTATGCATTACTGACAATCAATATGCTGGCTAGTGCCTGGACCATGCAGTTAATAGATAGAGCCTCATTTTACACAGGGCCTCACAAACCTGTCTGTAATGCCTATGGACACGAGAGCCTGTGTGCTCTGAATCCTTCCCCTGCCTTTCTGAGCACATCCTGCTCAAGCCACAGGCACAAATGCCAAGTCCTGCACACCCAGGTGCCAGTGAACACTGGGTGAAAGCTAAATAACCACCACTGTGTGTGTTTGAAAGTCCCATGAGAACCTCTCTGTATCCTCTGCAACCCATATAGGTTTCTCGCATACTAAAATGTATTTCAAAGCATGCCTTCCAAAAAACTAGTCTGGCAACTTGTCTCTTATTACTAGTAATTGTCATTTCTTATCTTCTTGCTTCTACTCCCTGTGCCCTGTGCATCTGCAGCTCATTGGAATTGTGCTCTGCGGATGTCAGAAAGCATCTCACCCATTCAGGGCTTATGTCTCTTCTCTCACATCTGTGTTTTCTATATTCGACCCATGGTTTTTCAAATACCTTTGTTAGGCACTTTTTTGTGTGCCCAGACAAGGAAAATTCCCCTGGCTGACCAGATTTTGAAGTAATTGAAAATCAAGTATTAAGAATGCCCTGTGCCTTAGTAGGAACAGTTTTGACCCCAGTGGAGCCACTGGGCTGTTCCAGGCAGCAGAAAGAAATCATAAAGACCAGAAGGAACCAAGTGCTTTGTAACATGTGATACTACAGGAGTGCTGCTACCTAAGCAGCCTAAGGAAACTTCACCCACCTTTCCTGCAGGAGGGTGGGCTGGCTGAAAACAGCTTGGGTGTGATTTTTCAACTCCAGAAATTATAGTTACAAAAAAAAAAAAAAAAAAAAAAAAAAAAAAAAAAAAAAAAAAAAGCCTTAATGGTGGTTTCCAGAGGAAAATAGAGCAGCCACAAAAATGCAAAAAATGCAGGCCCTCCAGGAACACTCCTGTGTGTGTGCACATGCCTAGCAGCTCCAAGGCCATCCATACACGTGCCCGTCTGGGGCCAGCAGGAGGCACGACATCATTTGGAAGCTGAACAGGAAAAATGGTTCTTCCCAGCTCCTGTTAGACCCCCTGGTTTCCACACAGCTCACAGCTGATACCCCACTGAATACATCATTCTGAGACATTATTGCAGCTGGAAAACTCTACAGCAGCACTAAGTCACCTGTCAAGATCAAGTAAGTCACAGCTTATTTATAGGATAAGGTTGGAAAATCTCTTCTTTTCTTAATAATCATGCAAAATGGATAGCAATGCCATTAGCTACATCAGTGGGAAAAATGCAACTACCCCAAGTCTCAGGGCTGTTGCAGTGTTTAAGTGGAATTTTCTACTGGCTGCACAATCCCCAAATGAACCATTTATGGAAGTGTCTGTGATCAAGGAACTGGGTGATGGGTTTTGTAGGAAATAAAAAGATTTCAAAGAATGGTTAATTATTGTCCATGTAGATATTGATTGTTCTCCAGATCTTCCCTGGAGACACCCCCTGCCTGCCCTCTGGATGCAGATCAAGCCATTTGTGCAGGACATCCACAATGAATATTTCTCTGTTTTTTACATGCATGATTATGAAAACACTGGCATGACAATCTCCATTTTCAGAACTTTGTGTCAAGAAGGAAAACATCAGGCTTGAAAGATGATCACTTACAACAGTTCAAAGAACTCTTAGAAGCTATATAAAGATTGAGAGAAAAAACACACAAAAAGCAGCACATGGTGGAGCGAAGCTCCAAGCCAGGCAGTCAAGCTGGGAGTCTCCCACACTGCAATGACACTCACTGCCAACAAGTCACAGGTGTACTACACAGGAGCAGGTGAAAAAAATAAAATGCAACTGTGAGGGGTGTGATAATGGTTTGGGGCCATAACACATCCAGTCTACAGTGCCATTGTGCATCTGTTATGGATTTAGACATTTTCTATCAGCCATTTACAAATATACTGTCTATGTGCATGAGCACATACCCCTAAAAGACCATATGTTATACAAAGGTTAAGAAATGGCCTAACAAGGCTGGTGATACCCCACCCCCAGGTAAAATTCATAAGCCTTCTGCAGTGTTCCACAGAGACTGGGACTCTGATGAAAGGCTAACAAAGCCTCTCTTCCCTTTCAAATGCCACTGAAATGAACAGAAACCATTCCTCAAATAATTTCAATAAGAATTATGGAGATAATAGATTAATGTGACAATTGGCCAACATGAAAATTAACTGGTAATTATCCACTGGGTGATCTATTAATCCCAATATTTTTTCTCAGGGTGTGGGGGGTCCTCCAGACCCAGGTAAGAGCCCAGATAGTTTCTCCCTGCCTCTCCCCACTCTGTTCAGGTTTCTGTCACCCCTTCGGGCACTGCCTGATCCTGAGCCCAGAGATCAGGGTCATGGCTGGGGCCCACTGGGACAGTGTCTCCTCCTCCCCATTCCCTCTCCTTTTCCCTCTACTGAGCAGGGAAACAAGAGAAGTGATGCCTCCACTGACTGCCAACATGCACAGCTTGCCAGACAAAAACTAAACCTCAGATTCAGGCATTGACTTGTAGCAAAGGTTTGTCTCACATTTGAACATATATATAAAAAAAAGACAAAACAAAACCTCCAAATTGCTACAAACAGAAGCTAGAGTGTCTAAATATTTACGAAATACCATCTGCAGCAATCTTTTTTCAATGTTTTGTATCTTTTGAATTCAAACTGGTCCAAAAATAAATCTCTCAGCTGTTATTACTCATTACATATCCATAAGCATACACATGTATGTGCACAGGTACTATTTCCCTTTAACAGCAATCCATAAAGATAAAAATCTTTATGCCTTGACTTTATAAAAGGATTACTTTAGGCAGAGGACACAAGATGACCCGTGCTTTAACCATTGGAGATTATGCTCTCTACAGAAAGCTGTGAGCCTTAAATTGGTGCTGCTCTAATCCTAAACTGGAGAGGCATTCAAGGGATGCCATGACCCAGAAGAGCAAGAGGGGAAAAAAAAAATTAAAAAAAAAAAGACACACTGAAGGAGGAGGGTGGGAAAGGAAAGTGGAAAAGAAAGAAAAAGGAGAGCAACTTGCTTTACAGGGTAAAGTGTTTATTTTTAATTTAAATTTCTGATTTCTACTTTTCCTTTGCTATCAGACTCTAAAGAAAAATCACCTTTGCACTCCCTTGCAGTTTGTATGTGCTTATTTTTAGAACTGTTTGACAATTATCCAAGGGTCTAAGACTAACAGATGGCCTGTCTTAAAGCCTCATATGTTCACTAGTTTGCACTTCTGACAAACAGTAAATGTACTCAAGAGTGTGCCATAAACAGGGCTGAATGAATACTCAGAACACAATTTAGTTAATACACTTCATTAAAACTGATAGTGGTAACCAATGTTTCCCATAAAACCAGGTGTTAATTGCCCTTCCAGTTGTTTCAGGTAAGTTATGCAGTGACATTTATATGTTTAGATCATAGTTTTTCAGGCAGCACAGTATTACTTCTTTCCTTTCCCTTGGTATTTCACCCACTACATAAAATGCTTGTAACAAGTGAACTCCAAGTTATCATGGTATGCAATAAAAAAAAAAAAAATTGTCAGGCAAGACAGGTTCACATGTCCCTTCTTTATTTGAAGAGTCCCTTGAAATGGAGGTAGAGGCAAACGAAAGGTGGCACATCCTTTGTGAAAGGCAACGGCTGCCGGTGTTACGGCTGCCTTCATCTCTGAGCATCTGATAACTTGCCATTCGTCAGTCAGTCCCTGTGTCAGCACACTTTGAGATGGCACTTCAACAAATGCAGGTAGAAAGCTGTCCTTTACAAGTTATTGAACCAGGAAAAAAAAAATCATTTTGAGTGTCTAAGAAAATATGCCTGGAGGTTTGGTGTCTGCTGAAAAGCGAAGTTGCCCGTTTCCAATGGAAATATCTGCCTCTGAGTTACTCTGATGCTTGCATGTGATTACTCCAGGGGTAAATGCACCTTTCACTGGTGCTGGGACACACAAACACTCATCTGTGCCAGGACTGAGCCTCTCCTGGGGTTTCTGTACCCACTGGGGAGGATGAGCAGCCTCCCTCAGTGCCTGCTCACCCGGGGGACCCCCTCAGCCCCCCAGAAACCTGCCCGGCTCCTCCGGTGCCCGGGACCTGGCATCTCATCTGCTGTCCAAGGGCAGGTTGGGAATGTGTAACACTTACAGTGTGGCAAAGCCATTCCACATGTGACTGCCTGGATGCTGATGCCTTTTCTCAATCACTCTTTTTCCTGTGCAGCTGCAGGTGTGGGTGTGCAGCCTTTGTTCCACCCTGCCTCAGTGTGCTCCTGACCGCACTGCTTCTGCCCATTTCAATCCATTCTTGGATTTTGATAGGCATTTCTCTGTTATTCTGGTTTGAAAAGATATCTTTCTGTAGGAATACCTTTCTTGGAGTTATTTTTCCCAGTGCCAGCTTCCTCATACCCACTAAGACTTATTAGATGATTTGTGAATTTAATTTCTCTTTTAATTCAGGTTGTTTAGTCCTAATCAGACTTCGAAAACTCAGCCAACATGCCTTCCGCTTTCCACTTGAGACTAATAATTTTGTATCATTAGTCTTCTAGATCTGCCATCTCTATTCTTCTCCAAAACTCAGAAGAAACCTAGTTGAGCCTAATACAAGTGAACTCCAAGCATAGCCTAAGCCTGGCATAGCCTCTTGTATTCTGTTAAATGCCTCACCAATAAGTCTCTATGTTTCTTCCAAAAACACTGGGTAAAATACTGAAGCACAAAAGCAAACTGAAGCCTTTGGGAAAATCTCCTTACCACAGCACTTTGGAAATAAAAAACACTGAGGAATACATTATTAAGAGATAACCAGAGTCTTCTGTTAGCGAAACTAGCTGTAAACACACCGTGATTCATTGAGGCACCCAATGAAAACAAGGAGCTAATAATACCTGTCCTGAGGGACCACACACTCCTGAGAATTTCACTCAGAAATGCAAATTTATCAGCATCCTTGTAGTCTCCAGTATGCCATGCATAAGATCAAAAATAAGCTGAGGAAAGAACCTTACACTTCCTAAATATAAAGTGAGAGGGACAAATTACTGTTGTCAGAAGTGCATGAAACCATATTTTTAAAAGAATACCTTCACTCCTGCCTCAGCCCCACTGTTACTCCCTGACTGGATTCCAGAGCCATTTCTGATCCCAAGAGCAGAAAATGGTTTGCAGGATCCCAGCACAGTGCTCTGCTGACAGTGGTGCTGCTTTAACCTGGGCTTGGCCAGCCCATGTTCTCCTGGGAAGCTGGTCCCACAGTCTCTGGGGTCATGGCCACCACTGCTCCTCCATGATGTGTCACAGCAGCAGCAGCACCAATGCCCTGTGTGCCTTTGAAGTGACCCTCCAAAGCTGTCCCTGACAATGCAAACACCCACCTCCAGTCTGTTTTCAAACCTCAGCTTCAGTAACCAGAGAAAACATCTCCTGCCCACAGGGACACTCCTTTGCCCGTGCTACACCAAAAGCCCCAATGCACACCCCAGTGCTGACCTGTTTCCAATCTACTTACAGGTCCTATGCAGGGAAGCAATGTTTCATAATAATTTTCAAGAGGTAAACCATTTTAGAGGAATCTTTCTTAGGTTTTCCTCTCAAAAGCATGAAATTGTTGATTTCTTAGAAACCAATCCAAATGTTATCTCATTAATTGCTCCTTGATCTAAGGTAAATCATATTGCATAAGCCAGTTAATTGTTTGCTTCCATGAGGGCTGGAATCATCATTGTGGAACATGGTGTGACTCCTCGAAACACCAAATGATTTCCTGATTGGGTCTTTATTATAGGACCAGGATGGTGTCTTTTCAAAAAATACTTAGAGCAAAAGTGAAACACTTTACATAACACCTTTAGAAGTTAGAATGCATAGGGCAAAGCTTCACTGAGGGACTGTTTCCATGGGAATATAAATCAACAAAAGCCAGGAAATTGAGAGTTGAACCTAAAACTTGCTCTGCTGTTCTCTGGTATGGAAAGGGCCACTGAACACCATCTGATTTCTTTTTGTTGTTTTTCCCCTCTGCACTAGCTAGGTATTCCTGGTGTTAAGGACAAGTATATAACAGTTTCTGTCTTAACTGAATTTTAATGCAAATTAACAGGGGCAGGTCTTACATTCATAACTTAGGCAACATCCTCCACTGAATGATGGGAGCTGCAGCTGATCCAAGTTCCTTGGGCCAAATAAGCAAGTGTGGACAGCCAGACTTGACACAAGCAGCACCTGCCTGCAGTAGGACCACAGCCCTTTGACCACTAATTGCTTTAAGAAGCAGCAACTAAAGTAAAATTCTCTCTAATGGAATACTGATCTGACAAACTGTATTGCCTTGTGTTATGGATACACTTTTCTTAGGGGCAGATAAATATTCCTGTCACATGGCACCCACACAGTGCTCGTGCTGACAAAACAGCTGGTCAGTGACCTGTTGCCTTGGACATAATGGTTGTTATTGCTGGTTTCTAATTTCAAAAGGGGAATAAAAATCCTCCAATGCAAGTAGCTCTGCTATGAAATAGCAAGGCCATAGTTGCAGAAGTGCTTTACATGCTGCCCCATTAGCGTAGATGCCACCAGCAGAGCAGAAATCTGCAGACAGGGTTGTGCTTAGCCCACTGCCCCAAGGAATTAACCCTGGAGGAGCTAGGAGTGTGAAAGAGCCATGCCCAATTTGTTCTTATAAGTAAAAGAGGGGACAAAACATCACCAACTTGAGCCTTTTCCTCCAAGACATCACAGGACAAATCAGGAAAGCAACGTTGCTATGGTATGTGTGCAAAACAACTGGGTTAAAAGGGATTTTCCAGCCATCACTATTCCATTATAACAGTGTCACTGGTCTCAGGAAAATCTGCTTTTTAAACAGCAAGATGCCACATCTTAAACAATCCTGATTTCATGCAAAGACTAAGAGCATGTGCCAGCCCCAAAGGAGGACACATTTTTCAGAAGTAAATATGTTTTAAAAAACCTCACTGCTCCTTTTGGAGACACACTAATGTAACACACGGATGACAGATATGCCACACACAGCCAAACCTCAATGCCCATGGCAATTTATTCAGGCTTAACTGTGCAGCAGAAACAAATGAGGAGGCTGGGTGGTCAGGCAGGAGCTCTCCCCCAGAGCTGGCACAGTGTGGGCACTGCTTTGGCCATTCCTGCTTGGTGCCAAGCCAAGGCAATGGGGGTCTGGGGACAGGCTCTGCATGGAGGTGACCTCTGGGTGTCCATACTGCCTGCCCAGGATGTGGCACAGAAGACACACAACACACTCTGCAGTGCATCAGCTCGAGCACAGCTGAGTGATAAGCTCAGGACTGCTGCTGCCAAATCTGGTCTGGCTCATGCAGAGCTGGGGTGACAGAGCCTCGCTGAACCCAAGCTGACCTTGCACAGAGCCATGAGCTGTCTCTACACTGATCCCATCAGCACATACCATCTCACTCTATCATCTAGATTTTTCCAACAAAGCCCTGTCACCTCACTGAGGATAGACAGTTTAGTATCTCATCAGTTATTCCATTAACATGAAGGGAACATTGGTGATTACTGCCCAGGTCGGGTCATTGCACATGTACACCCAACCCTGCACCAAACACTCCCACCCCCTTCTCATTTTAAGTAAGCAGAACAGGCACAACGTGAAAAGAAGCTGTATTCTGAAATGGTTTTCCTTTCTCCTCTGGTCAAAGGGAGGTATAAAACTACTCTCAAAATACAATGTTGAGGCAGGGTATAATTAGGCAAGCAACAGTATATGATTGAGTGTACTTCTCTGGAAGGAACAACAGAAGAAGCAAACAGCAAGGCTGTTCCAGGCTTGTTTTCAGATCCCTGAGATGGGCTGGACTGAGAATACTGACAGCCTTCCTGACAGGAGCATGGAGGTGCAGGCAGTGACAGCCCTATACACACAGACATGTGCAGAAAAGCCAGCAGACCACTGACTTTCTAACAATTCCTTATCTTTTTGCTGTTCTCAGACCCAATTTTTTCCTGGCCACTCATCATGCTTGCTCCATGTATGTGACCTCACAGAAGAATGAGAACAGGTAAGGCAGGGAGGAATTAATAGGAGTTTTTCTTAGAGTCTTTAAAATCCCCCTGGGAAAATTGGCCCTTGGGGTGGGGTCACAGGGCAGGACCCCTATCCTCAGCTCTCTCCAGCAGCCAGGGCTGCTGCTCCTGCTGCCTTTCACTGGCTGAGGAGATAAACCCTAGGATTACACCCTAAATCTCTTACTCTGGAAATCAAGGCTTTTAAATTTCTTCATGAAATTATTTTTCAAATTCCTTCTAAGCAGTAAAAGTGATGGGGCCTCCACCAGCACCACAGCAGTAGGCAATAGCAGTACAGTATCACTCCAGGATTTCCTGTCTGGAGTCTAAGCTTCACATCTGAAATACAGCACACACACAACATTTGTATGACAGAGGAAACACAAGACGCTTGCCACACATTTATTATCTTCCTGGGGAAATGATATAGAGGACAAAAGAGACTATATTTACTCCCTCCCCAGCTGCTTTTACAATCTAATAATTTATTTCTCCTGGACATAAATTTCAGATTTAAACGAAATCCCTGAAACCTAAAGATGCCACATGGTAGAGGCTAGGGCAGTATTTCTTTCTGTTTTGGAGATGGAGTGCTTAATGCATTGCTCAGTTAACCAGAAGCCTTAAAATTTAGTGGGGCAGGGGTGGAAAGAGACAAGCAATTAGACTGTGGCAGACCCTAGATGCAAATACAGGTGACTGTGATTACTACCTTCATACATAGAGTTAAAAATATCTGGTTATTGAAAATTATTTTCTCAGTCCACAGGGGTTTATCTAGGTTTAGGCTGAGATGTTTATTTTTTCTGCAGCAGCTGTACTGGGGATTCTTTTACAACATTTTCCTTACATAGAAGCTATATATCATTCACACTTCTGAAAGCTGAGGTGATTTCTATGATGTAAGAAATCTCTGCAATTAGAAACAAACATATCTTTTTTCCAAAAAATAAAATGAATCTCCAAAACCTTCAAGGCAGCAACTAAGATAGCAGTGCTCTTAGGGCAAATGTAAAATTCCAGGGCATAAATTCATGTTAACTGCTACAAATATATCCATCTGTTCACAGACTAACTAGTGACTGAAACTGATGAGTCCATTGAAATGTAATTTTTGAGTCCACTAGCGTCTGTTCTCTTCTAGTAATAAAGTAAATGCTTTTCAATAACTCTGATGCTTTTCAATGCCAATTTCCATTTAAGTAGGCTCAGGTTCTCTCTAAAAAACCCCTAAAATTAAAATAGCAAATGCCTTTTCTTTCCAAAGGTCAAACTCAGCTTTTAAAGAACACGCAACGTTTCAGCAAGGCAGAGAGGACAAAACTCCAATCAGATAAATGGGCTGTGTAATGATTGAGAACCACGGCTGCCTCAGGTTTCTGAATGGGCTGTAGCATAGAATTTGGCACAGACTGATGTTGAAGCTTATATCTCTTTTACTGCAGACAAGAAATTCACTGAAATATATAAATAATGAATGTGGCTGGGGATCTCTACTGGTACTACTGCTGGTTCTGCAAGATGCAGGAGCAGAAACATACACTGCTCCATGTTTTTGTTATTAGGGAATCCTTGTTCTCCAACAATAAACACAGAATATTTTATCTGAAATGGTTTCTGCAGCACATCCAATATAAGTTTCAGCTCTCTAGAAGTGCCAGCAAAATGCAGAAAGATAAGTTACAAAGACGTACCTAATTTGCTGTGATGAATTGTGTGCATGCTTCAGTGATCAAAACTGCAGCTGAGACCTATTATATTTAATGATCTAGACATTTCTTGTGAAAACACTCAGGCATATACTGTTATGTCTGGACAAGCATCCCCACTTCAGTCTTTCCAGGCAAACGAAGAGACTGAACTTTAAAAAGGATGCTGTACAGCACCCTCGATGAGCTCCTTAAAACTGAGGCTGATCAAGCTCCACTATTTTCTTTAAATAATGCTTATACTCTGCCCTTTCCAGTGCAGCATCCCTCTTGCTTTGAAAAACAGTCAGTTCCTCTGGATGCTAGCGACACTTACAGGAGGCAACGGAGCTAGTCTGTGCTCAGACCCCAAACTATTTTCCTCCTACAGCAGGGGAAAATCAAAGGGGCTGGATCAGACATCTCTTCCCACCAGCAAAGAAAATCTCTGACAAGAAATTTCAGAGAGAAAACAAAAGCAAAAAAAATTATTTGCCTACATGTTACACAAGCGTTCTGTTTCTATTTTAAGGGCTCTGCCCTGCTTACAAAGGCATGTGCTACCCAGCCCAGCAGGGCCAGGCAGGGGTGGCCGCTTGTGCTGTCCCTGAGGACACTGCTCCTGCACAGCCAGCTGTGCCATGGCCACGCTCACAGCCCCTGTGCTCACAGCTTATGGCCCCTGTGCTCCAGCCTCTCCACACAGCAGCAGCAAGCAGGGCTTCCTGCCACCCTCCTGTGGGGACAGGGATGTCACCTTGTGAGCACGTGAAGGTCTTTGTAATAAAAGGTCTGAGGTTTGCCGGGCTTTATGTCTGGCTCCTCCAAAATTGTCCAGCATGGAACAGGGTATATTATTCAACTTTGCCTTTCCAAATTTACAAAACAGAAAAGAAAAAAAAAAAAAAAACCACCTCAGAAAATGTGCCGATAAAATTAATTCATTCGTGATTGTAAGAACCACAGAGATCTGCAGAGAAAATCCACAGAATTTTCTTGCTATACACGTCCAAGAGCTCATGCTCTCCCTCCCTGGTCAGTCTGAACCTCTTTCTATCATTCATTGTTCAACAAAGCACAGCAAAACATAAACACGTGCTTTTGACTCTAGAAATAAGGATTTCAAAGTGCTGAAATTTTCATTCACCTGAGGAGCTGCTAAATACTATCACAGTGGTAATTTGTGATAGTGTGGTAAAGAATGAAGAAAAGGTATTTAATTGTTGACATAACAAAATTAATTTTCCATCCCTAAACTTTTTCTCATCTCTCCTGTGAGCTCTGATGCAATGTTACTGACTGGCACTGCTGAAATGCCAACTTGCATTTCTCATCCTTAATTTCTCTCT
The DNA here is from genome assembly GCA_039654755.1 of Calcarius lapponicus. Taxonomy (NCBI): domain Eukaryota; kingdom Metazoa; phylum Chordata; class Aves; order Passeriformes; family Fringillidae; genus Calcarius; species Calcarius lapponicus. Next base: position 12,947,583 of record CM077474.1, on the reverse strand, counting down.
AAATGTCATTAGTAATTGTTATTGCCAGACCAGAGAGTGCAATCTGGTCTTTCTGAAAGAAAATCCATTTCTCATTTCTTCTCCTGTGCTTCCTCCTTTTGGTCAGGATGGATGTTTAACACAGCCCATGTGCTCTGCTGCCATGAGGAGGGGAATGCATTAATGTATCTGGAAGTAAAACATTCCTGCTTTATTTATTTACATATAGTATGCCTGGATCCTTATGAATATCAAATTGTATATTCAGAAGGGTCTTCAAAGCACATCTTTCACGAACACTAACAAGTCTTAATTGAATAAAGCTAACAAGTAGGCAAAGGGAACACCCTTTAATGTGCGCATACAGACTCCTCCCTGGATGTTTCCATAATTTATCCTATCTGGTGGGCAGCAATGCTGTCAAATATAAAAGTATATTATATGATTTTCCTCTCTTTTAGTCACATGGAAAACAAATTTCTTTTGTGAGATGTGTAAACTAGTCTAGCTTTGGTCTGGATTAATGTATCAGCCTCATTGCCCCAAAAAGTAAAAGTGTTTTCCACCACTAAGAGGGGAGGTGAGCTTATACACCTTTGTGCAAAGGGAAACCTGCCAGTGTAAAAGGCTGGCTCCTTGCACATCACTATGTACTGAGCCAGAGATGCGTACAGTTATGTGCAGCACCTACAAAATTTGGTCTCTGGTACTTAGAGGCAAGTAGCACCTTGGCACATTGGGTCAATTTCAGGGAGGACTCTGTGTCACACAGACCTTTAACAGATCTTCCCATAATCAGCACATCTTACACTTTCACATCTGCATTATATTTTGTAAGGTATATAAAGGAATTATTTCAAAGCAAAGCTGCATTTCCCTACCCATTAACTAAGGGCGTCTTATCTCAAAATAAATAGACATTTGAACATTTCCAGCCAGGAACTGTGCTTTCAATAAACACAATTGATGCATATACATTGTCTCTTGGCGGCTTACACTCCTGCCCATCTGTTGGGATGGCATGGTGCCTGCGCAAAAGTTGGTTGGACCCTTGCCCTAGGGCATAGATGACAGGCATCGACGGGTTTAGCTGGGCAGCCTGAGCAGCAGATCCAAGTGCCATCTCTGCTGGAGGAAGCCCCGTGTGTGTGCCAGCCCTGCCACATTGCAGCGACATGCCTCCTTACACTTGATCACACATGTTGACACTTGGGTGCGCTTAAGTGCATTAATGGCTAAAACGATGCCTTTCACCTGGCTCCCTGCTTTTTTTCCTCCACTCGGCACGGCTGCTGGGTTTTCTGCACATGTTAGTGTGAAGTTGTGTGCACTTTGTTAGCCAGGGCCAGCCACAGAATGGCCCTAATGTTTAAGAAATGAAGGAGGGGTTTTTATTACAGGCCATGCTGCTCCAGTGCCAGACATATCTTCGTCTCAGGTGAGAGATCTTTGTGCCTCTCGCTGAAGAGACCTCAGTCAGGATAAAGATGCAGGAATATATTGATCAGAACCATCTTTCCAAATGACAATGTTACACCCTGGCACTACGCCACACACAGGGCAATTCAAGCTTTCTGCACCCTCCTTTGTTGCAGCAGAGGTGGCCACACAAAGAGGCCACGTGGCCTGGATTCCATTACTGTCCCAGCAAACACCCCCTGCCTGTGTGCAGGGGAAGAAGGTGCTGCCTGACAAACCACACAGGGGTGTGTGAGCATGAGCAGCCCCTGCTCCTACATTAACCTCTGTGGATGTCAGGCCCAGGAAACCTCTGGCATCCCCCGCATGGAACCCCAGCTGCAGCTGCTGCAGCCCCAGCACCAGCCCCACGTAGTCTGCAATGGAGTTTCTTAGCTTTGGTTCTTACCAGAGCCTGTCCCTAACCCTAAAGTTTCAAACAGACATATATTCCTCCTCCTCTGAATTTAAACACACACATTGAAAACCAGAGACCTTATAGGTAAAAACTCTTCCCTACTGTGAAAACAGATCACAGATAAAACTTGTGGTTTTGCAGTCCATAAAGAACGTTCAGGCAGGCAGACTCAACATGATGGGTATGTGCCTACAGCACTTTTAATTTTTAATTATTGTTAGTTATAATTATCTGACTGCGTCTGAATGAAACCCAGCAATATGGCTGGAATAGATTTTGGTAGTCTTGTAATTTATTAGCTTTGTAACTACTAATAATTAAAATTTAACAATACTCCAAGCACCACAGCAACATTTTTTAAAGAAACGCTAGCCAAATCTGCTAGGATAACTGACTAGTCATTTTCAAAATTTTAAAGAAGGAATGACATTTAAAAAACTTAAATATTAAAAAATAAAAGTATGAAAAGGAGAAATAGCTAACAGGTTTTTAAAAGGGTATTAAAATACAAAATGCAAAGATAAAAAAAATCTGTTTTAAAAGAAAAAAAAAGGATGTTGCTTGCAGAAAATTAATTCCACCCATGATTTTGTGTGTGCTTTGTGTGAAATTTAAAAAGAGCTTGTGGTATGTTTTCAGTAAGAAGCTCTTGGTGTTTGCCATCTAAGCCACGCTAAGTCCTGAAATACAGCAAAAGTTACATCAAGTGAAAGCACTGCCTTGAGATGGAGCCACATTTCAGGTCCCATTTTTCCTGCCATCCACACACTCTCAAGGAGAAACATTTTCTACAACTTCCTCAAGATACCATGGAATTGCCTTTCTCTCACTGCCTGAATGGACACCGGGGCACAGAAACACTGAGATTCTGCACTGCTGCAAGCACACAGGACTGGTTGGAAGAAAAAATTTACTTCTACTTAAGTAAGCTTTCTTATACCCCCAGAAAGTAGGTAAAGTCCATTTTTCAAATAGGAGCTGGAGATATGGCTGGGTACAGACGTAAATTTGCTGATGTTTTTCTTCAGTGCTCCAATGGTGGTGAAGGGAGCCCTTGGACACAGCCCTGCAGACTCGCCTGCAGGCAGGTGGCTCCCAGCCAAGCCAAGGGGCTCTGGTTCCCCTCTGTGCTTCAGGGGACACTGCTGTACCCAGATGGCCCCAAGGACCACTGGCATGAGCAGCTGGAGATGTGGCTCCCCACTGCCCCCTCCCAGGGAGGCCAGCGCGGGCACAGAGCAGCTCCTGTGTGTCCCCCACTGGGTCACACCAGACCACAGGGCGGCTCTCTGTGGTGTCCCCTCACCTGAGCAGGTCACAGTCCTGCATGTCCTCACAGCCCTATGGCACATCTATCATCAAGCTGATATTAAAAGCAGACTTAAAAAGAGAAAACCTGCTTAGGGCTTGATCTGCTGTAATCAGCAGAAAGAATCCCAAGGACTTTGATGTGGACCAAATCAAGCCCCTGGAGGACATTCATGGTAAATCATTATTAATATAATGAGTGCAATTTCTGTGCAGCAGCTCAGTCCTGTTTATGGATATATGAAAATTGCTAGCTTTTCACATGAAATAAAACGAGAGGGGAGATAGACCACAGTGCTAGCCAATGAGCCACAGTAGCTCCTTTTGATATGTGTGCGTTTAAAAAACTGGGCATTTCAAATGACAGCACATTCCTCCAGTGAAGCTCTCTTAATTTACTGGTTTGACATATCTCCAAATCTGAGCAGAAAAGAAAGCCCTTTATTCATATCAGGCAATAAAACACCTGAACACCTGTGCTAGGAAAGACCTGGCAGGTACCCTGCTCCCTTGGTACCTGGATTATTTGCGCATTGTTTATTACATCCCTTGCCTTAGTTTTCATCAATTGTAATCATTTAGGAGGAAACAGTATGATTAACAGTACACAAGCAAACAGCAGGAATTAATCCTTTAAATACAAATACTTCACTGGTTATGTGATGGCTCTTGGAAAAGCAGTGTGGCAAAAGAGTACACACAAAAAGCCTTCTCAAGTTTTCTCTGAAAACCACTGCTCAGTCACAATTTGCTTAGTACAATTCTCGATGCAAACACCTGAGGAGGGATCTCTCCTTGCTGTGGATCACACCACAAATATAACTCTCAGCACCCATTGTGTGTCATCATTTCCAACCCATCTTTGGGGCTGGCAGGGTTCCCTGCTATGTTTTAAATAGCAAAGATCAAAATTTCACATGTCAAAGAGCAAGCCCATCTGCCATGTCCAAGTGCCCATGGCTCCAGCTGCCTCTGAGGAGCTGGACCAGCAGCTCCCAGCACAGCTCCTGGAGATGGGGATCTGTCTGAAAGGGCTCCTTCTGCCCTACACGTGAGGAAACCCCAACCCTCCACCTCTACACTTGTTTCAGTGAGCATGTTTCAATAGGGGGAATGAAATGCCATAGTCTTGGTGTTTTATATATGAGCTATAAATTCACCCTTTTTCCAGGAGAATTTCATGATATTCATAGCTGTCAATTGTACAAAGTGAGGATGTGAAAAACACAGAGCTGCCAGCCTTTCCTCTTCTGCCCTAAGGGTGTGTGGGGTTATCACACATACTCTTTCCTTTGTGTTTCATGCTTAACCTTCCCATGTTTTCCTTCCTTGTTTCCAGTGAGATAATGTAAGCAGTTAAGTAGCATTCTGCTTTCTTTTCTTGTGGCAATATCATCAAAGTAACATCACTGAGTCATTGCTCCAGATTCTCACCAAAATTCCCACCGTTTATAAAGCAAGTTCAGTTCCTCGGAGCGTTCCTAAGCCTGGTTTTACAGCTCCATCAGATGGTGTAAACTTCAAAGCAAAAACCTACATTAAAATACAACTACTAGTTCAGCAGCACAAAGAGGGTTTGATCACTTCCAGAGCATTAAGTTACAAAAGCAGTATCTGCACCAGCCACTAGAGGTACATTTACAGCAGCATTTACAGTTTTTCATCACATGGCACACACATTGTTTAGAAGAAATGTTCAAAAATCAGCAGGGCTAGTTCGTGCCTGTCTGTGACATCTCTAAAAGTTACCATTTCCCTTTGCTGCCTGTCATTTTCCCCACCTTCCATGTTTTTCCTGCTTTTCTACAAGCACCCCACTCTGAATTTCTTCTTGAAATAGTTGAATGCTCAATCTTTTAAAATGTATTTTCAGTGGTTTCACTTGAAAATACAAAGAAGGAAAACAGTGTGTAGGTACAGGTTTTGATACCAGTTATTTCATGCCAGTAGGAAAGCAAGTTCAGAACTGAACAGTCAAATCCATCAAGCAGAACCCATTGATGGAGGCTGATTTGCCCACATAAGATAATTGCACAGTTAAAGACATAGAAAGGTTTAAGCAGATTTAACCCCAAGTAGCAGTTGAACAACTGGTTCACTAAAATAATACTAAATCTTCATTACTTAACAAAAATATAACCAACAGTTGAGGAATTTAGAGCAGGCAGCTTACACACCAGAAACTAATGAGATAATCATGCCAAGGCAAACTGGTTCAAAAGTCTTACACATTTCTAACTGATTTATGCACATTTTGTGTCCTCCTTGGCTCCAATATTTGCATTAGTGAATTCCCTGGCATAAAGTAAACACACATTTCTGAGTCACTGCTGAAATAAAGACTAAAACTGTGCAGCTAAGTATTGCATTTTCATTCAGCCAACATTATTCAAAACTACTCATGTAATTTATTATGAATTCTTATAAGCAGAAAAATTTTGAGTGCAGAAAAAATCCTGCATAAAAACTGAAAAACTACAATCCTAATTTATATGATTAAAGCTGACATTTGCAACAATTGTGCAATGCACAAAACTTCAGAATTGAAACACTATGTAATTAAAATCTGTAATTGCAAAAAATAGGCTGCTTAGACTATAATTTAACCAGGTTCTCTTTATTTGATCATCTGATTCTAAAGGTTAATGCAGTGGCCTAGGAAGCCAGTGTTCCCATTTTAATTGTGCTGGCATTTTGACCAAACACCACTTTTAGGGAGATATGGGAGGAAAAAATCAAAGCTGTCTTTGCAAGCCACTGCTGCCTTCATAAAACGTTCATAGTGAGAACATACAAACCCAAAATCTGCTGACTTTATTAAAATATTAACAAGGTATAGTTAAAACTTTTGTACACTTATGCAAATCAGGTCGCTAGAACAAGGGAAAGGCAGGATCCCCTGGGAGAAAAAAAAATATAAAATCAACAAAGTGAAAAGATCAGCCATCCTTCCACAGCATGACAGCACAACACAAGAGGCAGCAGCTTGGGAATTCAGCAAGATAAATAAAAACCCTCCAAAGTTTAAGTAAATCGTGGTTTATAAAGCTAATACATTTAAATGAGGCATATGGTACCATTCTATAAAAAGACTGCCTTTCCCAGGGGATGGGAGGGGGTGCTTCTGGTGGCCCTGCTGCACAGGTGAGATGGGTGTGAGGAGGCAGTCAGGGTGGGCACCTCTGTGCCAGGGCAGGCTCTGGGCTCCACTGCCCAAGAGGAGCCCTGCGCACACACACATGGAGCTTCAGTGTCTCTGTGGGTTTAGCACCAAGGCTATTGGTGGGGTTTAACCCCAGCCTCCCTGCTCCAAGGAGGCCTCTGGGGCCAGGGCTCCACGTGTGACTACGGCAGCATGCCCAGGTCAGGGTCCAGCCCCTGCAGATGGATTTGTGCCCCCGGGAATGGGTGTGAGCCAAGCACTGGCTCTGTGGAGGCTACAACTGCTGTGGCTGCAGCCCCAGTGCTGCCAGGGAAAGCGGTTGTGGGAGGCCTGGGGTGCAGAGCTCAGCCTGGCAATGTGCTGCTGCCTGGGAGGAGCCTCTACCTGAGCATCAGGTCGCGATGCACCCACGCTGCCTCATACTCAGCAGGGAAAATTCCTTTACTTATGATTTAGCAGCAGGGAAGGGGATGGGGCAGCTACCATTTGCTTAGTCTTTGTATGCTAATCAGTCCCTAAATTATTAATGGAGAAAAAGAAATTATTTACAAGGTGTTTGACGTAGACATGTAAGGATGTAGCAACACTACTGTCAAGAGAAATACTCATAAATCATGATATCTGTCTTGTCTTATTTATTTATTTATTCCAGCCATGCTCAGAGACCTTTTTCTCCTCCAGGCACCCAAGGAGGCAGGAGGAGACTGAGAGACTGTTTAAGGGCAGAAGAGACCATACCAAGGTTAGGCACCTTTTCTAAATGCTGCACAAGGGTGACAGTTGCACAGAGAAATCAACAGCTTTAGCTTTGTTTTTACTCCTGTTGTAAACATACCTGAAGCTCTGTTTGAAAGAAGAACTTCTGTGGGCACTGGGAACAGTCATAAATTTTGTCTTCCTGCCCATGCACTGCAAAGATGTGCTGCTGCAGTTTGTTTGCCTGTACAAAAACTGAAACAACACAGTACAGTTAGTTGAGATCGCTTCATATAAGGCACCTCGTCTCAAACTGCACTTCAGAGTCTCTGCAACTGTAAAGGTCCAAGGATGTCTGCCAGGAGAAGTGCTGATACACTTGGTTCAGCAGAATTTCCTTACAAGTAGTCAATTTAGAGTCTCCAGGCTGACAGTCAGCTTACTTCTAACAGACTTTACATCCTGTATGGATTTTTGATATTTCACATAAAGCTAACACTGTCCACAGGTAAGTGGAAGAACTCAGCCATCAGACCAAAGAGAGGACGTCACTGCTCCCATGGGGAGCCCTGGGCCCATGGCAGGTGCATCAGATGCATTTTTAATGCAGGACAACTGGGCCAGGAGAAGCCTTGATGGCTGGTCTGGAAGACACGTGGCCCAGAACAGCATTTCTGGCAGAAATGTGAATCTGAAAGGGCAGGCTTGCCACAATTTTTAGATCTTTTAAATAGGTTGTCCATTCAGTATAAAAGAAAAAAGATTATTCTTTAACATCATAAATATCACAGCATCTGCGTTATGATTCTGGATTGACAATTATTCTGATTTTACTGAAGGAAATTTTGAAGTGGAATATATGGAACCACAGCTTTAGCTGGTTAAAAAATGTATCTATATGTGATTTAATTTTTGTGTCACTTTACATGAATGGTCATCTGTATGTGAAAATGGCTTCTTCAGCAGAATTTAACAAATTCTGCTGAAGAATGCATCCAAAACATTCAAAACAAATGCATCCAAAATTTTTTACAGCACATTTCAGAAAGGATATATAAACTCCAAGCTCACACAAAAACCAGTTTCTCAAATGGTGGGTCAAACCCTAAAGAATGTAGGTTCACCTTATTGCCACCAAAGTTAAAGGAATAGCAGGTGCTGCCATGCCCCTTTACTGACAACCAGGCCCACAGTGACACCTACACCATCCTTATCTCTCAAACAGATTGGAAATGCAGATGTTAACTCTGTGTTGAAGAGAGTATAAAAGGCAGCCTTTAGCATGCACCCTGCAGATCCTGGAAAAGCAAGACTCACCCATGATCATTTGCACTGATGAGACAGCTTAAATGATCTACACAGAAGGAATACCTAGCAGGCTCTCAGACAGAATTTAGAAATGTACCACTGTAAGAAAATTGGATTAAAAAAAAAAAAACTCTGAGAGAGCAGCTGGCGAAACCATAGAGTTGTACAATTTGGTCTTATCAAACCTTTACTCTCCTTTACTCAGCACTGTAAGCAGACCATGAACCACCTGGCCTTTAAAGAGTCCTTGCTCAGGTGAATTAGGGCTTGCAAGAGCAGGTCCATCCTGTGCAAGTGCTGCCCTTGCAAACACATAGCACCTGTGAGCCACAAGGCAAATTGTAAATGTTTGGAGGCGTGGGGGCCACGCAGAGCCCGCTGCATGTGGCAGTGCTGCTCGGCAGAGCGAGCCCCAGCTCCAGACAGAGGGTATTTGAACATTTCCAAGCACACTATTTCTTTTTCCCAGGGAAAGGAATACAGTATTTTACAAATCCCCCGAGTGTCATTTCTGGATCTAGCCATGGCACGCTGAGGCTTGTCTTTGCCTCCCTGTCTTACCTGTGAAACAAACAGGGCATTTGAATGTGCCTCCCATCCCCTCAAAGCTGTGCTCAATCAGGTGACACAGGAGCTTTGCCGGAGAGTCAAACATCTGGTTACACAGCTTGCACTCATGATTGATGCCTTCCTCTGCAAGGTTCAAATGATACAACTTGTTAGTGACACAGCAGATTAGCGTCGGGGAGGCAGCAGCAGCCGGCAGGGAAGGGCTGTGCTGGGCACAGGGCCCCCCAGGAGCCCCAGAGCAGGAGGGGCTGCTGGAGCTGAGGGCTGCAGCCCCCACACCCCGGCTGTGCTCCATCCAACACAGGGCTCCCAACAGCCCTGCCACAAAGGGACAGCAGCCCTGCCCTGGGTGCAGGGGATTAAACAGGCAAACAGCATTTAAAAGTACTTTAATAGTGTGAATTCAGCCACCAGCGCTGACAGAGGGCTGAAGTGATGGCTTCACCTCGGAGTACGCTGCAAACATACAGGAGAGGAAGGAAGTGTTGGAGAATTGCAGGAGCTGAGAGCAGAGTGTCAGTGTAATTTTTTTGTATACCTTGGCTTTTTACAAGGTGTAGAGAAACCACTGAAGGTATTTAAATGTAATTTGATAACAGAATTTCCTTGTCATATATCTTAAGTATTGAATACACAGGGCCCATTTTAGATGTGTCTAGATTCTAACTGAACTCAGTGAAATAGCAAATAATTATTACTCTTGGTTCAAGCCTACCACTTTTGCAAGATGATATGCTTCTCTGTTTACTGAAGTTTGTGGTTCTGGGTGCAGTTGAGCTTTTATTTTTGAGGTACTGAAGTCATATTAAAGCAATTTTCACGCATAAAACTAAACGATGCTTTGGTTTTCTTGAAGGGAGGGAGGGAGTTACAGAATTTTAGAAAACATAGCATATGGTTTATAAAAACTACCTAAAAGGTTTTAATATTGTGCCTGGTTTCTGCAAATAACTCCCTGAAAATGTGTCTTTCCTTCACTGTGGCAGCACATGAACTTTCCATGAAAACATATTTTTAAAACTAAATAAATTCTTTCTTTTATTCTAAACTCATCTTTATTTTTACATCCTCAAATATCAACGACTATTATTTTTTAGTTCCAAGATTGCTAAGAAATTACTACATTACCCCACGAACTAATCCTTGCCAAATACATTTGGCTCTTACAAATAATGTGAGCCCTCACGAGCATGGTCTTTACTTACAGTTGCTTCAAATTAGCTTTTTCTATCTTTAAAGGGGCTAAAGAGAAGGGAAGTATTGCTTGCTATGAAGCCTTTGGTACTATCAGGATCCCAAGGCCCCTGTACAAGGCTTGGACAGTGGGAGCTGCCCGTGCTGCCTCTGGAACCCGTGTGGCAGTGGGTGCCCACAGTGAGTGCTGCACCAGAGCTGCCTGGGGAATGGGGAGGCAGCGTGGGGACATGTAAACAGGTGGGTTGGGAAGGAGATAAAAAGAGAAAGGCAAGAGCCAGGAACAGAAAGATGAAAGGGCTGGTAGCTCCGTGGCAGCAGCTCTATGGATTCCCTTGGGAGCCACAAGCAGGGACTGGGATGTTTTCTGGGACACGGCGAGGTTTGCAATGCTCCGCTCGCGCAGCCTCCACGGGCGGGCACGTTGCCCTCTGCAGTGTGTGCATTTCCAAACCAGGCCCTCTCCCCTCGCTGTGGCCTAAGGCTGGATTCTCCCATCAGTCCCTTGCCTGAAAAGTTCTGGCTTTGTGTGAATTTTGCAACCTGCTCCAGAGGGGAGTAGAGATGGGAAGGGACATGAGCCTCATGCTGAGCGTGCCCAGCCACACCGCTGTGTACAGCAACCAAATGCTGCAATAAACCTGCAGAGGACAAAGCAGGAACTGGGGGGAATGGAACAAATGCCTTCTACGAATAAATCAGAGAAATCGTGTTTGACATTAATTTTCTACCTTCTACATACTGGGTGTTTGGAAAACAGTGATTCATGTACAGTCTATGGTCCTGTGTGAGCACGTGTGTTCATAAATACAGATAGACACATACTGATGACTAGACTACTGCTCCTTTTCCAGCCTAAATATCTATAATTTGAGTAAAACTAAAAAAAAAGAAAAGAAAAACAAACAATGCTCAGCATTTCAGTTAAATAATATTCCTACAAGCTTGGTATGTTTAATTAGGTAACAGAGATTGTGTATTTTCTTGGCTGATCCCTGCAGTATTTTAAATAGTTAAACCCATAACAAACAACTAAAACTAGAATGAAAAATAATAAAACATAATGGGTTCCTGCAGATCTGGAAATTTATCCACTCGAGGCAAGACCTTTGATTTGCAAATCCACTTCTGAATTATAAGGCCTTCTCCTCACCGGTGGGGGTTTTTATTCCACTCCCACAGGAGTCCATTATGTATTTCTTGTGTCTATAAAACCATCCAGAAGAAAAAAGAGGGAAAAAGTACCATGGTTAGCATGACAAACGTTTCTCTTTTCATGCATGTGTATTCAAATATGAAAATGCCCAAAGATATAGATAGAATTGCTGCTATAATCACTCTCTCCTCTATGGCATTTTGCAGCATATTATTTTACACAGAAACACAGCACATGTATAGGGATACTCAGTCACCTTTGGAGAATAACTTCCTTGAATTATATAAGATCATCTAGGTACATGCAAGGAGGCTTTCTGACAATGTGGTGTGACAGTCAAATGTGTGGTGCTGGGCAACAGCAAACATATCATCATTTCCCTCATTCTTATTCGCCTTTTTTGTTCTAGCATGACAAGCATCTATGAGAGACCTACATAACTCAAGTGGATTATGCAGCCCCTCTCATTATGCAGATTTTTACAGTTTGTTATGCCAGGTCTTCTCCCATTTCTTCATAAGTGTATCTGTGGAGGGATCAGATGATTACAGGACTAAACAAGCAATGCACAGCAAACAAGAATCTTGGGTTCCTTGCCTTTTTTTCCTGAGCTCAAAATAATAAGCATTAATTTTACACTTCATTTCTCAAAAAAATAATAGGATGTGCTCTTGTTTAAAACAAGCAGGCCTGCTGGATTCTGTCAGGCTGAAACTATGTCAGGCCAAAAGAGGAACAGAGCGCTTTGTGTAAAAGTATCATGGGGAGATGATAGTATCCTGTAATGTTTTCAGTACCTACTTTTGTCTCCAAAAGCATTTGATCCCTGGCAGACACATACTTATTTCCATACTGGTCTTGAGGGAAGCCAGTAGGAATGAGAGCTGATTATCTGAATCCTGAAGGTGAAACCTGGGTGGTGCCCGCTGATGTCAAAGGCAGGCGTTTGTATAAATTTGGAGGTACATAATTTACTGCCTGTTAGTGAGGATTAGTGGGCTGCCAGACCCAGCTGAACCGCGGCGGCAGAGCACGTCACTCATTGTTCCCAAGGCTGGGTGCCTTTGCAGGATAGTTTTAAATATGTTGATAGGGTGTTTAGTAGCACTTACATTGCCATCCTGCCCATTTTAGAGTGGGAATATGCTTCTCCATAAAGCTATTTCTGCTGCAGCAATGTGCATTTAATACATATTACAATGAGTCTCTAAGCCTCTAAGAGAACCGACACCAGCAGCCTCCTGGCGAGGATGCAGTATAATTAATAATGCTGTATTAAACCCATTTACTGTATCAGCTGCATTTCTAATTATAACTATATTAATGGCAATGTGAAAGTACATGTTAACACTGTCGTGTACTGACACGTTATACCAACAACAAGTAGAAGATCTGAACACCAAAATTCAAGATGGTATTGTCTTTACTATTAGTTAAAACTTCTGTCTTCTACATGATTTAATAAAGCAAAAATTTTCCCCTATACAATAACTGCAATAGTCCTAATTTGAGACATGTAGGATAATATGATGCTCCTTGCTGGCAACAACATGTACATCCCACATTATCGTTTTCCAGACCAGTTTATTTCTACTGCAGCAAATTAAGCCAGTAAAAGGGAATTTCTTCCCTGTACTCAGATGTTCACATCCATGAGTTAACCGTGCTTTTAATGAACTTTGAAATACTGTGATTCAGTGTAACAAAGCATTAATATACTGTATTCACAGAGAACCTTCTTCTGTCCATTAGATCATAAATTTGGTAGAATTAAATGGGCCGTGTGCTCTAATTATGGTAGAAATAAATAGAAATTGGAATGAACACAGGGAAATAAAATGAAAACTGAATGGAACTATTCTGTTTATGCAATTCATTTTCCAGTAAATAAGAAATCAAAGGGAAAAATTTATAATGTAAGAAAAGGAGCTTCCCCAGCAATTTTTTCCATGTGGCTGTGAAGGAGCAAGGGGCTGGAACCAGGGCAGGATAGCCCGGATGGACACCCCCTTCAAACACAAAGCCTGCAGAGAACCACTTTGATCCCTCATCTGCTTTGCACCACTCCACCACTGGTTTTCATTAAAAACAATCCAAGGATGGATGCAAAACCAAGGTCTGAGGACACGCTGCAAACCGATGCAAGGGGATGGCAAATTTGCAGATGGTCATATTGGACGAAGACAATGTCTGCTGTACAATCGACACTTCCTCCTCGCCATTGCTGCCTAAACCCATGACCTGCCACCCAAACCATTTGGGCCACACTGCTCCACTGCATTTGTGTCATTGCTCCTGGGGGGCGCGGCTGGGCCCTTCCCCTGACGGGGGCAGCATGGGGCCAAGGAGAGCCTGTGCTCCTTTGCTGGGGCAGCATGGGGCCAAGGAGAGCCTGTGCTCCCTTGCTGGGGCAGCATGGGGACAAGGAGAGCCTGTGCTCCTTTGCTGGGGCAGCATGGGGACAAGGAGAGCCTGTGCTCCCTTGCTGGAGCAGCATGGGGACAAGGAGAGCCTGTGCTCCCTTGCTGGAGCAGCATGGGGACAAGGAGAGCCTGTGCTCCCTTGCTGGGGCAGCATGGGGCCAAGGAGAGCCCACGCTCCCTTTGCTGGGGCCAAGGAGAGCCCGCGCTCGGCCCGGCCCTGCCAGCGGCACCGGGCGCTCTGCAGCACGGCCATGAGGCAGCCTGGGCGGGGAAAGGCAGCGGATTGATGGCGTGGCAACAGAAATGTCACCTGGGGAGCTGGGTGCCGTCCTCCCAGGGATGCTGGAGGTCAGTTACTATGGCAACACCGAATGAGCTCAACCTTGTAACTGACCCTTATCTTTTTTGATCTGTGGCCCCCTTGGGACCTTGGCTGGAAATCAACTGGAAAATAATCTGGTCACATATCAGAAAGAAAACTATTTATACTTATTTATTTATCCAGGTAGAGCTCGTATCTCCCTTTGACGACTCTGCCAGACTAAAGACACCCATCATGCTCCCTCAGCGGTTTCAGTGGCAGTGTGGAAACACCCGGCTCTGCGCTGTGAGAAACCATGCCAAACCCCCCTGCCACTGCACAACACACACACACAATGCCATGGATATCTGTGCTCATGACTCCATTGATATATTGCCAAAATCTTGTCTTGCTCTCAGCCTCCGAATTGCCTGTGTGGATAAGCATACACCTACACCCCTTCTTGGACGGTTTAATATTTTATGTTGGTATCCACTAATCATATTCTTTTGTGCTTTATCTCTCTGCTGAAATATGATTCTGCTTTGAAATATATTTATATGATCTAGAATGGCACAACACTGATGTCTTTTATGAGCTGAAGATTGTTTAATAAAATCTTGCATTTCTGCTTCATCCTTATGACAATTTTACTATTATAAGTTTTCAAGGGATATGAGAGCTGTCCACTGTGGTTAGAAACATCATTTTAATGAAAAATGATAACATGGGGGCTCGGATTTTTTCTAGAAACTATATAAGGAATACCAGCAAAAATACAGAGTTCCCAACATGCATTTGTATGTAATTTTGTTGGTTTTCCTTATATTTGCCTATAGATAAGACTCATTAAAATCAGGTCTGTTTAACATAGTTTTCCAAAGGATGGGCAGCCCAGACAAGGGTTTATCAGCACAAAGGGCAATTGCTCTTCTTCAGGTAGGAAGACTCTCTGGGGAAATGGGATTCAGGAAACCAGGGACTGTATTAGGGGACAGAAGCCACAGGACTTGCTGGTCCTAGAGGATGTTCCTATGGACTGCTGGTAACAAACTCCAGGGTTACTTGTGCTGTACTTCTTCAGGCTCAAAAAGGTATTCTTTTCCATGCTAAATTAGCCTAACCACACAACGGGCTTTAAACTCTTTCATCATCTTAGGGGGCCTCGAGCTCAAAATATTCAGAATTAGATGCCAAATTATTTATAGGGTAGCTTGTAAGTTCACTGCCTCCAGTATATGTCAGTACACTGCAATATTAAAATGACCATCAAAAAGAAGCATGGTCCCAGAGGGACTGGGGATGAGATTGAAGGGAGTTTCCTCCTGACTGTGAGTTCCTGTGCTGCTCCAGAGCCCCTGCCCTGCTCCTGGCTGCAGGCTCTGTGCTCCCACTGCTCCTGAGGGGGAGGCTGAGCCTCACACTCACGCGATGGGGCTGCCAGGCCCAGCTTCATCAACTTAATTTTCAGTTTACAAGAAAAATAAAATCTGAAAGTTCAAAGGAGTTCATGGAGTTGTGTATCATCTATCTCTGTCTGCACAGCCCCAGAGGGGCCTGCCTGCAAAGCTTTATTTTAGATTTAGATATTAATCTGGGAAACTGCATAAACATAATTTATAGAAGTGCACACAATACTTCAGCACAATAACTTCACACTTTATCAGCCTTTCTCTGAAGATGCCTTTTTTTAATAGCCTATATTAAAACTTTTTGTGGACTGAAGCCTGATAGGTCTGACTGCTCCTTCATGATAATTGATTAAGGAATAACTCCACTGGCTTCCACAGAAAGATGGAAATGTAAAACCCACACAGGAAAAAAACCCCAGGCTCTCTTTGAGTGTGCAAGTCCATACAACCACACACAGAACTAACAGAACTAACTTTATCCAGACTAAAGAACCTCTAGGAATAGCTAGAGTTTAGTAAGAACACCTAACTCCCACACAATTCAACTCAAGTAATGTATTTCAATGTTTTGAAATACTCACAGTTGTGTTATTTCAAGTTTAATCTCAATACCTGAGGAAACTGAAGTAACACAGCCCTGAATCTGTGGCCACACAGCCTATTCCCTGCACTATCCTCCCTCATGCCATCGTATTGCTGAAAACGAAATACACCTTATTGCTCCTGCTCTCCTCCCTGGGAGCAGCTCCCTGTACTGCTGCACAGCAGGAACACATTCATCCTCTCATGCTATTGACAATATCACATAGAAGAGCTCAGCACAGACAAACAGCAATAACTAGCATCTACTTGGCATCTATTCTTCTTGTGAAATTAAAAATTAAAATTAAAACATCATTATACTCTTATTAAACATCCCACCGGAATATGCCAATGCTTTAAAAACATGCAAAGCTTTAAACCTACTTTAAATAGGTGTAAAGCCCTTTTTTACTCCTTTTCCAGGCCTGGCACACTCCCCAGCCCCAGCAGCAGGCCCCCAGAGCTGCGAGGTGCCCCCTCCCTACCACATCCCACCCGTGCCTCCTGCAGTGCCAGCGTGCAGTGACTGTGGTCACACAGAGGCCACCAGAGCTCCAGGACCTGCCAGCCACGAGGTGCCAAAGGCAAAGCCTTCCCTCCCCTGGCTGGGTGCAGGGCGGCAGCTGCATCCCATAACTACTGCTCAAAAGGCATTTGCCTTGTTGCTGGGTGCATTTTGCATTTTTGAGTGCTCAGAGGTTGCTGAGCTGGGGGTGCAGGGCAGGGTGAGCACCCCCTGAGCTAGCCCAGCACACCTGGGACAGCACACGGCGTTTGTTGAAACACCAACTCCCACTGATGTGTATCACTGATCTTCACATTGCCATTTCCCAAGCACACATTGACATGATAGACTTTAAATCTATCGTGTAAATAATCATCAGATTAGTGCTCTCTAATAGTATATAATTAACATGACAGGCTACAAGCCAGTTGTTGTCAACTACATTCAGGATTGCATAGAGTAAGAGAAAGCATAAACAGTTCCCATGATGGCATCAGGGAAGCAGAAAAAACTGGTAAAAGAAGAAACAGAAATAAAACTCCAAAAAAATTCCCACCTAAATGCACAATTTAACTGAGAAACACTGAAGGTTCTTTCAGGCATCAAAACATTAAAAATGTCAAAATTTTAATTTTTTTTTTTTTTTTTAGTGGGAGGCTAGACTTTTATTCCCATCAGCAAAGAAATATTCTATTATCCCTGCGCTGGTGCAATGCCCCTTGAGTGAGTTCAGGTGAATTGGCATAAGGGGCCTTATTCTGATATTTGCAAATTTTGCATAAACATGGAAGTATGTATCCAGCAATGTAAACTTTACAGCAGTATCAGCTATGGTCTAATTAAAGATTGCATTAGTACAGACATCTGGGAAATGGTACAGTGGGCACAGAGTTAAAAATGCAATTGAAAACCAGCCATGAGCATTATTTTTGTGGCACATCACCTAACACTCAGAGACTGGCCAAATGCTGCACCCCCATAAGGCTGGGGCAATTTGCACCACTTACTCAAATAAATGCATTCCTTTTAAATATGTATTAATTTGGTTTTCTTATTAGGAAACAGTATTCCTAGGGAAAAGTCTCTAGTAAAAAAGCAATCTCTTAAGGCATTGTCATCAACTTAAAGACCAGATTTCTTTGAAATACCTACAGACAAGCAAAAAACCCAGAAACACCTCTCAGCTTTTTCTTGGAAAATAAAAATGATGGTCACCCATCTATCTTGACACGAGCACTCAGCACAACTGCACCAGAGCTTACTTGCTCATCTGAGGGTTGAACTCATGTCACAGCCCAGCCCCAGAGAGGCTCCTGTCCCCCACCCCTACCAAGGTGCCTCCTTCACTCCTTCCCCCCAGGAGCTCAGGGACACAAACCAGTTACTGGGGATGGCAAAATGAGATGCCACTGCAAACACAGAGAACCAAGGGTGACAAAATAAGGTCTGGCTGGCTAAGACAGGTAACTGATTCTGCACGGCACAAATATCCCTCAGAGCTCGTTAAGTGAAAATATGCGCAAAAAAAATGAATCTCCCATATGAGACATATTTTAAATCAGGAATCCTAGGGTTCAGTAATGCATGATATTCCTTAAAGCAGTCAAAAAGAAGAATCTGCATGAAAACAAGAAAATATCTTAAGCATCTCTGCATTATGGAGACATATATTCTTGTACTGTGGGATTATGCACAAGTAAATGTACAGAGCATCTCCCATTGATGTTGGTGGAATTTGCTTGATTCACACTCCACAGTCCAGGTGGAAATCAAACCCTCTGGCCAGCTTCATCTTGAATAAGAAGAGAAACTGCAATCTTGATTAAGAAGAGTCACTGCTACCCAGTGACTTTCTGGAAGAGATCTCCCAGCTGAGCAAGGGCTCTGCATAACACAGACTGTAAAGTGACTGGGTAGTGCTCATCTAACATACAAACATGGATTACAATAAATATAAAACCTAATATCAAACTCATACCATTTTTACATGTTCTTTGTGCTGCACATGAGCCAGCCAGCCTGCACGCCTCATGGATGATCTGGAGCAGGACAGGGCAGCACTGGAGCAGTTGCCCTGAGCGCTGCACAGAAGGAGAGCTCAGGGCCAGCACACACATCCTGCAGAGCTGGGAGGGGCACCAGTGTCACAAATTCCTTTCTATTTTACTATGTGAGTAGCTTGGTCAGGCATATATGGCTGTTGGCAAATACTCTGTCAGTGCACAACATGGCCAGCTTGTTTTTTGTTTTTTGTTGTTTGTTTTTTTTTTTAGAAACACATTTTCTTCATTTTATATGTCATTAGCTTTTTAATCCTTTGAGGACAGCCATATGCAAACATACACTGTAGACAGACTCTGGAGAACATGTGTGGTCTGTGACAGAAAACATAGTGTAAAAGATAAGGAAAATCTGTATTTTTGGTTAAATAAAGGGATCTGGAAGAGCCAGTCCTACAATGGAGCTGAAGCAGCCACCTGAAAGTGTGAGCATGCCACAAAAACACAAGGTATCAAAACACAAGGACATTCAGGAGGCTCTGATGGCTTATTAACAGCAGGAGTCCCACAGAGCTATTTTTGCTTAAACTCACCTAGATCTCATACTCTTGGCATTGTAAGGTTTCCTGGGCTCTCTGCAACTCCTCTCATTTTCAGAAGTTACATTTACAAATAAAATAGAATTAAATTGAAAAAAATATAAAAATGCAGAGCCCCAGGCCTCTGCCCAAAATGAAGCACCACGATGTTCCCAGCAAGATGGTGCTTTCAGGGTGTGCATGGTACAGACTGAGCCATGCAGAGGTGGCTGGGATGACTTGGAAAGATCCAAAGGTGTTTCTGGACTGCTGCAGAGAAAGGCCTGATGTGCAATCATTGAACTTGAAAGAGACTTAGGGGTGTCCACCTAATAAGTCCACAGGAGAAGAACCACATTCCACAGCCCTGCAAAACTTACGATGGAGGAATGAAAAATGAGAGGAAAGATCAAGCTGCTTTTCAGCTGGGCCCTCAAACAAAATAAGATTCTTAATCAAGCCATCATGGAGTTCCTGCTTCAACCAGAAAGGTTTATCTATGTCAGAGACCTGCTACCCACCATTTTGTTCTTTTTTTTTTTTTATTTTGTGAGTTCTTATTTTAACCTCAGATTCAACAATTGGCATTAAGAAGTCGGCATTTGCTCCTATCACCCCAGAGAGGTAGGGAAAATACAATTGTATATATGCAAAATAGGTATGAACTCTGATAACAATACTTTGCCTGTAGGCAAAAATTGACTTTTTTAAATGGCAGCCACTATAATAATGTTAGCCTAAGACCCACCCTTGCAGGATTTTCCTCAGCTTAGTAAAAACAAGGTACATGCTGATAGGAAAAGCAAAGAGTTTGGGTACTGATAATATGGGGAATGTTTTAGTGGGAATGGGGGAAATCAAAATTGTAAAATAAAAGGTCTGTCCCACTGAAATACACCTGTTGTGTTGAGGGGGTGAAGTGGCAAGTCTGTAGCCATAGAGGCAAGAAGGGCTGCCAAGATCTGTGTCCTAAAGCTTGTTAGTCTCAACCAGCAGCACCAGAAAAGGCCTTGGGATGCTTTCCCCACACAGCCCGTCCTTTTGGAAAACTGCCTACAGAGGAATGGTCTAAAGCATCTACTACTCATGCCATCGATGAGTTTGATGAGTAGTAGATGATGCCTACTCTTTACATTTCTCTTCTGTGTGGTTGCCAACAGAAAGTGCATTGCTGCACAAGAGGAAGTGCAAGAACAGGACTTCCTTTGTAATCCCACCTGAGGCGTGATCTGAAAAGTCCAGCTCCTCAAGGGAGTGCTTTGGGAGACCTGTGATGCCCTGGTGCCGCCCATGTGCCTGAACTGCCCCAGCAGCTACAGGGGGCAGTGCCAAGGCCACCAGCCCCAGTGTGACTGGCCACTCCTCCACCAGGCACTGGCCCTGGCAGGCTGTGGGGCACATCCCAGGACGAGGCGTGCAGGCAGCGTGGCACGCACAACAGTTGAATCTTTGCCGCTAGATGAGCATCAATTATGCATTGTATCAAAATCCAAATGCTAGAGCATGAAGCAGGCAATTCAAAGAAACAGCATGAGCAAAGCAAATGCCAAAGAAATGAAAAATATGTCCAAAACTGTGACAGAGCATTTGGCTACTTTTCACATAACATCATCAATCGTCTCTCATCGAAGATTTCAAATACTTGGGAAGAGATTACAAAAATATTCAAAGATACAATATTTGTATTTTGAATGTTAATTTGACACAAAGGAGTGTGCATGAGGGAATGTTTATAATCAGCACTCCAATAAACTCACAAATGACTCTAGTATTTTATAAGCTTGTTAGAAACAAATCACTCCCTTAGCTTATATTTACTTACTGATGAATAATAAAAGGCCTCAATACACAAAGAGTAAATTCAAAATGTTTTCCTCTTGTTTTATCTTCTATGACAATACTGGAACCCTTTCGCTCAGGCTGTGATTCCCAAACATGCCTCTCCTGGTTTTATGGCTAAATATTGATTTCTCCATACAAGCAGAGGCAGCTTTGAACCTTGGTTCCTGCCCCCATCCCCTGTGTAAAGCAGATGCCGTGGTCTGGAGTTGAACAGCAGTGGCTGGCCTTGCCCCCTGCCCTCCTGCTGCCTGGAGGGTGGGGAAGGGAGCACGTCCAGCTCTGCCAATTTACACAGCAGTGAAGGTGCAGTCCAAGTGCTCAGTCTCAGGAGGAAGAGGAGAAGATACGCTCACCTTGTACACCTCCCAGAGCAAAGCACAGGACAGTCAAGCAAATGAGTACAGAAAGAAACTTTGTAATACACTCATAAAACCACAACGGTCCCAAACAAACACATAACTGCTTCAGCTGGTCTGCAGAGGCCTGGGCAAGGTGTCAGTACAACACAGGCTCCTGTGAGCACCCAAATACCCTGCACAACGTTGGTGCAACAGCCCAGTAATTGACCACAGCTGAAAATCCCCTTTAGCCTGTTTAAAACCACCAGGATGCTTTAATGCAATACAAATCATGCTTCAGCAGACAACATAACACCTACACCTTCCAAATGCCATTAGTTATACACCAGCTCAGGCCAATAATGCTCTGGACACGAGCACAGGAGCCCAGTGCTAGCCATGGAGCCCTGGCAGTAGCTGTGCCGTGGTACCCACGTGTGCCATGATAGCTGGATTTCAGAAATAATTGCTGCATGGGTTGGCCTGCTGGATTCATAAGTGGTAAGTAGAACAAATGGAGGGAAACAAAAGTTGGCAGAACAATGCCTCATTTTTCTAATGTAACTAAGTGCTGAATGTGGTAATGGGAATTGTGGGGATACTTGTCTTTATGCTCTTATTTACCCAATAGAAATTATACAGGGATAGCCTAATGCAGGATTTTACTTAATGTACAGTTAAGCATTACACAAACATTTTATTGTGGTCTGTAAAGATGATCTATTTAGAGTAGCTGGAAAAAAAAATCAAACACTGCATTCAAGCATAAGTGCTTCTAGTAGACACACAAATGCAGAACGACTTTACAAAGTAATTGTAACACAGGCTTTTGTTCTAGATGGCCCTGTTGCTTCATGAACAGGCATCAAACACATCTTCACCACCTCTTAAAGACAAACCAAACGCTGCCATGGACCAAGCTGGCTGGACACACAACACCTTTGTAATTGCATTGAGATGCTGAAGTGAATAAACACAGCCAGGCCTACTCACAGCCCCGGCACCCACTGGTGCTGCAGAGGGTGAGGTGTGAACTTGAGACAGTGTCTGTGACATGCCTGAAGCTGGGACTGGCCTGGTGGTCTTCACAGGGAGCTGGGAATCACTGCAGTATTGCAGAATACATAACAAAGCTTGCACAGCCCCTACTATTATTAACCATGATTCAGGTGTGCATTGAGCTGATTAAACACTTAGTCATTAAGACAAACAGCTTAGGATTCACATTTCTGTTATAAGATGTTTTTTATTTCTAAAATTGCTAATGGCAGAGCCATGAGAATGAAATTACTTTTTCACTTTTTCACCTATGGACAAGCCATGATGCACTGTACAGGAATTTACTAAGTGTAACACTGACAAGCAATACACATTCAAAATAAATCTCAGGGCTCCAAAGCCATGGCCACACTGCACTGCCACTGCAATCCTCCCCAGGGACAGAGACCACCCGTCA
The DNA here is from genome assembly GCA_039654755.1 of Calcarius lapponicus. NCBI lineage: Eukaryota > Metazoa > Chordata > Aves > Passeriformes > Fringillidae > Calcarius > Calcarius lapponicus. The sequence continues at coordinate 12,924,896 of CM077474.1, read as the reverse complement.
TGGAGCTCTGCTCCTCCCCTGCCACTCTGGCCAGCAGCTGGAGCAAAGGGAAGGCTGCAGATGGAGCATCCCAGAGACTGCTCCATGGTGTAGGTGAGAGGTCTGATGGAGGAAGACCAGCCAGGAAGGTGGAACGTGGCTGTCCCACAACAAGGCTGCTGCCATCCCTGTCACTTCCCTGCCACTCCAATGGGAAACTGCCCTTGCCATGGGCTTCCTATCCCTTGCTGTGCCTCCAGCACAACAGGTGAGGTGCAGGGCTCTCGGGCATGTTTGTGTTTTTAAAGCAGCGCTGGTGTCTGAAACTCCAACCACTTAAGCCAGTGGCAAAGTTTATAGTCTGCACCCAGGTACCTCTCCAAGGTGGAGTGGAAAGACCGGCACCCCCCAAGCCACCAGGCAGGGGCGCCTACTCAGCCTCTGCTCTTCCTCCCCAGGTGGTGCAGAGGAGTAGGAAGCACTCCTGGGGGAAGAATTCCTTATACATTGTTCCAGCATCAGCACTTCAGGCCCCAGAGAGAACAGTGACTAATCCCCAACCACTCAATAAACTTCATGCTAATGGATGGCAGGAAAAAACATACAATTTCTCAGAAAGGAAGATAATTACTGGGGGCATGTGAAATGCTAGAAATGCGGGGAAGCAAACATCTGAAGGAAAACCCATATAGGACATGTCAGGGTTTCACAACAAAACTGCTGTCAACATGCCACGGTGTGTGTCAGGAGCCTCAGTGCTCTTCAGTCTGAAGTCACTGGGATTTTCCCTATGGCCAGGGGCTGCAGTTTTTACCATCTAGATCCATCTTTGATGTTATTGAAACAGAGACATGAATGTGAAAAGGAAAGAAGTCATGTCATGAAGAAAACAGGAAAAAAACACCTTCCAGGCGAGAAGGGTCATGGCAGTCTAAATGACTGAGTAAAAAACTATACTGCTCTCCATTTTTATAGAAGCGTCCCAAGTACAGTGCCCATGAGGATTCTCCTTTGAGTTATCCATTTATTTTTTAAAAGCTTTTCTGGAGAAAATAAGCGTTCCTTATTTCCAGGAATAAAAACAAAACAAACCATTCTCAGACAGCTGGCAGGACAGGCAGGGCACAGCCCAGGCTCGCTCTGGGGCTGCCCCCTTTGTCTCCATGCCTGGCAGGTGTCTCTGAGGAGGGGAGCACACCAGCTGCTCTCAGCCATGACTGAAGCCAGGCACCTCAGGCATGGTGGTGACAATCCCAGGGCTTTCTGGTGGGCACTTTGCTGTGCCCAGCACGGTTGGCAGTGCTGTGCCACCCCACTGCCTGCACAGAGAGCATGGGCCATCCCCAGCCCAGGCACTGGGCCCTGGATCACAGAGCAACACAGTGGCCATTTCTAAAGGATTGCAAAGCCCACAGCATCACTTCTGCTGTTACTGACAGGAGCTGAAGCACCCCTGTACCACCCTATTCAGAGTCAGAGGAAGGATTTCTCGTGGCAGTCCTTGTGTCACGAGTTGCCCAGTTGTCCCCTGGCCCATTCCCTGTGCCCAGCAGCTGCCAGCACAGGCAGGGAACAGCGTCTGAGCACAGCACCCAGCACAGTGTCTTCACTTACATGTGCTGAGTTGCAATAACTGGGGGGCATTTTAAATGGTTTCATCTCACCATTTGGTTTCTTTTTTTTTTTTTTTTTCAAAGCAGAGGAGGTATTTATCAATAAAGATTTTAAAAAGAATTAATTATCACCATCATCAAGTCAAGCTCCCTGGTGCCTCGCTGTCCAGCACCTGCCCGAGTCCTCTCCCCTTTCAGTGAAGCATCTACCATCTCTGCACCATCCTTGTGCTTTGCAGCTCTAAAGCACTATTAAAATCAATTCACTTGGTGTCAAAAGCTCTCTTTCTTCTTGTGCCTACCATTACAGCTGTAGTATTCATCAGATTTTTACCACCAGGATTAATGTTATAAAATGTCACTTGCTACAGTAAAATTTATCAACATTATTATATACCATAGAAACTGCCACCACAGACAAATGCACTACATTAAAATTTTGTCTAGAGCTCCCTAGAGGAAACATTTGCTGCAATTTGTGTAACAGTTTATATATTTATGCTATTTAATGGTACAAAGCAATAATTATGACTTCATTCACTGATAAGCAACAGCATTATATAAATCAGATGCGGATTTAGAACATGCCAGCTTTGTCACTGGCCTACCACTTGTAAATTATGTTGCTGTTAAAAAAAAAAAATCTAAGCAAATATGAGTTAGCAGCAGGAAGCTAATAATGTGCCTCCAGCTGTTCCAGTTAACCTGCAAATGTGGCCATCTGCACCTCAGGAGAAAAAGAAAAGGAGAGATGGAGGGAGGGAGGAAAAGGAGAGAGGGGAGAAGCTCCCACCAACACTAGCACAAAGCCTAGGCCCTGAGCAGTAGGAATGACCTTGCTCCTCATGACCAGACAAGCACATATTTAAAATCAGAAAAGTTACCAAAGAATAAAGGACCTTTTCTCCCCTATACCCACAGGAAAAAAAAAAAAAAAAGAAAAAAAAAAAAAGAGAGAGAAAAAAAAAGAGAGAAGAAGTCCTTTCCACTGCCTTTTTTCTAGAACAGGCTGTCTTTCACATCTGAGGTTATTATTTACTGCATTGCAGGTCTGTCCAATGAACAGGTTTTTCTTACAACTTCTGCCTTTCATTTCTACTTTTTAACACCTCTTCACAGACCCATCTTGTATTATTTTTTTTTAAATGGTGGTCATTGTAATAGATTTATTCCTGCTTCAGACAATTTAAAATGGATCTGCAGGGCACAAAGGCTGAACTATCAAACAAGACCAAAATTCTCAGATAGAAAGTCACAGATCTTGCAGTGCACAGCAGCTTCACTCCTGCCTTTGGGTTCACGGGGATGAGGTGTCCTTAGGACATGCGAGTAGTGTTTGCTCAAAGATTATTTTATAAGAGACTTCTGTGGAATCTGGGTCACAAGGAACTGACACAAAATATTCCCTTTGACATTCACCCACACACTGAAGAGACAGTGGCTGAAAGTGCAGGTCCTGTACATTGTTACACTTTGGTAATCCGACAGCAGTTTAATACTAACAATTCTCCAAGATCCGTGTAAGCAAGGGCTCTCCAATACACTTCTAGAAAAGGATGGTGAGGGCCTCAGAGGACTTTTTCTTTTTAAAGGTCTGACTCTGTAAAACAACGAGCTTAATTCCTGAGAAGGGCATGAGGTCAGAGGGGTCAGCACACCTTGCTGGAGCTGCATTGCTCCGCCTCACCCGCACTCTTACACAGCATCTTTGTACTGCCAATCCAGCCCCAGCTCCCCAAAAAAGCCTTGCTCTGGCACAGGTTATCGAACTGCCATTGACCTTGAGATGCTTAAATACACTCAGGATTATCATCACTCTTAAAGCAAAAAAATCTCACCTTGCCTCTTGCAAAATTAAGCAATGCAGTTTGTTTCTGTGTTTTCGGTGCATGTCTGCACCACTCCAAGTGTTTTTGATAAAACTCTTGAAGCACTCAAAGTGCCCAGTATTAAACCTTGTGGACCTTGATCTCAAGGGTGGGTAGCATGAGCTCCTCAGAGCACATCACAATCACAGGGGATCTATATCTGAGCAGTGTTGTATGGACCTGACTGTTATTATTAGATTTTCACCAAGGAAACATGATTTATCTTCATTCCAATTTCTGTAACTATAACTCATTCCAATGCTAACTGCATTTACAGGGATTTATAATTCACTTGAAAGATTAACTCAGGCATACATAATTTCAAAGAAACAAACCAAATTTTTTTCTTGAAAATACTGAATTTACTTTAAACTGGTCTGGTGTGATAATGTTGGGGCACATATCTGTTAAAGCCATCTTTAATGTTTTTCTCTATTTAAGAGTTTGTTGTTTATGAGGTTTAATCCTTTCAGGAGAAATACCTTACCCTGATGGAACATGCAATCAGTAACTGATTTTTTCCAAACATTTACACTACACTTTGGGGATGTTGGTGGATATGATAAAAACTGTGATTTGCAGTAGGTTCAAGAACCAATAACTGCATGCTGACTCAATAAGTTACCAACATTTACCCTCTGAATTGTGTTAACCAATGCAAAGTGCCAGCAGAGTGATGTGTCTGGTAAAGGAAAGGCATGAGCCATCTCTCCAGAGGAAAATAAGCTTTCCAGTAAACCTGTAACTTCATCTGGCCTTTCTAAAATTAATTTAATCTAGAAATTGCCACATCTATGAAAGCAGCTGGGGTGATGCTCTATTTTTCAATATCAGAATATTCATAGCAAATAACACATACAAATTCTTCAAGTGCTGTTGAATATCCATACATATTTGGGGGAGAATTCCTTATACATTGTTCCAGCACCAGCACTTCAATATCAGAATATTCACAGTGGGACATTTTGTGCACATAGAACAGTTCTGGTGTTTGACAGTTCCATTTAATTACACCAAAACCTCAGTTTAGTCCACTGATGTCTTCAGAGGCAAGTAGGAAGTAAAGCTGGTCAACATCTACACCAAAATGACCCCTGGTCATGTGTCCCTGAGGCTTCATCAAGACTGCCAGGTCATGTTGCACAAACTGTGCCTATCCACGTGTGTGGAGTTCCCAGGTGCTTCAGCTCACAAGGTCTGAATGCTCCTCTCTGATGGGAATCCATGTGTCAACTTCCTGCCCCTATCTGTTCACTGCTCAAAACAGCACCAAAAAAGAGATCCTAGATGTATGCAAATGACCCATAATCCTCATTTATAAAGAAACCCCTTCACATCGCCTTAATGAACTAGGAGGGGGTAGTGTCAGATGGATTCTCATGTGAGCATGAATAACAGAAAAGAGAAGCAGATGGAAAGAGGCACAAACAGCTTTTTCTAAACCCATTAATAAAAATATTGTTAAAACACTTTGCTCTAAAATATAAACCTAGATATTTGATTTGTTTAATTTTGTCAGAACGTTTCTGTTCCCTTTTGGTGAAGGGTGATGGCAGCAGAGGACCCTGTGTCAGTGAGCAGCCCACATCCCTTGGAGATGTTCACCAGCACGCAATGCCCTCCCAGCCTCTCCTCAGCCACAGGATATCTCCTGTCATTTCTCAACTCTCATTCCTGACACAGAATTCCACATAGTACACTGAGAGGCCAATGAACAACTCAAGTAAACTCTCCTACTTAGCAAGAAAACGTGTGACTGGAAAAATTTATCTCCCAAACAGACAGTATGAGAAAGGTCAAAAGACATGGTCAAATGGAAGGCCCTGCAATAGCTCCATGGTGCCATAAACATTCACACAACACATTTACATCATGGGGGTGAATATATCAAACTCTTTATCACACTCATAAAAGACAGTGCACATCGGCGAAACACTTTTGGGGCAACATAGTTAAGGGGGAAAACGGCTACAAGCTCATACAAATAATGCTGTGACATTTCTATTCTCTCCTTATTGACCTGAACAATCTGATCCAAAATTGTTATGCAAGTGGCAGAAATGCAGAATGAATTTTTAATAGCCCTGTCTGTGAAAGAGAACAAAATTTCATAAAAGATGGTAAAGCAGTTTCCATAATGCTGGCTTATGTAGCTCTCCACAAAAATAGGCACTCTCAACTACAACAGTTAATCCTTAGGATTTACTACACATCATAACTCATTCCTGCTGTACAGAGGAATACATCTCTCAAATGCAAGTGATCTTGCAATCACAGATGAACTCCAGTACTTAAGTACGATGGGATACGTTTCACAGTGTCAGCCCTAATTTTCAGCCTTGACTTTGATTTCCCCTGCCTTGGTGGGTTCCAGGCAGACCCTCGGTGTTACTCTAATGTAGCTTTTTTGTGGTTTTAATATGAATATTGTGTCAAGAAGCTGAGATATTAAGAATGACAATACATTATTATTGCAGCAGGGAAATCTCCAGAGTCCTAGAAGTAGGATTTTGAAAACCACAGTAAAAAATCAATAGCAATCCACAAGAATTCATAAAGGAAATGTGTCAGTCAGCACCTCTGAATACAAATCTTAAATTTTAGCCTAAGCAGACTGGACAAATACAAGTCATTTAAAAGGCAGAGGAGGGGAATGTGCCCCAGCTTTTCAGGCTGCAGGAGGGAGCCTGTTTTGCTTGGCTGCCCCACGAGTGCCTGGAGATGCCCTTGCCCTTTTCTGCCAGAGCCCTGAGGCCAGCCCCAGCCCCAGCCCCAGCCTGCCTGAGCCAGCGTGTCCCTGGTGGTTGCACGGACAAGGAAGATGCTGCATCCCTGACACTGCCTGCACCCAGGCTCCTCCCTCAAAAGCAACCATCCAACAGCACATAGGGAAAAACCAGCTCATCTGTACTCCCTGATAACTGTGATAATGAAATGAAATGCCAAGAACTGTACATGCAAGTCTTTGATGAAATTACAGCCAGACATCTGCCTGCAAGGTAGCTGGTCTGTGAGCTACCTCCAGCAACAGGACTTAGTGTTGCTTGGGTTGGATTTACATAATCAAAAATATCCACAAAATCAATCAATTAAACACTTCATTTGTATATAGCTAACTATGTATTAATAAAGTGTTATCAAAGCTTCTCTCAGGAAGAAGGCTGTTTAACTAGCATGGAAAATAGAAGGTATCACATACAGAAACGTCCATAAGGCGAATGCAAACGGATGGCCTTTGCCATCTCAAATGTTGCCCAGGGACTGGGTACATCTGAACAGGGCTTATTCTCATCATTCAGATCACTTGCCTACACTCTGAAAGAAGTTTTTGAAAGAAAAAACAACCTGCAAGGTGCTAAAGATGAATGGTCTTGTTCTCTTCAAGAACAAGTAAGAGTTCGTAGCGGTGCTCAGAAAGAGAAAAAAATCTTTTTCCAGACCTCAGTCTCCTGTACAATTTGCACAACAGAAAACCTGGGTTTGATTCACAAAAGAGGTGAAGTTATAAGCAGAGGAAGCACACAAAGATTTGAGTCCAAATCCAGTAAAAGACGTTAAGATTTGGTTAGATGCTCTCAGTGCCTTCCTACAATCTCTGCAGCCCGTGTGCTTTCCCACTGCTACTCAAAAACACCTTAAAAAATAACTGCTACAATTTTGGAGGGGAAAGGCCAGAGGACATAGCTCTGATGGTGGTCCACAGTTTTCAGTTCCTACTCAGGAGACTTCACAACCGTTTTTAAATAGAAGTACATAGTGTTCCCTGGCTGAGTGACACAGAAGCGCTGCTTAATGGCCAAGGAGGATCTGCTAGCAATGGCACTGAGGACTTCCACTAAGCCCAGGGGCTCCAACTTTAGCAGCTTTGCTAGTCAAGGCCATGGGAAATGCTGCTAAAAACTGCAGCAGTTGTTCAGGGCAACCATGAGATGTGGTTCACTATACATGTGTTATCTATTATGCATACTATTTATTAATTTATGTAGATTGGTAGACTGCATGACCAAAAACATGCCATCAGCAATGATGGGCATCCAAGCCTGCAGTAAAAGCTTGATCCAAAATTAGTTTCAGTCATTGAAAGATTTTTTTTTTACTGCTTACAGTGAATATTGGTTTAGGACCTGAAAACACTGAGAGGAGCTGCTTTTACTGCACTAGTAATAGCAGAGATAGTTGAAATCTCCATTACAATGACTGTGTCACAGGTAAAGCAGGGAGACAAATTCATGTAGGGAGCCCTATTGATACTTGATTTGATAGATCTTAATAGTAGAACTCTCTGAAGGATGATGTCACCATATTGCAAAATTATTTAAGCTTACAGTCACCGTTCTGCTGCATGTCCCAGCCCAAAGGAAAAGGATCAGATCTCCACAGCCAGGGTAGAAACCTTTACTGTGCATCACTGGTACTGATGCACAAGGGCAAATGTTGTAAAAGCTTTTTATAACATTTTGTTTTCAAGCTTAAAATGTAAAATAACACCACCAACCCACTGACAGAAAAAAACAAACCTCCTGGCACAAGGCTGCTTATCTATGCTTTCCCCACACCTGGTACCTATTTATCCCCACAACAGCAGCACCCACTTTGACAATAAAGGTTTTTCTTTCTTTCATCAGAGCAAATTAGGAATAACCTCACCAAAGCCAACGCTACTACACGGATGAAAAAATTAATCAGCAATGAACCCATACCCTGGGATTTTCTCAAAAATTTGACAGATCTGTTAGTACTGAATTCTCAATCTGCCCTAGTTACCAGATGTGAGTTGGAAGGGCATTGAAAGGATAATAGGTGTGCTGATATTTCCTAACTAAAGTTATATTCTGACAAAAGTAACATTCCTAAAATATCTCACAACAAAAAAAATCTCTTGAATCTGAATTTGAATTTATTTCTGAATTGCCTTTCTTTCTTTCTTCTGTAGCTCCCACAGCTGAGTTCCCAAATGCAAGATGTTCATTGTCAATAAGCACTGTGCAAATACACACAAATAAAGGGGATCAGCAGAATGAGCTGCTTGCAATTACTGCCTTATCCACGAGAGAGCACAGTAACCTGAGCACATCCCCAGCCTTTAGTAAATGCCTCGTGTACGTACAGAGCACTGTATAACTCAAAAATTATAATTAAAATGTCTTAGCTCCTGTATTTATAGTAACATTTAAACTACTGTGCTTTCTTGAAGTCAGAGTCATTTACTTGAGAACAGCACACTTTACGGTGAACAGATCTTTGAAACTATACCATGGGGATATGGCACAGCCACATGTAACTCAATATATGTCAACAGCTGTAAAAATATTGGTAGGAGAAGGGAAGGAAAAGCCATGAGCGCAGATCAAGTGCCCTGTCTCTCACATCTGACTGTTTTCAGATTCTCACTCACTCCTCTCCTCCCTGCCCCCCCCAAATAATTGGGCAATTTTAGTGCAAGCTGTCATAAAAGCCAAGGCTTCTTTGAGGTTGAATGATCAAAAAGGTTATAAATGAAAATGATTTCAATGTTGGAGGCCTAGTGAGTGACCAAGGCACTTTCTGTAGCAGAAGGGTTTGTTCTAATCTTACCAACTGCACGCTTTCGTCAGAGCATATTCCTAGGGAGTTCACAGCTCCCCAGGGCGAAGCTACAGTAAATTCTGACTAATCCCCTCTGCATACAAATGAGCCCCTGGTAAGAGAAACTGCAGGGTGAGGCAGCTTATACACAGCACTGATTCTTCAGGTCTGCACCTTCAGCAAAGCAAACAAAATGGCACTATATTTTTTTTTCTTCAATGGGACAAGCTTTCTGAAAAATAAAGCCTTAAATCCTAAAATGCAGGACAAGCTGAGGAAAGAGCGAAGGAGCACAGAGCAAAAAGAGTGTCCCTCCTCTCCTGTGCCCAGGCAGTGGGGTAAACAGACAGTGTCACCCCTTTAAAAAATTAATGAATTTAAACTTCTGCTTTATTAAGGGAGTGGTGGTTTTGGACTAAAATTTCATGTAAAAGGAACATGGCACAAGATAAAATATTTACTAGCCTATTATAAAATAGCAGGATCAAACCTTGCACTTCCATTGGTTGGCATCACTGTATCGAAATACTATAGAGCACCAAGTCATTTATATTCATTCCCTGGCATTTCAAGGGATCTTTAAATGTTAAATTCTGCACCTATTGCTGCTTTAAAAGTCTTAAGCATTTCTCAGTGCAAGATGTGATTAATTTTTCCAGCTGCGCGTTATTTAATCACAGAGCATATATTTGGTATAATTATTAACTCTTGACAACATGGGATGCTCCTGTTTCACAAAATTCCTGGGAAGCAGCTGGGTGTACAGCAGTGAGAATGGCTCTGCTGTTGGCAGTACCTACCTGGCAGAGCTGAGGAACAGAAGAAGAAGAGGCTGCAGAGTCATCTTCTCTAGATGTGGGAGCACTCTGCTCTTCCAGGGGCATGGCAAGTGCTCTGGGCACTCAGCACCCTTTGGGATACAATGCAGAGTACTGCAATTCTCAGTAAGAGTCACATGGAGCTTTTCTCTCTGCAGACCTACAGAATGGTGCCTCTGTTTTGGATATGTACAGAGCCTGGGATGTTTACACTCTGCAGCCATTTAAATACAACTCAACAGAGATAGCATCCTAATACCTTGCATATGGTTTTATATGATGCAATTTTCATGTATTCGCATGAGTTATAGGGTCAAGATGTACACAGATTCAATTTTATAGTCTTAAATTTGGTGGTTTTTGGAGATGATTCTGGAAGCTATAAAGACATTTGAATACTCTACAATTCAACCTTAAAATTTCTGGTTTAGATTCCTCCTTAACATTAAGCTTCTAAGCTAATAATTTTCTAATGATGTTCTGTGCTTAAAATTGATTCATTTGAACCTTGCAGCTTACCCTAAAACTTATTAACTAAAGTAAATGCTCTTATACAGTGTTGTGGTATTAAGAAATAATCTAATCAACCAAACCCAAAATGTTGGCTGAGGAAACATTGCTGAATAGCCAATCCAACAGAGCCTTAACATGCCACAGGGATGGATCTGCACCAAGCCTCCACTCTGCTTCACAGCCAGCACAGCCCTTGGAGAGCGTGTGAGCAGCAGGCACTGCAAACCCAGCACCTCATTCCAGCTGCACTCCCAGCTGCCCTGGAGGGGAGGATGGGAGGGATGGCAATAAACCCCTCCTGAGCTCCAGGCTGGGCTTCTCATGTGTCCCACACACCTTCCCAACCTCTCCCCACCTTTTTGGTAGTGGGAGGTCGACAGAAAGAAGTCTTGCTACTGATTAAAAAAAAAAAAAAAAACAAAAAAAAACCACAAACACCAAAAAAACCCCAACAACCAAACCACAAACAAAACCCCCACAAAACATTTTAAAGTAGCAGCACTCCCGTTTACTTGCCACAAGACAATATTGTGTGTTTTGCACTCTGTTTCAGCCATAAGGAATTGCAGTCTATAAAAGGCACCACTGCACTGAAGGGGGGACTCTGCACCACTCCATGGAAAAGAAGTCTCCCATCGCAATCAGGAAAGTGTGTTATAGGGATGACCTTCTGACACAAAGCACAAATCTATCAGTTTGCCACTTTTACATGCTTCTGGTATTTATCTCTTCTGCACTCCCAACTCGTCTTTTAATTAGACAAACTCTCATGAAAGTCAACAAGAGTTTTGTCTGACTGAGAGCTGGGTTGGAGCATAATTGGATCACAATTCCAGGGGTGACAATGAATAAAATGCAGTTCTAGATAGGCACCAAAAGTGCAGAAGCTTTGTAGTTTTAAAATTAAAGTTTAAAATTAAGTATTCTGGGGGGAGGGCAGCAGAGGCATCACCATCTCCCCCAGGAGGAAAGGCTCAGCTCTTCCATTTGCTAATCCAAAGGCACCACTGCAGATATCAAGGTGTGCCAGCACCCATACATAGGAGCCCAAAAAGGATGAAGAATAATAGTTATTCACTGGCATAACTGATGACACATCATTATGTTCAACAGCAATTCTGACATACTATTGAGATTCCCAGACAAATAAGCAGAGATCCGTTTCACACCACACCTACAAGGCATGGGCAGGCATAATGCTTAAAGGAGAAGCTAATGCTAACACATATGGTGTAAAATAGGATTGGGCTTTTTTTCTTTCTGTTTCCCAAGTAGACTAAGGACCAGATAATGCAACAGCCTAGAAGACAACATCAAAGTGTGGAAGCTTTAGCCAAGAGTGTTCCACCACGAGGCTAAGAAACAAAGCTGCTGTGGAACAGAACTGTATAGCAGCAAACACTACACACTACACACTAAAACTATCCTTTGTAAGAGTGTACATATTTAAAATCCTGACAAAATAAATATGTCTTCCAAGTGACCTGGATGGTGGGTTTTCCTTTAAAAAGGCAAGAGTAACTGAAAGCCAAGTTCTTGCTGCCGGATTCCTGGACACAGTTTCCAACTATTCCAATCAAGCAGCTCTGTGGTTGGGCTGGGATTTCAAACTTGCCACAGTATGAAGTCCAGTTTGGGCTATATTCCCTTCCCTCTCTCAGCTTGATGAAGGCTTCCCCGCAAAATCAAAAGGCTTACTGTCAAGTTTTCGATTGGTCTGGGCTTCATGCTATCATATGTGTGGTGATGGCAAGGAATATGAATGCGGCTCTGGCTCCACCATGGGGCCTTGAGGTTTCGTCCAATTCATCCAGGGACCTTATGAAAGTAGAGCGGGTCTCTTTTCATGTATATTCCGACTGCTGAAATTCCCTAGATGCACTGCAGTGTGCAAACGCGGTGTAAAAAAGAACAATAGCTTGAGAAAAACTGAGGCAAGTCTACTGAGTATGCTTAAGATAAACCAGCCAGGCTAATGCAAAAAAAAAACCAAAACCTGACAGACACTCTTCTGCATTCATAGCTTAATGAAAATAAAACCTTTTAGAAGTGGAGAAAGCTTCTGCATTCTGGCAAATATAAAATTGCCATGTTAACTTATAAAAATTGATGCATGTCTCAACAATGTAAATATGTAATATTCAGACCCTCATGTGTTCAGATGAGATTAGATAGCTAGAAATATTCCAAGATGAATAAAATAAAATAAAAACCCCAACAAAATTCTCAAAAAACCTCCTTCCAAAATCTCAAACACATTAATTCTCTTTACACACTGATTCATTCAACTACAACTGTCCATGCTAGGAAGTTAACCGAAAACTAAAATCTCCTAAGTGATGCAAATTGCAAGATATCATTCCCAAACTGAGTGAGAAAATAATGCTCAAAAATTCAACCTATTACTTAAGTAACAGCTGCTAAATTCTGTGAATTCTGTGAAAAATGAAAATTTTTGTTATGATTTGTTTGTTTGTTTCTGTTATTATTGCTCATAATACAATATTCTGCTCCTTTCTGTAAGAGCAACAGAGTGGTAACAAGCTTCATTTCCACTAACTGTGGTATTCTAGGGTTCAGACCTAAAACACATTTTTGCTGCACTATATATAATTTAATTTTCTTACCATAAAACCTTGTAATATATGCATTTCTTGCAACTATGTCTACTAAGGACATTCATTAGACTGGTTTCAAAATCACAAATAAAAAATAATAGCATTTAGCACTTAATAATTTATATATTTAGCTTTTTACAAGTGCTTATTACATTTTTATGACAACACTGGATTAGCTTAGTAACCTTGTTCTACAAACAGCAGGAAGTCCTGCCAGTCCTGTTTTTCAAGGGCTGGTAGAGGTGACTTACTTGACTCTACTAGAGGCCAAATGCACATATGTGCCCTGCATTCACCAAGGACAGAACACTGAGTTAACACTTATTCTACATAGACTCAGAAGTTCACATTTTTATTTGCTTGGTGATTCACAGCAATAGCCAAATGGAGAACTTTCTCTTTGAGTTACTTCCCCTGTACTTAAGGGATGATTACTGAATTTGCATTAGCTCTAGTCTGCCACACAAGTAACAACCATCTTTTACTACTGTCAATATGAATAAATAATATGAAATAACAGGATCTGTGTGAACATGTACACAGTCCCACAGAGGAATACCACCTCCAAAGTGCATATATTAAGAACCATCACATTACAATGGGTTCATGAGTCAAATTTCAGATCTAAGGTCCCAAAGAAAATTACCATTTCTGTTTTGAGTGTTCTGGGAAGATCACTGATGTGGTCCACCTCCACTCCTGGAGTGCATTGTTTACTGTTCACACTACAAAGTGATCTCACTGGCCTTACTGTGCCTTTCAACTCACTACATACATACATTTATATCCAAATTATCCCAAATTTGTGTACAAAAAATGGTTTACACATGTTAATATTAATGCTGGATGATGCTGAAAAATGTTGGGTAGTTTGGGATAAGCAAAGAAACAAGAACCAGCCACCTATAACATCAGCCTAATTAATGACTGATTGTTGCTTTTTAGCTGAAGAATGCAAGTTCTTTATTTTACAGTCCTTTCCCAAATGAGACTGTTACTTCAGTAACCAAGAAATTACCCAGAGTTGTCTTATTGCTTTCACTGGTATCATGATAAATCCTCATGGCATACTCTGCTTCCCACTCTGATCCTTTCCTTTCTGCCAAGCTGGAAATTCATTATGCACCATACATGAGAAAGCAAGCAAGAGGGCATACTTTCAAATTCATGTCATACATATCTGATAAGAACTGAAACACTGTATCTGAACTCCAACAAATTATTCATACTACACACTATATACAGACAAAAGTCAGTATTTTAAACAAATATTTTTGAATATTTTATTTTAAATGAAACAGAAGCAAATCTGGCTTCAGCACTTGCAAGCAAACAGTCTGTGAGACAAACAGTCAGTTTATAAGTGAGGAGCAGGGACAGAGCAGTGGTTACTATACAAGCAAATTAAATGAAAAATGGGTACAAAAGTCCTCAGAAGCCAAAGTATGTCAATGTGACAATATAATTAATTCATGTTCATCACTCAGTTTTTCATGAATGACCCTCTTGCATTAAAAATTGAGAAACCACTTGGAAGCTGGCCTGCATCAAGAACAAGCAGACTACTCCTGGTTATGGCAGTGGAGACCAAGAGGCACTGGTTCATTTATGCTACTGGGATGAGACTAAAAGTGCTTGTGCAGAGGAGTGACAGAACTGGGTGTCAGAGTGAGCCTCAGCACGGGGTGGGGTGTGTGATCCACGGGGTAGAGGGTGGGCAGCTCAGGGATCACCTGTGCTCATAAGATTTCTTGAACTTGTCATGCTACTGGGGACCACCTCTCCTGTGGTAAAGACACACCGGGAAATGGAGGAAAGGCCATAAAGATTTCTGTGCTTTAAATACCTCTCTGCTAAGTGCAGATTTCAATGAGCACATTCCCTCAGGAATCAGCTCTGCTTTGAGGTCAGTATCAGCAAGAAGCAATTTATGAGCTGGTCAGTCTCTCACTCAGACATGCAACAGTTCAAGAATATTTGTATTCTGTTTATTTTTTAAGGGAGAGAGACAAGTACAGAAAAAAAAACGGGATTATTTTTACAGTGTCACTGAGTAACAGCCTTTGACTGGACATGCCCCTTCTTGATCCTTGAAAATTGCCTCCCTACCTTCCCAAGTGTCAGGCTGTTGAGGCTGAAACCCACTGCACAACTGAGCTCCTGCCTATATTTGATTAATAACCAGATGCCTTATTTTAAAATACAACTTTTCTTTAAGTTGCATCCTTTTCTTCAGTTTTCAGTTGGAAACTTGGCCTAAATGACAGCTGTGTAGGCCTCACCCCAGCTCGGCTCAGCAGGAGCTCTAATGTACTTCATTCTGGGGCTGGGAGCTGCTTTTAATCTATCAGCACGACTCCACAGCTGCTGTAAGCTAGCTGAAAATTGTCTGCATACACAGGGCTTAAAATTTTGTAACCCTTTTGGTGCAACTTCTATTTAGGCAGGAACTCAGAAATGCAGACACCAAGGTCTCTGGAGAGTTAAAGGAAAGCTCAAGACAACAGGCTGTGGGGCTTGGAAGGACATGCCAGAAACCTCAGCACAGATTAGGAGTTTTCCTGAGTTCACAAGTTCAAATACCAATTTCCAGTAACTGTTTGAATGGATTTAGCCTTGCTGTAAGTCTGACAATTAGACTACAAGCCAGGCAACTAAATATTTCTGCTTTATGCTAGATGTCTTTAGAAATGAAAAACATTTCTGTGTATTGTTAATCACGATAGGTTTGTTGTTGGCTCTGCCTCAACAGCTTTACAGCTTTTAAGAAATGGGACAAACATTACATTCACTTCCAAGAAAGCATGCTGCAGAGCAATTACTCCACATACACAAGACAAACTTCAAATACTCATAGAGTAAAATCCCACCATGCAGAAGTGTTAAATCTGCTACTGCCATCAACAGAAACTCCACACAGTACAGTAACCCGGCATCATCTGTTCCACTGGGATTTGGAAAGGACGGATATGAAACTACTGCCAAATATTTACACTTACAATTCTTACAAAATATCCGGAGTCCCTGGAGGATTAAACATAATCTCACATGTCAACAACCACCACTAACAAAAACTTTAAATATGGCTGCAACGTGTTTTCACAAAACTTTACTGTGATCACTGTTAAACAGTCTCTTGTTTTTTCTGTTTTCTAGAAAAGTAGCAGCAAATCATGGCGCTGCTGATGTGCCAGTGCTGGCTGTGAGTGGCTGTCTGGCACTTCTTCCATGCCTGCCCAGAACCTCAGGCCTAGCAACTGCCCCTTGGAGGGGATGCTGCTGGTTGGCCCCACAATAGTCTCAAGAAGGGCAGGCCCTGTGATTCAGCACTGAAAGCTCACTGAACTTTTTAATCACCTTGGGCCAGAAGATACAGCAGCAGCAAAGAACCAGAAGTTAAAATACACAAAGTGGAGCCCTGCAGAAAGTGATCCCAGAGAGCTCCAGCAGCCCCACTGGGGGGAACAGTCTCTCTCCTGCCTGTCCACAAGCACGTTTCCTTTGAATACACAAGGGCTGAAACTGCTCCTTCTTTTCTGATACGCTGGAAGGGGCTCAGTATGGAAGCTTTCAAGTATTTGTACAGAGCACAAGCAGTTTTATATGGCAGCAGCTCAACGTGGCCCTCCTGCCAGACCCGAGCCAGCGCCGGCTCCCAGGGATGTGGCACTTACCCTCCCACAGAGCAAGCTGCACATACTTGTGGAACAGTTTTCAGAGATCTGAAGTAATTTAAGTTCTGAATAACTTTATGGAGACTTTCACTAGCACATCTCCTAACTGAAGAATATACCAAAGCTAATTTTTCATCTCTGAGCACTGGAGACATGTGATTAAACCAAAATAGTAAAAATCAGAAGATGTCTTCCACCATCTTATAATTACTGCTCTTCCTAAGAAAAGCCTACTGTTATGTATTTCAAACAGTTAAGAACAGAGCTGCAAAGCAGAAATCGGGAGTCTGGGGCATTACCTGCTGAAGGATGCCCATAAGGAGGTCTTCTTGTAGAGAAGAGGTGCCACAGCCCTGGACTGGCAGCTGTGTGGTCCTCATGGACAGTGTCACCCTCCCAGATTCTAGGGGCTCCCTTCTTTGAACCGACTGCCTTTTTTTGCATTTCCTAATACAAATACAAAAACATTCTTCTTTTCTTCCTCACCCAGTGTGTTAATTGCCCTTCTCCTCTGAGGTCACTTGGGTTTGCCTTTGTGCCAAATCCTTTTGTTCCTGTTGGTGGTCTATTTGGCCTGGCTGAACCTTTATACTTCAATTTATTATGTGATTTCATTGTGCAGTGCTTGCACTGGGCAACTGGCCCGTTACAAAGGTATTAAATTCAATACATTTATGTGCACGTGTACACAAACATACACCTCTTTCCTGCAGTTCACTTCCCTCTGCAGCCATCTCCAATGGAGCAGGGTCCTGCACTGGGGAAGCTTTGCCTTAGTGCCTCTGCTTTAATGACTGTAATCGACAAGGAGCAGTAAAAACAGCCAGCACAGTGCCCAGTCCCTCAGCTGCCAAATGTATGCCGTGCTCCAGGAAAAGAAGCTAGGAAAGTAACATTACCTGAAATTCACCTCTGGTCAACACACTCAAAAAAAAAAAAAAATTACCTCTATGTGCCCACTAGCTTTTGGAAAGGACCAGGGGAAAAAAACCGAAACAACCAGCAAACAAAACCCTGAAATCAAAGGCCAATTCCAGAATCTCACATTCCTTGAAGAATTGATACAACAGCAGCTGTATCTCTTTCATTTGAGTAATTATCATATAATTAAGTGCATGAATTACAAGAGAGCCAAGGCATTAAATTAAAATATTTAATGCTTGTAAATCTGAAAATGATTACTGTGCTGATGTGCAGCTACCGAGCAGCGAAGCTAATGGCACCACGACAGCACCACCAGCCTCCCATTATTCTGCTGTAGCTTAAGGAAGGTATGAGAATTTTGGAAATCCTTTGCTGAGGAGGAAAATTGCCTTCGATTTTTTATACCTACCAACCGAGCCTTAGGAATTGTGTGCCTAAGTACTGAAAGCAAAAGAGTAAAGGACAAAGAAATCTCTGAGCTAAAATGTAATGTTTTATCTCACAGATGCATAGGGAGAATTAAAAATGGAAACATCTTGTTGAGAACCTTACACAGAGCTGAACAGAGGAGCCATTCCCAGCATTTTCTTTACAGTGGGTCATTTTTCATTACCCAAATTTAGCTTCATCCAAACTCAATCAGCAGTTTGTAGGATGCGAATTCAGTAATTCAAATAAAACAGATAACCAGAGATCTTTACTCAAGGCATTTTCCTAAGTAGAAACTGACAGAAGAAGTCCTTGACACTACAAAGTCTAGCTCCTGAGATTTGGGGGCAAACTGTTTGCACTTGCCTGAAAAAAAGAAAAGGTGTTATGTTAAAATTCTTTTCTGAAGTGCACAAAAATCTATTCATGTTTCTCCAGCATGTCACTTCTGTTTGCCTAAATAAGCCAGGAGTGGACATTGCCTTAGCCCAAGAGAGATCCATAGGCGGTCCAGGAGCTGGGCTTGTGCCAGATCCCTGCAGGTCTCCAGGTGCTGAGACAATTTCAGGGACATTTCTAGGCTGGAGATGCCCTCCTGCATCCTTGCTGCAGGAGCAGCCCCAGGGGACAGCCAGGCCAGGCCCTGGGGCAGCTGTGCCTCCTGCCAGGGGCTGGTGCCATCCTCCAGGGCAAGGGCACAGCCACAGCCTCAGTCCAGCCTCAGCTGGGGACACACAGCACAACACTGCAGCTCTTTTATTTACACTGGCATTTTAGAAGGTGAAAAACAAACAATAAACCCAACATATATTTGGCTGGTATTTCACTGCAGAATCCTTTTGTGTCACAGGAACACACTTGCCATGAACTGCAACAAATGCAGTGCTCACAGTAGCCTGGAATGGAGAATTAATGGCTTCAGGCAGTCCAAGAGGTCATGGCTGAGGGAGGGGGCAGAAAACATGCTTAGACCTCCTCTCTTCAAAGAGCACACCCACCCCCTGAGAACAAATGGCTAGGCCTGTACACTGTGTATGAGATAGACAGATAGATAGATAGATAGATAGATAGACAGACAGACAGACAGATGCACACACAAATCAGCAAAAAACACCTCTAAAGTCATAAATGTTGTCCATAAATATATGGACACTATAAAGAGGACAAGTTATCTCATTTAAACAGTTGCCATCAGCTATTACATGAGCAACAAAGGATGGCACCCCCTTCAGAACAAGAGGTTATAATCATCATCCCCCACAATAAAACAATAGTGTAGGTATTTGTTATCTGAGTGACTGCTTCAAAGAGGTTCCAGCACTTCTGACCAGGGCTCTTCCTGAAAGCCCTAAAGTCACCAATAACTGGGCACTTAGCAGCCCTAGTAAGCTATAGCTTTTAATTAACATGGAAAAAGGTGATTCCTAACTTAGGTACCAAATGAATGGCTTTTAATTACACCATCTGGAAAAAGGAAAAGCTACTTTCAAAGTGTTGCCTAAAGGACATTTAATATTCTCTTTAAGCAGAAAGTGGTGTAGAAATAGATCTAATGAGAACATTCAGTTTCTTTTCTTGACAATATTCACCTCCTGCCCCAATGCTATGGCTATCCTAGAGGGTTTTTCCCCAAAAAAACTCTTCATATTTTTTCTGGGCTCATCTTTCAGCTATGTCTTCCATAAGCTGGAATGACAGCAACAGAAATCAGTGACAAGGGCAGAGTCCCTGCCTAGGTGTTGTAATAAACAGCACAGAAGAGTCTGGCCCGTGTGTGTGAAGATGTCTCTTTACAAGGTTGTTGGAAGGTCACATTGTGGCCTTGGTTCTGGGAAAAGGATGCATCTCCTCTCAATTGTCAAGTGATGCTCCCTGTTACAAAGGTTGAACAGTGGAAGGCATTAATACCATTACAAATACTTCAGGTGCATAGATAGGCTAATAACTCATGTAGTAATCTCTAAAGCATCTGACTTTCATGTGCCAAATACTTTATCATCACAAGGTGGTAATAAGAAATAGCCACAAGGGAAGAGTAACCTTTTCCTGGTGGTAAGGAAGCCAGGATTTCAGAGTTACTATGTAATTAATTTGCTTTTCAGGAATCAAAACACCCTAAAGCTAAAACAAGTTCAACAGACTTGTAATAACATACTATTGTAGTGTTAAGCCCTCTTATTCCTCAACAAAAATCTATCCTTTCACTTCGTCTCAACTGTGAAATCCTTGACCCATGCTGTAGCCATCTCCTGCCTTAAATACAACATTTTCCTTTGCCTTGGTCTCCTTGCATCTTGGTTTTCCATCCCATGGTGGGGTCAAGCTGCTCACACTAAGACAATGTCACTGTCTGGCTCTAAGTCCATGATTCTCCCCATGGTAATCGTTCCTGGATTCATTTTGGTTCACACATTTCAAGTTTGGATTCTCCTAAACGTCACAGTTGTAAACAATTTCTTGCTAAGCACACCTTGGCCCCAGTTGTGCTGCTGGTACTGGATTCCTGCTTGACTTCATTAGGACTGCCACTGATCTTTAACAAAAATAACCTCAACTAACTGGAGGAAATCAAACCTGTATGAAATCAGGGTAGGATACACCAGGGTGGGTCACCTGTCCCAACAGAGAGTGCCTGTGCAAAGCCCCCCCCATCACTCTCTGAAAACCTCTACAAACGACACAGCCCTGCACCTTCACACCCAGTGTCACAGGCACTCTGGTTGTCTGTCTGCTTGGCACAGAGCACAGGATGTTTACAATGCTGAGTGGAAATATCAAACACAGAAATGCTCAATGTACTTCAAAGCACATATTCTGATTAGAGAACACTTTTTGCAGTAGATCACTCACAGGTAGAGCAGAAACTATCAGTTAATTTTCAGCATGGACCTCCCAGGAAGGTGAGTAATACCTGTCTATTCTGGCAAAACTTTAAAGGGCTGTTTCTTTTATTTTGTTGTATTTTCTAAAAGAAGAAAAAAGAATGTCATTTGGATGTTAATAAAGATCAACACTGACAGTAGCTATAATTATATATAAATCAGCTGATAATCAAAAGCTGAGGTGACAAGCAATAATTTAGATACATAGCCGGCATTATTTATAATATCTTAAAAGTTGGCCTGGTTCAGTGATGTATGAATTGAGAAGAAGTGCAGATGTTACTGAAGAGATTTTTGTAATCATGGAAAGCAGGAGATGGCTGAAAAGTTCCAAGTTCAACAATTTTTGATCCTAGGGCAGGAGCCATACTTGGGTTTCATTTCCCTTTTCATCAAAAGGCTAACTTCCCCCATTTTACATTCAGTTTATGTGGTCTATTTTATAAAATCACACATATTGTTTTCTGATTCTGTATTCAGTGAGCATGTGCAGGCAGGGAGTCAACAAGGGACCACAACTGACATTGCATTGGGGATAGAGGAGCAATTGTGGAAAGGTTACCACTGACACACGGAGACAAGAGGTGAATTTACTAGTTGTCCTGATGGACAGCCTTAATTTGAGCAATTATATCCTGCTCGATATGGATAAACTCTGCAAATCATCCTAATTTCAACGGAGAAGAGGAGACTGGGGCAGCACAGATAAACTCTGTATGCATACTGCACAATGCATGTTCTGTCTGTAGCAGTATACATAAAATAAAATGCAAACTCTATGTTTGCAAAAGAATTCACATCACCTGCCACAGTGAAATTGGTTGTGGGTTTATTATTGCATAATTAACGAGCACTTAAAGTACTAAAGCAAACCCTGGGTCACTCCCAGGGACCAGACCCTGCGGGGGTCCAGACTAGTTTGTTTGTTTGGGCAGAGATATCCATGGTCTGAGCACAATCATAGCCTGATCCCACTTCTAAAAACAACCAAAATTTTGCCATTAATTTTGAAGAACCGATTCAAGTAAGCTATGTCCCCTTTGGTGCTGGTGCACGACTTGGCAGGTGCAGGGGATCCCTGTGCAACCTGGGTGCTGCTGCCCACCTGCCATGTGACATGGGAACACTCACCTCCCCACCACCAGTGTCAGCGCTGCTGTCTGCAGCCCTTCTCCCTCCAACATAAGTTTTGTGCCCAGCCAAGGTCCATCCCTACACCAAAGCAAACCAACTCCACACATCCTGGAAGACCCATCCTCACCCTGCCCCTTAGAGCTGCCCCGGTGCAGAAGCAGAGACGCAAATCCCGTCAGAGCAGGGGAGCAGCTCCTCCTGCCTTCGCACCTTCCGTGGGAAGCTGAGCCTGCTGTGTGCTGGAGGTGGCCAGTCCAGCTCTCCCAAGTGCCAGGGAACTCCCAGGGCTCCTTTCCTCCCTTCTCCTCTCCTCTGCCCCTGCCCGCCCCCCGTGCCGCCGTGCGCTCGGCTGCTGCGCCAGCTCGTGCCCCCGACGCCCTCACAACAGCTGTGGGCTTAATTATCAAAATAACATTTTAATAGTCTCATAACTGAGCTCCCTTCCAAACATGCCAGCAGAGAGGCTGCAAGGATTCTTTTAACATCTTCAGCTAAACTTACTAATAGGCTGCATTTAAGTGATTAGGCTGTCCTAATGCGTGCCATTTACTGCTGGAGCCATCCCTCCCACCTCAAATTGCCATTTGCCGTCTCTCATTTCCTAAGTGACTCTATTATCTGCCCAAGGATCGAGGTGGTCAGCGCTCCCACACACCAGACCTTTGAGGAAAGCAGAATACCGGGAAATTATTGTGAAGGTAGCATTCCTGCCTCTCATTATCTTCTTTTTCTCCTTTTTCAAGGGACTAATATATTGGTACCCAATCAGCACTCCCAGGGAAGTGAATGTGCTAAGTGTACTTACGCAAATTATTTAAGACCACTAGGGGCTTACTTGCTTTTAACACTTAAAAAAAAAAAGAAAAAAAAAGAAAAAAAAAAGATTTTCTATGACAAGCATTAGTTTCCTTTTTACTGCCTTCAAAACTGAACCATTTCTTGCTTTGTAAAATAATTCTAAAGGGACTCCAAACTAGTATTTAGCTGCCAAGTTAACTTTTCTGTACAAACTCCACAGTAGAAGGTGAACACACATTGAAATAGTGTTGTGATTTCTCCTCAGCAAATTCGCCATTTATTCAGCAAACTTTTCTTCCCATTTACTGCTTTTAACATTTCTTTTTATACAATTGTTACCAGAGTCGGGCAAGTATTTATTCTTTATAAAACTTTTTATGATAATTATTAGTAAAGGGGCGAGTTCCTCCATGTTTCCCTCCCTCCTCAGATTTCTCTGAACTGCTGCCTTTTAAAACAATGTAAATAACATGTACATTCATCTTTGCCTACCATATCTCACACTGAGGCTTTTCACAAGTCTGAAGCAAGTGTGGCAGGGCACTTATTTCTATGAACGTGAAGATCTGCTATGGAAAAAGAAAAACTATAGAAAGTGTCTTTGTAGCCATCCAAAGTCCTAGCTGCACCAAGATATTTCAGTTGATTTTGATGGGATCAGAATTTTATCCCCTCGCACAATAAGAGGAAAAAGAAATTTTCCTCTTTGAAATATTATTGGAAAAATAAATAGATTTCCATATATTTAAATTGATTTCCAAAGAGTTCATTACTTTGTATACTAGCTTAGAAAAACAACCTGTATTGTCAGCTGAGGGGCTCGCAGTGGCACAGCAATACTTCTGTTCATGTCCATTCTGTAAGAGGGTCAGTCTGTTCTGCCCAGAGAACATTCATTACTGGCCAAGATGTGACACCTCACTGTAACTGTGTTATTTTTCCTCGATTTTACAGCAGAGTTAAGAAAGGCACTGGGTTGTTGCATGAATTATCCACGGTCACCCAGCCCATAGATGTGCAGGCTGCCCCCTCCCCGTTAGCCAAGTGAGCCATTTGTTGGGTAGTCAGATTCATTTGGGTTGGTCTGGAAAAATCTGCTCGTCCGTGTTCTGTCTGCTGTGCAGCGAGCCGAGCCCGGTGTCCACCCAGCAGATGGAGGAGAGGAGGCGTCCACAGATGGAGCCTCTGTACCCTGCCCTTGCTCAACTCACCCGGGAGATGACCCACTAAGAGAGCCAAATATCTCTAATTTGTCTTTAGCACTACTTCTTGTTGGCCTTCCTTATGCTTTAGTAGAGAGCACAAGCAATCGAAGTGCAGTAAAAAAAATAAATTAAACCGTATTGAACAGCATTACTCTGGCCACAGGCTGTGAAGTCACAAACACAGGTACAAAGGAAGCACCTCCTGCAAGCCTGCAGTGGTCAGAGGTGATGCCTTTGTGTCAGAAGACCACAGGCTGTGTGCACCCAAAGGTGTGGACCTATAGGTGTGGCTGCCAGTAAAATGCTGCTAAGACTAAAACTATGCCACAATCAAATTATTTATTCTAATACAGAGAAATTGACTATAGAGCTTTTTCTTCGTTGATATTCTACATGTATTACAGCCTAACAGCATCTTTAGAAATCCCAAGATGATCAGTAAATCCAGGGAGATTTAAACAATATTTTTGTATTAAAATAGTCAAGGATGTAGGTGATACATTGTGGCCCCATGTAATTTAACTGGGATAGATTTAAAGGTAAAGAGCTCTTTGCAATCTCTTGCAGAGTGGGCCAGATTCCCATCCCAATTACAGACTAAAATAAACCCAATAAACCCAGACTACGAATGGTGACTTCAGAATGTTGGAGTTACTCCAGATTTACACTGGGTGTAACAGATTCAAATACAAGTTACTGTGCTCATGTCTCTCTCTAAAATGAAATATTTATCTATGCCTTACAAATACGTTGAAAATCTGGCACATGGCTCTCCTACTTCAAATCTTCTCCAAATCTTCTAATTAAAAAGAATGAGAACACTTTTAAAAAGGGCATTCTTTTTCCTTTCTTCATCACAATATCATCCTCAAAACCAGAATATTAAGGAAATAGAAACCAAGGTTTTAAGGTTTTTACAGTCTGTGCTCCAGGGGAAAACAGGCACTCAGCTACGACTGAAATTGCTTCACAACGTGTGCTTCTGGGCCTGTGTTATCCTCACTCCACAGATGAGCAGAAAATATAGTTTGTTTCTTTTTTTTTCCCCTGGTTTGGCATCTGTGGCTCACTTAATGCTCCTGGATCCTGCAATGTTCTCAGGGAGAGACAAAGAGCACTGGCTGAATATTTTACTGGGGAAAAAAAAGGTACTTCTGTCTTCTGTAAGTGTGCTTCATGCATCCTTAAAATGACCCCTTACAGTGATCATGTGAAGGAAAATGAAACCACAGCTTTTTGTTTAAAATAAAGGCAGAATCTTTAGGGTCAATCACTTCCCTTCAAAGAGCCAAGATCACTGCTTCATTTCAAAACTCATCAAAACAAGCCATCTATCGTTAAAATATTAACTTAGTTCTAAAAATACTACAGAAGATACATTCTCCTGCCCACCTGCTGGCAGGATGGATGCTCTGAGCCAGCGTGCACATGGGCCCTTTCCACCTCCAGCCTCCTCCCCCTCCTCAGCCTCCCACCAGCCTGGAGCACAATGCACTTTCCAGCCCTGTGCCATTCAGAACTGCGCCATTCATGGGCACCTCTAATTCCTCTTCCACACCTCTACTTAAGAAAGGCAGGGCAATTGCTTGGTCTGGAGTTGAAACCCTGAAATGAAGGCTGCACAAGACATCCTGCTGGTACGTGGTGAGCAGCTGGGACTCTGTGCAGGTAATTTGGACTTTGTGGCCCAAATGCCACCAGGTTATTCAGCAGCCAGCTGACCACCTGCAATTCACAGTTTTGCTGTGGGCAGACAGCAGTGCAGGGCTGCAAATAGCAAGGCCAAAAGGCCTTGGCACATACTGTGATCCTTCCAAGCCCCCAAGCACTAAAACAATCTGAAACCCAAAGGCAATATTCTCACCAAGATGATACTTGAGTGTCCAGGTTCACATCTGTTCACTGAGTAATCAGCTTGTGATATGTTATGGTTGTACAGGCAGAACTCCTACAGACTTCAGTGCTCTTTGTCCAAAGTAGAAATGTTTTTAACTACATTAGTTGCCAATGAATTTATGTTTATTATCAGCTCTTATAGGTATTTGCATTTCTGGTTAAGCGATACACTGTCTTGCCCATGAAGTTCTTATTTTTAGCTCACCTCTAAGTGCATGGAGGAAGTCAGTCAAGTAAAAAATTCTGCAAAAACACCAGCTGGCCAGTGATACAGCTAACATGAAGAAATGGAAAGCTGGTGATGAACCTCTGTGGTGGATGTTGAAACAATGGTCTAATTTTGGTGTAGTTTTCACCTCAGGGAGAAGAGACATGGGTTTGGACCTTGCTCAAGGATAATACAGATTAGATGGCAATGCTGAGATCAGTCCACTGACCCCATGCAGCCCTGCACTGAGCACCACCCCCACATCACTCCCCAGCACTGTGGGCTCCCACTCTGCCCCTGGCTCCTACAGTCCTAAGCAGGGGTTTATGTGCTGCTGCCTAAGCGAGGTTATTGACAGGCACACTGGCTAAATGCACCCTGGCCCTGAACAAAAGCCAGTCTCCTCCACAATTTCATTCTTGAGTCCATCTGGCATCAGGCAGAAGGGACAAAATGGCCAAATTCTGTCCTTGAGCCAACCCTAATCTGTGTCCTCTGGAGTGCGTTAGAAGGGAGAGAAGTTTTAAACTTCCATAAAGCATAATAAAATATTGTTTAGGTTGATGTGATGCAGCAGACAGCTCATACAGAAAGCATACACTGGTCTCCTGTTGTTGAGAGCAGGGAATACACTGCCTGTGACTGGAATATGGTTCATTATTTGAACTATACAAAGGCTCTAGGAAGTCCTTGCTGATTCCGACTCAGGCAATGAAGAAATGTCCTGAGAGTTCAGGAGCCGAGAAGATTTATACCGTATCCATGATATTTATATTAATAAATGATTCATGTTATTGCAAGGACCACTGCTCAAAATACTTTGCCTTCAGAATTGTGGACAAACAAACAAAAAAATTCTGTTTCCCAAGATCCACTGATGTGGGTTTACACGGTACTCTAATGTAATCACAAGAACATTAAACAGTATGAAAGTCTTCTCTCTTTTCCATGGCTGATTAAGCAGTTGGGAACAGAGAATTTACTGTGAAAAAAGCAAACAATTATATGCTATCTGAGGTAAACATTACCTTAGTAATGGAAGCTGAGCTTTAGAACCTTATTGTCAGTAGGGATTAGCATTATAATACTTAAAATGACATTTATAACACTTACTGAAATTACAAGAATGAAGTCTGTGGAGACACAGAAATGAAATCAGCTCAATGTGTTTTTATAAGAATACTGAAATCTAAGTCCCTTAGAGGAAAGATATAGACATTAACAGTTTTTGCAGGCTTCCATTAGCTGTTCAAATTTGAATACTGTTTCTTAGGTGAGCTCTAATCTTCTTTGAATCCTCCCAACACATTTTATCTGTAAAAAA